>JAWWLV010000005.1:4303706-4542280 GCA_035041135.1 Platyrinchus mystaceus
TCTAAAGATCACCACCCCCTGGGGGTTTACCATTTTCTCACCTTCAGAGGGGGAAAAACTGTTTTCCCCCACCACAGTGTTTTCCTCCTGTCTCAGCTCTTTTGCCTTAATAAGAAGTGATTTGTGAGCCTTTGGAGGATCCTTTGAAAGAGCTAATTCTCCTCTACTGCTTTTAAATTTTCACCAGGATTGGCACATCCTTGGTGACCAGGGTGGAGTCTGCAGCCTATTTCTGTCTGAAACTATCATGATTTTATAAATTGCCTGTTGCCACCTCCGTAAGCAGATGTTTTGTGCTCTCCTCTTTCCCTTCACCCAGGAAGGTGTGACTGATTTCAAAGCCCTCCGAGCAAAATTTCAAAATGACTCTTACTTGGCTAACAAGCTGGTGCAGCCACTCAAGAAGCCTTCCACTGAGATTGCATCCAAGCTGAGCTCTGGAGGGAATGCCGTGTCCAGCCCTCTGCCCCTGAGTAAGAGAGATGTGAAAATAATAAAACCTGCCCATCCTGCCTCCCAACCCTCTGTGCTCACCCAACACAGCCCGTTGGCATGGCCTCGAGCCAAGCTGGATTATGTGGAGCCGAGGGGGCACAACAAAGAGCACCAGGGCAACATCTCAGGGAAAGGGCTGAGTTCTCCTCAGAACAGTTCAGAAAAGCCTCTGTTGTCATGTAGTTCTGACCAGCAAAGATCAGGCCAAACAGCTCCAGTGGACCCTCAGCTCCCAAATTCTTTCCACCACGTCCTTCAGATCTGGGAAGAGACTTTATCCTGCAATGAGAAAGCAAGTGCAATACTCCCAATGCAACGGGCAGCAAACTTAGACATGTACCCTTGTCCGGAGCAGAGGGTGACACGTGCTCCTGTTGCATGGGACAGCGACAGGATGCGACCCTCTGAAAGCAAGGCTGTGCTGGACTGGCGTGCTCAGAAGAAGGATGCTCTGCATGGCAGTGGGACAGCTCTTCCCCAGGCTCCCAGAGGACACAGAACCTCTGATGGGGCAGGTGCTGAGGGCGCGGTGGCAACTGCATTCTGCCAGGCAGGTTATCGTCCACCAAGAGAGAAACCTCAGCACCAGAAAGGTACAGTAAGGTATATTCTTAGCACTGAGCATATATAGAGAGAGAGACTGTTTACAAAGGCATGTAGCTACAGGACAAGGGAGAATGACTTCAAACTGAAAAAGAGTAGATTTAGATCAAATATTAGGAAGAAATTCTTCCCTGTGAGGGGGGGGGGAGGCCTTGGCAAAGATGCCACAGAAGCTGTGGCTGCCCCATCCCTGGAAGTGTCCAAGGCCAGGTTGGATGGAGCTCTGAGCAGCTTGGTATAGTGGAAGGTGTCCCTGCCCGTGGCAGGGGGTTGGAATGAGATATCTTTAAGGTCCCTTCCAACACAGGCCGTTATATGTATATGAGCGTATATGTGTTCTGAAAGTACAGGGTACAGCAGCTGGAGAGAAAAGTCAGGACCTTCAAACAAGAGGCCAAACTGGTCCACTGGAATGTTTTTTTCTTTCTCTGGATGTCCTGGAGATAAGAAACGGGTCCCAAACTGCTGCTGAACTTGATAAGGGGAAGGTCTCCATCTCCACCAATTTTTTAAAAACTCACTTAAGGAAATTGTCCACATTATGAGAATAGGATGAGGAGTGAGGACAGGGGACTGTCTTCAGTTTTGGTCTGCTTTGGCCTTTTGCAGTCACAAGGTAAATGTGACTGAACCCTGCTCTTCAGTTTCACACAGATATAGAAAGGCTTGGCTCATCTGCAAAGACAGTTTAATTCTAATTAAAATGGCTTAAACCTGAATTCCCCCCTCCGCACCTTCCCAGCTGTGCAAAAGGTCATATTTAAGCTCAGAGAACATATTTCTTAGGGAAAATGGTGCTAGGAAACTCAAATGCTGCAAAGGTGCCCTTGCTAACATCACATTGGGTGACAGGGCACTGAAAAGCTTAAGTCTTTGTTTACCCTGGAAAGCCACCTTGCTTGGACTGAACGCTGAAAACAGCCACACCACTAAATCCTGGAGGATTAAGCTGTTATCAGTACAGAAAACTGGGCTAGTATTTTATAATCCAGAGGAAGGGAGCTGTCGAGAGCTGAGACCCCGACATTGTTCACTTTGTAAAAATCTGTAAAAACGGACATTTCCATTTACTTTGCCATTCTGGTAATACATATGGTAAGAGACCTGCTCAGTAATGGGGATGCTGAAACTGTGAGGAAGCAAAGCTGGTTAGAAATGTGAGAACAACTAATGATCCTACGTAGATTTTTGCTTAAATGAGGGCTAATTGATGCCTGTCCTTGTGCTTCTCCGGAGCAGAATTGGAGCGTCCCTTCTGCCAGCCCAGAGGAGGAAAATGGTCTTACAGCCCCAGGAACAAATGGCCAAGAATTAAACCTCTCCCTTCAGCTGAATCCCTGGGTCCTGCTCCTGGAAAGCCTCCAAGACCCCCAAAGTTTGACCTCAGTGCTTTCCGAAGCATCCTGCCTTTGGTCCACAGAGGAAATGAAACAAGTAAGAGATCTCTGGTCTTTCTCTCCAAACTTGTTCTGTAGAAAATGAATAATAATTTGCAGTTTATTGACATCTATTAGGCCATGATTCCAAGCCCACAGAAAAAAGACATTGTTACTTGTTTATAACTTCTTCCTCAAACATTAACAATAGCCCAGCAGTTTCAGTGGGGCTGATTTTTGCTCTTAATCTGGAAGAGGGATCTGGTTTTCCAGGCTGGACGCCATCCCACATGCAGAAACCCGCTTCCCTCCCAAATGCAGCGTGTTGTGAGTGGTTTACAGCTGGCTATAAAGCAGCAGCAGCTGCCTACGAGCTGAGCTGATCTTTATCACTCCTCTTCAATGGGAAATGCCTTGACTCTGGAGCACAACTGTGGGAAGGCACAATAAAATTGTTAGAAAATAGTCTGCTAATCCCCCCCACTTCTGTTTTAAATACAACAGAGGGCAATGTTGCTAAGTGTTCCAACATCAAGAAATGCGAAAGTTCAGTTTCCCATAATAAAACCCTATTGATGTTGTATAATAGAATATTTTGGACCACTTATTAAGCTGCTAAATTGTGTTTCTTTATAGATACAGGCTTAATTATAGCCAGATTTTTAGACACAACTTTTGCTGAATTCAAAGGGAGCTCCTTTTGTAAGAAGGGCTTTAACATGCCAGCACTTAATGGTGTGCCCTGGCTGTGATAAGAATAAGAGGGAAAGAGAGTTTTTCACTGAAACTCTTTTCTAACCTACTTGCCATTATTAAATATATGAATTTGATGGAGGGAACTAGTTCTATTTATGTGTCATCATCTCCATGCCCCCTCCATATTGCTCAGTTATCGATCTCTAGAAAGCTTGGGATTGTTTCCTGGAAATATGAAATAATGACATATTAACATAGCCACATCCCCAGCTTCTGCTGGCAGTCTTATTTCACGCCTGCTTTTGGGTGCAGTGTGCTGCCTGAGGAAGGGCAGTCCCTGTCACACCTCCCGTGGCTGCAGCTGGTGTTCTGTGGGAGAGCAGGATTGCCTTCAAACACTAATCCTCTGTGTGTTTGTGTGCAGCTGCTGGTGAAGAGGATTACTTGAGCCCTGAAAGGTGAGCCCGTGGGGAGGCAATGTGTGGCTTGTAGGTGACAGGAGCATCCCCATCTCATGATCTGAAACATCCCAGTTTAGTCTGGAGAGAACGTCTGACTCCCAGAGGCAGCAACTTGATCCAGGGATTGTACAAGTAAATGAAAGTGTTCAGGGCCAGGTTGGATGGGGCCCTGAACAACCTGGTCTAGTGGACGATGTCCCTGCTTATGGGGGGGTAGGATTGGAACTAGATAATCTTTAACTAGATCTTCTAACCCAAACCATTCTGTGATTCTGTGTTTCTATGGTTATAAAAACTGGCTGGGATGACCTTCTCCTAAAGAAAGAAGCTTCATCCCTATTTTTTCTTCTGGGCTGTTAAAGCCACATGGAGAACCATATCTATGTGTCTTTAGGTCTGGTTTAGCTAGTGGAAAAGAAAACGCTGCCAGTGCTTTGATTGCAAAGTCATCAACCCCCACGTGTTTTTTGCTTCCTGTTTTCCATGTGCTCAAGTTCGGTGTTTTTAGAAAAGAAAGAGATGCTTTTGAGAACTGTTGCTGAAACAAAGCCCTGGTGTAACCAGTAGGTGTTTGGATTTTCTTTGCCAGCAGTGAAGGAGTTTGCTCTCCTGTGTGATTCTGTGGTCGTATGTTTTCAGTCAGCACAACCAGGGTACAGGAGTCACTGCCCTCCCTCACCATGCCCAGCTCTTCAGCTCTCTCCAGATGCTGAAGTAAGAGTTATTGAGTGGTGGTCCAAATCACTGGAGTTTGTCTGAAATGGCTGAAAAATCTTACAGACACAACTTTTGTGTGCTTGGGGATCCTGACTTTTTCTGGTGTGTCTCTGACTTGTCCTGAGTGGTTGTGTAGTGGTCCTGGTTTTGTGCAACAAGAACAGAAAAAGTGGAGGAAAATATTCATATACATGTTTTATCTTGGCTGTGAAGAATGGAAATGAAACCAAAGCAAAGGGAGGGGAATTCTTAAATTCTTTCTGTGTCCAAACAACTCCTGAAGCTACCAACACAGCAAGTTGTTCTTGACATTATGAGGTGTTCCTGCCAGCATTGGCTGGTGTTAACTTTTAACCTGTAGTTGTCAGAAGAGAACTGGTCAAATAGGAACCGGCTCCAAAGCTGTCGTGCCCCACAAGGAAGCTGTTCTAGTAATGTTTTGCAGCAAAATTAGCTGTCCTGCTCCAGCACTTGTGATATGATCTTTACAATAGGTCACTTGTTAAATATTAACCATATGATAACTGGGGAAATGAATTAAATAACTTCAGCATAAAAGCAAAATCACAGCGGTTTGGGGACGGAAATTCCCCTCGTTGAAGCCTCACCTGGTATGAAGTCTGGTCTCTTACAGACCCTGACATAGTAACTTGGGCTGACTAATCTTGAGCTCTTATTGCTTGTTTGGGGATAAACACTCTGCCTTCACTGATGCTTGTCAGGGATCCTTCAGCCCAGCTGTATTTCAGGTCTGGTGTGGCACTGTGGTTTATATAAAGGGCTGTCTGATGTCCAGCGAAGCTCCCAAACCAGGATGTGGTTTGTTCCAGAGGTTGGGCTAGGGAAGTAAATGGTCAGGGGTTTTCCTGGTCTCCTCTTCATCAAAAAAACTGGGGACAAAATACCTGCTTGCAGTATTGGTGCAATATGTATGTGTGCCTGTGTCCCAAACTTGCTGTGGAACCAGAAAGATGGCCGGCACTGACCCCAGGATGCAGGGGAGAGCAGGGGGCTGAGGCAGCCTTTGGTATCAGCACAACCTTCTGCTTGACTTTAGGTGTTGTTTCTTACTCCAGTTTCGCTCCTGTTAATGTGCACCTTGAGTGCCTTGTTCCTCAGGTTCTGGTTTACACTTAGTCCTTACTGTGAGTTGTGACAGTTCGGTGATTCCAGGAAAGCTGGATGCTCCCTGAGGTTTTTTATATAGTCTTTCAGTTAAAAGAAGGAAGTTCTTGCTAGAATTCTTCCTGGTGCTCTTTCCTCACCATACCCTGTTGCTCAGGTGTGTTACAAGCTGTGTCTTGTACATTTGCTGCTTCCTGGTGCATTCCTGAGATGCCAAAAACTCTGCCACTGTGGGTAGAGGGGAAGACTGGGTAATTCAGGAATGCTTGGCTTTCTGTGGCTATTCCCAAATGACGCTGAAGTGCATTTCTGGAGGAAGAAACGAGAACGAAGAGGGAGACTGGACTGGGAAACCCAATACTTGAGGCTGTGTGGTGCTGGAGCCATGATGCCTTGTCTCCTCCTGTGGCTGGCACATGCCGCTTGCTGTGTTGGCATGGAGTGATTGAATTGATAAGCTCAGGAGCAGGACCTTTAAACGTACCCTCTGTTATCTCTGCTTTCCCCTTTCTGTTTCCTTCCATGAGAAGCAGCGTGCTGAACAGTGCACCTGGGTTGTTACCAATTTCAAAGTACCTGAGTAGGCTTGAAAAAATGCTGTGCTCCAATTTCCTTGGATTTTTTTGTTCTGTTTCTACTTGAGGGATTGCTGTAGGCAGAAGACTATAATCCTAGTATGATATCTCCTGATGTGCTTTGAGCCCTATAAACACAGCCTGTCCTCCCAAAGGAAAAGCAGTGGGAGTGTGGAGTTCGGGGGAAGATTCAGCTGAGCCCTGCATCTGGCACAGGTCTCCTCTCCCTCCAAGGAATTCCTGATTTCACTTTGCTTTTTTGTAGGCTCAGTATCAAAGCACTTGAATTCCTTGTCCTTAAGAGGAATATTTTTTTTCATGCTTCTAAAGGGGACAGAAAAAAAGAATCTCTTCCCTCTTTTTCATCTTCTCAGTACTCAACTTGAAGAGCAGAATAATTATGAAGAAACCCCGATGTACCTGAATCAGGCTGGGGACACCACAACCTTGAGTGTCATTGAAGGTACTTTACAAGGTAAGACTGTTAGGTGAATCATGTGCTATCTGGGGTAAGGCATTAAAAAAGGAAATTAATAGAGTTTCTTTAAGTTGAGTAAAGCAGCTGCACATTGTTCCAGGTGACCAAGGATAACTCTCTGTGTACTCTGTGCACTGACAGTGTGTGAGGACTCTGGGGCACAGACAAAACAGAAATTAGTATTTTGGTGGTGAAATAATGCTTATAGTAAAACAGCAGTGGGGAAAATCATGATATACTACCCATGCAGAAGAGAAGGAAAAGAAGATACTGAGGCAAACCTCAGCATCTTCTTGGGAACAGAAGGGCACAGGGTGCAGAACTTTTCCATCTCTGTCAATGTTTTTTCCTAGTATAATTTTTTCCATCAAAGGGGTCACTGCTCTACTTTTGCATTTTTCAAGGTTGCCTCTTTTTGGGAGGTTAGTTTCTGCCAGGCACATTGTTTTTCTCTCCTGTTGGAACAGGACCCAAACAATTTCCTTGGGGGATCCTGACACAGCCCTCTTGGGCTTTCGTATGAAAAATGTGGCCTGTCAAGCTTGGTGCTGCAGTTCTCTGCATGCAAGCAAATGCTTAATAGGAATAGGACCCTGGCCAGTAGGACGTGGTGAATGTCCCATGGTGCATGTGTGCCTGGATGCCGAGCATCCTAACTGAAGTTGACTTTTGCAACTAAAAGTGCTGTGACTTTAATGCAGACTAAAAAGTAATATATGTTCATAAATATCTTTTCTAGTACCTAAGGCAGAGCCTCAGGAGCACAAGGTAAGTGTTATCACAGCCAGTTTAGATCTCACAGTCTTGACTGCACCATACTTCCCTGTCTTGAAAATTTTCAATATCTGTATTTCTTACGTGCCAAGAGTTTCTTTGTGTGTTGTCAGTGAAGACTCTCAAAAAATAAATAAGAAATTGCAGAGGGGACACAAAGACTAATAAGATTCCCAAACCTACTAGTGGGAAGAGTCAGTTCCCTTCAATTCCACTGCATATATGTAAGGAAGTGGTAACACCATCTGGATGTTGGTAGTAGACCAAGTAAGTGTCACGCACTGATAGCAAGATCATGAGTTCTTGGAGGGAATATCTACTGAATTATTCCAGAAATTCCTGCCAAAGGCGAGCTGGTGCTGGTAATCCCTCTGTGAAGGTGTAAAAGCAAAATTGAGCCTGCTTGCTTGGCATGGCAGAAGGCTTAGAGGTTTGGCTCAAAAGCGAGGGCAAGTGTTGTGGGCACAACTGTACAGGTTTTCATGCCCTGCTGCAGGGATATCTCTGCTGCAAACTACAACTTTTCATTTTACCTTCGCTGCAAAGGGTTGGCAGTTCACCTTGGCACTGGTGATATCGTGCAGGGAAGGCAGGATTGTGCATTGCACAGGGCAGGAGTTGCTGCAGCTATTCCTAAAGCAAACCTGCTTGGCTGCATGGCCGAGCTCACAGCAGGTAGCTGGGCTGAGAGAACACATCACCTCGTGCCAGGAGATGACCATGCA
This sequence comes from Platyrinchus mystaceus, assembly GCA_035041135.1. Classification (NCBI taxonomy): domain Eukaryota; kingdom Metazoa; phylum Chordata; class Aves; order Passeriformes; family Tyrannidae; genus Platyrinchus; species Platyrinchus mystaceus. The sequence continues at coordinate 4,311,732 of JAWWLV010000005.1, forward strand.
CTGGGTATTAGTTCTGGCCCTGCTAAAAGAGAGAACTTTGGGAAGTGTCAAACTCCACTGTCAAATCCTGACTTGCAAAGCAAGTTTCCCCTTGCCCAGGAAACAGCACAGGTTTCCAAATGGACTTATCTGTGTGTGATTTGCAGGGAGGTTCTCTGGCTTGGCTGTAGTCTCATTTTATGGTAGGTTGGGAAATCTTTGTTTAATTAAAAAAACTTGCTCCTCTTCTGTAAGCTCTCCAGTCTGTAATAGCTTTCATGCTGACCAGTAGCTTCACTGGCCCCATCCCTTGCCCTGTTATATTATCCCTATATAGTTTGTCAATATGTGTGTCCCCTGTCCCGCAAAGTAGAGGAAATATCCTTGACTGATGACTATTCCAAACGTAAAATGCTTCTGAGGTTTCTAAAGAAATATTTTTTTAAATATTAGATGACAGTTGAGGCCTTGTATAAAAGCTTGACTGCTGAGAAAAGCTCAGTGGCTGAAGTCTTTCCTCTTCTTTATTCTAGAAACAGAAGATTTTTCCCTTTGCCAAATCCAGGTAATTTTCTTTCCATCCTCTCAAGCTTCTTCTAACCCCACAACTAACTCAGGTTAGGAATTGAATATTGTAACAATCAGTAAATAGAAAGAAATTTCATATATTTCATGACCAGGACAGAGTAGACAATGATGCTCTTCTGTGTCAGCACTCACGCTTTCTAAGCATATCTGGAGGGGAGATTTTCTTTTCTCCTTTGGGACACAAGAAAATACGTAGGCTTTTCCTACTGTAACCTGAAGTCTTTCAGCATAAGCAGAGACAGTTATAAGGCTCTCAAACTGGGATGCCTGATTCAGGTCCAAGGCTGTGTGGGTAAGGCAAGGTCTACAATGAATTTCACTCTGTGAATGTCGTGCTTCAAACTCCTTGCAGTGTATAATTATTGTCACTGTCTGAAGGCTGGTTTTTTTGCTGTTTGTTTGCAGGGGTTTTTTTGTTTTTTTTTAATGGGGATTTTAGAGTCATGAGGTAAAAGGGAGTCACTTCAGTGGGAAAATTTGATGCTGAGGGGAAAAAAAAGGTATCAAGTTCTGCATACTGTTGCTGTATCTTCTGCCCTAAATCTTTGGTGAGAGGCACATCTTGTGAGCCAGGTGCCACCACCAGCAAATGGACCTAACTTGTCCATTCCTGCTATGAGGAAACAATCTTATTAGTTTATTTCCCTTCCAAGAATGATTGCTATTATCCCTGGCTGATTTAGATTTGGATTTGCCCTTACTTTTAGTACTGGTGGTCTTTTAGGCACCTACCTCATTCAGAGGGAAAATGAGCTGCTTACTTGGGCACTGTCATAAAGCAATGTGTTTGTGACTTTGCTAAAGTATCTCTGTGCTGATATCTTTCTCATTTCTGAAAATTTCAGTCCTGAAAGAGCTACAATAGAGGATGAAAAAGAGGGGAAACCAAGTAATGAAAGAGAGAAACTGGAAGTGAAGAAAATTTTCAAGGTACTGTAATCCTTGAGATTAATTTTAATAGTTATTATAGGATGTTTCTTCTCCATCTATCCTCCCTGTCTTTGGGTAACAGCTGAAACTTGAGCCCTTAATCACATATTTTTTCTCCCTTCTCTTTTGCCTGTTCATCCCTCAACTGCCACTGCCTAAAAAGCAGGTAGTGCTGCTAGGCAGCATCTGTGTCTACCACAAATCCCTGATGGAAAAGGGCATGAAACTGTTTTAAGTCCACAACAGCTTATATTCTTATAAATGTGTATATGTAAATTATATTAACTTATATTAGGAAACTGCTTCTAAAGACTGTATGGACCAAACCAAATGTTTGATCTCAGACAGGTGGAAATGAATACATGTCTCCCCGTAGTCAAACCAAGGAAGATGGCAGAGATGGGATGAAGGTCCTGCAGGGGAAGCAGGATGTGACCAGTACTCTGCCTGCAAACTACCCTATCCTACAAGGGCTGTCAAAAGACAGAGCAGAGCTCTGTGAGTATCTCATTGCGCCGTTGAGTGTTTCCTCAGTCCCATCTGTTGCCCAAATGTCTCTTCCATGTGGGAAATAATAATGTTAAATTTGGATGCAACTCTTGAACCAATTTAGTTAAACCAGGGCAAAAGGTTGCATGAGCGTTTGTATTCTGGTCTGAATCATTTATTTTGGCTTTGCAAATAGCTTCCTAAGTTGGTTAACCATCTGCGTAACTCAAACCAAGGTGTTTGTTTTCCTAGCAGATTGCCCTTATCCAAGAGAGCTGAAATCCATCTCCTCTGCTTCTCTTAATTTATTGAGTCTCAGAAAAGGGTTTGGCTAAGGCTTGTGGTAGAAACAACATGAGCAGGATGAGAGCCTGAAGGCTGCCTCTGTCCCTTAGTAGGATGGATGATGATTCCTTGCTCCATCTTCTCGTGGTGCCAGGCTGACTTTCACCTCCTTTTGTCACAATACTCTGAGATTATGACTGGAGCTGGTGATATGCACCTCAGCTGCACAGTTAAACCCAATCATGTCACCTCTGTAAACACTGTTTTCCAGCTTCAGGTACAAATGTTCATGGGCTCTATTCTGCAAAGCCTGACTCCTGCCTCTGCAAGCCATTAGTGTGATATGGCAGCATTTTAAAGATGAAAGAGAGTAAAGTAACTCTGTTGGGCTCTGTGGACAAATCAGGAGTGTGAAGGAGAAAGTGTAAATTGGCTGTGACTGTGGTTATTTTTATTGGTGTGGTTCTCGCGTATTATTTTTTTTTTAACTTTAATTCACCTCATAATAATTTTCTGTTTTGGTTGGCATCTGTTTTGTAAGAAATCTTGCTGGTTTGCTTCACCTTTGAACAGCTGGAGATGATTTCTGTTGGGATTTTTTTTTTTCAAAGTACTCATGGTGAGCCTCCTGCTATTACTTGAACAGAGAGGTTGATTGGGAGAATTGTTGGGTCCCACTGCTGCCTCCTTTTCTTATTCACGGGGTTTGAAAGTTTAGCAGAAGTTGTGGTCGGTAACTAGACCATATTGAGATGGTTCATGTTTCCAGTGAGATCTACTGCATGAATCGTAGAATGGTTTGGGTTGGAAGGGACCTTAAGGATCATCTCATTCCAACTTTCTCCTCTGGGCAGGGACACCTTCCACTAGACCAAGTTGCTCCAAGTCCCTTCCAACCTGGCCTTGAACACTTCCTGTGTTCATTTTGAAACACTATCTGCTTTTATTTGTCTGGCTGCATTTCTACATTACTCCAGCTCTCTTAAATCAGTTTTTAAGGAATTAATATTTCCACTTAACAGAGTTCTCCAGTAATAATCTTTTTCTAACCTCACAAGGTGCAACTCTTATACTTAATTACATCCCTCAGTGAAATACATCTCTGGGATACTCATCCTCTTTGGCTTCTTTCTGGGTTGTTGATTTACAGGTGTATTCTAATGGATTGGTACATTGTTTGGATCCATTCCACCAACCATGCTTTCCCTTCAATCATTTCTCCAAACATCCATGAATAGTCTCTTGGGATGCTTTCTGGTGAGAAGGATTTGAGAATATCAATGGACATTTTAATTTTGTAAAATCTGTAATGTTTTATGACTTTAAAATGTTTTAAAGGTAAATGTTTTAAAACTTAAAAGCTTTTAAAATCCTTACCTTTTGTTTCTCAAAGTAAGTCAGAGAAAGCCTTTCCTTGACTCCTGGAATGGAAAATATAAGTTGTGTTACCCTCAAGAGTTGTCCACGTCCTGAGAGAAGTTCCTCAGAAAAGCTCCTAAAGCAAAGGTCCTTTCTCATTTCCAGTGCACAGCATGGATGTTGGTGCTCCAAAGCCGGGGGTAGAAAGAACGGCCTTGAACCAAAACACTTGGCAGCCTCTGCAGGCACCAGAGGATATATACGATGACGTTGCGGAATTGCAAGATGGACTGTGAGTATGGACCTGGGCTCTTCACAGTGCCTGTGTCTATGAAATGCCATTTAAAACCTCTGCTGCAGTAAATCCCCATGTCATACTTCTGTCTTCTAGCAGCTACAGGTCAGATGCCTCAAGTTCCTTCACTTCAGACAGCTGTAAGTGCAGCACGTGGGGAAGCTCAAACAGGAGCTGCTTTTAATTTGGGCTGGTCCCTGGGAGATGATGAGATTAACTTTCAATGTCTATAGTGTCTCATTCTGGCCTGGTTGCTCTAAATTCCCTTTAACACCGATACATGTCTAGCATGGAATTCATTTGAGCTGAGCTTGAAGCCTCTGTAAGAGTAAAATATGAAAGGTCTGGGTGCAATTTGTCCAGCAAACCTCACCTCACCTCATTGCTACTGAGCTACTGGTTTGTGATAATGGCGTGCCTTGGTTTAAAGTTTCAGGAAACACCTATGAGGAGACATATGAAGATGTTGAGATTGGAGGTGATAATCCAGCAAAACCAGAGTAAGTTGCAATTTCTTAGCCTGTATTTTGAAATACTGGCCATACATCCTTGATCTCGCACACCAGGTACTGGCTGGAAGCCTTTTTTAATTAATGCAACTGCAGAAAAGTTGTTGTATGGGTGGATTTCTTTCCCCTCTTCCTTCTTCTTTCCCCTTTGGCTGACACTTAGGGAGCAAAAAGTAGTTACCAAATTTAAATCCCTAAGCAAGGAGGGCTTTCTTTTTTCTTGTATCACTCCCCATCCATTGGAAGTACTGCCCTTACAGACCTCTCCTTGCATGAAACACACAGGACAGTCTAGCTTGCCTTCTTTTGGTTAAAAGTGTTGCTCAGCTGTAGCTGAGAAACAGCACATTTTTGTGTGTTCCAAACAGGGAATGCTCAAGGGACAAATTGTCCCCATAAAACAGGACAATTTGAGATCGCTGAAGGTTGGAAAAGCTGAAAAAAGCCTGACATGCTGTAACTAACTTGCAACCTTCTCTTTTTTGTATGGCTTCTCAAGATATTTGCTTCCACGGGGTGTGTTATAAAACCAATGAGTTTTGCAGCCTCGGGTTTATATGTTGCTTGAGCTTCCCAAATGGATTAAGAGGTGAAACATGAAGTTAGTTGTGTTTTGTGTGGTTCCCTACCCTCATGCAGTAAAGAGTTTCCTTTGTAAGAAATAGAGACAGCCTTTGGGAAAGGCATATGGGCTGGGGATGTGGCACACTACTGCTTGGACTGCATCTGGTGGCTTTCTTCTAAGGAGCAGAGTGGGAGGAATAATAAGGTGTTGCTGTACATCTGCTTTTCCCTTACGGAAAAGCACACTGGCTTGCATCTGGATTCAAGTCTAGCTGAAGTGTAGATGTCAGAGAGGGGAAAAAGGGGAAAGCTGTAACCCTGGAGGTGACAGGGTTTAATAAAAGCAGAAGGTGTCATTTCTCTGCAAATTATCCATGGGAGATGTGTGATGGAGGTGCACAAGCTTCTCTGACCAGAGGGTAACGTGTTCCCAGGTTGACCATCTGTGTCCCCCACCACCTGGGAAGTGCATCCATGCTTCTCCTTTACCCTTCTGCACGTGGGTGCAGAACAGTAGCAGAAATTAAACTATTGCTAACTCACAGAGGAGCAGTGCATCTTCCTGGGATTGCAAAGAAATTTTAAGACCATTTGGGACCAAATTCACAGGGTTCAGAGGTCAGGGTCTTAATCCCCAAACCAGCCTTTTTGTAATCCTACTATTGATCCCACATGCAGGATTAAGTGTGCTGTTACACATAAAGTATTTTTAATAGTACTTGTGTGTGGGTAATGTCCTCCATGGGAACATCTTGGTTACTTCCAGATACCTTATTAGAAAATTGCTGTGTAGCTTTGCAACCCCCTGTAAGCTTCAGAGGAGAGTGTGTCATGGAATATCATTCTCAAGAGCATACATGACAGAAATATGTGAAGGAGGGTAGCACAGACAGATGCCCCTCGTGTCTCCTTCAATTGTCCCTGCCTGCTTCTGGGTAATGCTTCCTTTTTGTCACAATTTTTACTCCAAATAAACCTGTATCACCCTGTAGTTGTTGGGTCAGAGGAGAAGAACTTCATTTAACTCAGAAAAGTTAAACCTAAGCAAAGATTTGAGCTTGGACTTTATAATTAAGCACCTTTTGCTGTGCTGGTGCCTATCCCAGTGAATCCATTATCCACATGAAGCTATTAAGACTTAAAGCCTACTGCTGAGTTGCTGACCTTTCTTTCCCTGCTACAAGTATTGCAGCTCTCAGCTCTCACATACTTCAGCACCTAGTGCCTCTTTTAATTTAAATTCTGTTTCCCTTTTGGACAGAATGGAAAAACAAAAGAGATTTGGAAACCTGTTTAAGATAGAAAAGTTGAAGCTGAATAATTTCAGGCTCAAGGAAAACCTAAGGTAAGGAATTGTTGGTGGTCTTACCCCTTCCCCCTTCAAACCTGAGCATTCTTCTTTGCAGTAATTTGAAAGCAGGAGGTCTAAGAGTAAGGAATGCAGCTTTATTGGGAAACTTATGCCAGAAGTGCTTCTATCAACTCATTAAGAGCTGCTATGGAAGATGTGGCCAATGGTCCATCTGTGCAGCTTCTCTGAGGTCTCTCAGGAGAAATCTACAGGAGCTGGTCCTGCAGCAGCCTCCAGGTTTTCATAGGCTTTCTGCTGTCTTTGGTACCTTTCTGATACCTCAGCATGACACAGGTACACAAGGGAATGTAGAAATGTGATTCCTGCTGCCTCAGCCTGTGGGCCAGAATTAGGTACAGTCTTGGTGATGTGGCTGCTAAGGCTTAAAGTTTTTTATTCCAAGTCCCATTTAGAGCCAAGCTGGCAACAGCATCTGCTGAAGTTTACTATTGAGTTGTTAGTCTAACAGGGTAGATGATATTGTATAACTTCTTACAGTGCCCTTTTGGGTACTCTTACTTTAATATGCAACCCTGGATAAGATTCCAGGGAAATTGTCTTTTCCTCAAGTGTGCAGTAGCTGCTTGCAGAACCCATCCTCCACTGCTGCCAGCGAGTGCCTCACCGGGTGCACAGTGCCTGAAGTGCTACTTTTTCTTATTTCTTTGCAAATTCCAGGTTAAACCTTTCCTCTTTTATGTTAGGATGTTTTATTCTACTTACAAACCTTTTCACACTAGATGCTCTGTCGTGTTAGTGACTCCTTTGAGCATTACTGCTAAATATTACAGGGAAGGACCCACCAGGCTGTGTGCCATCCTCCTGTCTCAAAGAACCCTTAAAGGTTCTGAAAGCACCTTACATATCTGCAGACATTGTAATATTGAAATTCCTGGGCAACCCATGATATTGGCAGACTTATAGGAGGGAATTAGTACTGACTGCAGTTACCAACTGTCCATCAACCCTCTTTCTGCTGGGAAGCAATGTAGGGATGGGCAGCAGGAGCTTGGACTGTATTTTGAATGCAATGTAGACCTTTCCTGCTTGATGAGCACGTGGCTATTGATGTTGTCAGAGGATGGAAATGCTTTAGCAAGCGATGTAATTTTGGCAAATGCTGTTGATATCACAGAGCTCATGCAGCTAGACCTGTCTCCATCAGCAGCAAGCACTGACAGCTTTTGGGAGCTCTTGACTTTTTGGGTGATGCTGAAGTGCAGACTTGTTTCTAAAAGTCTTTTTCTATCCACAGATTGGTTTCCATTTCAGTACCAAATTTAGGTAAGCAACATACATATATCTGACTCTTGGGGATTTACTTGTGTGTATGAAGAATGTGTATTGTACAATAATCTTGATGAATCGTGCCTTTTTTAAAATCATGTAATGTGTCAGCATTATTTTTGAAGACTTGATACAGATTTGTGCCTCACTTGAGGTTGGTGTTTTTGCTCATTTTTGGGTGGGTTTTCTTTGCAGAGGAGCATTTCTCCTGCAGATCTGAATACAGTAAGGAAGATAACGTGTGAAGCAGTCTATGCTGAACCACTGCTTTCAGGCTGCTGCTGGTGTTTAAGAGCTGACACCACTCCAGCAGCTCTCTGTAAAACTACTTATTTCTGCCTGGTGGAGACACAAGTTCATGCTTTGTATAAATGAGGGTGGACACAACACCTGTCCTCACTAATCAAGCCTCGAGTAGGTGCTGGAGTGAACTTACCCATGAGAACAGGATGGGAACCCTACCTGGGCTGGCTGCTGCTGCTCCTGTTCCTTCTGTGTAGCTGGATGGCCAAACCCATCCAGAAAACTGCCCATACACACAGCTAACAAACCCAAGCATCGTTCCTTGCACTGGAGCTTTGCCAGATATTTTGAGCCCCAAGGATTTTGCTTTTGCATTGCCTTGGCCCCTTTGGGTCAAGAGACTAGCAGCAGCCCCAATTTTCCCCTGAAATACATCATTTGGAGTACCAGGATCAGAATGACATCTTCTAATAGTTTTCTTTCCTTTTGATTGACAGCATCTGTATCCCAGGAGGACCAGGTGTATGATGATATCGAGGTGGGGCAGAGAGAGCCCAGGTGAGGAGGGTGCCCTTTCCTGGCTCTGGCCTCAGGCCAAAGAGACATTCCTCTGGGCACAAACCCATGCCCCGAGGAGCCAGTGGTACTGCAAATCACTGAGGGTCACGAGCTGGTTGGGACTCAGACCTCTGGAGAAAGTCCAGGTGCCCTCTCCATGTGTGTTTAATTTGGCAAGTAGCATCCCAAAAAATGTTTCTTCAATGTTACCTAGTTAGTGCCAGAGACGTGGAAAGGAAAGAGCTGCTCCCTGAAACATGTGAAAATTCAGATAGTTTTCCTAAGGAAGGAAAACTCCGGCTCCCAGACCCAATTATCAGCCCCGTCCTGGCAGGCTCCTTGTCAGAAAAATTACTTTTAATAGGAACATCATGTCTTGGTGTCTTGCTGCCAGATGATTGTGGTGGCTGCGCGTGCTGGTATAAATCACAGCAAGTGTTTGCATTTCAGTGGTGGGTGTGGGGGGAGAGAGGGAAAAATCACTACCCTGTAGGTACGTGGGTTAGAGAAGGGGACATAGTCTGCTGGAAAAAAATTGAATTCCTGTATGTCTCTTCCTCTCAGAGAGAAAGATGACAAGTACAAAATCCGGATGCCAAAACTTCGGGTGGCGCAAGAGTATAAAGACAAAAGGAAAAGCATCGTCGATGTGGAAAGGTCTTGATTTCCATTCTGTATTCCCATGTTGTCTAACTTTGTACATGTGTCTCCTGAGTGATTTGCTATTTTGGAAGGTTTATATTAAATATTAAGAAGAAATTCTTCCCTGTGAGGGTGGTGAGGCACTGGCACAGGCTGCCCAGAGAAGTTGTGAATGACCCATCCCTAGAATTGTTCAAAGCTGTGTTGGAGGGAGCTTTAAGCAACGTGATCTAGTGGAAGGTGTCCCTGCCAATGGCAGGGGGGTTGGAACAAGATGACCTTTAAGGCAGCAACTCCAACCGTTCACAAGAGCTTTGTGTTTAGAAGCCCTGTACACAATGTATTAATTGCCTGTAGTTTCACCCCGCCCTTATTTTAAAGTATTGATTTCTTGGGTCTTCTCTTTCTGGTTGGGCTGATTGCACTGCCTCTTGCTGTACCCTTTGTGCATAAAAGCAAAGATTTTTTGTTGGTTTGTTTGTTTTGTTACTGGTGCTGCAAAAATTCATATGGAAGTAGGAGATTTCCTCTGCCTTTGAGATTAGAAAAATGTGCATCACAATGAGCTTTTTTATGACCCAATACATGGGACTTCAAAGACATGCAAATCAAAGATCCATTTTCTAGGTTCTTACCACAGAGTTCCTGGATGAGGTTGCTCAGACACTGCTGGCTGTGTTGTGCAAAGTCATAGGTATAACTTTACAGACCATCAGGAAGTCAATGCATTTTCATCCCTTCCTTAGACATCACAGGTCCTTCAGGCTAAGTCTGCCAAGGAGAAATCTCTTCACAGCCTAGAAGATCATAATTTCAGCTCTTGTTTCCCCTTGTCTTAATTTTAAGTGCATCAAAGTGAGCCAAAGGTGAATAATTTACTACAAATGGGTGGGGGGGGGGTTTGTTTGGTGTTTTTTTTCCTGTCTTAAGTTTTAAAATTAATGCTATAGCTAGAATTTCATGTACCAGAAGGAGCAGCATCTCTATACTCAGGGAATGCTCCAGAAGGAATGGCCATTGCTCCCTTTAAGAAGTGGGGCATAAAAAATTGTTTTCCACTTTACAGTGCCATATAAATGTCTGCTTGGGTGACTTTCTCCTCCATGTGCTAAAAAACCCAACAGAAATCTGGAGAGCTGTGTCAAGCCCCACTTCCATAAATGACTCAGGATGAGAGTTATCTGGGGACCCTTTCCCTTTATGTTTGAATATAAATAAAACCAGAAGGAGACAAACTGCTGGGGGAAAAGTGAATTGTTGAGTTCTATAAAAACACGACTGATTCGAAACACTTGATAGAGAGTTTGTTTGTTCCCACGCTGCTTACAGAAAAAAAAATTATCGCAAATGGAGATCCAAAATGGCCCAAGTTATGCTCACTAACATATTTGAGTTGTATATTCATTCTTTTATGAAAAATAGGGACATGAATGGTGTGCTGTCCTATTCCAAGGGTTCATTGCAGACAAGGCTGGAGTTAGGCTTTGATCTGCAATTAGGAATGTGCCAGGGATTATTTAAATGGAGCTCACAAGTGTGTGTGTGTGTGTGTGTGTCTGTCTGTCTGTCTGTCTCTTGATGCAGAAATATCTTCAAATTCAAGAAGAGCAGTGAAGACAAAACCAGGAAGAGGGAAAAAGAAGAGAAGTTCTTTAGAGAAACATTTATGGTACGTGTCTTTCTAGAGAACTGTTTGTGTCAGAGGAGGAAAACAGCTATGTGGCTTGTTTAATAGATGCATAGGGGAACGTTGTTGGTCCTCAGCTATTCTCCCAGAGATGCCCCACTGACCTGTTCCTTCTCCCCTAATCTGGGATCTTCATCAGGGATGTTACTGGGGTTTTTCTCCCTCTTCATTCCTAACCAAAGCCTCACAACCCATCCTGAAATCTCTTCTCTTCATCCCTTCCAACTGCCCTTACAGACATTGCACATAAGTGTGGAATAACTTGTTTTATTTCTTTCCTACAGTATGATAAGGAAATCAAGGTCATCAACACAGCCACTGCTGAGTGCTCTGTCCCCAGTGAGAGGAGAGTGGATCTCCCTGTCACAGCTGGAGAACAGCTGGATGTTATTGATGTCACGGAGGGCCACGCAGTGATCTGCCGAAATTCAGAGGGCAGATGTAAGTCTGCAGAAAGTCTCTGGCACGGGAAGGGGGAACACTGCAAACCAGTTTGGAGGGGCAAATCAGCCTCCCAAGCCACAGTACATTCTTTGTGCTTAGCCACTGAGACTTCATTTGCTCAGGAGTTTACTAATTTACTTCCTTTTTTCCCTCTTCTCTCAGATGGCTACGTTCTAGTGGAGCACTTGAACTTCAGGTAAACTCAGATCTTATTTATTGTGATGCATATTTTCTTCTCTTTCCTGTGTAGAGATAACTAAGATCTGGAGAAATGTACTTAAAACTTCTGAAGGCAGGGGAAGTTAATGTAAACAGCCAGTATTAAATATTAAATATCAAATAAGTTTTAGTCTGGTGTTACACAAATTTTCAGTCCAACTGCAGCTAAAAAAAAAGCCTGTCCAGTCATGACTTCTATAAATTGGAGATTCCTGACTTGCCTTCAGATACGCCATATTAATTCACATCTGCTGCAAACATGGGCCACTCAGCGTGCATTGCCTTGCCAAAACACACCCTCAAATTCCCTGCTGCAGTGTTTCCTTGCATGCTCATGCATAATTGATACAAATGAACCAGGTGCCTCTTGCTGGAAAATGTTCTTTTTTTTTTTTTTTGAGGCAGACAGTACTAACTTCCCCAAGAGCTGCTCTCCCCTGGACCATCCCTGAAAGTCTCCTTTGTGCTTCCTGCATCCATGAGAACCCACGTTGGTCAACTGTTGAGTGAGGATGCCCATGTAAATAAAGCTGAATTTTTTTTTTGTACTGTTAAATGTGCAAGAGATATTTCCTTTTCTTCCCCCCCCCCAACATTTAGAACATGCCTGCATTGATTAATAGTTATTTTCAGTATTTCTCACTTTTTGGAGTACTTTGTTGGTCAGTTCTGAAATAGCCATTTCACTTCTGCATTTACATGAAGAAAAATTGTGCACATGAGTTGCTCCAACTTGTTACTGTCTGTTTTAAGTGATAGAATTACAAAACTCCCCAAAAGATTTTAAAAAGCAAACCATATAATTTTGAACTGGTTTTGGTCTTAAAACTACTGGGAGAAGAAGGATGTATCACCACTTCTGCTGTGTTAAATACATCAAATAGTGGAAAAGTTGACTCATTTCTTTCCAAAAAACATGAAAAAATAGTAAATAAAGCATTCAGTCAAAATTTACTTTATTTTTGTAAGCTAACTTAGGCATCTCAGATATGTAAAGGCTGACTCCTGGCTCCCACTGACTCACAGGCAGTTACCCAACAGTTGCCCCTGTGTTTGGGCTGTTCTCCACTGTGGGCCTGGAGGATGTTTACTAGTTTTAAGAAAAATGCTTCTAAATGTAGGAAGAGAAATATAAATTTCTAATGGCTTCTCCTCAATGTATCTAGTGAACACATTTTCCAGAATATTCTGTGAAATTTTCTGTGAAAAGTAAAAAAATGGGGATAGGATTTTTACATGGCTTTGGAAGAAGAAAAACCTTTAAATCTGATTGTAGTGTACAGCTTTTGCCCCTCCTTGGCTCATTTTAAGAGCCCATATCAGCTTGCTCATAAATATCCTAAAAATGTAGAAGTTTTAATTAGAAATTATTAAAAGTTCCAGGCTTAAGAAAACACAGCAAAATAAAAGCGCTGTTTGCCACAGGGCCATTTCAAAGCTGGCATAGGAGACATCAGTAAGAAAACAGAGCAAATATTTAACATTTACTTTTAAGTCTATACAGGCATTCTTATTTATTTTACCATGTGGTTATTATTAAGTGTGTTGGCCTGCATCCATCCTCGAAATAAAAAAAAATAAATAAAACAATCTCCTGTAAGCATGCGCAGCTTTGCAGGCTTGCCAGCCCAAATATTTAGACTTCTCTAGTGGTGATGGAGGGTTTGGGGAGCTGAAGTGCGTGTTTGGCTTTGGCACAGACTGGGACGTGCTCTGTGTCCTTCACCTAGAGCCTGTGAGGGGAGTCAGTCTGATGAAGTTGTGGAGATGGTTTAGCCTGGGGGCTTTTTTTCCATGGCAATGTTGAGGATTAATACCATGAAGAAAACATCCCCTTCCTCATCCTCCCCCCAGCCAGTGCTAACTCACAGCTCATGAAGTCCATTAATCACCGGCTCTGTGAGCACTATGAGCAAATCTTGTATTAGCCACACGTGTGAGCTCTTTTTTGCTTCATAAGGAAGTTATTTAACAAGTTTTTCTTATTTTAAATTAAGGCTTTTGAAAAAAGTCTCCACATATATCCTGTGATAGACGTGATTGGGCCCTGATCCTGGTGCAATGACGCACAGTCCTTATGGGGTTGTGCCCCAAATCCCCGGGAAACACAAACTTCTGCACCAGCATTGGCAGCTGATTTAATGCAAGGGTGCCTTGCAGTACACTTTGAAATATATTTCCCCATGGATAAATTCCAATGCATGTACAGAAGAAAAGAGCTTTCTATGGGATGACTCCAGACAATACAAAAATTCTTTAGATAGAGCAACTTAGATATCCTCAATTAAACCACAGGTTGGCTAAATTTAGGTTAAGATATTGGTCAGGAAATTAAGTGTGTCTTTTTTTTTTTTTTCTTTACAAGCCTTGCTGGTACATCCTAACCACATCAAACATTAAAATAATTCTCATGTGAGTTTTAAACCCCGTTCCTCTGTGTTTCTCCTCAAAAAGGAAATCATCATAATAGTTGTTGATTTGCTGAGTCTGAGGGAGAATTGAAATTTTTTAGAGGGCAATTCTGTATCACAGAAATTGTGTAAAAAGAAGAGCAAGGATAAGGACAAAACTGGGGCACTCACTGCAGCTGTGTGCTTTCACTGGATTTACATCCAGCTGCATCACAGGCATACAGGAAATAATCCCCTACTTCCCTCCCCTCCCCCCCCCCCAACATTTTTCCTGTAATGAAAGGTTATTTTCACACACTATCATTAAAATTATACTCTCCATGCTTTGGTGTAAGGAGTCAAGATCTGAGTCAGCACAGGCCCATCAGCTCTGCTGGATGCATGTTAATAAAGAAAACCTTCAGGCCTGGCTCCTGGCATGTATTTTGGGTTGGGGAAGCTGTTTAAGTTGTTCATGTATATATTTTGATTCCCCTTCCTGCCCCTTCGCACCACCCCCAAGCCTTCAGGGCATCCATGATCCCACAGTTGGGATGTGCAAAGATCTCCAGAGAGAAACTCAGCCAACTCCAGTCCACAAAAAAGCACTGTGAAATAAGTAAATTTTAAGGATTTGCTGCTTTTATCTCTTTTCATCTCTGAGTTTATTAAAGTGCAAATGTCAACCATGGAGACAGCTATCACATGCAGTGCAGTACACCGAGAAACACTTTCCACACCATAAATGGAAGGAAAAAGGCTTCATTGTGATTATCTAATGCACAAAGGGCAAAACTGAACCTAGACTCTGTGTCCTTCCACAACAGCTACCCCCAGAAAGTATTAAAGCCATGAATCTGAAAACAAAACCTTCTCCAGTCTCTGAGTTGACAAAATAGAAAATACCAAGAAGGATGAAGTAATTATAGAGCTCAGGGGGTTTTTTTGAATTTCATATTAATTGTATGTTTGAAGTGATGCTTATACTCAGAGCTTTTAAAAGTTCATTACTTTAACAAAAATATTCATAAATACATAATATTATAAATCATAAATACTCCTTAGAGTATGAATAAAAAAATTGGGGGGGACTAATAGAGTTCATCTCTGTCATAAAGCTGAAGTTTGTTTGCCCAAAAGCTGGGCCATGCACACTACAGTTATCCTGGGATTCAGTTTTGCTTTGTGCTCTAAAAGAAAAAAAAAAACAAAACAAATGCATTGAGGTACAAAACATGTGAATATAAAATAATACAGAACATGCTTTCAGCAACAAGAATAAATATTACCATGTCTACAGTATCTACTTCACAGCTTTGTGAAATAAGGATAAATAAACTATTTCCAAACCATAAAAAAACCCCAAAAAAACAACCAGAGATGAATCTTACAAATAAACTGTGATTTTTAAATTAAGGCAGCTTCAGCAGGAACTTCAAGGCTTTTGTTGAAAACAGATTTTTGTAACACCAAAAGTGTAGTCGTGCTTGCAGGTAGAGCTCTGAGTTACAGTCCAGTTCTCCTAATTTTGATGGTCAAAATGAACAAAGATCTGTGCATCGAATACCAGGTGTGCTCTCTGCAAAAGTCACTGTTCCATCAACAGGTGTAATGTGGGAATTCTGAAAACCAGTTCATCTCTCGGGCATGGGAGTGAGGTACCTCTGGGATGAATCGTTAACTCCATGGCCGGGAGGCAGACTAGAAATTCAGAATTACAAGAAGCTGTTGCTTGTTTTATAAGTGAATGGTGAAAAGGAATATATAAGGGAAGGGCTAAGGAAGCCAAAGGAAAGCACTAAATGGTAAGCCCATACCAATGTAACACCTTAAGAAAGGCGACTCTAGTACGTACATCATATACCTGGAACAAAACCAGAGCCTAAAACTTTCTAGGAAAACACTGCAGGAGCTGGAGCAGGGATTTGTTTGGCTCATCCAGATATGTGATTCTTCTTCCCTCTCTCCTCTCAGCTAATAAAAGGGTGAAGCCAAATAATTGCACAACAAATGGTACTTCAAGTATTTAGAGACACGGCCTGCATGTCTCACCGGGGGGGACTCTGCGTGAGCTGGGGAAATTGTGCACCTCGTGAAATAAAGCTGCAACTTCCAGCAGTCCTAATGTATGTCGAAGGCACGATTTCATGTCCTGCACACAGGTCTCTCTTGCTTCTACAGGGGGTGCACACTGATGGCAAAGAGCAGTAAAATGAAAAGCAGTCGACAGAATGGTTATTTTGTTCAAAATTCATCTATTCCAATATGAATGCCATTATAATCACACACAGAAATGTATATACAACAGATACTAACCAGCTGATTAATTTTTTTACAATACTGCCTGTATATATAACCCTGTGCTCATACACATCCTGTGAAATGCTTAAACTGGACACGCAGCTGACGATGCATTTCTGACCGGTTAAGAGAAAAAAAATATCCTGCTGCCTTCACCTGCTCAGCTCCAACTCCCAAAAATAAACCTGCCCCAAACCCCTTTAGCACCAGGGCTTTGGCTGTGGAGGGTGGAAGGGCAGGATACTCATGGCTCCCGATGCCACCTCTCCTTCCGTCGCCAGACAAGGCCATGTTGGGTCCAATGGGGTCAGCTAAGCTACTCATGGGCTTTACCTAAAAGAGGGTGTAAAAATAGCATCCCTTTTCTCCAGGTCCTCTTGCATGCTGGGATTAGTGTGTGTGATGGCAGGTGTCCAGGGCACACACTTACCCTGCTGGGTAATAAAGCTGAGAGGCCAACGACAGGGATGCTACTTACATTTTATACATATATATATGTGTGTGTATGCATATATATTTTTTCCGACAAGAACAGTACAAGCTATTTCTGAGCTAAGTCATCCAGGACCTGGAGGTTACTGCTGGAGACTATCTGAAATCTATATCCTTTGCATTTTGTCTCTCTCCCTCTCAGGCTGAAGCAAAGTTTGGGTGAGTTTGTGGCTTGCAAAGCACAGCTGTCCAGTGGTTTCTGAAGAATTGCACTTGGATTAATTCAAGTTTTTGTAGTTCAAATAACGTCTACCCTGCTTTTCCCGATGCTTGTGCATGTACCAGCATAACTCAAAAGAGCTGACCACAGTGTAACAGTGTAAAAGTTAAACTTTTCCTCTGGAAAATGTAACTGGAGGTCAGCAGCTTCTTTGCAGCTGGGGAACAGAAAACAGCTATTTTAAGGTAAAATAAATAATAAAAAAAAGTGAAAGTTCTCAGGAGTATTTCAAAGTGCAGCACGGATTTAGGTAATGCTGTAATGGACAGTTCAATCCGATGTGTTCTTTGAGGAGGTACTTCCATCAGTCCTACTCACTCCACTGCCTCTGCTGACACTGAGCAGGAAAGCTGCTTCATCACTTTGTGTCTCTCCATATGGTAAAACTGAGTAACTCCTACTGCCTTCCAGGCAGGACTGGTTTTGCAGATCCACATAGGAGTTAATGTTTGCATGGCCCTGAGAAGATGCCAAGTGCCACAAGGGCTTATTCTACCACCTAGAAATCCCACCCGCCTCCAGGAAGCACATATTTCCTCCCAAGGGCATTTGCTGCTGTTTAATACTATTAGTTCTGCTGGGTAAAAAATCCCAGAGAACAAGAGTCAGTTTAAAAAAAAGACATCTGTACATCTTCCTGCTTCTGAACTCCAGATTTTAACACACCAGCCCCTTATCAAAGGAGCTACAGGTGTTTCCAGAACAAGCAATTTGGCAAGATGCTCAGTTGGGAGTGAAGATTTAAAAAGCCTTTTACATTTCAAATATATTTTACTCATAACTGTTTCCCAGATGGAAATTAATGTGTGTCCCTATGGCTGCTCAGCTGCCCTCTCCCGCTCCTTTCCAAAGGGGCTTATCTCCAGCACCTAAAATCATTTAGAGCTGTTTGCTCATCTCAGCATTGATCCTTGTGGGTCCCTTCCAACTCAGAATATTCTGTGATCCAAAAGCTGTTAAAGGGCTGGGTGCTTTGGCTTTGGGGTGGGTATTTTTTTTTGCATGCAGAGTCTGGATTGTCCATCCTTGCCAGGTATGACCTGCTCACATCACAGCACTGGAGAAACATCATCTGACAGCCACCAGCCACAGCACCAAAGCCATCCTCCACCCCAGAGTATTTATTTAATAATCATAATATACTAAAAGGCTCATTACAAAACCTAGGAGAACTACAAATATTTGAAGTATTTCTTTTAAAAACAAAACTATTCTGCTATGGGTTTATAACCCACCCACTGCTGGGTTAGATTTAATGTTCAAGAGCTGAACA
Source organism: Platyrinchus mystaceus (assembly GCA_035041135.1). Lineage (NCBI taxonomy): Eukaryota > Metazoa > Chordata > Aves > Passeriformes > Tyrannidae > Platyrinchus > Platyrinchus mystaceus. Next base: position 4,329,837 of record JAWWLV010000005.1, read on the forward strand.
GCAAAACTGGTTTTGTTTGGTTTTTTTTGGAAGCTTTCTATTTTGTGCGACTTCTGGAAAAATTGGAACTTTAAGTCACATTAGTGAGAATCCAAGCACAATCTGTAATAAAAGTAAGGCTATTTTGTGTTTTTAAAAAAAAGGGACTTCAGGCTGAAAATGTCCATTTAACTGCCAGTAGATGGCAAAAATATCCCATATTTGTCTTGATTACCTTAAATGATTAGTAAAAAAGGCTTAATGTGTTGTTCTCTTCCTTGCTTCTCACAGAAACTTGCAGAAAGTAGAAATTAAAGTGCAACTGTACAAAAAAACCTAGCAAAACCCCTCAATGGGTCATAAGAAGCTATCAAAAAGATGAATTAATTTTTTTCAAGTTGAATAACTGTATACCTGGGACCAGCAAAAGTTCTTTGTTTTGTTTCTTAAAACAGAACACAAAAAACCCCACCCAAACAAACATCAAAACCAAACCCTCCACCCAGGATTTTTTTGGCAAAGTTTTCATAAAGCATTTGTTCCTTGACTGATTAGACTATTACTTTGCAATCAAGTAAATGGAATTAAATACCACGGCAAAGCCAAGCAGATGCCAATGCTGCCCATTAGATTAAGCCTGTGTAATAAAAAATAATTCTTTTAAACAAAGAAGTCACACATGCTTTAGGGTTTACCCTTGAATAACAAGAATTTAACCTTAAAAATCCCAGTAGTTTGTCTTTAAAAAAAAAAAATCCTATCTTTCAGATAGCCAGTAGTAAAGAAACAGTAAAACTCTGGATTTGGATATCTCTGCTTTATCAGCAGAGTGGTGAAGGTCACAGTCCAGTGGGCAGCAGCAAGATGGGAGAGCCCTTCAGCATGAAAAGCAAGTCTCTGGCAGCACAAAGAGGTGAGCAGGGGAGGGAGAGAAGGCAGATTTGGCAGTGATTTTAGGGTGGTGACAGCAGGCGGAGGCTTCCTATTGAAAGGTGAGAGGTAAATGCTTCGGAGCCACGCGATGCTGCCGGCTCTCGCCCGGCAGTGATGATCCCACCCTTGGGCATATTGTGGGCAAAGTACTGGGTTTTTGGGTGAGTGATTGTCATCCTGCCCTCCACTGGGGGCTCACTGGAACCCTGCTTGGGATTCAGCCCCTGAAGATGGTGGTGCAGGAGGGGAGAGTGAGCGGTTTGAATGGGGATGGAGATTAAGAGCTGGAAAAAAGGTAAGCTGCCTTCAGCTCCCAACATGGTGAGCAGGTCAGTGCTGTCTGGAGCTCTCAGAGGAAATAAAGCACCTTAGGAACACTCCTGCAAAGACCTGACACGTGGAGACTTTTCCATGGCACATTTGCAACAGGACCTTTGCACAGCCCACTTTCCCTCCCCATATTTAGAAGGGGTGGAGAGGTGGGGAAAGAGGGAAAGGAGGTCATATTGCACTACTGCAGAAACATCTAAGTAGCTGCTACTTTTGGGAGAAAAGTGTTACCAGAGGCTACACCCTGGTGTGAACCTACAGAGCTACTTCATTACCCCTCAGCTCCATTTCAGGTAGCTCCTGGTCGATCCCTGTGACCTGGCCCAGCCCATCATGCCCCTGCTCCACACAGCAACATGGAAACTCTGACCTCCCAGCACACTGTCTACATTGCATGAACCTTGGCCATGGCCCCATTAACTCAGGATGAACCAGGGGGGAGGCATTTTCCAAAAACTCAGTGATACATTTGCTACTTTACAGCCACGCCAACATTTCCCATTGGGTTCACTAGGGATAAAAAAGGGGTATTGGATACATTTCACCAAGCATAAGGAGTGAAATGAAGTTATCTTAATTTCCTCAGTGCCTTGTTAGAGGGGAGCATGTTTTGGGTCTGGGCCACTCCTGTGGAGTGGTGAGGGGGCAGAGGAGGAACAATGAAGAAAAAGAAACAAGGGACGGACAAGTCAGACCAGATCCTCACAGTGCAATACCGTGTGCGGAGGGACTGGTGCCTCGCCAGCACCCATCAGCGAGCCAGGGCTATGATCAGGCTGGCACACATCTCGAAGAAGTCCATGGTGTGGCTGCCCAGGCGTGGGGTCACCGAGGGGATGCTGCTGACAAAGGAGCCACTCAGGGAGCCCATCAGGGACTGGCACTCGGCGGATGCAGCGGCGTCGATGCTCAGCCTCGGACGGTGCAAGCCAGCAGCGGAGCAGGAGCGCTGCGGCGTGGAAGAACCTGACCTCTGCTCCATCACCTCATCTGGAAAATCAAAAAGAAAAAAAAAGAAAAAAAAAGGAAAAAAAGAAAAAGTGGAATTAATTTGGCATCTGCATTGCAGGTTTGGTAAGAGACTACTAACAGGAGAGGAGACAAATGGATCAAAAGGGCTTTTGCTGACTTGAGACAACTGCATAAGCACTTCAAAATGCAGAGAGTGGCTTTTAAACTTCCAACCTTTCTGTTCTGTGTGTTTCACGTCTCCCACTGCACCGTTTCCTACTTACCATCGATGCTTTTGAAGTCCAGGAGATAGCTGCGGTTGTCCACCTGGTAGAGCTGCAGGCTCATCTTCACGTAATTGCCCGTCACCGGGTTCTTGCGGCGCACCCTCAGGTGGTAGGCATTCACCACCTGCAATGGGAAACCTACTTTCAGGAGTAAGATTCAAGGCAGCAAGAAGAACATTTCTTTCCTTATTTTCTCTAAATACAAGCAATACATGTTCTGGGAAAAACACAGTTTCTAGGAAGAATAGTGCTGACAAAATTAAGCAAATGGCTTCATTTCCTATTTCCTCCTATCTTTAAAAATACTTTTAGGGCTCTGATTCACCAGCTGCTGGCAGACAAAGCTGCTGTGACCCATCTGCCAGGCACCAAACTGAAGTTTGCTCCTCCCTCACCACCAGCCATAGCCATATGAGCCAAAAAGTCCCCTCATGGACCCATGTACAAAACAGTGTCCATGAAGCCAGGGCAAGCTGGGCAGAGCGACCTCTCCCACCAGTGCAGCTAAATCCAGTGTTTGTGGATCAGCCTCAAGCTGTGTATTTTTCCTTGCTGCTTCCCACCTCACAATCTGCTTCATCTCATTTACAATGAGATCTTTCCTCTGCACTATATTTATGAACCAACTGATGAAAAGTCACATCTGAAGTTATTCTTAGGGTGGGAAAGACTATTGTGAAACCTCCTCATATGAAATAATCTCCACTGCCTACACGAAGACGTTGGGCTGACTTGATTTGTGCAGCTGTACCAGAAATACAGGAGATTTGTTCACTCTCTGTAACCACGCAGCTAACAAATGTCTGGCTGGTGGACCTGGCAACAGTCCATCTCCTGGCTGGTGCAGTGAAATTAGGTTTCTGGGAGCTACTTGGCTTTCAAGATTTCATATTGTCAAAAATAAAGAGGAGACAGGAGGCTATAAAGAAGCTGCACAGTGACATTCACACTGTACAAGGCTTGGGACCAGGAGCGAGGAGGGCAGTTCCTCTGGTGATGAAGATCTGGGCTGAAATTCTCCTTACCTTGCTCCTGATGCTCGCACGAGGCTGCTGCGAAAGGCCCACAAGTCAGGAGAGCTCACCTCAGGGGCTGCACCAAGATTTAGGGAATCAGGCTCATCAGCAGATAATCAGGGCTAACTCAGGGGTTTATTATTCCAACTTTGAAAAAGACTGTGACTAAATGTGTAGCTCTGGAGAAATATCTGAAGTGAGTACTGTCAACTAAAACGTCTGGGTTTAAATCAAGAAGCTGAGTCCCAAACTGAGGAAGCAGCAAGGGTCTGAAAGCACATCTGTCCACAAGCACCACTCCATCTCCATCGAGGAAAAGACACAGTCACTGATACAAATCCTGCCTCCAAGGCCCCCTGCCCTTTACCTGTGCATCTTTAAGGAAGATGAATACTGTGCCATTTCAGCACACAGACTGACAGGACTAGGCAGAAATAATGAGAGTTCCTTTCCTCAGAAGCACTCGAGATGACCTCACAAGGAATTAGCCACTAAAATTAGAAATGTGAACAGCTCCTTTTATCCCCACAGCTAAACGAGGCAGAATCATCTTTCCAGCCAAAAGCTTAGAGCACTCAGAAAGAAAACTCTTATTTCACGCCCTAAATAAACACCACAAGCACAGAAGCACAGTTGGCACCTTAATTCACTCTGTCTCTATTAACAAGAAATAGCAGTATGATTGCAAGGTGGGGGCATTTATTTGGAAACAGGTGAGGCTGAAACCACACTTAAAAACCTCTCTGAGCAATTCAGATCATGAGAAAATGATGAAAAGCACCACAGAGCACCAGCACTCCCTACCTTCCACTCGAAGTCCAGCTGTTTCATAGCCCGGTACACCTCTGCCATAATGTCATAGGGTTTGCTCTGGCTGCGGATTCCCAGGTGCCACTTGGCCTTTTTGACAGTCAGGGGTTTTGGCTTCGTGGTGTTGAGGGCATCCAGAGGACACCGCGCCTTGGGGCTGTCCGCTATCAACGGTGGCATCCGCTCGGGGTGCGGCTTCACCCCGGGAGGGATGTGCATGGCACTGTCATCCATGAAGGAGCCGGTGGGAGGGCTGGAGGCGAGGTAGAACTCGCTGGCCTGGTTCATGATCCTCCTGTTGTCGATGACGAGGTGATAAGCCACTGCCAGCTGGTCCTGAGGGTCACCGCTGTACAGGCTGTTCATCACCTCCGACTCCGTGCACTCAAACTTCTCGCACACTTCCCGAACCGCGTCGTCATCGATGACGGTGGCATCGTAAGAAGGGTCCTCTGGGAACAGGTAACTGGGCAGCTCTTCCTTAAACCACTCATGTTCCCTGGGGAATGCAGAGAGGAGCCACCGTGAGCTCTGTGTGAGGCAAGATGGGACAACCACTGCCACCAGTCCCTCACTGGCTCTAGCCAAGACTCATCCTCAGCTGCCAACTGGGGAGCTCAACCCAGCCCTGCACAGTCCCCCCAGCACTGGAACAGCAATGACACTCTGCTCACTGGGCTTTGAAGTACGACCTCAGCACTTATGAGATTCTCACACTTTCGGATTCCCATGGATCTGACAGAGATACAGAGCATCAAAGATATCCAGGTACCCATTTCCCACCGATTTACAATGAAGTCAATAATAATTAAGTGTCTAAGAGCCATGCAGTGCCTTGGCTGTATGTTCTATGTATCAACAGTAATCTCACCCTACGTGCTGCTGCTTTAACAAGCAATTAAATGCTCTAGTTTTAAGGAATTAAGAAATAAAAAAAGGGCAGTTCATATGGTTTTACTTGAAGGGTAAAATTAAGGCCATGCATTGAAAATGCATTAAAAACCTAAGAATGCCTGAAAGTCCTAGAAACATTTATGTGTGAGCTTAGCACACCAGCTAGATGTAATGATTACTATAAATTTCATAAAATGTATATCAGGCTCCAGTTTTACAAAATGTTTCCAAAACGGCTCAGACTGTGAGAATTTTGAAGTGCTACTAGCAGCCATGAACTTTTAATGATCTCTGCGGACAAAAATATCTGCTTAAGAGCACAACTGTTCCCTTTACCTGGAATTTCCACAGTGATGCATGCACATAAAGGGTTCATGGACACTGTGCTCATTGACTAGACAAAAACCTACACTGTATTTAAAGATGAACCATTTGCTTACATTTTAAATTACACCCAATATTTATGGATTAAGTTAGTAATTCTTGTGTTTTTCCTCCTTTTTTATTGGATAGACAGCAAGTACAGTGATTACCCTTTTATTCTGAACTACCTAAGAAGGAGGTGGTCTTGAAATAAAATAATGAAAAACAGCTGGTGGATATTAAGTTCTTAGGGTTATTCCATGCTATAGCTGGTTTTGCTAAGTGCTATTAAGAGATTTTGAGGCTATTTTATATAGAAATATATATATATATACACACATTTATAAAATATATATAAATTCATCACCCTGTTCATCACCCACTGCCAACCAGCAGCACCCAACTCTCCAGCATCACAGAAGGGTGCAGGACTGCTCCTTGAATCACTCAGGACAAAAACCATCTGGATTAGCTGACCACTCCTGTAAACCACCCTGCCCACCTGCCAGCAGGTGAATCCCTGCCACCAGAGCCCCTCAAAGGCAGCCAGCCCACCCCAGCCCACCCCAGCTGACCTGATGTCCTTGATAGTTGCTCGCTTGAGGGGGTCAACCTGCAGCATGTGCATGAGGAGAGTGGCAACAGAGCGGTTGAGGTATTCAGGGATGTAAAACACACCTCCCCGGATCTTCTTGAAGAGGGTGGGGACGTGCTCATCGTCGAAAGGCAGAGTGCCACAGAGAAGGGCGTACAGGATAACACCACAGCTCCAGATGTCCACCTCTGGGCCAGCATACAGCCTGCAGGAGGGCAAGGGCAGGAGAAACATGTTACCTCCCATCCTCTCCTTAGTTAGGGTGCAGATCCCACTGGGTGAGCTGGGGACCCCCTGCCAGCTCCACCAGGGACAGAGCTGCAGCACACCCTGGGGCTGCTCATGTGATTCCCCCTGACCAAACGTGTCTAAGCCAAAATTACTCAGGGAAATGACATGGCAGAGCTGGCACTGGCTGCCCACACTTCTCTGGACACCCCTGCCTCCACCAAACTCTCCAAAAAGCCAAACCCTACATTTGCAAGAGCTCTGCCAGGCTGTTTGCTCCTTTGCTCCAAGGGCTCAGACAGAAATTTCTGTTCATTCAACAAGGCAGATCAAAGAGCAGCAGATACTCTATCTCTGAGTGTTTATTTTTGGTGGAAGTTTGTGTGCTGGTATGCAAGGCTCCTGCTTCCAACAAGCTGCTAATGTGCTCCCTGGTATCCCCAAGTAGGGACACCCCAAATACACAGGATTTGCTGCTGCTTGTCCAATTTGCTTATCTCTTTTTGATACAACTCACACTTTCTCAGAGAGTTTGGGAGATGGCGCTTACCCTTGGGCTGTGAAACCCTACCAAAATGCAGAAGCTGAAATGGAAATACAGAAGCCACTTCATGAAACCTCAGCATCCTGAACCTGCTCCTCCTGAAAAGCATTGCTGAAGATGCAACAGTGTAGTAAAAGCATTGGTCATGCACACAACCATTTTCTGAACACCCCCAAAACAGCAGGTCTTCTTGTCCAAGGGTGAGACTTTCCTGGCCAGGGACAGCAGCAAAGTAATTTTGGAAAGGCAGACCATTAGCTAGATGCCCCCTCAGTCCTGCCTCCATGCCTGATTCCCACAGATCAGAAGCCTGATTCTTTTGCTGATAACTGCACTGCCTGAACAGTCTTTTAGACCCAAATGAGATGCACTTTTATGACTCTGAAACCTGAGCTGTCGTGCTCTACTGTTTTTGTTCACTACAAGGAAAGGCAGCAGGAGCCAGACTCAGCTCCTCTCTGCCCCACATGCCCACCAGCAAGGCAGGAAGAGTGGATCATGCCTTTCCCTCCCAAATGCAGCTCTCACACGCTGCTATAGCTCTGACAAGAGCGTATCTTGGCACATTAACCAGGAGTGTGAAACTTGGGCATCCCTGATACTGACCCCACTGTAAGTAGGACCAATCCTGGAGGGATGCAGCTATAGCCAATGAAAAAGTCCAACATGTGGGCTTGGTTTTGGTTTTCTTTCTTAATTTTGTTGTTATTAAGCTGTATTGCCTGTACCCATGGAATGATCAGGCTCTGCACACAGAAACTAAATCCTTCTTGCTAATCTGCCGTGTGCCTTGTCTCCTACACAAACCAAAAAACGTGTCTGGCCTTTATTGAAAAGGACATGGAAATAACATTAATATTTTTTTGGAATCCCAGTAGAGTTTCTGGCTTTGTCCCCCTCTTGACAATGAGGATTTCCTTGATTTCACACATAAAGCTGTAATCACAACAGGTTTTTGGATGCTAGTCTAATTCCTAGGATGCTCTGCCAACACTTGCAGTGGTGTAAACAGGGATAAAATAATAATAGTCACAGCAAACACACTCGGAACAAAATGCTGTATTTAAAAGCTACAAGTATAGGCAAAAAGAACGCTGAATTAGGAAAAGGAATGCTCATGCAAAGGGCACTTCAAAGGTAGAGGGCAAAAATGGGCAGTCTGAAGGACCATACAGAGAACTGAAAATTTGAAAATCTGTATTTGCAATCCTTGCTATGCTATTATGGAGAGAATTAGGGAAATACATACATTCTATGTAATTTCTCTTCCTGACAATAAAATATAGGAGGTAACACTTTTGTATCAACACACAAAAGTGCAATTCAACCTTGTGGAGTGTGTTCAACACTCCATGTGCTGTACAAATGTTGCACGCTGAGAGATGAAACCACAGTGGAGGTTTGTCAATTCACTTCATCAGTTCAAAACAAAACTCCAGTGGTTGAACCTACTGCCATGACCAAAACCCTAGCTTAAGAAACCAGAAGACAAGTATTTTCAATCCAAGAGTTTCAACAGTGTTGGGAAGTGATTAAAGATCTTCCTGGTTCTTCTGTCAGTGAATGGTTTTCCTCATTAACGCTGTGTTTTATATCACAGGTGGGCAGGAGAGGAAGGGGGTGGCCTGGAAAAGCCTTACCATCTGGAACCTCTGTATCTGCATCCAAAGAGTAATTTTCACCCTCTTTAATTAATATAAACAGTCAACATCTGGTATTAATAATCCCTCCAAAGTAAACACCTTTAGCAAAACATGGTTTGCTGTTACAGTTATTGAGAAATAAAACAACCAAAAAAACTTTCAGATCTTTGCCTGTAGATTCAACCAAACATAAAATACAGGTTGGAAGGACTCAGCTGCTTTTACTAAATTTGCAAAGCTGTTTTCAATGCCAAGAACAAATTTAAAGTCCATGTGCTTACATAGACTCTGATTAGAAATGGAATGTCCTACCTGCCAGAGATTACTTCAGGGGCTGCATAATTTGGGGAACCACAGCTGGTGCGTAGAAATTCGCCATCTGACATCATGTTGGACAATCCTAAAAACAAGATGTTTATTACATACTGATGTTTGATCTGAAGGTCCAGGCACAGAGGACTCCTGGTGCACAGAGGAAGAGAGGTATAGCAAGAGGAGGGGGAAATTTGGAGGGGAACTGTTGACATAATTTAGATAGACGACTTCAAGCTGGTTTGCATATTGATATTATTATCACCATCATCATCATTATTGTCATTATTGTTTTTTTCTCACCCAACCAAGGAATATTCACTCCAGGCTAATTTTGCTTCTCTAAGCTGCAAATCCCAGAGCACAGAGGAAAGGAGACATAATTCATCCCAGAGCAGTTACTTTTTATGGGAATTAGGTAGAGTTCTGAAATGAGTAAATCTTCAGAAGGATTTATCACTGCTAGAAAGGACTCACCAGGACAGAGCTGGTAACCTGGGTATTTTAATGGATTTCAATCAGTAATGCCACTTAAAGACTCCTGTTACTGCTCATTGTAAAATAAAAGTGAGGCCAAGAGCACATGGCCAAATGTACTGAGAACATGCATGAAAATAAACACACACAGCCAGCTCACCCTGGATTAACTGCACAGACTGTCTTAAACATAAATTAGCTAAATCTTTATGTTAGGTGATTATACTAAAACATAGCAAAGATTTACAAATTACTTTGCTGCTCCACTCTGCGTGCCAGTACAGAAGCAGCCTACAATAAGTAATCCCTGCCTTTGCAAGAAGGCCAGTGTTTATAACTGTGGGCTTTTCAGGTAGAGCAACTGGTGGTGGTTAGGGAAGCAGGCTCTGGGTTTTGTAAGGAGCACTACACCGACACGCTCCGGCAAGCACCGCGGGGCTGGCTGCGCTCCTGGAATGCTGCTGGGGTCACATACCAAAATCAGCTATCTTTGCATTCATGTGTGCGTCCAGCAGCACATTCTCTGGTTTCAGGTCTCGGTGGACAACCATGTGTCTGTGGCAGTAATCCACCGCTGAGAGAATCTGCTGGAAAAGGCGTCGAGCTTCTGCCTCTTCAACCTGCGGGCGCAAAGGGAAACAGCCCTGAAGGCTGGTCTGCCTGCAGAGCTGGCAGGGGAAGGTTTGACTTAGCAAGGAGCCAAAACATTCCAGGGTGCAGAGAGAAAATGACAGAGTGCCTGCGACCAGAAGCAGCAAATAAAGCAGATTTCTCACCCTTGTATTTTATAGTATGTTAGTGTTTGTAAAAGATACAGCCCAGAGATGAAATCTGAAACTTCAATTTAGGTGAGCTATCAGGAAGAACTTAAAGGTGGCACCTATTAGACAATGGCCTGCAGACCCAGACTGGACAAAGCACCACAGAGGATGCTGCTGGGAGCAATTCCTCATGGACAGATGGCTTTGGAAACAAGAGCTGAAGGTGGAATATTGTGATGATTTTAGTTAGCTATGGAGCTAGATAAGCTATGAGGTTGTACAAGCTATATTAATTATATTTAAAATGACTGATTATTTTTACTGATGAATTCTGAAAGACTCCCTTCATGAAAAATTGAGTTTCTGAACAGAAGAGTTCAGAAAGGATCCAAATTAGTAACTGAAAAGATCTAGGTTTGTAAAATGTGCAAGAAATCAGAACTGTACATACAAAAGTAAGCAGAGTCAGCTCCATCAACCACTGCACTAATCTAAACCAATCTGTTGCAAGATTTTAAAAAAATTTGTAGTACAGAGAGGAAATGTGTGATGGGCTGATCCTTCACCTGAAGCCTTATTCTGGATGTCCATTTCAGCCCATTTTTATCTCCCTGCCTACAAGGATGTCCATGGAGCAGACACCAGTGATTTTCTTTGTAACCATAATATCGCATTTCATAGGCTCAACCTACACTTTGGGTGATTTATACCCAAGTCAGATTACTGGCATTTGAAAATGTTGTTCAGATAAGCCACATCCTTAAAAAGTCTTCAAAGAACCTGACATGGAGCCAAGGGGGGCTCTGGGAGAGGTGAATGGCTGGGGTGGAGACCACACTGAGTGGTCTTCTTCTCCAATGCCTTAAATTTGCTGCTGAACCATGGGGGTTTTGACAGGCAACCCATAGCTAAAAATTACAAAAATAAGCAAGTTTTCCAAATATTTTCACTAAGCAACATGTTACCTTGGATATTTTGGTTTGACTATGGAAATACACCAGACAACGCTGCAAAAAATCACACACAACTTCAGTGCGAGCTGGGTACGAGACGCTCCAGATGGGATTGCTTTGCTCTGAAGCAACTTCTATTTTGGGCCTTAACCTTAGCTGTGTTCCCCTTAGCAGTAGTTTTGCTTCTAAACATCATCCTCTTCCCACACAAGTGTTTGGGCTGACATGGTACTGGCACTTACACGTCCGTGCTTACAGATGTAATCAAATAATTCCCCACCAGATACATATTCCATGACCATGAAGAAGTCTGTTGGTGTGCTGATGACCTGGTACCTTCAAAAACACAAGTGGATTTAGAAAAAAATATATAATTAAGAAGAGGGAAAGGCTTCTAAACAGATTATTAATTTTACATCAACGCTTGGAATAAGCATTTATTTGGATCTTGCATTTCTAATTGCTTTCTATTTCTGAAAAGCCACCTCTTATTTCCATATAATCTTACACTTGTCTGTGAAAGGACCTCTTTTAAAGACCTATGATTTTCCTTCAACCTTTTCAATAATCCTCTGAAATCTCTGCTAGGCAATCTTACCACATTTAGGAGTGTTCTGACTTTCAAATTTCCATTTTGGGTAAGACTTGCATCAACAGCTTTAGAAATGAAGGCTTGGTTAGCTGGGGGCAGGAAGCGGGTACATTTGGTTTCCCTCATATCAAGGATAAAGAAGAACTCTAGGGAGCCTCTTTTGGACAGGTACAGAAACAAAGATGAGACCCCAAAAAAGTTATTTTTCAAATGTAAATCCCTCTATATTCTAGAATGGGGAAAAAAAAAAAAAAACAAGTATCACCTTTGACTTGCAAATTTATTCTCCATTTTCATTTAAAATGATCTCTGAGTGCTGCAAGGACATTTCAGTGTCCCAGCTGGAATAAACTGCCAGTGATCAGCTGAGGTCAATGCAGCCCCAGGAATTCATAGCAGCACCAGCTGAGACCTCCCTCTCTTTTCTTTCAGATTCATTGTTTTATTGTTGGCTTTTTTTTTTTTTTCACAAATAAATTTCATGAATTTTTACAGCTGGGTTGTAATTTGAAACAAACTGATTTCAAACAATTTTCAGAGGTCAGCAAGGGAACATGTGATAGTTCCACAAAGATCAATAGCATCAATCTCATTTTTCTGAAGAGCTTTGGGCCCAGACATCTAAGTTACTGTTAATTGCCCAAATATCTCTTTTATATACATGTTAAAAGTTATTGAAAGACCACAATCTCCTCCTCACCTGTTTTCTTTACCACTGTATTCCATGATTCCAGTGTGTACCACAGGACATTGAAATTGCCAAACTGGGTTTAATTTTTAGGTTTTAATACTTTGACAAATGTGTGAACAGGACTTAACTCGCAGGATGCTGAATACACAGCTGAGGAGTCTTGCTGGCTTTTTCATGAAATAATACCAATCTGTTCTCCAGTAAATCCATGGAACTGTGAAGTTACTCTAAAGTCAACAGTTGCTGCATGCTTAGTTATTTAACTTTGGGGGGGATTTGTTTTCCCTTGCCTCTAAGTCCCAGGTATTTGCTGTATCTCATGCCAGTTTTAAGGCTGACCTAAATGTCAACTTATCCTTAGAGTTACCATTCAACAGCTTGCTTTTATAGAAATGCCAAAGATATTATCAAGTGCCTCATTAATGTGGACTGGCTGCACAAACTGGGGATTGAGAAGGAATCCCAGAGCTGGAGTGCAGGTGCTGATTTACAACTTAAACTCAGGTTGATCAAAGCGATGACTTTGAAAACTTATGTCTGAATAATAAATTTTTAAAAAATGTTCTTTTAAGCTTCGGATAATCAGTCCATTAAAACATAAATCCTATTGACTGGAGGCCAAGGCTTCAGTCTGTGAGCCTGACCGTGCTGCAATTCATGGAATCATAGAATGGTTTGGGTTGGAAGGGACATTAAAGACCATCTAGTTCCAACTCCCCTGCCACGGGCAGGGACTCCACCAGACCAGGCTATTTAAAACACCATCCAACCTGGCCTTGAACACTTCCAGGGATGGGGCAGCCACAGCTTCTCTGGGCAGTCTGTGCCAGTGCATGTTCCAACATGCAAAAACTTGACAAAATACATTTTTTACTATTCTAAGCCACCTCCTGAAATGAAGTCAACTGCATATGAGAGGCCTTTGTAGACAGAGGACTAAGCTGAAAAGGTACTTACAGTTTGATAATGTGAGGGTGCCGGAAGAGTTTAAGGTTTTGAATTTCTCGTTTGATCTTCCCAACCACATCCAGGCTGCGGATTTTCTGTCTGTTCAGTATTTTTACTGCTACTTTGTGCCCTGTCAGCTGGTGTTCACCAACTATTAGAAAGAGAGCATTGCAAAGTCACTAAACAGTGAAACAAGAGTCATGCCAGCAGTTCAGCACACTGTGATTTATAAACACAGAGCCACTCCTGAAGGGAAAAAAGCAAAAGATGAAGGCATGAAATATTTTAAAATTGTGTTTTGTCTCTTCACTTCATTGTTTTCCCAGTGGAGTCATAGAATACAGAATAGAGGGGACTTATCTGCCAAAAACACTCCAGTAAATAAAACCGAGTGAGTTACTGGAGGAGGTCACACCCTGAGCTAATTTGCAAGGATTTATAGCATGTAAAAGCTAGATTAATCAGAAACAGATATATTTAAAAGGCAGAGGAGAATCGCCACTGTAACACTAAATCCCTAATAAACCTGGTCTTAAAACTAGACCATCACACTCCTTTGTAAAAAAATTATATAGGGATTTTCCCTGCCCAAAATAGGACTGCAGGATTTGCATTACTAAAATGAATTTCTATTTATACTTCTTCAAGCGTGCTCCTTGGTTTGATGACAAGCTGCAGGAATGCTGCTGGCCTGCAGGAGCCAATTCTGCTTTTAGGAAAGATTCAAACTTCAATACAGGGTTTTATAAAATGCACAGTTCACTGAGATGCTGATGCTTATCTCCTGTGTTCGGGGACACACCATAACCACAAACTGGTAGCAGTACCACTGTCATTGGGGGAACTGTACTTAATAATGTGAAATGAATTCAGCATGTGATCCATTTGTTATCAATAAACAGACTACACAACAAAATAAAAAGCCCCTAGGAAGCAAGATTTATATTGAAGCTAAGAGCAGAAATTGCTTGAAAAATGTCAATTGGATGTTTATATCTGAAAAAGGTTCTTTGTCCATGAGCTACCCATTCTCAGTATTTTCTAAGGTGATATTAAAATGGTGACATATGGATGGTTTCCTAAAGGCTGCGCAGAAAACCTGCTTACAGTAAATATTTGTGCTCTCTAATTATGAATGTTACCCCTCCAGTAATAACATAGAGCTCAAGGAGTTAATTAGCATGAGCAAACCTTGTTATTACATTATTAGAGCCTGTAATTTTGGAGGCTCTAATGAGCTGATCAGAAGCAAACGGTGTGAGAAGGGCAGGGCAGCAGCGCTGGCACCACTCAGGGCACACCAGGTCACTATTATTAGCCACCAGATAAGACCTGCCAGAGATTCTTTCCTCAGTAAGAGCATCCTAAAAATAAAACACTTTACTGCCCTTGAAAATTAAAGCACCACTTTGCATGTCCATTTTTTTCCTCGTAATACTTAAAACTACTAGATGAAATGAAAATAAACTCAGCTTTGCAGTATAGATGCAATTTAGGGATTAGCTGAGGGCTGGAGGAGGCAGATAATTCCTCTTGTGCAGTGCAAGGAGAGGGCTGTAAATAGCCCAAGGAGGCATTTTCCCTGGTCTATCCTTACGGAGAAGAGAGCAGGGCAGTTCTGGGGTTGCCCCCATGGCAGGGAGGCTTTGCTGGAGCAAGGGTCCGCACAACAGCACGTGTGCAAGGGGTACAAAACTATGCTTATGGGGGCTGGCAGGGGGGCTGGGATACAGCCTCTTCATTCCCTGCAAGCAATTCTCTGAAAGTTGTGCCAAGAGTAGTCTTATAAAGGGCACTGATCTCTCTTTGCCAAGGCTGTCAGGATATATGCACAGTATATGTTACACTGAGGAGGCTGGGAAAGCATGACAGAAAGGTGCAAGACAACTTCAGCATGACATCTTCGAGATTAAATCTTTTCCCAGTAGTATTTCATTAGGTCAACTATAGCTCTTTCTTTCCTGGGAGCACAAAAAAAACTACTTTGAAAGCTGCCCCTGATTAATTCAGCTCCATTAAAGAATTATAACACACTAAACCATAAGTTGGGAAACCGAGGAACAGCAAAGCAAAGAGGTTTATCTCTGAACAAGGACAAAACCCCTGATTTCTGCCACCCTTTGTTTCAGGACAACCCTTTCTGGCCTTACTTCAGCATATGCTTTGAAAAATTTTTATTATACACTTGAGGGGAAAAAAAAATTCCCATGCCTGGAATGAATAATTACTGTTTTTAACACTATTGCCAAATAGTTCATCCCCTTTCCATCCGTGACACACAATGTGTAACTCCACGAAGGTTTGCTAGCACAAACACATTAATAATTAAAAATAAACAGTCTATTTTGTAATCCATCTTTTGCTTACAGTAAGCATTAGATACAGAGATATTATTGTTTCTGTCCCCAGTGACTTGTTAAGCCTCCTTGAACGCTGAGGGAGAGAGACAAAGAGAGAACACAATTTCCTATGTGGTAGGAGACTTTTAAGTTTTTGAGGTCTCTCTGGATGCAGCCTGTAGTTGCAAGAATTTTGACATGGGCAGTAAGGATCATCTTCTCTCTGCTCACAAAGTCACTGTCTGACCCCATACACTGGAGCACACTGGTGGGATGATCTGGCCCCAGGATCACCCAGCAGTGGCAGGTCCCATGTTTCCCACAGGCATGGAAGAGGATGCTTGTGCACCTCCTCTGGGTTTGTCTTCTCACTCCAAGGGTGAGCAAGGGTGGCCTTGGTAAAAAAGCCTCCTCTTTCCCTCCCTGGATTAAAAGCCCAGTGGGAGGAGGGAGGGCTGAGCAGCAGCATTAGAGGGGGGATTGAGCATGTCTTGTCTTTTAGTGACAGGGACTCAGGTAAGCTCCATCAGAGCTTAAAACTAGCAACTAGGACTCTGCTGGGGTGAGCAGGGGAGATGGATTCAACACTGAAATGAGAAGCAGCAAAAAAACCAAACAGCCGTAAGGGTCAGGAGGCAATACTGACCCTAAACTCCAAAATACAGCACCAAACAGGACACAGTGTGTGTCCTTGTCTGCTACCCCATCTGCTCACGTGTGACTGTGTGACAAGAACACTTCAGCATCAGATGCTCTTACAAAGGGAAGAGATATAACAGAATTAGTTTTGGAGAGAAGACTCTTCTAATTTACTTATTTTCATAGAAAAAAACCAAGGAGAAATAGTGATTATAGTACCATAACCATAGATAACAATTAAAAATCTTTGACAGCATGTTTCTTTACAGCTTGTTTTTTAACTTTTGCAAATGCTTCAGGGGAATGTAAAAGTTTATGAGGGGGAGAGAAAACTCCTTTCCTCTCAGCTGTGTTGGCCCTTATCTCAGCCCAAAGTTAAAAATGAAATCCATCCAAACCATATATTTAGCAAAGCTGTATTAATTCTGCCCCAGTGCCACTTGCTCATATGTTATATCACCCTTCCTTTACCTTTCCTTTATCTGTTCAGTCTCCTTTAGTTTATCATCCCTCTAACACAAGGTTTGTCCTTCAGCAGCAATGCTACAGTGCCTGGAAAAACGGGATCTGATCCCAACTGAAGGCCATGGAGGTATCATCATAAACCAACATAAACATAACCCAAGCACTGCCAGTCCTTGAGGGACCACAAACTGGTCAGCTCGGTGGCAAATAAGTGTGGGTAAGAAACCACCAAGGCCCCCGGGGATGTCGTGCATGGCACCACATGGAAAAATATTTGGGTTACTTCACTGGATTTTGACTGAAGCTCTCCAAGCTGCATCCATTGTGAACTGCATTGTGTGACGGCTGTGGTCACGGAAGAGCTCCTGGGGACCCACAGGGTGGAATGTACTCATGACAAACACAGTTTGTCTAATCTGTTCTTACCAATCCCCAGTGGAGGAGATGCCACCTCCTTCCTTCAATGCTTTGCTAAACTCAATATCCAGGATCTTCTCCACAGTTCTATTTCTGCAAATTAATCTTACCTTTGGCCTGGAAGACAGGGAAAATAACCATACTTGGCAAAACCCTGTGTAATAATGTTGATCCTTGGCATGAGACCTCCTATCCATTCACCACATCAGCTCCTGACACGTTCCTCTCCTCTAACAGATGCTGTATCCTCATCACCATTTCCAGCTAGAATGTCACTATTATCACCAAAATCTTGCTCTCATCTGCCAACCTATTTACTCCCTTCCATGCCTTGTGTGGACTTTCTGTAAATGAAATCAAGAAACTGAATGGGCTTAAAGCAAATAGTTTCTTGCAGTGTTCAGCTAGTTTTTAGGAGGATCAGTTCCCTGATGACCCAGACAGTGCTGAGCCAGAAGAAACATCCTAACAGGGGGCAGGGACCTTTGCTGTCACATCTCTGGTTTCTGATGGCTCAAAGTCACTGTTCAGCTCCAGTCACAAATTCAGGTTCTGGTTAGTAGCCAATGTCACTAAACCCTACCTAAAAAAAATTGTCATTTTTTTAATTTCCTCAACAACAGTAATCCTTAAAAATAGCAAATTATGATTCACTAACCTTGAGGAGTAAGGCAGGAAAAAGTGCCTCAAACAAAAGCTTGTGCGAGGCACAGTTTGAAGAAAACACATCAGCAACAGGAAATGTCACTGATGGCACCTGCCTTCTTTCTGAAAAAGCAATTATTATACACAACACACACAACACTTGAATCAATCAGGCAAAAATGTCTTTACTTTTCTCATGTGAATATAAGTTTTTTTAAAGCTCACTTAAATTACAATGCTAGAATTTTGTATAACAGGAGACTTCATTTCTTCATCTCAGTTTCCAATCTCAAGTACAAATTTCACCTGTCAGATGTAGGCAAAACATTAAAGAAAAAATATGTAAAGGATACTATTCATCTATAAAGGATTTTGAGCTAAGAAATCTCTTTTATGTTATTTGAAATGTTTCTTTGGAAACTGCCAGTTTTTAACAAAGTCAGGTCACAGGTGGGGTGAGGGGTATTTGTGCTAGTTAAGGACAAAAAGTCTTGCTGGTGGGCTTAATTTGGTCTGCCTTTGGAGCACTTTTTGAGGTCTGCTAGTATAGATTTAAATGGTCCTTACTGTTAGAAGTATTTATTCTGGTAATTCTTTAGTCAGTAAATTTGTGGTTTGGGATTAAACAGAGCAATATATTTTTAGGGCCCTGATTAATGGTCACAGGTGGATTTAGCTCCGGTGGTTGTGGTGGTTTCTTTCCTCTGCTGTCAGCTTTGGTTTATTTTAAAACTCCAGTCTCTGAGTGCAGGCACATCACCCCTTTACCCAGCCACATCCCAAGAGGGTGGGGAACACCAGTGGGGCAGCTGCTCCCCCGGCCCAACCTAAACCCATTTCCTACTGGGAAAGACAGCTATCCATTACTGCTTAGATGGTGAATTTTGCTGTTCTTTTGTTTTGTTTTAATATCTTCATTAAAAATAAAATTTGAATGTAATGGCAGAACTCACAGGAGAAAGAAATATGAATATTCGCAAACCTTACAGTCAGATAAAGCAAAATTGGTACCTTCAGAATGTGAGTTGGCTGCTCTGATATGACTGATCAAAGAATTCTTATGTGGAGCCTCAACCCAACATGATCCCTCCATCCTACCATCCTGGAATGGTTTGGGTTGGAAGGGACTTTAAAGATCACCTCATACCAACCCCCCCTGCCATGGGAAGGGACACCTTCCACTAGACCGGATTGCTCAAGGCTCTATCCAACCTGGCCTTGGACATCTCCAGGGATAGGGCATCCACAACTTCTCTGGGCAACTTGTGCCAGTGCCTTACCGCCTTCACAATCAAGAATTCCTTCCCAATATCCCATCTAATCCTGCCCTCTGTCAGTGTGAAGCCAGCCCCCCTTGTCCCGTCACTGCACACCCTGTCAAAAGTCCCTCTCCAGCTCTCTTGCAGCCCCTTTAGGCACTGAAAGGTGCTCTAACGTCTCCTGGAGCCTCCTCTTCTCTAGGATGAACAACTCGAACTCAGTCATCCCTGCCCGACCCGACCCCTCGATCCCCGCCCGCTGCCGGAGGCGCTCCCAGGCTGCCGGGGCGCCGCTCTCTCCCCGGGGCGATGCTCGGAGCGGCGGCAGCACAAACCCCTTTCCATCCCGGCTCCTCACGCGCACCCGAAGCACCTGCCGTCCCCTGGAAAGGGAAGGCGCAGCGAGAACCGCGGCCCCGGGTTCGAGGGGCAGGATGTCGGCAGTGCCCGGCGTGCGGTCCAGCCTTCCCATCACCTCCCTCCCAGCGCGGGAGCAAAGTTTTGGTGGGTCGTGCTCGCAGCACCGGCGGCTGTGACAGCCCGTGCTACCGAGGGGCAAGGGCTGCATCTCCCACCACCGCCGTCATCCCCACCCCGGGAAGCGGCCGCCTCCCAGCCCGTGCCCCTGGCGGAGGCTCCGCCAGCCGCTCGCCCCCCGCCGCCCCCCGGGGATGCTGCGCGGCCCCGGCGCGGCGGGGGAGCCGCCGAGGGTAGGGGATGCGGGCTCGGAGGCCGCGGGAGCGGGGAGGAAGGAGGCGGGAGGCGGCGGCGAGGGGGCCCCGCCCGCGGCCGCGGTACTCAGCTCTTGACTTTGCCGAAGGTGCCGACCCCCAGCGTGTCCCCCAGCACGTAGTGACCGATCTTCACCCGCCCATCGTGCTTCTGCTTCTCGGCCATGTTCGCCCCCCGCCGCCGGACCACAATGCACAGGGCGGACCGGCGCGGCTCGGCGGGCGGGAGCGGCGGGGCGGGGAGCGCCGGGCACGGCCCGGAGCGCGGGGGCGGGGAGGGCGCGTCCGCCGCCCGGGCCAGGTGGGAAGGGGAGTGGGGATGGGGAGACCTCTTCGGCTCCTGGTGCACCTGCAGGCAGTGACACCCCTTTAGGGCGGCATCTGCCTGCGGGTGATACCCTTCTCGAGTGGCACTCTACCTCGGGGTACACTCTCTATGCCGCACACCTGCCTGCGGGTGACACCCATTTAGGGTGGCACTGTTCTTGGGGTACACCCTCTGTGCTGGGTTGACTACCATTTAGAGCAGCATCTGCCGGGAAGTGTCACCTTCCTCAGGTGACATGGTCCTTGGGATACATCCTGTGTGCTGTGCACCTGCCTGGGGTGACACCTCTTTAGAGCAGCATCAGCCCGAGGTGACACCCTCAGTGCGTGCCCATCTTCTGGTGCACCTTGTGGGGTTTTGGTGCTCCTTGAGGTGCACCCGGTTTGGGCTGTGCCTACCTGGGGGTGACATCCTCCTTGGGATAAACACTCCCTGACGCACACCTACCTGGAGAGACATCCTCCTTGGTGTAATACCACCCTTAGGTTACACCCTCCTTGGGGATACACCTGCCTGCTGGGGACACAGTTCATGGAGTGCACCCTCCTTTAGGTGTGCCCTCCTTGTGGTGTGCTAGGCTTGGGATGACGTGTCAGAGGGCTGCTGGTAGCACCCTTCTTGGAGTGACATGTGCCTGGAGGGGTGCAGCTGCCTAAGAGTGACAGCCCTTGGAATACATCCTGCTTGCAGCGGACTCTGCTTGGGTGGAACCTTCCCTATAGTGTGCCGTCTCTGGGGTGCACCTGCTTGGAGGTGGTATCCTCCTTGGAAAGCACGTGCCTGAGAGTGACACCCTTCTTGGAGAGATAGCCACCTGAGGGACACACTGTCCTCGGGGTGCATCGTCCCCTGGCTATGAGGGATGTCACAGCTACCTGGGGATGCAACCATCAGAGGGTGACACTGTCTTTTGGGTATGCCCTACTTTTGATGCTCCTTCCTTAGGTTGATCCCAATTCTTGGTGACACTGTACTTGGAGTGGCATCAGCCAAGGAAGTTGCTTTGCCCCAAAGAACACATTCTCACAGGAGGGATGCTGGGGGTGGGAAGCATGGCCTTGCATGCACCCTCCGAGGCTCAGCTGTACCTTAGGCTGGGTGACAAAGTGTGTGAGTAGGAGGGATGGATGGTAGTGGAGAAACACAGGCAGGTGGAGGAGTAGGGAGGGAGGGGGGATGTTTTGTTTTGGAATGATTGGGAAGTGGGCTGAAGGGCCAGAAAAGAAGTGTCACGTGGAAGAGAAGGGTCATTGTGGGGTGGGTAGTGGGTGTTAGGACCTGCCTGGTTGGTTGGTGCCATATCCTGGGTCCTGCATGCTGAGGAAGGGAGACGGCACTTATGGATGTCTCTTTTCTCCCCTTCACTCTGGACCACAGACTGGGAGAAGGGGAGACCCACTGTGTGTAAGTAAATTCCTGAGTGCTGGGAAGGGCTGAATTTGGGGTGATGGTGATACTTCCCTCTGATGGCAGCTGCTGGGCATTGTAGTGGGTGTGATGGTGGATGAGCAGTTCCCACTTGGCAAAGCAGCCTCATGAGCCTTTTTGTGGATCAGTAGCTGTGTTAATGCAAAGGAGCAAAACAGATGCATGGGGAGGGAAACATCAATAACATCAGCAGTCAGTGCAGCCAGCTGAAACCATCTCATATCTTGGCAGCTGCTGTTTCTCATGAGCTAGCGGCTCATCCTAATGATAGCGCTATCCATTCCTTAGCATTTCAACCCTAGGACAGCCTGGTAGGGTAATGTTGTGTATGAAATAACAACACAGCTGCTCCAATAGGGCTACTACTTTCTAGAATTTCTCATTAGAAATGCATTTTGGGGGGAAGAAAATCCTGTCCTGAAGGGAACACCTATTTAGAGATCTTTTCCATGACGAAGTTTTCTGCTTTTACTCATTTACAAGACAACTGCAACCCCTCAAAAAAGAAAGCCCTTGCCATGATGCAGAGGAGTGAGCAGCTGGTGCAAGTGTGTTCAATATAAAGTGAAGATCTCCCTGCTCTGCAGTCTAGTGTCCTCAGCTGCCTCTTGCCTCAGTGACGGAACCCCAGTAAATCCTGTCCTTGGACCTCTGTGTCTTCAGAGCAGAGCTCAGGCAAAGCAGGAGCTGCTCCTCAGCTCAGATAGGAGAAATGGGTCTGTTGTTTGTGTAGAAGCTCAGATCTATTTCTCTTTCAAGCAATCACTCGATGGACATTTTCAGCCAGAAGCCCAAAAGATTTTCTAATGAAAGCAGGTGTTCTCCCTCTTGTCCTAAGTAAGACAAACTTTGGACCATATGAATAGTTCACATAAAAAAAAAGAATGGATGCTCATCCCAAATAAGTAGCATGGTTGAATACTGAAATTGGTCTAGCATATCTGAAAAGTAGTCCTGCCACATTTTAATAGTGTTAATTTTGAAGCTGTTTGTTTCTTATTCAGCTGCATGAAGTAGCAGAAGGCAGTTACAAATGCAGTCCATGCTCCAAGGTAATAAAGGTAATATTTGGGAAGCTGGAACAGTGTGTGTAAACAAAAGATACCTGATAAAATAATAACAAGACTATGCAACTGTGCTATCATAAATAATAAAATGACACCTTAATTCAACAAATCCAATAACATAAATAACTAAAATAAGAAGCTCGAGGTAGAACAGGAAGGTTGCTGTAATACAAAACCATATGTAGTATAATAAAACCATATCTGCTCAACCAGAACAACAGACATGAATTATGTGACAGCATAAGAGAAACAGTATTTACAAACAGTAAACTTTAGATAATATAGTAATAATACTATCTCCTGGAAAGCCTGAGAAAGCTCTGTCTTCTTCAGGCAGCTGCAAAGTTGTCAGCCCGTGCAAGTCTTTATCTTGGAAGCTTTGGGCAGCTCTCCTCTGTCTTCCTTTGCTCACAAAAGCACATGGGGTTTGTTTGATCTCCTCTTCCAGTCCTGGCAAGCCCTGACTCTGAATGAAGCACCACACAAATAGGTGTGAACTTGAATGGTGTTTGTTTAATGGTTAAACTAAAATGTTTAACAGGAGCTGCTGTATGGAGATGCACTGTTTTGCCATCCTGCTTGTTTTCTAGAAGTTGGCAACTAAATCTCAGAGCAAACTTATCTGTTGTGAGTGTTTCCACCGCCTGTTATACACATAGAAGCTGTTCACTAGAAACATCAAATTAATATTAATCAGGTTTTTAATTTACAGGATATATTTTGGGGGCTTAAGGTTTTCAGGAGAGTTACAGAAAGCCCTTTGCTTGGCAGCAGACATGTCACCAGGTAGGTGAGCACCCTCCACCCCCAGTTGCCCTGCAGAGCCTGTGATGCTCCTGGAAAGTAGTGCTGAGGCTCAGGCTTGAGGATATTTACTTTATTTCCCTCTGGCTTTTAAACATATACATATATGTACATGTATTTATATAACGGATGTCTCATTTGCAGACACTGGGGAAGGGAGCTGTGCTTGCAGGCAGGAGCTGAAGGGTCTCGTGGAAAAGGCTGGGTTGGGGGGGGGGGTGTTGCTAGGAGATGGAGACTCCAGTGTCTGGCAAAGTGGCATATTTATTTTTGGTGCAGATCACACAAAATGGTATTTGACTGTGAAGCAGGGTAGAAATCTCTTCTCTCTGCTTATGTTCATGTCTGAATGATCTGTCCTTGCGTAGTAGTGTTGTAGCTTATTTAAAATAGAAATTAAATGTAGACTGGGTAT
Source organism: Platyrinchus mystaceus (assembly GCA_035041135.1). Classification (NCBI taxonomy): domain Eukaryota; kingdom Metazoa; phylum Chordata; class Aves; order Passeriformes; family Tyrannidae; genus Platyrinchus; species Platyrinchus mystaceus. The sequence continues at coordinate 4,353,681 of JAWWLV010000005.1, forward strand.
TGTTCAGTCCAGCTGGAGGCTGGGTGTCTGCAATCTCCAAGCTTTTTTTTTTTCTCTTTTCTTTTTCCCTATTCATTGAGAAATCCCTTGTCTGAGCAGCAGGATATATGTCTCTGTTTAGAGGAAGGCATCCTTGCATGCCTTTGGTTTCTTTGTGGTTGGTTGTCTCTTGTTTTTTCAGGCACTGTGAGTTAGCAGTCGGTTTTTCTGGGTTTGGGCTTATTAAATACATCCTGCCAGGGCTTGTTCTCTCTTGCTTTGTTGCTTGTGCCCCTTGTTACACTCCAGTGCCAGTCAGAGTCAGCCCCCCTATCCAAGCTGGCTGCATGTCCACCCTCCTCACAGACAGGGACTATGAGATGGCACTGGGAAAGCTGCCCTGGATTGCCTGGTCCTTCACTTGGGGCACTCAGCTCTCCATAGTGTGCTGCCAGGGCTGGATTTACAGTAGAAATTACATCTGAGTGCTAAAACATGGAATGCTTTTGCACCTCTTTGTGGGATGCCAGAGTCCTGGGCAGAAACACAGGTCTCTTGTAGCTCTTGCCAGGGCTTATGCCACATGCTCACATTTTGCTAATGCTCCTCGTAGGCACCCTCTTCACTCAGTACATAAGGGACTTTTTTGGAAATGAAGGGCTAAACAGCAGGATGCTGAAGGGTTGGGAGGGCACCAGGCAAACCTGGGTGCTGCTTGTTGCAGCACTGGCTTCATGAACCTGCATGAACCTGCAGAAGGACTTGAAGCTGAACATCTCAAGCTGAGTCCGACCTGTCAAAGGACTTCACCTCAGCACCCTGAACCTGTCAGCCCATTTGGGAAGAGATTACAGTGCTGTATTTTTCTAGCTCAATGTGACCAAAAAAATGCCAGGGATGCTGTGCATCTGTTAATACAAAAGCTCAAGTTTGGGGGCATGCTATCTGACCCTTGTAAGTGCTCTAAATCTGTGGATTTTCAGTAGAATTTGCTTTCTCAGTCTGTTTTTGGAAGAGATAGTTAATGAGATAATGCAGCAGTGGGTAAACTGTGACATGTGAAATGGGTTTTTTTGAATGTTAGAGAAACTGCATGCATCAGAGGCAGCTTATGCACATTAGATTTATAACTAAGCAATTCCCATTTATATTATGTAAGTGATGCTATTTATCAAAACCCCTGTAGTGTCCAAGAGCAGATGTTGAACCATTTGTGCTACAGTGTTGGAAATTAACTTTTCTGGGGATTATTCAAATTATTAGTTATTCAAATACAGTCCTGTGACTGCAATAGAATGTAACAACAAGCAATATTACTCCAAAAATGTACTGCATGTGGGTCCAAAATCTATTATGGTCTCTTGTTGGTATTGGGTGAAAATCTGAACTGTATGTGATGCTCTGGTGGGAATGTGTGCCCAAAACTCTCCCTGAATCAGAGTGGGAAAGGAGTGTGATACTTCTTACATTGAAAATAGAACATTTTAAGCATGTACATGATAAACATTCATTTAATGAGGAGTCTGCTGAAAAGAGGCTACTTGCCTATGCAAGCACTGAGTGCATACATGCTCTACCAGCAACTAAAGAAGGACATTGTTTCTAAGTGGATTACTCCTTCTACATGAGAATGAGACTTCTGGCTAAGATTTTATTAAGGGCACAAATGAGTAATTAGATTCCCCAGCACATTAGAATTTAATAGTAATTAATTCCTGTTATCTTTTATATGCTCTGTGATTAGTGTGATGGTTTATTTGTAGGTTTGAGTGTCATTTTTAAAGTAGATAGTTGTGGTTGGACTCTATGATCTTAGAGGTCTTTTCAAACCTTAACAATTCTATGATTCTCTATGCACTAGTCCTTTTTGTGCAGTCATGGAATCAATCTTTTAGGCTTTATCCACAAATATGAAGCACAATGTGAGCTATATGGAAAGGTGGGGGGTATTTTTTATTTTTATGAAGCCTTACTCTCCTTTTCTTTACAAGTTGTGGGCAGTACAGTCCCTAGAGAAACACTGTAACCTGGAGCTCAGCAGCAACTCCTGGGAAGATAATGTCTAGCAGTGTGAAGGCAAAAAGCAGTGACCACATGAGCTGCTTATCGCATGTTTTTCAGTAGCTTGCCAAGTGTATTTTCTTTTAGGGTGTAATCTGTGGGATAATCCCAGCTCCCCTGGGAAAGCACTCACTGGTGAGGAGGAGTATGAAGTCTATCTTCACCCTTCTGTTTGCATCCCTGAGCAAACAGGTGCAGGGACGGACTGAGGAAGAGTTTAGGCTTTGGTCTACTGCCTGTACAGTAGATCTGGCCTTTTGACCTTGCTATGAAATGCTGTTTAAAGATCCGTGACCTTGCAGAATCAGTCCACTATTTCCTTGCCCTGTCTGTAGTGCTGCTTCATATCAGAGCACTGCAGCAAACAGGGTGGAACAGCATGTTCCCCACATCCACAATGGCCAGGACAAGAATAGGGCTAAAATTAAAACACACACAGATGGTATGAAATGAAGAAATACTTGAAGTGAGGCTTATTGAAGTGCCAGAATCTGTTATTTGGACGGGACTGTGGGGTGCAGATGTTCCTGCCTGGGGTGGAGGGACGTTGTGAGCTCAGTCCATGCATGTCTAGTGCCTGGTTCATGTGTCACCAAGGACCTCAGGATTTGGGTTCAGCCTCTGTGGGATGATGGGCAAGCTGTCAAGGGCTGAATTTAAGAGTTGAAGTGCCCAAAGTAGGAGAAATGTATCTGAGCTGAAGCCTAAAAATGCCCATCCAAACCTTCCACTTGGCTGCTGCCGAGTCCTAATGTTTACGTGGCTTTTATTTTATTTTTACTTTTAAGCTCCCCACCTGGGAATCTGCCAAAAGTTAGATATTTCTTATTAACCCAAACTGCTCCATTTTTAACAGTGCTGAGCTGTGAAGTCACTAAGCTTAGAACAACCCATGGTGACAGTATTCCTCTGCATCTTAGAACCATCTTTAGTGCCTTGTGGTACCTGCAGTTCAGGACAAAGCTTGGGGGAAATCAGGAATTCTAGTTCCCATTTCCAGTTGTGTCAACATGTCATCTTCAATCACCATTTTTTAAGGAAATCTAGATATGATATTTTTTTTATTTAGCCCTCAATCTGTCTGAGTTCCAGTTCCTCATCCTCATACCTCATTCCTTCTCCCCGCCTGTGTCTGAGAGGGCATTTTAAACTGGAAACTCTCAGACCTGTTCTGAAAAATGTATGTATTTATGGCAGGACATTACACTTCGTGGCAGGCTGTTAGTATGATGGGTTGGCTGTACCCTTGACAGATTTGTCCCTGCTGTTGTCTGTGCCGGGTCTGAGCGTCCCTCAGCCAGGCTGTAACACATAGTCCTGTTTGTGTGTGTGTTTTTAATAACCATGTTGTTTTAACTGAAATGCCTCTTTCTGGGGCTGCCACTCGGGGAGAATCGCTCTCGCCCTCTCTCATCACAGTGGCAAACTGAGAAAGGTTTCCTTTAGTCAGATGGGGGAGAGGAGGAGGATTTATGAATTGGAGAAACACATTCCTGATGTGGAGTAGGCACATTCCCCATTCCCCCCACTGCCCCCTGCTCAATAAAAGCACCATTTGTGTGGCAAATAGCCAAGGGTTTTATGAATACAGCTCTTACTTTCTCCAGCTGCTAGAAACCTTTCTCAAATATGAATTAAAATAAAACGCCTTGCTAGACACTTTTAGCACTCATAATTCTGCTATTTTTGGTCTGTGGTGGGGAGTTCTTGCATCAGAAATCTTGGTTGGAGAGGCTTGAGTGGCTTCTTTCAAATATTATGAAATTGAAAAAAAAATCTGGAAGATGTATGACTTTAAATAATCTCCCACATTATAAGGATCATCAGAAACTTGATGTGATTATGTCTCTAGATTTGATGCATCCCTCGCTTTTATGGCTGTGAAAATCTATCTCTGGTATTTTATAGAAGCTTGCCCTTTCTTCAGAAGCTATTGGGGTGGGTTCTTGAGGAACTGGTCCAGTTGAGATTAAGTATTTTTAATAAATCAACTCCTGGGGAAAAAAGATAGGGACTGCCATCCATGCATAGGAATGTCTTATAGGTTTAAAGAAAAGCATTTTAGGTTCCATCATGGAAATGAGTTTTGGTAAGAGATGTGGGAAACCACGATAACATTAAGAAGATGGTTGAACAGTGAATTTGCAGTTCGCATAGCAGAGTGTGAGCAGGGAGAGATGTCTTGGGATTTGTCAGGAAGGCAGGCGAAGGGCAGGGAGATGTGCTCATTCAGCTGCATGCCCAGGGGATCCTGGAGGAAAGGGAGTGCTTTTTCCAGGGGGGATGAATTTGGACAGTTTGCAGTTGCTAGTGATTTTCTGTATCAGCCCTGTATTACCTGTGCAAAAATAAAGATTTTAAAATCCATTTCTGACAGCATAAGTCATGCTTTCTCCCCCTCCCCCCAACTTCCAAGCATACTTTTGAGAGGGCAGCCAGAATCATTTTGGATATGTACAGTCAGTGACAGCAGGATTGCTTTCCTGGAGGAAGGGGCTCACACGGTGCCTGTGTGGCCATGGGCACATCAGGACCTTCCCAGACATTTTGTGCATTTGTATTCCAGCCATGTGGCAGCCAGTGGTGCAAGGAAAAAGTCTGGACAAATATAAAATTTCACTCAGATTTTGAACATGAATCAAGAAAATGTGTCCAGGGAGTGGAATCTAGTTGTATGTAGGTTGCAGTGGCATGAAGATGGAGTGGATGTAAGTTGCAGACATTCATTGAATAGTCTCTCATATATTCCTAGACCTGTACACAGCAAGGAGAGGTGGAACTGAAAACAAATCTCACCTTACGAATTAGAATGACATGGCAACAGGATGGCTCAATTTATTTGCAAGTTTATTTGCAAGAGCAGAACAGATTTTTCCCTTCTGTTGCATTAGCCCGAATCCCAACCAGATCAGAGATAAATAGCAGAGCCTCTTAGAGGTGGAAAACTAGACAAAGGGCCATCAATGCTTTTGCATCATGATCTATGCTCAGAAATACAGACTTTTGCTGACTGCTAGGAAAAAGAGAGTATTCTCCCCATTGCACATCAATCACCTTTGAGGATGAAAAGTTCCATATCTGTAATGGTTGTGCCAAGGCTGCCACAAAACAGATGCTCAGTGGTGATTACACAACTGGCATTTTAGTGACTGTGAGTTGGAGGCTTGTCCAAGGCTGTGGCAGCACCGTGTATGTGGGTCACCGAGCTTAACACGGCAGCAACGGGAAACGTGTGTGAACTGTCGCGCTCATTTGGAGAGAGGACTTAATTATCTAGAGGCTTTGATGAGAAATAATTGCTAAAGGCTTTAATACAAGTTGCCATTGTCCAAGCAGTTCTTGTCCCTCCGCTGCTCTGCAGGAATTTTGTGTGTCCAGGCTTATCCCGGTGTTGAAGGAGCAAACTGTGCTTCCATATGAGGGAGAGACATCTTCCTTGGGCAGTAATGATCCATCAACTGAAGTGGGGGGACATTTCACAGCACAGCAACCTGACCATATGCAAAACACTTTAAAATGTGTGCAAACCCTGACTTGCAGCACTCCGAAGGCATTTTCCTCTCCAACCTGTGTGTCTTACTGTAAAAATCATAAGGAGTTAGGGCCTCACAAAGGGATGTTACTCATACTTTACCGATCAGAAGATAAACCATAAATCACACATAATAAAGGGTATTTTCCCTGATTCCCAGGCTTCTGAGTTAACCTCTGTGTTATGCTTTCTTTAATAACTCAGCAGCGTATTGTGAAAATAAACCTACATTTGACAATCTGTGTTAAAAACAAACAAAACATCTTTCATGAGAAATAACAATCTTTTGGCTATATTTTGTGTACCTAAGTAGCAGCCTCATAACACACCAATCAGGCCCACTAGATGTGTGCAGCAGCAGTACTAGACAGTTAGGGATATCATATTTTGCTTAGGCTGTGTTCTGTGTTAGTGCATCAATTTAATTTTACAGTCTGCTTGATATGGCTGCTTTTATAAGCAGGGATATCATTTTACTTCTGTCCTATTACAAGTTTGTGCATTGTATGATTTTCCATTTTTATCCAATGCATGCTGAAAGCAGTTGGCTTTTCCCATGGACTTCAGTGTATCACAGGATCACAGAAACACAGAATATGCCGAGTTGGAAGGGACCCGCAAGGATCATCAAGTCCAGCTCCTGGCTCTGCACAGGACCATGCCCAAGAGTCACATCATGTGCCTGGGAGTATTGTCCAAATGCTTCTTCAACTCTCAGGTTGTATCAGGAATTTACTGATTACAATTTACAATTTGAGAAATGATATATATTAATAATCCTGCAAATGTTTTCTAACCAACTCATTGGATACCGGATATCATCCTACAGTAGCATTTTTGGCCTGTTCTTGTGCCTTGTGTAAATGAAAGCAATTTTCACAGCTGGCCTTCCCATCAGTTCCTTTTGCTGCTTGGAGATTAGATCTGCTAATCTGGTTTTATCATTTCTGTCAGTCGGCCATACTGTTTTAAACCTTTTTTCTCTGCTTCCAGTTCAAGGATGCCCTCTTGGATGTGAGCCTTGGGGATAGCGCGGCCGTGGGAGCTGCGTTCGCATCCTCTGCAGAGGTCTTTGGAGACCTGCTCTCAAATGAGAATGTTAGTTTTTCACAGCCCACTTAAGTAGAAATCAAAATGTTTTTGCCAAGTTTGCTAGGCTGGGAGGAAAAATCTGGAAGACCTGCAGATGTAGGTGGAATCTCATGAGCTTCCCTGGAGAGCCCGATGCCAGCACATATCGCTGTGCATCCCGGCAATTACCGTGACAAAATTTAATCACTAACAAAGTGAGGTCTCATTAAGTCCCTCGCTGACATATCTGGGCTAGGCTGGGGTGTGTAAAAAGTAGGAAATACAGATGACTTTGGGTCTTGTAAGTCGACATGTGGAAGCGGAGCCCTGCTATGTTTCCCAACCATCTGAGTTGCACATGTTCAGTGACGGTGCTCGTGATTTGGCTGTTATCTCTGTATGGGAGAAATGGAAGATAAATCTGAAGGTTTTTCCAGACAAAAGGAACTTATCAAGTAATACTGCAAGCAGACGGTGCAGAGCCAAGCTTGGATTTGGTTCTTATTTTGAGCTGAGTGGAAAGAAACTGTGGCCAAGGATCAGCTGGAAAATCATTTAACCCTCTTTGAGATTGAACAGCAGCTTTGCTGAGAAAGTCTAATTTGGAATACAAGCATGAGAAAAATAACAAGAGCAATGATTGATACAGTGATTGACAGCATGTCATGTAGGACAACCTGCAAACTCGGCTCCTGAAGGTTATACCATGTGTGATCATGGACTCTGATGAGGTGGAGCTATAAAATATGAGAGGTTATAGAGGAAAAAATGCTGCTTCTGATCCTTTTCACCTCTTCTGATGTGCCTTTTCCTTACCCTGCCTGCATTTCAAATTCTTTTTCAGACATTAAATTTGTTGGGGCAAGTAGAAGTAGAGGGATTAACTGAACAAATTCATGCATTATAATATTGAAGGGTTTTTTATTTATTGAATTCCTCACTGTTTGTTACATCACAGATCTCTGACCTCCAGCTCATGCTCTATGTTCACTTGACCGTATTTGCTGTCTTTTTTTCTCAGTTTTCTTTATAGTCTGGCTCTTTTCTTTCATTATTATTTTGTTGAGCCTGGCTCTCTCCTTTTAAAGGCCCTTGAATGCATCCAGAGGAAGGTAACAAAGCTAGTGACAGGGATGGAAGGCGTGTCCTGGGAGGAATGGCTAAGGATGTAGGGCTTGTCTAGTTTGGAGTCAAGGAGGCTAAGGGGTGACCTCGTTGCTCTCTACAGCTTCCTAAGGAGGGAACATGGAGGAAACGCTGAGCTCTTCTCCCTGGGATCCAGTGATAGGACATGTGGGAATAGTTGAAAGCTGCACCAGGGGAGGTTTACACTGGACATTAGGAAGCATTTTTTTTACCAAGAGGGTAATTGTATTGAGGAATTGTATTCCAAATGATAAATGACAAATAAATGATGAAAGCTACATCTTCTCCTTTCTAAAGTGATTGCAGCTATACAGATGGAAAATGGTGGATGGGATTATTGAATAATGGCTATTTTGGGAATTTAAGGCATGTTGGTGCTGTTGTACAGGGATTCCCCTGCCGTGGTTTAAGTAAGCTGAATATGCTGCATTGTGGCTAAAAGAAAGAAGTGGAAATCAGATCCATCTCATGCTTAGCTATGCAGTGAAATTACTCTGGATGGCCAGATCTTTATAGTGAACTGCATACCAAGTTACCCATTTCCTTTGTCTTGCAGAAGAGCTGTGATATCCAGATATGCTTTGAATTTCACCTCTCTCTTCAGTCCACAGTAACCAACCTTTTACACAGGGTCATGCTATCAGGTCTCCATGTGGAGTAGAGGCAAGTTTTACTCTTAAGGCAGCCCTGGTGCTTCTTGAGCCCTAGTGAAAAAAACTTGTGGTTTTTTTGTGGAACTCATAGCTGAACATCCAGACTCCTTGCTGCTTATCCTTAATTTGGAGTCAAATGCTTTCCTGTTTTTATGAAGGATAAGGCTCTGTATTATCAACACTGTTTTCAGCACAAATTCAGAACACAGCCCCATACTAGCTACTATGAAGAAAATTGACTCTACCTGAGCCAAAACCAGCACAAACTCCTAAGAAAAAATCCCATGAGAACTAATCTCATAACCCATTCTACTCCAGCTGCAAAGCAGAGGATTTTGGTCTGCCTTCTTTAACAAAAAACACTGAGCAGTGTCTATTAAGACAGCTTTCTAAAACAAAACCCTATCAAAACAGAAGGCATTTCATATGCTATTTCCAAGGGCAAAAGGGGGACTCATCACTCAGTGCATAAATGAAAGTCATTTCAGTATTCAAGATATGCAAACCTGTGGGACTTGTACTTATGATTACTTGATATTTCCCAGTTATTTTTAACTGATGTATCATCTGATGCAAATCTCTCTTTGAAAAATGCAGAGTAGCTCAAAGAATAGAGCTCCTAACATCTTGGTTCAGGCAGTATTTTATAACCTTTGGAATTAAGTGAGAACTGAGACAAAATTAAGGATCTGTGTCAGGGAAATTTGAGATATAAACATCTGCTGGGCTGCCTTTTGCATTCTGTAGGGAGTTTGTGTGCTTTTTACAGCAGTTTTTGTCACCTAATGCAGAGGGATTTTGAGCCATAGCTTGGGATCCCTTGGCACTGTTGCACAGCAGTCAGTTAATAGAAGACATTGTTCCCTGTAATGTAATGCTGTTATTATTTCAAATATTTTGTTCAAGTTCTTTAATCTGTCCTCATGATCATCCCCTTCTGCATTTTTAATTATCAAGGCTTTATATGAAGAAATTCTGAAGTATGAAAGATTAGATAAGGAAACATTCAACATTCAGAAGCCCTTTGCACAGAGGGCCTGTGAACAGGATGGTTGTATTGATTTGTTAAACCAGAGCCTGTGTTTTATCAGCAACGCACACATCAGAAGCACTGTTCACAATAAATACACTGACAATTTCTAATAGGAAAGAAAACCAATGAAGAAGCATGGTGCTTTTTCTTGCTGATTCATGTGAGAGAACAAAGGGAATGAGGTGGGTTTTTTAAAAGGGGAATGATGGAATAGGTCTATGAGAAAAAGATTAGGCTCATTTCAAATCTGGGGGTAGCTGGTTTGCTCCTGATTCAGAGTGATTCATGAGCTCTCACACATCAGACACCTATGACTTCAGCCAGCACCCAAAGGAGAGAGGGCATCACTTAGGGGTCTGCAGGCTGCCTTGGGACTGTGTTGAAAGGGGGAGCTAATTGTGGAGAATAGTTCCTGCTAGAACAACCTTTAGCTCTTCTCCTGTGCCCTCAGGTTGGGAATTTCAACCGTGCCCTGTAGAGACCATGTTTACATTCAGATGTAACTGGTGAAATTGGTTCTGTCCTTGCCCTGTTATTTTCCTGCCCAGAATTGCTGTGCAGACCTGCACCTGTTTCTGACAGATTTTGCTTCATTTTATCATAAAATAACTTTAATCAATTTAAGTCAAGCTTTACAATGACAGGCCTAAACCAAAATTAAGTCCCACTACCCTTCTGTGCGGGTTCACCTTAGGTTAAGCTTCAGCAGTTCTCTCAGATGCAAACTCCGCTGTTCCTGATGTCTTGAATGACATTGGGAAATATCTGCCAGCATTTCCAGCTGAGTGGGAGCTCTGTTCTCTCTTAGATGAGGACTTATAAAATTGAAGGGGAAAGACATTTTAGCAGGTCCTGTTGTGACAGGACAAGGGGTAGTGGTTTTAAGCTGAAAGGGGGTCAATTCAGAGTGGATATAAGGAAGAAATTTTTTTATTATGTGGGTAGTAAAAGAAAGGCAGAGTTTCCCAGAGAGGTGATGGATGCCCCATCCCTGGAAGCATTCAAGGTAAGATTGGATGGGGCTCTGAACAGCCTGATCTAGTGGAAGGTTCATTTCAGGAGAGTTGGAAGTAGATTGTCTTTAAGGTCCCTTCCAACCCAAATTATTCCAGGGTTCTAGGACAGCCATGGCCCCATTTGGGACCCTATTTACAATCTTTCGGTCCTGCAGAATAGTGGAGGAAAGGACACAGACGGGACTACCAGCAGTATGTTGAAGAAACCAGTTAGAGTGTAAACAGCAGCTCTGGACAAACTTGGAGCTGAGTTTTGCTCAGGAAGCCCAACACAAACACCCCTCCTCCTGGTGGGAGATGGAGCAGGCCCCCTGCTTTGTGTCCTGCCAGCTGTTTCTCCATGCAGCATGCTGTCCAGCTACTCCTCCTTGCATGCCAGGGGTAATTGCACTTATTTCACAGGCAGCACTGTCCAATGGGTGTTCTTAAATACACTTCAGGGATGGGCCCAATCTGACTAAGATCAGTAGACTTGGTACGTTCTTCCCACATTAAAGCCAATTAATTTTGGATAGGTATGAGTGAGAGCAAAATTTAGTCCAGTTTCTCTTCTCTGTGAATTAGTTCACGTTGGCTGAGATTGACTCTTGCATCTCCCCTGGAGGCAGAGCCTCCTGTAAGTGTGAAGGCTGGGCTTACACAGAGCCATTAGAGCCGGGGAAGGGCTTTGATCTCAAAATTGCACCATTTGAAACAGCAGATGAAAAAAAAAATGAATTAATAAAACAGCAAGCAAGCCTTCAAGTAAATAATTGTAGCTTCTACCAGAACAGGCTCAGTCCCAGAGCCTCTAAAATGGGAGCACAACTCCAGCAGGACCCCAAGGGTACTGGGATGCAATGCTCCTGATGATGCAGCAAGAGCAAGGACATGCCAGTTTAGGAAGGGGGAAGATACCAGCAGAGGCAAAGAAAAGCAGGATGAGTTGTGAGTGGGAGTGTGCCATGGCTCTTGGAAGTGATGGTGAAGGGGAGCTGTGAGCCGAGAGCCAGAGCAGGAGGCAGGGGAGGAGCAGGTCTGCGCAGCCTCTGCTGCTCTTGCCCCAAGCTGGGTTTGTGCTGTCGAGCTGCTCCAGCGTGGCACAGTGCCCAGGCAAATTCGGCTGGCTCTGCACCCTAATGCCACTCAGCAGCTTCCAAACCAGACCTGACTCGCACCCTGCCAGCTCCAGGCAAGAGCAGAGCAGCCTGAGCAGGGTGAATAGACATGCCTTGAGGATATGTCTGCATTGCAGTGCAGAGGTGAGACCTGGGTTTGGTAAGACAGACCTGAGCTAGTCCTTTGGAGCTGTGGGGCTGCGATGCACCCAGAAGATGTGGGGGACATGTCCCTGGGCTCTGGGAAGGGACAGTGGAGGAGGAGGAAGGTTTTTAGCCTCAGTGAGCCTCGTGATGCTTTTGGAGACTGAGGCTGGGTGGTGGAAGGACTTTTTGGACTAGCATGTGCTCTGTTCATCAGTGGGGTGGCCATTCTGTAGAAATCATGTGGGAAAAATCATAGAATCATGGAATTGTTTAGGTTGGAAAAGAACTTTGAGATCACTGAGTCCAGTCATTACCCCAGTGCTGCCAAGCCCACCACTAAACCCTGTCCCCAAGTGCCACATCTACACAGTTTTTAAATCCTTCCAGATATGGTGACTACACCACTGTCCTGGACAGCTTGTTCCAGTGTTTGATAACTATTTCAGTGAAGAAATTTTTCCTAATATCCAGTCTAAATGTGCTGACCAGCAGCACTGTGAAATGGACAAAATGGTAGTGCTGGAATTTGGGTAAAGTACACTGCCCTCTTCCTTAGGATCCATGGATCTTGGGGTTTGACTGAGGGTCCTTAGCCCAACACCCTGGCACTGGGACAAACCCCAACCCTTCAGTTGGGTGGTTCATTTCCGGGAAACCAAAACCACTCAAACAGCTTTTAGATGGCTCCAGCAAATGTTACCTTCTGAAGTTGTCCTAACTCCTGAGTCTATGCTGTCAATGTGGTTGCTTCTCCCTGAAATTATTCTACATTACAAAAACACAGGTGATTTTCAGTGGAATCTTGGAAAATAAATCTGGTGTGAGACAGCAGCTTAAAGCCAGAAGGATGACTGCAGCCCCTCGAGAGGAGTGGAGGTGACTTTCCTACCAGCAGTTCCAGGCACCTGTGAGGCTCCTCTGCTCTCAGCACTCAGCACTAGATGGCATCCAAGGGGGGAATTTAGGCTCCTGAATGCAGTCCTGGGCTGTGAAATTATAACTGTATCTGGATCAAAAAATAAGGATTCCATCTGGATGGGGAAAAAATCAAAGGGCCAAGGTGGTGGAATTTTTCCGTCTCCTGCTGCCTTCTTGTTTGGGTACAGCTCGCTTTAAGGTCTGTTCCACCATCACAGCTGAGTCCTGGGTCATCAGAACAGGAAAATAATCTGACAGGATGAAGAGCAAACCCATCATTCACACATCAAGGTGCATTAAAGCCTGTAGGGGTGCATTCACCCATGTCCTTTCTTTCCTTTGAATGCTGCCAGCCTCATGGTCTCTTGGATGGGCAGCATACTACGTGTGTTGGTGTCTATTCATGCGCTGGCCCTTAGTGTTACCTAAGGTGTACAGCCTGGGGACAGCTCCAGGTGACTGGAAATACAGCTGATCTGAGATGGAAAAACATCTCCTAATGAAGGAATTACCTTTGCTTCATCCACCTTGTTTTCTAAATAAGCCAAATTGTCCTTTAATGGACATTAATGGGATTGGGGAGAAAGCAGAAGCACCACAAGAGACAGGTCTTGCCTGGGAGACTTTTTCTCCTCTTTGCCTTGAAGGTGTCTTTCTGATGATGTGGGATGAGGAGGGGGAGTGTCCAGCATCTCTCCCTGTGTAATGTCTGTGCCCTCCTGGGAGGAGGGCAGGATTAGCCTCCAACTTGGTTATCAAATTACTTGCTTTTATCATCTCCCAGATAAACAATGGTCATAAACCAGCTTCTCAGGAGAGGCAGCTGTGCTTGGCCCCATGGCTCAGGCACATGGGGCTGGGGGCCAGCACCCAAGCAGGAGCTTGGAGGCACTGCTGTGCACGGCACAGAGTTGAACACAAAGGTGCTAGGAGCAGACAGGTAATGAGTAAGTGTCTGTGGGTGGCTGCCTGGAGGTGCAGGAGTCATGGGAGGGGCACGGCGTTCCCTCCGTCTTGTTTGCACGCTGCAGGTGACCTTGAGTTTAATAATTTAACGAGCACTGTGCAATTGCGAGCATCATTTCCTCTGCCCTGGCCCCGGTTAGGAGAGTGCCGAGGTCCAGGTTATGGAGGGGACTTTACTGCCATCTCTCCTGAGCCTCTTCACTCTGTCTCTAGATGAGCAAAGGGTTCTCAGGGCTGAGTATCCCACCTGGCCCCGCAGGGGCTCCCCACAGATCCCCACTGCCCTGCCCGTGCCGGGAGTGCCCAGGCAGCCAATGGAAGGAGCTGCCCTGACCTTACCGGAGCCGGAGCATCTGCCCTCCCCACCTCACCACCCCCGCAGCATTTTAAGGGAGAAATGACGGGGACAGGCACTTCTTTTCCCCACTTGCTCAATCACAGGTATTCACTCCTGGCGTACATTTATCTTGTGATTCACGGGACAGGCAGGGAAAGAGCTGTTGGGGTTCGACTCTTGTTTCACTTGGAGGACAGGCACCAAAAGCGTTTGGGGCACATCACCACCCAGAAACCACTTTCCTTCTGAAACACCTTTGTGCTCATGCCTTTGATTTTTCTTTTCCTTGTGTTTTTCTGGTGTGAATACAGCTCCAGGCAGGGATGCAGGAGAGCTTTATCGGGGTTCAGCTGGAGTTTGAAATACTTCTCTTCCCAAAAGTATATGTACCTACAAGAAATAGCTTCAACCCAAGCCCTGAGTAGGCAGAGGTACTACAGAGTGCTGTTTGTGTGCCCGTTTCTTCTACCTGCAATTATGGAGAAATTGCCATCATGTAAGCAGCAGCTGTATGAATAACTTTATTATTTGTTATTATTAGTCCTACATGTGTGTTTTTCTTGAGATCATATCTGCACAAGAAGGCACATTAATAATAGCCTTTTGAACTGGCCGGGTTTAATTTCTATGGATCGTGAAACTTTTGAAGCAAGGTACTGTTTATTGCTTTCTTTTAAAATCAAAGGTATTAAGCCACAGCAGAGAGAACTCTGTGTTGTCCAGGCTGAGTTCTTGTAAGGGCAGGCGGTCATGTTGTTCTCAGTCTCCTCATCTGGCATCAGCAAAATAGTCTCGTGTTACAGCCTGGTGCCACGCTATTTTAGGAAGCAAGATTCCCCTTTATGCAATTATTTTTCATGTGAGTTTTAAGTACTGCATTAATTTTCACTTTTTCTGTTTAGTGTGTTCTATCTGTTGCCTTCGGGTGGGGTGTGTGTTATAGAGAACGGGTTCTCAGCTTGTGACAGCAAGGTGCTGAGTATGGAAAAAATGAGCAAGAATGGGTCAAGAAAGAGGAAAACCCAGCTGGAATACTGTGTACAGGTCTGGGGTCCTCATTATAAGAAGGACATGGAGCTACTGGAGTGAGTCCAGAGGCCACAAAGATGATCAGAGGGCTTGAGCACCTCTGCTATGGAGACAGGCTGCAAAAACTGAGGGTGTTCAGACTGGAGAAAAGAAAGCTCCAGACAGACCTTAGAGCCCCTTCCAGTGCCTAACGGAGCCCCAAGATAGCTGGAGAGGGACTTTGGACAAGGGCCTGGAGTGACAAGACAGGGGACAATGGCTTCAAACTGACAGAGGGCAGGGTTAGTTGGGATATTAGGAAGAAATTCTCCCCTGTGAGAGTGGTGAGGCACTGGTACAGTGTCTAGAAGTGTTCAAAGCCAGGTTGGATGGGGCTTGGAGCAACCTGGGATAGTGGAAGGTGACCCTGCGCATGGCAAGGGGTTTGAATGAACATGATCTCTAAGGTCTGTTCCAGCCAAAACCATTCTGGGATTCTGTGAAATGATCATGTTTTCTCTTTGAGAACCATTAATAGGAGCTTTTCATCAAAGTCCAGTAGGAAAGAGTAAAATCAGGACTGGGTTCCTTAATGCACGTCATGATCTACCTGTATGTTTTTGGCTGCTTATCAGGTGCTTGTGCCCATGGGGACACAAGCACACAGAGCCACCCAGCCTGGCAGTCTCTGAAAATAAGATGAAAACAAAACCAAATTGAAATGCTGCCTTGTCAGACTTGTGTGATTTGTGCTTTTGGTGTTGGGTTTGTTAGCCCAAAAGTCACTTTCCCAGCACCTGGTCGTACAAGGCTTTGCTAAAGGTTGCAAAGAGGGCTGTAAAGGTGGGTGCATGGGCAGGGAAAGGTGGGCAGCTGAGGACAAGTAAAAGAACTCAAAATGCATCACTTTGGGGTGGGGACTTTTTCTTTAATTTTTTTATTCCACTGTTTTAAAATAGTCTTGTGGTTTGGAAACAGGAGGATTTTGACATCCAGTGTTTTATGTTGGCAATACTGGATAAAGGAGATAAAGGGGTCTGTGATGGAGCATATGAGCTATTTGTGAACTATTGTGCAACAATTGTCAGTGAACCTGTGTCTTTATGTGTTTAAAGTGTATTTCCTGACATTTACTGGCAATGTTAAAGGGATTTACTCCTTGCTGTTTCGTAATTCCTGATTCAGAGCAAATTTGCAGATTTGGAAAATCAGAAGAGACCATTAATGCCATAGTCCGAGTCTTCGGGTAGCTGAAGCCACTTATCTTCATCCTCTCCTGTACTGAGCGCAATACTTTGTGTTCAATTACAGCATGTCTTCTATAAAGGCAAGATATGACGCTATGAAGATCAACCACTAATGCAATACCAAAAGTTTGTTCCAAGATCTGATCATTATCACTATATGATATAAATTGGGTAATGTACTTGTCATTTTTCTTAGTCTACCTTTGGCTAGAAGAATAATTGATGCCCAAACATTCATATAAAAGCAATTATTTCTTAATCCCTTTCAAAACAAAGGAAAAGATAGACTATATATATATATATATATATATATGGGAATCTGCATGGCTTTACAGAGAAACTTTCAAGTAGTTTGATGCTGTGAGCTGCAAGGCCTGGTAGGTCATTTGAACTGTATTAAGATCAATGTCATAACTTGAACATCATTTAATTTAGTGGGTTTTCTTCTTTACAGACATTTCTCCAGCCTTTGGAAGTCCAGTGTCTGTCCCAAATTAAACTGGCACAGAAAAGTGAAGTGGGAAGGGAGGGTTGTGCAGTTAAAGAAAAAAAAAGGGGTTTTAACTGGAAATGTGTGTGACAAATGGGAATGGGCCTGGCTTGGCCCCCTTTGGCTATTAAAAGGCTGTGTTGCAAGATAATTTTGGGAAAAAAATTTAGCTAGAGAGAGGGTGTGAAACAAATGGTTCATGCTGAGTCAGTAATTTGAGTGCTCTAGTTTTGTAATGTGCTACTAACCCAAGTCGAGGATCCTACCACTCCTGAGTTTTTGGGCCTGGCTCTTATCACAGAAGCAAACAGCCTCTGTGAAAGGATTCAGAATACAAATGGGGGAGAAAATCCTTTTCAGAGCTATAACCCCCTCTTGTATTGTAAGGAGCTTGACCATTTTCAGCAGGACTTTAAAAGAAAACAGTGTCGAGATCCCCTTGATGAATAGGAACATTAATATATGGGGTGTGTATTATGTAAATCCATACTTTGGTGGAGTGCTAGATAAGATAAATGGGTGCAAAGAACAGGTTTGAAAGGCTGCTGCTGAGATTTTTGTGTGTACTGTGGCCCTTAAAGGCTTGGTGTAGAACTCAGAGCCCGTGGTGACACTGAGGTCCTGCCATCCCCTCCTGCTCCAGGGGTTGCTGCAGTGTAATCATATAAATTTTGTCAACATGTGGCACAACTTTGCTCAGCCACAGCAGTGCAGTGTTACTCCTGAAAAACCTCTTTTCTCCGTGTTTTACTGTGAGCAGTTCCTTCACTGTTTCAGTGGAGATGGAGGAAAGCTCCTCCATGGAAGGGCTGGTCTGTGCAGGTCCTTTATAATCCCCTGGCACTGCATGGCATGGAGGAATCACAGCGTGGATGGATGACCAGGGTTACAGTGAACCCAATTTGTGTGATGGAGCAAATATTTGGGGAGGGTCCAGCCTGACCTTTGCAAACACATTTAAATACTTGAGGCTCACAGACAATGAATTATCAAGATAGAGACTTGGGAGCAGATAACCCTGGGAACGTGAGCATTGTATACAAATACCTGGCCTGGCCCTCACAGCTCATGTGAGGCAGCAAGAGTTATGCTGGAGCTATTCCCTGGTGCAACTCCATTTTCATGTTGTACAGTTGTACAGGACAGGATGGATAGAGAATCCCCCACATGTGGGGCCACAGGCTTCACTTTTTTCTTGTGCTTCTTCATCTCTCAATGAGCCCCACTCTTGCTCCACGTATATATTTTGCTTAAAATGTCTTTCAAAAGCCTCTCCCTGCTTCCCCAGTTACACATCCAGGCCCCTCCAGTACCATCCCATCAGAACAGAATCTTGATTTATATTGGGAAGGAACAAGCCCATGTTCAGCATCATCTTTCCTGCTGCCCCATGGTGCCAGTGGCCACCATGCACCTGCCCCATTAGTGCCCGTGTTCATCATCAGGGGCTTCACACTTTGAAGGTAATGCCAAAAGCTATGGGGTGGCCCATAAAATGGCTTGGTCTAGATGTGGAAAAATATATTAATTTTTCTTTCACTTTTCATTTGGATGCTGAACATTTTCGACTAGGTTATTGAGATAGTTTGGGACCAGAAATCAGCCCAAGCTGAAAAAATGTCAGTGTACCTGTTTACATTATAAACCACAAATGTTTGTATCCTGCAACAAACAGCTAGGAAGTGTCTGGACCAGACATTAACAAACGTGTTAACTACCCCGAGTTAACCGGTAATCAATTCAGGGCTAAAAACCCGAGTGCGGACCTTTCCTCTGAGACTGCTGTTTATAACAGGGCTTTCATTTAGATCCTGACCTAGAAGCGTAATTAAACCATGGCACATTCTTGACTTTCAAACAGACTTTTGGGAGTTCGCCAGTGCAGAGCACAGACATAGATTTTACCAGGTTGGAAAAGAGGGTGATGTACCACCTCTTTCATTAACTGTTGTTGACGATGAAAAAGCCTGCCTGGTAAAAACTGAGAATTTTACAAACAGCCCTTTAAAGCTACACTAATAAACACATGAAAGGATTTGAGAAAACTATATGAAAATACTGGTCTATTGAAATCCTTTTTTAAATGCTACCAATTGGGGGGAAGGTGTATTATTCAGGCTTGGAATTTTTAATAATTAACACACATGGTTTGTAATTTAGAAACTGCATTTCGATTTTTGCAGTCTGAGTTTGCTCCAATTTGTTCATCAATGCTGGGCTATATCACCAGGCATTGGGAAACCATCCATACCCTGACCTGCTGGGGTGCTTTGATGGAGCTGGAGGGTTTGGTTTTCCCAAGCAAATGCTGAGGAAGGGCAGTAGATGGTGCTGTTATTCTCTTTTTTGAGAACAGGGATGGCACAACTCAGGCTGTGCACAAGGTGTTACTGGTCCCCCGTATGCCCAAATAATAAATTAGGCTCCTTTGAATCATGAGATTTGGGCTTCAGAAAATCTTCAGAATAAATAAAAGAACGTCATTTTCTGCAGTTTCTCTGTTTTGATCTTTCGGATGAGATTTTGAAGTCATGTTTTCAAGCTTTTTGTTGTAATCATGTCATTTGTAGTTTGTCTGGTTTTTATGTGTTTTTTTTTTCTTTTTGTAAAATTGTGAAGTTGAATCCTCTAATCATGTCAGGAGCCTACAAGACTTAGGGGAACTAAATGAAATTAAGGAGAAACACCAGGATTGTGAAACTTGGCAGGAGTTCAGATGCTAGTTTCAAAACTAGCGAATGTGGCTGACCCTGAGTAATTCAGGATGCCAGGAACAGGTCCGTGACCACAAAATGTCCTACCCCATGGGTCACTGAGGCACGTGCTTGAGCGATGACCCTCCTGGCCTGCATCAATCTGGATCCCCAATTTCCCAAGCAGCACCAAATGCTGCATCAGGATGACATTTACCAGCTACTTTCTTTTAATGACCTGAAGGTTTATGAGGCTTGATCCTTCCCAGCAGCACTGGGGAGGGCAGAACTGGGCCGCCTTTGGATTTCACTTTTATTTGCCTCCCTCTGCAACAACAGGTCTAAGTCCAGCCTTTGTAAACATTTAGTGGGCAGCAATGATTGCACAGGTTGGACAGCCTGGCACCAGTGAAGGTGTCCAGTGTGTGAACATGGGCAGGGGACATGGCAGCTCTCCTGCCCTTAACCTCCTCCCGCTTTGAGGGGGAGCTTGGCAATGCCCCCAGCTCCCTCCCACTGCTCACAGCCCCTCTCAGGGTGCTTTCTTCAGCAGCAGCAGCTGCTGATACTAAGAATAGTCTTGAACAGGGTAGTGATGGTTCAGCTTTGGACTTTTCAGAAGTATTTTTTGGTATTTGGTATTTCAGCCTCGTGACTCCAGTTTAGGCCACCTGATGTGCAGCACGTAACTCTGCTCCAATTTCCCCCTTTGGTGGGGAACAATCTCAGATAACGGATAACAATCAGAAAACTGAACACAGCTCACTTTCTTATTTTAGGATTGCTATAGACATGGTCATTAACAGCTACAACAAATACAATAGGCAGGGCCTGGTCCTCCCACGCTGCATGTCGCCTCTCCAGAAGAGTTGCTGCCAAATCCTCCCTGTGACAGAAAAGCAGAATGGGTTCCCAAGTAAAACCTTGCTGTAGGTCTGAGGAGGAAGTCATGGCTTGGTACTGGGCAGTGCATCAAAATGAGCATCCAACCATGCACACTTTGGACATCAAACTTGCTCTGCAACACCATTTGTGTTTGTAGCACATCAGGAAGAACAGAAGATATTCAACCTGGAAAAGAGAAAGCTTCAGGGAGACCTTAGAGCCCCTTCCAGTACCTAAAGGGGCTCAAAGAGAGGTGGACTGGGAGTTTTGACAAGGGCATGGAGTGACAAGACAATGGGGAATGACTTAAACTGACAGAGAGTAGATTTAGATTAGGTATTAGAAAGATGCTCTTCCCTGTGAGGGTGATGAGGCCCTGGCACAGGTTGCCCAGAGAAGCTGTGGCTACCCCATCCCTGGAAGTGTTCAAGGCCAGGTTGGACAGGGCTTGGAGCATCCTGGTCTAGTGGAAGATGGCCCTGCCCACGGCGGGGGTCTGGAACAAGAGGAGCTTTAAGGTCTCCTCCAATCCAAAGCATTCTGTGGTTCTATGCTCCATTACACTTGTAAGCAGAGCAGCCCAGAGTGCTGGGGCCACATCCTGCCTGGCCAAGGAGCAGCCCCAGGAGTGTGGAGTTGGTGCTTGCCAAGGGTAGTGCTGCTGGCCAGGCTGTCTCTGCACCCCAGCACCAATGCTGGACTAATGAAACATGTTGTAGGGACTAATTAAAGTTGTGTTGGGCCAAGGGGAGTGGGATGGGATAAGTGGGAGTGTAAGGGCAGGCTACAGATTCATTCCCCACTCCAATAAATAGTTATTTTACATTAAATAATGTGTGGGATAAACTAATTTCATGGGCCACAGAGCAGAAACTGAAGCCTCCTCCCTTCCTTTTTCTCTCCCCAAACCCACCCTGTGTACTGAGTGGAAATACAAGCTCTCAACAGGCTCCTCTTGCCCCAAACCACACTCTCTTGTCTCACTTTTAATACACTCTTCTCTAGACAACTAAGGAAAAAAAGTAGCATTTTTACTGTTGTTTTTATTTTTTGTTTCTTTTGATAGACACCCTTTGGCCTGGATCATGATAATTGGTCATGATATATCAGGAAGAGCTTCTCTCCATTTTTAAGTTATTGACATGCAATAAGCAGGTTTCCACATAGTTGTGACCCACTGATACAAAGGTACAAGGGGCAACAACAAGTTCCCACCCCTTTTCCCATTTCAGGAGTAGAGCTGATTCCTTAAAATGACAAAATTGAATGAGTAAAACTCAGTTCCTCTTTTAATATTGTTGGGTTCTGAAATATCCCAATTAATGTTTCAGTCTGAGCAAGAACAAGTGTTACAACAATGTTCAATATTCCCAGAGATTATATCCGTGCTGTGTTCCTTGTTCGCCAGAAGTTTGGTCCAGCTGAGGTGGAAAGGTTGTGAAAATGTCGTGAGACCAGACCTTCTCCAAAAATGTGGGGCAAAACTCACTAGTAACATAAATTAGGTTGGTTCATGTAATTTATATATACAAAACTCTCAGTCCATAGTGGGAATTTCAAGTCTGACTGAAAGGAAAAGCTGAGACCTAGGAGGATAGCTGTTGCATAGTGCATTCAATAACTCCATTTATGAATAAATAATTAATTATTACCAATGAATCTCTTGCATATAATTGACAAAGGCACAGAAGCTGCTTTTTGGTGCTGCTGACTTACCCATTGTCAAGTGTGAACTGGACAATTGTAGTGGCTGCTGCTCCCTTAAGAAATTGTCTGAGATTCAGGCTTATTCGTACGCCCTGGCTTGCATCAATTAACAGTACAATCTTTTTGTTATGAAAATGCAAACATTAGTAGTCTGAGGGGTCTTGTAAATGCAAATATAAAACTATAATTTTAATTTCCCTTTAAGTACAAGAAAGACTCTTTTTTAATTTTTTTTTTATTTGCTGCTACAATGATAAGTCTCAATTTTTGTTTATTTTTTTCTTCCTTTAAACACAAAATGGAATTTAGCCCGGGGAACCAGCAGATCTGAGGATGTGGGGAGGCTGGAGCCAGCTGCTGAAATCTGTGGGCTCCTCTTGGCATGGCCAGGCTCCAAAGGCTGTGGGAAAAGGTGAATGCTTGGCCCCACAGTGAAGGCAAGCTGGGCTGTGCAGTGTGCCCGCAGCTGGCGCGGGGCTGGCCTCTCAGCTGGGGGAGAATTCCCATGTGAAGATTCTTTCCACTTGCTTCAGGCATCTGAGGAGCCTAAATTAGGCACCCGCACCTCTGCCATGGTTAGGGGAAAGAGAGAGAGACCTTGAGATGTGTCCTCCATAGGCAGCTTGGTCCCCTGAGTGGGTGACTGTCACCATGGGGCACCATTTTGGGCCAAAACTGATGGGTTTGTGCTCAATACCATGGGGTGATAGTGGGCAAAAGAGCTATCTCCTCAAAAGTGAGGTGGCACCTGAATGCATGTCACTGAGGCACAATGAAGAATTGGAGGAACGTCCAAGGTCTGTTTTCCCTTTCTTTTTACACCGCACATATAAAAGTATAATATGAAAAGAACCACTTTGCTTTCTTCCTCCCAGGCTGGCCCTGGTATGCCCAGGTATGTGTCTAAACAGATTCCTGGAAAACCTGCCCTTGCCGATGCACAATCTCCAGCACTCAGGTTATAGTCTGCAGCTCCATGAAAAGCAGCAGAGAGACCATTGTCATACATCCCTCCCTGCCCTCCCTGCCTTTGCAAGCAGGGAAACACCAGGGATGCCACAGGATAACTGCCTTGGCACAGGATTTTGCCAGCCAATTGTTTGCCAGCACACAGATGAAAGCTTGAGATCAAATACAACACCAAAAACTAAGAAGAAAAGTGGTTAGATATTGTCCTGAGCAGTTCCTTTGGATAGCACCACTCCTCCCACTGCCTGCACCCCCTGCTCAGAACTGTGAGCATTGCCGTCCTGCCAGCTGGAGTTCCTGGGAAACCTTTCCTTTACTTCCTTGATGATTTTTAATTAGACCAAAGGAGCGATTAACCAACACAATAGTCCCTCACCCAACTCCCAACTCTCTCGTTACACTCATTTGATGAAGGTGGTGAAGGTGGTGCTGCTACGGTTCAGTGGTGGTACCTGGTGGGGTGGCACAGCCAAACTGTCCTTCAGCCCTGAGCCCAGGGTTGTCCCAGTGGGGTCTGCCAGGGTCAATGGGAACCACACACACCATGCCCCCTCCAAAAGGCCTTGTCTCAGCACATGGAACAGAGCTAGAGGGCAGGAAGAAAAAACAGAAGAAAAATGTTTAAAACTATTTGTTACTAGTTTTCTGCCCTTCACGCTGTTCCCACCTTTCAGGAGTCCTCCAGCCTTGGTTCGGCTGGTTGTTTTCTTTCCCGCCCTGCAATCCTGTATGAACGCTAGAGGCTCCCTCCCTCCTTCTGGTCTGCAAGAAACTTTATTTCCTAATTATTTTCTTTTTTTTTTTTTTTTTTTTTTTTTTTTTAACTTCCCTCAGGAAAAAAATGTGGAGTTAATTATCTATGTAAAATGTCAGATGCAGGAAAGGGGCTGTGCTTACTTGGATATCCCATCCGAAGCGAAGTGACTGATTTCCCCCCCCCCTTCTTCTTCTTCTTTTTTTTTTTTTTTTCCTGAGGGGTGGAAAGGGCCTCGCGAAATAAAAGTGCAGGACCGAGCCGGTGGCTCCCAGAGCGGCCGGGGCGGGCGCGGCGGGAGCCCCCAACGCAGCGCATCGGAGCCCAGCACGGAGCCCACCTGCCCCCGGGGCAGCATCGCCGGGCTCCTCGCCCCGCACCTCCTTCCCCGCGGACTGAGACCTTGACACATACATATACATAACATATATACACTTTTTTTTTTTTTTAATCCTTCTCCCCGGCTTTTCCTCCAGGACTTTTTCCACCGCTTTGGGACAGCCGCAAACTTCTCCCCTCGCTCCCCCTTCCGCCCCTTTGCTGGTGGTTTTGGGCTTGGTTTGGTTTTGTTTTGCTGTTTTGCTGCTCTGATTTTTTTTTTTTTTCCCTTTGGAAGACCCGCCTGCCTCTCGCCTCCCGTGCCCCACCGGAGAGGCCGGGAGCGGCTCCGGCGGCGCGGGCAGCACCTCCCCGGCGCACGGCGTGCGAGCCCCGGCGGCGCGGCGCGGCTTCGGCGCGGCACGGCCCGGCTCGGAGCGGCTCCCTGAGGCCCGGCACGGCCCGGCTCGGCTCGGCACGGCTCGCCCCGGGCGCTCGCCCCCGATAATGCAGAGCTACAAGTACGATAAGGCGATCCCGCCGGAGAGCAAGAATGGGGGCAGCCCGGCGCTCAACAACAACCCGGCCAAGAGCAGCAGCAAGAAAGCCCTGCTCATCTGCCTCGACTGCCTCTGCCTCGTCATGGGTGAGCAGCCAGGGGAGCCTCCGCGACCCTTCTTCCCTACTCCCGGCACCCCTAGCCCGTCCCCCACCACCGGGAAAAACTTTTGGGAAAGTTTGGCGGCGGGCGGGCGGGCAGAGCTCGGCCGTGCCTCGGCCGCTCTGCTTCCCAAACAAAAGCGGAGCGGGGCCGCCGGGAGAGCGGGGCCGGGGAGCGATCGGGAGGAGCGGCCGGGCCGGACTGGGAGGCGCGGGGGTCACCGCGAGGGACAGCCGGGTGTCCGCCGGGCACAGCAGCCCCGCACCCCGATCTGCTTAGTATTATCGATATTGTTTTATTTATGTGTCGCTCCCCACGCTGCCGCGCCCGGAGCGGCGCTGGAGGGTGGGGGAGCAGCCCAGCCAGGCGCTGGCGGTGCGCAGGGGGCACTGTGGGCTCGGGGATGCGACCCCGGGGGTCCCCCCGCGCCGGGCCCCGCACCGCGGGGCAGGGTCGGCGGCACCTCGGCGGCGCCGGGGCCAGCTCCAGGTGGAGGCAGTGCTCTACGGCTGCTCCACCGCCCAGCCCGGGGTGACCCGTGTTTTGGTTAATCATGAAAAACAGAAACTCTTGCCGCTCTAGTTACTGTGTGTCGCTCGGGTGTCGGGTTTACCAGCACTTCTCTCGTTCTCCCCTCGCCCCTCTGGCACATCCCGCTGAACTCATTCCTTTAAAAGTGCTCTCATGCATCTCGCAGCCTCTGGCAGAGGTCTGGGTTTGCCTGCCTGCTATGGCTTTTGGAGATGGTATGGCATGGAAGGGAACTGTCAACAGTGTGTCTCCAAAAACTTTTTGCATTCCAAAACATTACCCCTTCCATTGTGGCTGCAATGCTGAATATTTAATTGACAGACACAGGCAGGGGAAATCAACTGGCTTCCAACAAAGAGATTAATAACACAACAGCACGTGAGTTTAATACTCCAGACACCACAGTCTTTAAAACAATTGTTTCTGCTTAGAGCCCATTTTTTAAAGACTGTCAGTTTGATTTAATTTTTATGTAGTTTATTGATCATCTGGTGTATATTACGAGGCACTAATACATTAAGAAGAGAGGCATGGTTTTCTCTTTATATTCCCACAAGAATAGAGGCCAGTGCAGAAAGCTTCATCTCCTCGGATCTGGAAAAAATAAAAATACTTGATATCCCATATATGAAAGTAATATAAGTAGAAACATAACTAGCTTGACTTACCTCACCTATTTAAACAGAAGGTTTGGATTCCTAGTAAAACAGCTCCTAGGAGTCAGAACTTTTAAACTTTTATTTACGCAAGTTTTCTTAACTTGAGGCATTCCTGGCATGAGTAGGTGCTATTTGAATGGGAAAAGGGTTTTGCTTCCCGTTCTCTAGACTAAGGGTCCTAAATGAAAAAGCAGTTAGTTGACATGTGTTATTCTACTTGTGATAGTTTGGGTAAACAGGACTTATCAAGCATCACTGGAAGGCATTGTTAGCAGGGAGTAATGTGATACAGCAAAACTGGGATTGTTGCTTTGTTTCAGGTTACTGCAGGTGGAAATTGGAAAGTAAACACCAGAGTTGGCTTGTTAAGAGTTTTTGGTGTTTTTTTGTTGGGGTTTTTTGTTGTTGTTTTGTTGTTGGGTTTGGGGGTTTTTAGAGTGAGGAGCATTTAAAAGTAAGAGCATGAATTTGACAGCTTAGATCACTGGTTTAGATCACTGGCAGGTGCAGAGCATGGGTGGGACATGGTAAGGAAGGTGATTATGTGATGGATAGCCCATGATGTGTGTTTTGGGATGGATAGCCCATGAGGCATGTTTGGGGATGGGCTTTTCAAATACACCCAGACCAGTAGTATCAGACCTGCCAGTGGATGACTGGGCATAAGTTGCTGTGAAAGCAGCTGCTCCACTCACAGGAGGTTTGGCTTGCTCTTCTCTCTGCCTTTTGCTAGGGAAGACTATGAGCTTATAGTTTCCAAGCACTTGATTCCCATTTTCTCCCTTTCTGAGCTTGTAAAAAAAAAAAAAAAAAGAATCAAAGAAACACTTGGAAAGTGGAAAGAAAGGTGCCCTTGCCGAATCCTTCCTGTAGGAGAAAGCTGGACAGGTACAAGTTAATGGGTATTTGCATGTTCAGTAAAAAAAAAAAAAAAAAGTCCTATGTAAGATAATTGGGGAGCACAACTGGGTGAAATAACTTGTTATAAGATGGAAGGACTCAGCTAAGGTCTTGTGCATGTAGGCACAAAGCCAATGGCCTCCAGTGCAGTTAAACTGAGTTACACCTCTTGAGCAGTTGCCCGAAGACATTCACAGAAGCAGGAAAACAGAAGGGTTTTTCTCATTTGAGGGCCACTTTAGGAAATATTAAAACTGGTCATTTGATTTGCAGAGGCCTGTGATGCTGCATTGGCTTCTACAGCAGGTACTGCCATAATTTGGGCCTGAATTGGTTTTCTCTGAGGGGAAAATGAAAAGAATGAACTATGGCTGAAAAGTCTTTCAGAAATGACACACTCTTTGTGAGGCTGTAGATGTGTACAAACCCTTTGTTTACACACAAATTTAAACAAATTACCCAGAAGACAATTATCATAAACATCTAAGAAAGTATGAATTAGTAAAGCAGAACTATCAGGAGCTTCCTTCAGCTTTAATTTGGTGAGAGCTGTTAGAAAGATCCACTTTTGTCTTTCATCTAAAAGTAGTACAATGGTTATCTTGATAGTAAATGCATAAGAGGAAGATTTTTATCTTCTTTCCTTGAGGATCTTGGGGAGCAGAGTCATGGAGCCATTGCCAGAAGAGCACTGATGGTGGAATAAGTTGTATGAAGATCCACTGAACCAGACCCCCAATTTCTCCTGCATTTCCAACTTGAGTTGAGTTGGCAGGGAGCTGGATTTTATTGAATAACCAACCCACTCTTCTAATGAGTGCACTTGGCACTCATAAATCCTTGGTTTCTTGCATGAACAAGAGGTTTCATCACCAACACTGTGAATTTCCCAGAAATTCCACGTTCGCTCTTAACTCAGTAAAAAAGGCAGAAAAGAACTGAGTGTGCATTTATTAATAAAGCAGGTCATCTGAGGGGGGAAAATAACTTTCTCCATCTGCTTCCTCCTCTCAGGAGGGCTCTATTTAGAGAATTAGAAGATGTTTCCTGAAATTGTTAGGGCCACAGGCAAGCTTGGTGGTGTGGAAGAGTCCCTGCTGCCCTGGCCCTGTCTTACTGGTCACTGCGACACATCTGAAAATGTAATTGAAGAGTTGGGCGGGTCTGAAGCTGCCCCCACTGAGCCACTTGGTGTCTTCACATTGTAGAGCTGTGGGGAACTCTGAGCAGCAAGAGGCATGATGGGAGGACCTCACTCCACCTTCATCTGATCATCCTCAGCCCAATCACAGCGTGTCCCTTTGCCAGGAGTTCCTTGCAGCTCCTTCCTGGAGCATGGAGTTGTTATGGGGGTCACCCTGGCTGGGGCAAGTCCCATGGGGCTTTCCCCAGTACCATGAGGTTTTGCTGCCCAGGTGCAGCACAGCATGGAGCTTCTGCAACCAGCCACCAACCTCCTCCTGATGCAGGAGATGTGGGCCAGGTGGGGAAAAGCCTTCTGCCCTGACCCTTAAGGTGGGATGTTTGGGAGCCTGGCCCCACAGATGTAGCATTTAGGGTTAAATTTATTCCTTTCAGACCTGCTTTTTTCCCTTGGCAGGGACTCCCTGTGCTCAATGAACTCTGAGCAGCCACCTGTGCTCTGCTGATGGGTGTTAAGTCAAGCATTTAATCTCAGAAGAGGGGAAGGCTGTGTCAGCAAGGGTGATAGGGCAGATGAAGGTCTTCAGTAGCTTGTATTTGTGCAGCTTGCACAGGTAGAACAGCTTCCAAATAGTCTTGCTTGTGCCATAAAATAGAGGGATTTCATCTGGCATACCTGCTTCTGAGGCTTGTGGAATTTGGCTTTATGTGAGCATATGTTTCAGGCTGGTGGGATGTAAACTGCACATAATTTACTGCCCTTCCTATTTTCTGCCTCTAATTTAATTTTCTCTCTTCTGTCAATCCCAGTTAATCTGTACAGCACAAGTTTTACTGCCTTGGGGAGGTTTTTGAAGCAACAGATGGATAGACCTCTTACAACCTTAATATCTCTGCAGCTTTCTCACGAATTTGGCATCTCCTCTTCTGTAACAAGCTTGATACTAAAATGAACTTTGAAAGCAAATATTTACACTAGCTGGACCTTGACATGTTTATTTAAGTGGGGATATAATCTTATAATTTGGGCTAACAATTTAAATTACTCTTAACTTTCCTCTTCTGTGTAGAAAACTGTGTCATCCTCCAACTTTCAGAACAAAAAGGATTTGAGCTCTGCCATGGGCCTTGTCGCTTCATCACAAAAATTGGTTCAAACAGGCCTGGGATTGTCATTTCAGTGTAAGGAGTGGGAGGAATTAAAGATGAGGGGTGAGGTTAGAGTTTGATGAGCTAAACAATTTTGCTTTGTTTGGGTTGGGGTTGTTGTTTTTATTTTTGAGACTACCCTGCTGTGCAGCACTCTCTCGTTGTGTAGGTAACATCTTTCTTTACACCTGAAGAAACTGCTGAGCCAATGATTTCTGATTTTCAGCAAGGGACAACAAGACCTGTACTAAACCAGCTGGACAGTCCCAACCCCTTGGTGTTGCCTTCTCCATGCTGTGTCTTCTCTGTGTTGGGGAGGACTGAGTCCATACCACATGCAAGAAGCTGTGTGGGTGGAGAGTCATCATCGTGTTTTGGGCATCCCTAGATGGGGTTTGGTCGTTGATGTTTATGTATCACTCAATACCTGTAGGATCTCTTGGTGGCCATGAGCTCCTTGCAAGGCAGCAGGGATGACTGGTCTGGAAGTGCTTTGGCAATGGCAGGTTGGCAGAAGTGGCGTCTTGGCATGGGGTTGTGCAGTTAGGTTCCACCATAACTTAGGAGTAAAGGAGCTTTTTTTGAGCCTTGGAAAGCTTCTTATTAAAGCAACAGTCAGCATCTAAGTGCAATACCCATCTGTAGTTTTGTGCCTCTCTTGAAAGACCAAAGGAGTCAAAGATAACTGGAAGTAAAGACAAGAGAAATACTTTGGAGGTGTTTAAAATCCACTTTCTTTGATTTGCTTTGTGAAAACAAACAAACAAAAAAAAAACACCAAAAAACCAATGAACCTATCAAAAGGAGATTAGTGACAATTATACTTGAGGTGTTAATTGCAGAACAAGGAAATGCTGTACCTATGGCAGACTGAGTCCTCAGGGGTATAAATGTGCTGGCTTTCCTGAGTTGGTGGAATTTGGCGAGCCTGAAGATGTGTCTCCAGGAAAAGCAGAATTATGTGCAACTGCTTCATGGCCAAAAGTGCTTTGAATCCTGTGTACCTGCTGCTGAGACAGGCAGGAGATGGGATCACAATTACAGCAGATGACATTTTTTAATTGTCTGTTTGTAGTGAGCACAGAAAATAATATAAACATTACTCCCAGATCAAACGGATTATTTTTATACCCTTTAAATCTCAATTTAATATGCATGCCTTTCTTAGGCTGTTTTGGTCTGACTTTGTTTGTCTAGATACAGGCTGACGGTGTATCTCCAGATGCTTGTGCCTCCATGTACCGCCCAAAAATGGTTTGCATACCACAGCTGGGGAACCCTCACACGGGCACTGTCTTGCAAACCCGGGCTCCTATTTAGTGCCTGCATCTGAGATAGGAAAGGCATGTCTCCATCTCTGAAATTACTTAAAAGGAGGGGGGGAGAAGCCCCAGCTCTGCTCTGTGGCTCACTCTGGCAGAGCAGACTCCATCCTCTCCATTTCGTTCATACAATACTCCCACTTCATCTGTGGCAATCCAGAAGGGACCGTTGTGGTTGCACAGTCTGCCTGCGCCTCGAACAAGGGCTGCCTGTTGATGGGAAAGGCAGCAGCCTTCAAACCCCCCTATCCACACAGCCAGTGCTGGGAACAGTGGCTTCCCTGGGCATCCTGGGGGGCTGTGTCCCGGCAGGGGGTGTAGTAGGGAAACTCCCTCCCTGGATGCAGCTTTCCCTCCTGCACAGCAGGATGACATCTGGGGTCTGGTACGAGTGCTGTCATATATTTACTTTTTTTCTTTCTTCCTTTTTGTTCTGTCTTAGGGCCTTGGCTTCTGCAGTTATGTTGGGTTCTGTTGATAGGTCAGGTTTCATATTCAAAAAAAAAAAAAGGCTTAAAAATGAGAATGATAAAGCCTCAACAGAAGAAGTGAATTAAAGAAATACAAGGCTTATTTTGTATTTATAATATCTGGTCAGTGTTCTGAATACACTTCTATGCTT
Source organism: Platyrinchus mystaceus (assembly GCA_035041135.1). Classification (NCBI taxonomy): domain Eukaryota; kingdom Metazoa; phylum Chordata; class Aves; order Passeriformes; family Tyrannidae; genus Platyrinchus; species Platyrinchus mystaceus. Next base: position 4,384,695 of record JAWWLV010000005.1, read on the forward strand.
CTACGCTTTCTAACGTGTCTGGAGGTCCTGCCTGTTCCCAGACTTCCATCTGCCTTTGCAGATACCTCAGCTGGGTGGGTCTTGCCAAAAGTTGGGAAGAGGTTGCCCTGTCTGTCACATCTCTTTGTGGATCAGCGTGGCCCCTTTCTCAGAAGGGCATTCGTATCGCTTTCAAAGCCACCCCGTCTCTGTTTCTCCCTCTCCCATGACATCTACCTTGGAGAGGCACTACCTGCTCTGCGATTTTAGCAGGTGGAAAGCTTCTTCATGTGGATCGGATGTCTGTGCCCAGGACTGTGTTGGAGCAGCTGTTGGGAAGTTATGCTCAAGAATCCCTTCTTGCCTTTTAGCTGCACGCAATGGCTTAGTTGCAACAGTGGTATCAGGATCAGCAGAAGCTGCTCCTCAAGTTGGACCTGAGAAGGCAGAACATCATCAAAAACGGGAAATTTGAAGTGTCTTCATACAGCTTTTGATGCGAACAGTTAGAAAACTTGTCTTAAGCATAAGCTTGTTACCAAGAGGAATATATGGATGAGTTTGAAAATTAGGTTTGTCCTGGCAGGTTTCTAAGTATCAGAAATTTCTATGGACTCCATCCTTTCAAGTCAGTCACGTAAGTGGGCTTGTTTTTCACGTGTTGGATGTTTTGAAGATGGAGGGTTGAAAACAGACTCTCTGCATCAAGTAAATGTTATAAGCAGAACATGTAATTTAACTCCAGAGCTTCTGATACTCTGAAAATGCCTGTGCTCTTTATGCTGTGTGTTCCTGTTCCAGCCTTGGATGTTCCTTGCCTGCAGATTGCATCCATACATGAGCTTGTTTTATCTGAGCATATGGTGCTCTCCATCAGGACTTGGCTGGGGCTGACAACCAAAGCCCAAGTAAAACTGCAGTTGGTCTGACAGTGATGGCGGCACTGAATCAATGGAGAGTGCTCATAATCCTCTAGTACTTTCCCATAGATTTTCATCCCTTGCTCAGAAAGACATGAAAGTGTGTTGATCATAGCACAGAGAAGCTTGGGAGATGCATCCAGCCTTTCTGATAAAACCTACCAGGGGGTTTAGACTATGATGCCTGGGAGACACGGCAAATTAAGGCTGGATTGGCTTTGCTGGGCTCACTCAGACCTTGCCCTGAACACCAAGGTAGCTGTGGCATGGAGGTGTCCTTCACTGTTTTGTTAGTTTGCAGATGGCAGCTGCACCTGTTAGAGCTGCATCACCTTTACTGGTTGGCAGAGCTGAGAACAGTGTGATTCTTCCTTCCATGGCTTTAAACAGAAAAAGTGAAAGTTATGGTTAGTGGTTTTGGGCAGCCATCCCTCCTCAAACAAATGATTCTCCCTCAGAGATCCCACTTCTTCCAGCAGTGTCAGCACAAAGGGAGCAAAGAGCTGCATGGCATCCTGCAATCATCCTTCAAAAAGCTTTCACCTGTTTTTGCTGTAAATTAATGAGAATGGCAGCCATTTTTGAAAGTTTTTACAGCAGTGCCCCTGTGTCTGATCATGCATGTGCTGGAGACAGGCACTGCAGGTAGATATTATTTACATTGCTGTTAATTCATCATGTGCTTACAGAAGCTGAGACATCATCATATGCCTCCAAGTGTCCAGCCAATGAATTTGAAAGCCAGTGTGCCAAATGGGGTCTGGGCTTCTTATCGTCCTGATGCTCAGCACATTATTTATGACCTCTGATTTGAGGTGGTGTGATGGGCCTTCCTTTAAGCCTGGCTGCAAGGCTCAGTCTGAGGCTGGCTGGAGTGAATAGCCAGCCCAGCCCTGGTTATCGTTCCCACTGATGCTGACAGTGAGGTCTTTGCTCTGGTCTTTGTAGCAGCACAGTGGCAGTGGAAATCAATCGCACATCCCAAGTATTTTGAGGGCTTCCAAGGCTTTTCTGCAAAGCCCACCACTCTAAAGTCTTAGTTTCCAAAGGGAAAGTCGAAAATAGTGTGGCAAAATGGTGATAAACAGGTCTGGTCAGTGACTACTGAGTACATTTATGTTCTGAGTGATGCTCACAGTGTAATTTTGGATGGCTGCTGAGCTGATGGCAGGCAGCAAAACTCCTTTGAAGTTGATAGCTGTGAATCAGTTTGGTGTTAGCAGGTTTCTGAAGCGGCTCTTTGATCACTGATCAGATGGCCCTTGCTTTTTGGGGAGCTGCTTCTCTGTTTGACTGCTGGGTTGAAGACCCAGAGGATCCCTGTGCCAGGATGTGAGCCTTGCTGCCCTTGGTCCTGCCCAGGCATGTCACAGGGAGGTTTGTGCCTCTGGGAGTTTCTAATCTAAGGAGACAGGGAGCATGAAGGAGCATCACCTCCATGCGTGGGCAGGGCGCTGGAGCCTGGGGAGGGCACACTTTGAAGGCAGTGTTTCCAGTACAGATGCACCCTGGTGCCCAGTGGGGCTTTTGGAGCTACTGAGGAACCTCTAATTCTTTGCTGAATTCCCCATTGAAACTGCAGACTTCAGTGCTTCTGCCAGTCCTGCTGGGCCATCACCAACCTTCCAAAGTATCTTTTGAAATCAGATCCTCAGCAATGCACTAGTGTGGAGGAGTCTGTGGCTGCCAGGGCTTGGGCTGAAGCATGTCCCTAGGACATGTGTGCACCTGTCCTGGAGCTTCCCACCCTAATTCCTGCAAAAACTTCCCCAGGTGGCTCTGTTCCTGTGCTTCCGTGTTCTGCAGAAGAGCGAAACAATCATGGATTCTCCCACTGCAGCGGGAGCTGGCTCGTCCTTTCTCAGATAAGAGCTGAAGTTTTTCGGGTTAAGGATATAGAGGAAAAGGTGCAATAAGGCATCTGCCACTTGATAATACATAACACAAATGGGTAATTCCCAAAGGAAGGGATTGGAGGGGGCTTTATCCTACTCATACTTGCCAGGCTAAAAAAAAGATTCCCTTTGTTGCCTGATCACAAGAGGATGTGCTTTTAGTAGAGGCCTCAAGGGGGTTTTTGTAGTTTTCTTTTTTCTTATTAATTCTTATAAAAATTTGCAGCAGTGGTTACTATCTCCTCAAATAATTCCTTTTTCCCCCTCCATAATCTGGGCCAGATATTTTTTGATCCAGCACTCCTCATTTCTTGACCATCCCTGCAGCTTTAGCATGCAGCTGTCATTCTGCTGCAGCTCCCACAAAGCAGCTGAAAACCAAGGTAACAGCAACATTTTGAGTGAAGGGGATGAAATGTGGAATAGGTTCAGCGTATTTCTTTGTCATTGTTGAAGTCCTATTCAGTCTGGAACTGAATAGGAGGCTGATTAGCATGTGGAAGCATTTCTAAAGCATTGGGCTGTGAGGGTTGGTTGCTTTGGTTTTTTTTTTCCTTAAAGGAGAAGTTTTGTGGCATTTATTTTTCTGACTGAGCTGGTATGAATCTTTGTCAAATGCAAAAGCCATAGAAAAGCCAGACAGCGTTTTGGAGAAAGCCTGTTTTGATAAATCACCATGTGCATTTGGACAAAGAGGTTTTCTAGTGTGTAAAACTCTCAGAACTACTGCAGAATCTAGGCATGCAGCATTTTTAAAACAGCCAGAAAAGTGGGATACGATTTGGGATATATCTGGATTGTGGATATAACAACAGGTACTTTGCCTTTGCTCTCGCTGAAATTGTCTGCAACAAGTGGGTATTGTGTCCACAGTCTGAAAATCCACCTGCTTAAATGCTCAGCATTTTGCTTTTACGGAGAAAGATGTAACTCTGAGGTCGATTAAGAAGCTAACTGCCAGTGAAAAACAACTTTCCCCCCCTGAAATTGCTTCAAGTCCTGGGCCTGTTTTTGAAGAAAGGGGTTGACTTTCCCTTTAGTGTGAGGTGCTGGGCCGATGTTCCCATTGCTGCAAGATCTGCGTTTTTTGCCTTTTGTGGGAATGCAGGATTTTAGGGTGCTTGGAAGCCCCAAGGGAGACAGGAGACTCTGCTGCATGCCAGGGGCTGTATGAATGTAGCACACTTGTGCCCTGAGCTTGCAGAGAGAGTGGGCAGTGCAAGAAAATGCATTTAATTTCTGTGTACAGTGAGTGGTGGACTTGAGGTCCATCTGGAGGACCTCAGTGAGTGATGAATTTGAGGTTGCATGGAAAGCTTATGGCAGCACTTGGAGTCCAGCCTTCTCATGATGCATGTATTCTCTAGACCCTGTGCCTGGGCTTCTTTGATGCCTTGTCTAGTTTTCTTTCAATTATTCCAGTTAAGAAAAAATGGCCATCTCACTGGTGTGCCTTAATGTCAGAGAACCCTAGAAAAGACCTTAAAGTCCCTCTCATTCCACACACACACACCCCCCACCACCATGGGCAGGGACACCTTGCACTAGACCAGGTTGCTCCAAGCCCCATCCAACCTGGACTTGAACAATTCCAGGGATGGGGCATCCACAACTTCTCTGGGCAACCTGTTCCAGTGCATCACCACCCTCTGAGTAATGTCAGCTACTGAAGGCTGATTAAAGCTATTGTTTAATTAAGGAGAACTTAACTCCTCTGTTCACAATTCATGATTAAAGGATCGTTTGAAGTAATTCTGCAATACTTTTCCTTCCCTCCCCTCCTCTCCTTTATCATGAAGAAAGTTCCTAGCACTGTACATGCCCCAGCACCGAGGGTTGAACGCTATTACGGGACCGCAAACCTGCTGGCAAATCTGGCTGCTGCCAAAGGCATCTGAACATTAAAAAGCCCTGCAGAGGGGTGGAAGGGAGTTCAATCTCAGGATACACTGATTTGGAAAGGGAATCCAAACAAAGAGGCTTTTCAGCAGAGGCTGAGGCTTGGCTTGTCTCAAGGGCAGTTTGGGCTTGGGGAAGCATCCGGGAGGCGGCGAGTGGAGCAGGAGTACATGAGCTGGATGCTGCGTGGTGTAAGGTTTCCCAGCACAGCGTGGTTTTGTGTTACAGGCTGGGGAACTGGCTGTAAGCGCTCCTCTCCTCTCTTTTCTTTCTTTCTTTTTTTTTTTTTTTTTTTTTTTTTTGCCCCCCTCCTTTTATTTCTGTTGAAAACAAAGGAGAGGTTTAGGCCTTCTTTTATTTTATTTTAGCAAAGGTTCCCATCTCCTGCAGGTTTGGCGATGCCTCTTGCTGTTGACGCTGGAGGGGGACCCACTGGTGACTCCAACCTGGAGAAACCCTTTGCTGGGTCCCACACTGGCCTCACAGGGGTGTTTTATTTTGCACAGAAAGCTCAGCCCTCTAACAGGCTCACTGAGAGCCCTCTGGCAGGAGATAGTGTTCCTAAGGGGACAGACACCTCATAAAGGAGTTTGGCTCAGATAAGAAGTGAAATGAGGTGTATTCTGGGGCACCTTCTTCACAGCAGGAGGGATGCAAAGTGGGGAGTGTGTCTGCCAAGTGCCCTGTTCCCATGGCAGCCCTGTCCCTCACTGTGACACCTCTGGTGCCACCACATTCCCGAGAAGTGCCAGGAAGAGCTGAGCAGGGAGAAGGTGCTACCAACCATCCCAACCAACCAGTTGAATTTTTTTTTATGGGCGCCAGATGGTTTTAATAGAGGAAAGCTGAACTTCTTATGACCCTTCCCCACAGACGTTGTTTGTTGTTTTGTAACTGTGGCCAGGACAAAACCCTGTCCCAGAAACTGCAGTGAGTGGAGAGTTTGGTGCCTGGTGCCTTCTTCTCCCACCCCACCATAAACCTCCCCATTTCCCCCATGCTCCTCTGCCCTGCCCTGCCTCCAAATGATCTGAAGGAAGCTGTTGGTCATGGAAAACTTGAGGCTTTCCACCAATCCCTGACTAAGGAGATTAACAAGAGTACAAATTGGAAGAAACCGAAACATTTTAAAGCAAAGTGCAAGGAAGCAATAAAATGTCAGGCTATGTTTTCCCTTCTAGTTGATTAAAAATTCTCCTGATAAGCAAGAAAGCTTTCATGGTTGGACAAGACCTGTATTGTGTCAAATGCAGTGAAAGGTTTATTAGAAGGATAAAGTGCTGTGGGTGTTGGTTTGTACTTGCAGCCCTCCTGGAATTGTTATCCCCCAGAGCTGAAGGCCTTTTGCAAGGGTCTTGGAGCAAAAAGTGTGATGGAGAAACTGCTTCTCCTATGGAGAGAGGAAGATGTATGGAAATGATGGTGTCTGGAGAGGAGAGTGATACAGATTGGTGTCTGTATGCTGGACTACTGTCAGAAGGATTAACATAGAAATTGAATACAGGGGGAATTTGTATGACAAAGGTAAAGGAAGAAGAGCAAAAGCCACCAAATTACTGCTAATGAGGGTCTCTGGATGCTATATGTGTATCCATAATGCATCCAACACTGTGACTGAGTGCATAGCTGTCCTGTGGCTGGGATAATTTCTGTAAATTCTCTCTTGCTGCCCCTGTTTACATTCTAGTTTCTGCCCAGGAGCATCAAATTTCTAGTAAATCTAAAATCATGCCCGTCTCGTGTGCCATTCATTTTGTGGTGGCTTTAAGGACAGGAGGCCATTGAAATGATGAAGACTGAGAAGAGAGGAAATTCAGGGGACTCACCTTGACTTTTGGAAAGTAGAAAGTCAAGCAGAAGAAGGAAATGAGGACTGGGTCTTCTCTCTATGAGAAAAACATCAGCATTGGAAACCAGTGTGCTTGGAGGTCCGCTCCAGGTCAGTGCCAAGATGCTCCACTGGGCCCATGGTTCCCCTGTAGCCTGAGAAATTGTCTTAGGATGAAACACAATACAAGAATGACAAAGCAGGAAAACAAAAGGTTCACTTCCATGCTGTTGTGTTTGACTTCCCAAGGTTTTAATTGCCAATGGCTGCACTGAGAGCCAGCTGGCTGCAAAGGGATGCAGATCTCCAGTAAGCGAAGCAAAGGGATGCAGATTTCACGTAAGAGAAGAAAGACTCTTGCTTTTTTTTTTTTTTTTTCTCAGAGGAGCTAATAACTGTTATGTTTTCCTGCAGGAGATGTAGTTTTGTGTATGTTTCCCCTCCAAAAAATGAATTATCATTTTTAGGTACCTGTTTCCTCAGCTCCTCCACCTGCTGTTAAGCTCATGCTGTTATTGTTTTACTACCTGCAGAGGATGCAAGCAGCAGGAAAGGCAAATATGGAGTACAAACTGTACCTCAATTTTAGAATTTTCTCTTTGGAGCAGAAAACTATGCTTTATACAAAGATAAAATACAGTAGGTGGTTTAACTTGCAAGCCATTAGGCAATGCACCAGGAGATGTGCATTTCTCTGCAGATGTGGTACACAGTGACAGCAGGATCAGGCCCACCACTGTGTGGCCTGGGGAACAGGCTGGACAATCCCAATTTTACTGCCAAACCCACATTTTTGTATGATAACTTGAAGAGAATCAAAAAAGGCCAGCTTAAAATAATAAATAATAATAAAGCATGGGATATTTGGCATGCTGGTTGTATAAATCCTGACATTAGCTACCTGTGAATCATCCAGCAGCATGTTAATTGGTACCCCTCAGTAGATGAGGATTTGGCATCAGGTCTGCATGTAATTACAAGCCACACACAGAAGGACACAGGCAGCTAATGAACTCCTGCCAAACTCCAGCTCCGCTTCTGTGGCTTTTGAAGTCCGCTGGTCTTTCAGCGTTTTGTATAGTAAGCACTGAAAGGCATCAAATCACTCCTTTGACAGTGTTTAGAAAGGGTTGGTTTGTTGAATAACCGAGTCCCTCCAAACTCCCATCTGAGAACTGGAGCATCTATAGGCGCCTTTCTCAACAGAGCAGTAAATAGGCTGGAAATAGAGGACACCCCCAAGGAGCTGCTGAGCTCCTGCCTCACTGACAGGAGCCAGCAGGCTCCGGTTGCCATGCTGGGCTGCAAGAAAAGAAACTATTTCCACTTAAAAATGGTTCAAAACAATCCCATCAATATGATGGGCTTTTTTTCCCAAGCCTCGATGTTTAATACTGAGGTTGTGCAAAGTGGGGTGCAGAGTGTCACATGGGTCTGCAGTTGCATTGGTGTTCTGAGGGAGGCAGTAAAAGGGTTTTTGGAGGGTTTCTGCCCCATTGGGATGGCAGGTTTTCGTGATGCTAGATTTGGAAGGTCATGGTGCTTTTTAATGGATGTTTTGTTGCTGGGATCAGATTTGAACCTAAACCCTTATCTTCCTCTTTTCATGTCTGAGATGACAAAGGAGTAGTTGTTGAGATTAAAACAATTTCCATGAAAACCTGCGATTTTCAGACAAACATACCAGGCGGGTTTCATGGAAGTACCATGGTGAAGAGGAATAATGCAACTTGGCACGAAGCCCATCCAAAAAAAACAAAAGGAGAGAGAGGAAACAGAAGAGCCTTTGTCAAAATTAACTGCAATAAAGAAAAAGAGACTGCTATTCCCTTGGGCTTTTTTAACCTTTTTTCCTCAATTTATTCACACGTTCCTTGACAGCAGGGCACAGCATTGTTACAGGAGGCTGGAAAGGGAAATTGGGAGTTATCCATTTCGGGTTTTAAAAGGCATGGTACATGTTGTGTCCCTTGAGCCAGTGTGAATAGAGGCTTGGCTGTTGCCTGTGCCATTCAGATGTGGCCCAATTTATACTGTCCCTTAAGGAAATGGGGCTATGAAATGTCACCTGGCTGCAAAATGCAGCCATCGGGGGGAGGTTTGGGCTGTGCATGGGAAAGGGGCTGGTGTGACACTGTGTGTGACAAGGGGAATGTGTCCACTGTGGTTGGCCTTGTGCTTGCAGAAGAGGGTGTTGAAATTTTCAGTGTTGCTATTATACTGCTGCATCACCTGGATTTGCAGAGTTTTCAGTTTCTTAGAGGGATAAAAGCACCCAGAACTCCAAGATGGGGTACACCATGGAACCATGCTGTCCCCAGAAAATCTGTTTGGCTTCTAGGGACATGAATAATTCATAGGGTGTCATCCAAGGGCAGATAGGGTCAGCATAAGTAAGTTCTTGTGAGCAGTAGGGGGGTGGACATCTCTGTCACTGCAGATGATGTCTTGTCTCTGAAGTATCCTGTTCACAGCTGTTTCCCACCAAAGAAACAAAAACTTCTGCAGATAGCAAGGTGGCAGCAGGGCCAAGGCAGCGGCCTCTGCCTTCCACCTGCAAATTAGGTGCGTGATTTTTTTTTTAATATTACCTGGCTACCTCAGTGCAATCTCAGTTATTTCATATATTGCTATATATTAGGATGTCACTCTGTGTAGTAACTGTAATCAAAATACAGGGGAGCCAGAAAAGTGATAATGTTATGCTTTTTTAACCCATTGCTGAACAGGCAAAACCTTACTGAGCTCTGCTCGAGGGACCACCGAGATAAACCCCCCAATCACTTTAGGGCCCTTTGGATCACTTCCACCCACGCTCACGTCTCTTTGCCTTTCAGCACTGTGTGCTGTGCACTATATCCTGGAAACTCGACCAAATCATGACTACCGAGGGGGAAAAGTTTCATTTCCAGTTAGTCAAGGGAGTTGTGTAATACCATTTTCTCCTGGGGAACTTCCAGAAAAAAGAAAGGAGGGGAGGGAAAGGGGGGTATTACATAAAGCAAGTATATTAAGAGGAAATAAATTATGAATTAAAAGTGATTAGTGAACTTTTAAGGAAGAGGTCAGAAGTGCTTTTTGTAATACAAACTTTTTAAGCTTCCAGTGCTTGTATTGGGTTACAGAGTTATAACCCAGCCTTATTTGTGCAGGTGGCTGCTGCTTCAAATCCGAAGAAGGATTTTGCATTTACAATAGGTACATTGACAGAACTGGGTCAAAAAGCTACTGGTGGCAGGCACCATTGCTGTGGCCAGGGGCTCTTCTGCCTCCTGCACAGGGGCAGTTACTCCCAAAAACGTGCCTAATTACAGTGGCAGTGCCTGCCTGGGATGCTCAAGAAGGAGGAAAGGAAGTTTAGGAAGTTCAGCAGATGAATTTTTATTTAAGAGGCCTGATGTTGACCAGGTTAACTGGCTTTATTTTTTCTTCAAGTGTTTTGTGTCTTTATTGATTTAAAAATAATCAAGAGGATTTTGTCGACTGCATTGCATTGGCTGAAGTTTTATATTTCCCCTTGTTCTGGTTTGGGGTGGCTGTGCAAAGAGAAGGAGCCAGGGCTTGTATGTAGGAGTGTTGGGGGCAGTAAGCTGAGATAAGGAATCTTTGCTTGAGATTTTATATATTAAAACAATGCCTACAGCTCACAAAACTTTCCTCTTGAATAGAAGTTGATGGAGTGGTTGGATGGGGCCCTGAGCAACCTGGTCTAGTGGGTGACACCCCTGCCCATGGCGGGGGTTGTAACTGGGTGATCTTTAGGGTTCCTTCCAACCCAAGCCTTTCTATCATTCTATGAATCTATATGAGTAGAAATAGAGTTGTTATTAGATGGGGAAATATTAGGGTTCATGCAGCCAGTGGTGCTGGTGGATGAAGGGAGTAGGCTCTTTGCTAATCCTTGCATCCATTTGACAGAAAGCTCTTAGATTTCACCCAAAAAAACAGGGTGTTGGGTTTTGGTGGGACTGGGCAGTGGTCTGAGCCCTTCCTTGAAGTCTGAGCCCTGAGGAGTGATGGTGAGGCTCATGCAAAACCCCACTGACCGGCAGAGTAAACCCTATTCGCTTCATTTGTAATTGAAAACATAATAGTCACTGCAGTGTATTTTTCACACGATCTGTTTGCCTTCAGTATAGCAGAGTTCACAGGCACATTTTTATTTTTTTTTTTTACATTTTTTTCCCCTCTGTTCAAGCTGGGTCATCCTAGGTCAAACTTGTCATATCTGTGAGACTTCCAAAGCACATGGATATATAGAGGTACCTCAAAAGATGCTGACGCATTGGGATTTTCATGGTGTGTTGCATTTTATTCCTTGCTGTAGACAATGTGAAATTATGGCTTTGTTTCCATCATGTTTGGCTGGAACTGGCTCTGGATTCCTGTTGGTAATGTCTTTAATATTCACCCTCTCCAAATTTGCTGGTTGGCCAGTCTGGTTTAAATCTATTTTACTCCAGAAATGCAAACTTTTATATGCATCTACATATTGTGGCTTGGATAAGACCTTTTGTCTTATTAATGCATTTTTAGGTATTAAAAATATATGTGCTCTTTAATATAAAGCTCTTGTAATACGTCAGCTCATGCCAAACTCCCATGAGGAACAGCTTAACACTCTTTGTAGAATTCCCTTCTTTCTTGCTTGCTTGCTTTGTATGTGGTCTGAAAATAGGTAACAGGTACTCACTAAAAGCATTGTTTCTCCAGAAATACCAATGGCAGCATTCCTGTTCATCTGGAGATTCTTGGAGCGTGGGTCTGGCACATTGTGCTCCAGCCACATTAGGAAGTGTTTCTACCGAGGTTTCAAATCCAGAGGAATTTGCAGTGCATGAGAATAATTTGACATTTAATTTAAAGTACCTGTGACCTAAAACCTTTTTGTAACATTCTCCCAGGATGGTTGGGTCAATAAACCTACTCCAGGTTGCACAGGGGTGTATTAACCAAAAAGGATGAGTATCATGGAATCCTAGAATGGTTTGGGCTACAAGGGACCCTAAAGTTTGTCTTGTTCCAACCCCGCTGCTGTGTACAGGGACACCTTCCACTAGATCAGGTTACTCAAAGTCCCGTCCAACCTGGCCTTGAACACTTCCAGGGATGGAGGATGGGTTTGGGCAGCAGGTAAAGACACCTGTCATTTCTGACACCACCTTTGGTTCATTTTAGAGGCACTTCTCAAGTACCTCTGCAGCTTGGGGTTATCAGTGTTACATGGTTGTCCCTATAGAAGGTGAATATTCTTGGCTTTCTTCTTGTTTGCTAGTGCACTAAGCAGGCATGAGAAGATGCTTTTCTCAGTGTTCCTGACTAACTAATTCTTATTAAAAAAACAAACAGAAAACCACCAAAAAGGTAAGAACCCAGAAAATATCATCTAGTTCAAAATGAATCTGTGTCTGCCCACTAGGCAGTCTTCTGGACTGTGTAGCATCTGGTGGACCTAAAAATGGTGAGGTTTACATTGAAGTTCCTATGATTTGGCTGAAATATAACTAATAATTATAAAGTGGATGAAAATGTCACACTTGATAGGAAGAGCACCAGACAGATTGACATAGATAGGGGCAAACATTCATGTGAGTTACATGAAAGAACCTACAGCAAGTAGGAAAGTAACTAATCATTTGTTGCCTTTTTTATTTTTTTGTGGAAATCAACCCATTGTGTCCTAAAACTTTTCTGAACGGGTCAAATCAGAGAAATGCAATATACACTGATCCTTGTTTATAGGTTCTTTTGTACCCTAAAGCAGGTACCTGTTTTACTGTAAAGTCTAGGGTTTGTTTGTGTGCAGAATTTTCTATCCTCATGTATCTGTGCAGCTGAGAGTAGTGGAACTCTAACAGAGTTGAATGGGAATCTGTTTTGCAAACAAAGATATTAGATGTGTTTCCAAAATACAGGCAGATGCACAGAGCAATCTTCTGGACTGCTGGAACCAACGCGAAGAATAATTAAAACTGCGCAGGTAATAAAATAGCAGAGCTGATGGTTAGCCTAGTTGTGTCCTAGTCCTACTTTTCGTAGTGAATATATGGGCCTTGAGTATCTAGATTCAGTCAAAAACCATGGTCATGGAGGTGCATCACTGATGCTTTCAAGACCTTTAAAAATCCCAACATAATGGCTCAATCCAGTCTGCAGTAGGATCCTTCTTTTGTCTGCCACTGGGCTGTGGATCTGGTCCCTTGAGGTTATTTTTTGGTTGATGAAGCTCCTACCATCCCTTCAGATACTCCCAGTGCTGGTGCATAAATGGGCTCCCTTTTGATTGACAGCGTATGTTTGATGTTGTGGAAATGTGGAAATACTTCTGTTCTTTGGGTTGTTACATTTTATTTGTGTGTATATATATATACACACATACATACAATGCAAATTGGCTCCAAGAGCTGTTCACTCTTACAGCAGTTGCCAAGGCTGGTCTTGCAGTGCTGCAATTTCTCTCTAAAAGTTGGGGAAGCCAACTTTTAAAGACCCAATAAAAGCCTACTGTAGGCTAATCTAGTTTTTATACATTTTAAAATATGTACAAATACTGTAAACCAATTAAGGTTTACATGTACCCAAGATCAGCCGCTAAGTACTTCAAATAGAAAGCCTGTCTCTTATAGGTACCCAAATATTTACAGAGTGTGATTTGAATGAGAAATTAGATACCCCACTCAGCACTGCCAAATTATTTAATGGTCTTTTTCACTTATTAAGCTGGATGTCTAATCTACCAAAACCTTAAGAACACCCAGGGCCTGGACACAGGCAGGCAAACACATTATTTTGTTGGAAATTACCATTGCTTTGTTGAGATAGCCAGCACCATCCCACTGACCTGCAGGGTTGAAAGAGGAAAGATTTAATGGAGGAAAAAACCCAACCTCCATCAAAACCAAACATTTAGAAAGAAAAAGGCAGTGATGGTGTTTAATTTTGTGCAAAGGTGAAGGCTGGGCTGGGAAGATGAGAGTGGCATGGGCGGGTCGCTGCAGAAATACCTCCTGCCTTCCGCTCCTTCTGCTTTTTGATGAGTGGCCAATGAAAGCTTATCCCCTTTTAAATTTTTTTTTCCCCATTAAATCTGCACAAGCATTAACTATTCAAAGACTGAGATTCAAAGTGCTATACCCAACACAGAGCCCTTTTTTCTCCTACCTTTGATTTTATGCACATTTCAGGCTGGTCAGAGAGTACACGGGGGTTTTGTTTAGGCTTGGTGGTGGGGTTTTGGCTTTCATGCTGCCAGCCTTCCCAGGATTATTGCCTATTAATTGCCTCTTAATAAAGGTGCTGACCAGACAAAGGAATATTTTTTCCTTGGTGCTAGACTTCCAAACTTGATTGGCTTTATTAAATGGAAAGACAAGTAATTTTAAACCCCGCTCTGAAATACCTTAGTGTAGGACACCAGCAGTTAGAGGTCACCAAGTCACGTGGACTTCCTCCCAACAAAAGCAACATAATTTTTCAATGTCCAGCCCCACAGCATCCCGCGGTGCTTTGCACAATTCTTTAGTGTCCACACCTGCTCCATGACACTTGGAGCAGGGCTGAGCCTGTTTGGATGGGGCAGGATCAGTCCCCGAGGGATTTCTGTTATGCTTATGCTTTGGAGCCATGTTTGATCTCCTACAGCATAGTTGGATAAAATATTGTGGTTGGGATTTCCTTGTTCCTTTATTAAAGTAAAAAATTCCCTTTGTATAAAGAAAAAAATCTTTCCTTCACCTTGTGAATGATATTACAGTTCAGAAGGTAATTTCAGCTCCATTTACCTTTTATGTATTGAAATAAGCAAATCCCTTTGTTTTATGCTTTGTCTGTGAGGTAAGGATAACAGCCTTTCCCTGGTTGCACAGTTGTATATGGATGTGCCAGTGTGGCCTCCATGCTTTAGGACATGGGCCAAAGGCTGTTGTGTCATTTCTTAGCATGGAGATACTGGTATTAAGGAGAATGTGAAGCCCTTCTACATTGTTCCTAAAGATTTTCCAGTAGGTCTGTGCATGTAGGTGAGTTGTAGCCACAGACAGAATGGCCAGGTAGGACTATTTTCGGAGAAGGGTGACTATCCCCAAAATCAGTGTAATTTTTTTTTTGCCTGCCCTATATTTCTATCTTTCACTTCAGTGCAAGTCATTATTAATGACTGTTTTCTGAAATGTACCTCTTGTATTCTCAATAATTTTGTACCATGTGTAGGGCTGGGAAGACTTAGCAGCTTTATGGGTTTTGGCTGTTGAATCTCTACATCCAAATCACTGCAGCCAGGGTTGCACAATCTGAATTACCTACTAAAATGCTGAATCTGAGAGACAGACTGGGGCAGAAGAGGTGATGGGGACAGATGTTTCATCTTCACAGTACAACCCTACACTGCTTGCCTTCCATTTCCAAGGTGTGTGGGCTGTAGCCCCACTTCTGGATACCTTTGCCTCCGGCAGATCTCCTAGTGTGAATAATGTCTCTGTGGTGTTTTGCTGAGGATTCCAAGGGCCTCTCGCTCTGCATTTAATTTTCTGTCTTCTTCCAGACTTCTCTCTGTAGAGTTTTGTTTTTTTTTTGCAAAACCCATACTCTGGCTGCCTTTTGGCACTGCTACAGGTTTCTCTGTGCTGGAACCCGTGTGCCAAAAAAAAAGTGGGTGGTGACCTAGTACCTTAGACAACCCATCCTCCAAGAAATAACCCTGTGGAAGAAGAGCCATTTTGAGCACGATTTAATGTTTGCCATGGGCTGGGGTCTTCTCTTACTTGGGTGAAAAAGCAGCCTCTCACCCAGCCCTCAAAATTAAAGGCATGTTATGTCTTATAAGTAATATCCGTTTAGGTATGGAGAGTGTGTTTATGTTTCTCATGTTAAAAAAAGGGGAAGGGAAAAAAAAAAAGGGAATCTGAGGTTACTGTTTTGCTGGAAAAATATCAAGACTTGATTGGCAATATCCCACTAAACCACAAGTTTGTAGGAGAGAAAACAAACCCATTGGATTTTCTAAACTATGCCTATGTGCTTTATGAAAATGCGTCCCATATAGGTCACTTATGCTCTTATTATAGCTGTGGCAAGTGTACACATAATTGAGTCGTGGAAATACTACCCCATGCTGCTCAATGAATGAAGGGAAAACAAATCTTTATTATTCCTGGCTTCACATATTATATAGGAACACTATTGTCTTTTTTTTTTTTTCTAATTTTTTTTTTTAAAGCCAGTTTTAGTTTTCAGATGTATTTTATTGTCTGTGGGAACATGTGTTTTACAGACCTGTCATGTGAAAGCTATTAACAAGAGGAACTGGAGGAATAACAATAAGCCACGTAACCGTGGCATGTCTACTCCCCGAGTTCAACTGTTACGCTGCCGCTCCGAGCGCGTGTGAAATCAGATCGCGCCGAGCGGCATTAGCGCTTCTCCTGCCATTTTTCATTGGGAAACTTAAGGATTTTTTTAAGTGGCCTATTAATATGGGATTGCTGGTATCAGAGTCGCGTTTTGGGGCCAAGCTGGCTGGGCATCAAAATGGTTAAATAGTGGAATGAAGATCAACTGGATTCACGTGAGATGTCCGATTTTATTTACCAAATCTGTGCTGGACAGGCAGTTCTGAAACTGTTCCTCACTGGTTCACACATGTGGTGGAAACTGTTGTGCCTTGCCAAGCACCATTGAGCCCAGAATTTGCAATTAACCCACTTCCAGAGCTTTTAGAGAGAATCTGAAAGGGGCCCTGAGCAGTGGCCTTGACCGCTACTGGCTCCCTGAATAGCTTCATATTTGTGTATGTTGTCCCTGCTCGTAGGTGATGGAGTTTTTCCTTTTTATTAAGATTAACAAAACCTTGTAGTAATCCTGGATTAGGCAAATCTATTAACATAGAGGAAGAGGAGCCAAAATGGATTGCGCAAAGTGAGATCCAGAGAGTGGTTCATGTGGAGAACATGTGGAACATTATTTTGATGACACTTCATAACAACCTGGACGGTGCCCTTGCTAATCACATCTAGTAGATTGTGCTCACTACATATGTACTGTGGACAAATTTGGATCAAGCCCAACAGCACTTCACTTTTTATTTCCTTTTTTATTAATTTTAGAAGGAAAAACCCTCTGATGTCTTTGACTTCTAGCTGTGTAAACAAACCCACAGATACTTAAGCAAGTTAGTGGTCGATAAGTATTCCTTAGTGCTTTCTGTAGGATCTGGGCGTGAGACCTGTTGTCTTGGCCCAAGGACAGCTTGAACCACTGTGCATTTGTTTTTCCCCTTACCTAGGTTTCGCTCTGCAAGTGGGAGGAGGGTTTCCTGTACCTTGTGGTTTGTGATTACTCTGAACGTGGGTTTCGGGGAATCTGGGGCTTGTTTTGGTGGGGATGTAGCACTCCTCTCGGTGATGGACTTAATAGCAAAGGTGGATGGGGAAATTGAGGCAAAGAGAGGGAGGGTGTCCTGCCCAAGATGACATTGTGGCTGGGAAACACCCTAGGGTTCTCCTTCTAGTTTTCAGGCAAGGCTGTCTTTCTCTGAAAAACTTACAACAACCTGGAGTCACGGACATGCAGCAATTTCCAGGTGTTCCCTTCACACTGTATGTCCTAGCCCCATGTTTTTGAGCAGATCTGCCCCGTACCTGGTGCGAAGGTCCAGCCAAGCTGTGCAGATGCAGGAAATCCTGCACAGAGTGTTCACAAATAGCATTT
Organism: Platyrinchus mystaceus; assembly: GCA_035041135.1. Taxonomy (NCBI): domain Eukaryota; kingdom Metazoa; phylum Chordata; class Aves; order Passeriformes; family Tyrannidae; genus Platyrinchus; species Platyrinchus mystaceus. The sequence continues at coordinate 4,401,920 of JAWWLV010000005.1, forward strand.
CAAAAACAGATTTCACATGGCTTTATTGTGATTGAAGGTGAACAGGTTCTGATGGGACTCCATTGGCTCTTGTAGATGGGCTGGTCCTTGCATGGGTGGGTCAAAAATGGGTATCCCACAGCTGCTCAAGGCACATAGTTGTTGCATTAGTAGGTACAAACGCACATATACCCTGCAAATACAGAGAGGAAAGAGTCAAGGAAGGCTTCAAAGGCATAAGTGATGGGCCTGGAGTGTAGCTGTGCTGAGCAGGTAGAAGCCATGTGGATACTCGATCCTCCAGTGTTTGTTTGCACAGCTCTGGGCTGCCCGGCCATGGGGCGCTCGGCAGAGCATCGGGCCCTCCCTGGAGAAAAGTGCCAGATTAGTTTTCATGGCCTTTTGCAGAGGGATTGCTTCAGGGGTCTATTCCTGAAAGTTAATATTTGCAATGCACAAGGCTTAACTGAAACCAGGCTGCGCAGACATCTGATAACCATAACAGAGGAGATGCTTTTTCCCCGCAAGACCGACTTGGAAAAACAAATCCCAAAGCTATTCCCTTTGGAAAGATAGCAATATGGAAAGACAAGCATCAGGAATGGTGCTTTGTGGTTTGCAAGGGGTTTTCTAGTTGAGTTCTTTTTGTGAGCTGCTTGTGTTTGCCTGTGTTGCTAATGGGTTTGGTTGTTTCTCCCTTTCTTTGTAGCTGGGTTACCCTTCCTCATCATTGAAACGAGCACAATCCAGCCCTACCAGCGGGGCTTCTACTGCGACGATGACAGCATCAGGTACCCACAGAAGAATGTGGAGACTATCAACGATGCAGTGCTGTGTGCTGCAGGCATCCTCATCGCCATCCTCGCTGTAAGTAGCACCTCTGAAACCTCCTCTTCTGTCCCTTGAGGGGGTTTTTTTTGTCAGCTCTTTTAACAACAACATCCCGTCAGCAGGGGAGTTTAACACAGTCTTGCCAGTGTGTTCACAGTATCTACTAAGGTTCACATCTCCTCTGCAATGATTTGACTTTTCTGTAAGCGTGGCGCAGCAAATATTTGCAAATTAAAGCATGTAATGAGAGGAATGAGATTAGTCTTGAAGCCCGTAAACAGGCCCAAAGCTGTTTGGGCAAGTCTGTGAGCTTCACAAGAGCTTTTTCACCCTCCAGGAGGAGTTCAGAGTAGAGGCAAAAACACTTGAGTGTCAGGAAGGACTTGGCACGGTTTGTCCGTATTCAAAACACTCTTGGTATTTGCCTATTTTATAAGGTTTAAAAAACAAAGAAAGGATACATCTTTTCAGTTAACAAGTGCCTGGAAAAGTTTAACAGGTTAGTATTAAGTTTTTAAGAGGTTGCATATTACGGCCATTTTTAAAAGACAATTAAAACCTTCCATGGGGAGCATATTCCCAGAGTCCTCACTGTAAAAAGTAGTTAATACACCACCTTCCCAATGCCTCTTCATTTTCCTTTTCCTGCCAGTTTTCCTAGAGCTGTGCTAGGAACTGATTGCATGGTGAGAGCTTTCTATGTTGGCCAAAATGCTGAACTCAGCCCACAGAGTTGAGCTTCTTTATGCCAGCATGTACCTGGTGCTGGGGCAGAAGACAAGAGCTGTCTCCTGGTTGTTGCTTAAACACTTCCAGCTAAGATGAAATTCCCCTATGAAAAGTACCTACATTTTCCTTCTCACCTGCTGCCGGAAGAGCTCAGGTGCTTTCCCAGTGACGCTGCTTTCCTCTCGGTCCTTCAGCTGCGAGGGATGGTGATGGAGAGGTCAGGAACACTTGTTCCCCCTGTAGCTTTTGTCTTTCCTCATAGGAGCAATGTCACGGGCAATAGATATTTTAGGATGGCACAGTACCTGTTTTGGTAATACCCCATCCTCAGCCTTGCTGCTTCATGACATGAATATCTCCATCACTTCCTGATCTCTCCATCATTTCCTGACCACATACACTCACTTAGCAAAGTAGGTACCCAAAACTGCCCTATTCCTATGCCCCCTCACTTCTCAAAGCCAGCCTGAAAGGTGCCAGATCCCCAATTCTTTAAACATGGCAGAATTTTACCCTGCAGGTGAATAACCCCCAAGTGTGGAAAAGCCATAAAAACAAAATGAAAATGGTCTCATTTTTGCATTACTGCCTGAGCTATCGGCACGCCGGCTCCATGCAGAGTGCGCTTCTGATCCGTAATGAGGCAGTGGCAAATATAGGAGTTGGAACAGAGACTGGAAACATAATCAGCTGCCTATGTGATCCATCAACTTTCTACCACGAAATAGCAGGTCAATTAAAAGAGAAAGAAAATCCCCAAAGAATTTGATGTTTCTGCCCTGGTTTCACTGTGCCCACAACAAATGTAACTTAATAAGGTAAATTCAAAAGCTCAGTTATTTGCTGCTGAGTGACCCAAATGGCTAACAAGGAATTGAAGCAACAGATTTCTTTGCTAAGGCAGCCTGCATGGAAAATTCAAGTCAGCCTGACCTCTTTTTTCAGATGTAACCCAGATACCAGAATTACTGTAGCATAACAGGAATTCCTTCCAAATCCACAAAGCACTGACTCCACTCCTTTCGCTCCCATCATTTGCCTTCGGAAGGCAGGATGGTGGTTGTGAGGACTTCCAGGGAGCTGGCATTTGGGATGCGGCAGCCAAAATTTCACGCCCTTGCTTTATGTGGCGTCACAGGCAGTGTAGCCTGGGGTAAAAGGTCCAGGTCATGTTTTAAGTGGCTTGAGGACACACAGTGAGCTTGTTAAGTAAACGGCAGAGATGAGTCCTTGGCTTCGATCAGGATGTGAGAGGATATACATTTGGTTTTAATATCTGTATATTTACTGACTTCAGGCAAATTTCCGTGCAGATGACACTGGAGAGGCTCGTGCCCCTGAGCTGTGTACTCTCACATCTCTCCTGACTGCTCTTCATGCTGGGAGATGGTAAATTTTATGCTGGTGGTCCATGGATGGCCAGGGGAAAGTGACACTCTCCTCTTCCTGAGCCTCATACAGCTACCACTGCTGTGGTCCCCTGTGTCCCCACACCTGAAAGCCTATGAAATATTCCTAAGAAAATTAATTTCATAAGTGATCTGAGTTACACAGCTGGGTTAGCTGGGTGTTTTACAATTGAAGGTGATATACTTCAATGTGATTAGCACAGAGAATGTTACACTAGAGACATAAGTGACTAGAAAAGCTCTAACAGTAATTACAGGCTCATTGAATTGCTTATAATAACAATAAAATGGGCATGACAACCAAAAGTCTGCAAAAAGCATTCACTGACAGAAAAGTTTGATATTGGCTTCTTTCTAGTGACCATCTTTCTTAAATGTGTGAGACAATCCCTGGGAGCTGTGCCCATCACCTGGGAATGGCATATGTCCCAAGTGGATGGCTTGCCAGAAATGTGAGGCATGAGAAGAGCTTAATATCTTTAAAACTTGTTTTCTTTTCAGGCTGTCCTTCCAGTCCATGCACATCTGTGCTGCATTAGTTTTTCACCATCCTGCTTTATCTGGGACATCGCTGCCAAAAAAACAAGTTTACCCAATTTTTAGCTTCTCATTAAGGCTGAGCCATGGCTTTCACTAAGTGGGGAGGGTTCATGGGTACCCAGCAGCATGTTAGTGAGGGAATGAAGGCTCCAATTTACAATCTGCTACATGTGTGCAATTACCCAGACCACCAACGGTGGGAGAAAAATATTAATCCCCAGACCTTTGTTGGTCCCTGTTTAAAATGGTCACATGCCTTTCCAAGGCCAAGAGTCTCAGGTTTACGTGTTTTTGAGTTTGGAGTAATGGCACATCTGCCAGTATCAGATATCATCCTTAGTTTGTCTTATCTTCCCCCTGTGAAAGCCATGAGTTTTGAGCCTCTTAGCTCCCCTTCTTGTGAATTTAGGCTTTAATTACTGCAGCTACTGCTTTGACCTCGTACAGGAGCCTCTGTGTCCATCCAGGACAACCTGACTCTGCAGTCCTCATGACAGTAAGTTTCCTGGCTTGCCAGCTTGCACTGGAAAATGGTCCAAAATGGAGATAAACCATGGTCTGTGGAGACTGTGAGGATTAAAATGATGCTGTAGCTGGTTAGCTGCAGCTGCCTAAACAACTCTTGGTCACTGACAGATTTCCAAGAGTAAATCTCCACTTAAACTCCAAAATATGGTGCAGCCACCCAAAGCTTTCCTGTGCACGGTAGCAGAGCACACTCTAGCTTGGCCTTCATTTTTTATTATTCTAGCTGTATCTCTCTTTGATAAAGCTTGCTTAGCTGCAATTTCAGCTGCCTTAGGTCAACCTTTGTTTTTTCAAGCCCTGGTACGAGTGAGTTCAAACAATGATACAGCTTCATCTCCTCTTAGTCTAATTGCCATACTTTTCCAGTTTATTAGTTTCCAAGGGCTGTGCCAAGCTTTTAAAAAAGGTAGGCAGGGGAGCTTCGTCTCCTGCTTACAGCTGGCAGGCTGCCACGCTGGGAGGAATATTGCTGGCTGCTCCAGAAAGGGATTAACATGAAGGCATTTTTCCTGACAGTTAATTTTACATATCATAGTCCCTGTGACTAGAGAGAAGCAGGGACAAGGGGGCATCCAAAAAAAAACCTCTGCCTCGATTTATTACTCAGGTATAAAAACATTTCAAGTAATGAATAAAATCCTAAAGCTGTAAATCTGGAGCTTAAGACTTAGGTGTGTAGCGTGACGGAGAACAATTTAAGCCTTTGCCTCTTTGGGAGAGGTGAGACATTTGGACTTCATTTCACAGCCTGATTTTCATTAACCTGCCTTTTAAGAGTCGTGAATGTGAGAAGTTGGATCCTCTGCTCTCTGACAGTGATTTATGGTGATACTGTCAAACCTCAGCACCCCCGACACAAGAAAAACATAATTTGCTGCCATGCAAATGCAAGATGCCTCGAAATGCCCCAAGATAGCTGGTGTTTATGGAGGCTTTGAGAGGTTTGAATTAGGTCTGGTGGCAGCAAGTTTTAGGCCAGAATATGAAGTTTGGGACATTCTGGTTCTTCCCTTGTTCTTCCCTTGTTGTGTTCATTATTTTAAGATAAGCAGGTTGTTCATTTACTTTCCTCCATAAATCAGTTTGATAAGAGCGTAGTGGATCTGGCCTCTCCTTCCCAATACACATTGACTCTTTATCTCATTGATGTTAATTTTTTCCCCCACTATTCCAGGGTGCTATTTCACTTTTTCAAAGATATGTCAACGTGCTCATGCAAAAACTACCTTATTTTTTTGTATCGGATTTTTCCATAAACAACATTTTGAGCATTGCAATCTCTTCTTGAGAGAGAGGAAGAGGAGGATGGAGAGACACTGGGCTGTGGGTTCTCCTTCCTCCCTGAGAGAGCAGATTTCTCATTCGAGACGCTCAGGGCATGAAGAGCTGTCTCAGCCCTGCATTTACACCCATCACGGGCCTTGCACAGCATTTTTCCTGCTCCCTAACCTCTCTGTTGTGTTCCCCCCACAGATTATAACAGGAGAGCTCTACCGCATCCACTACCTGAAGGAGAAATCCCGCTCCTTTATCCAGAACCCCTACGTGGCAGCACTCTACAAGCAAGTGGGCTGCTTCGTTTTCGGCTGCGCCATCAGCCAGTCCTTCACAGACATTGCCAAAGTGTCCGTCGGGCGCTTGCGGCCACATTTCCTGGCAGTTTGTAACGTGGACTTCTCCGTCATCAACTGTTCCAAGGGAGTTTACATCCAGAACTACACCTGTAGGGGAAACGACAGCAGGGTCCAGGAAGCCAGGTGAGAGCCCAAAGTGGCACTGCAGTGATGAGTTGCTGCCACTAAAGGTGTCTCAGGGGGTTCTCTGTGAGCAATAGATGATTCAAATCTGAAACTGAGAGAGTGCATGTTTAGATTAAATATTAAGAAGAAATTTTTCCCTGTGAGGGTGGTGAGGCACTGGCAAGGGATGCCCAGAAAACCTGTAGCTGCCCCATCCCTGGAAATGTTCGAGGCCAGGTTGGATGGGCTTGGAGCAACCTGGTCTAGAGGAAGGTGTCCCTGCCCATGGCAGGCGGTTCGAACTAGATGATCTTGAACGTCCCTTCCAACCCAAACCATTTGGTTATTCTATGAAATGCTGCTTTTTCTCTGAAGGCCATAAATCTGTTTTGCAGTGACCGGCAGTTTCCCTTGGGAAGTGTGGCACTTGGCTGAATAACATTTCTTTTCCTTTCTCTTTACTCCTACACTATTGTTTCCCAGAGCTGTTGCTCAGTGTGGGAATTCACCCTATAAGCTGAGCTCATGGTGAACAGCCTGAAGTATCCTGTGTGGTGGAGCAGAGAGCTTCTCCTTCAGAAAGGCTCCACCACACAGGCTGGGCTGCTGTGCCTCCCCTTCAAGCTCTCTATCAAATCTATTAGATGCTCAGTTTTGAATTTTCCAGGGGCAAATTTCACATGCTGCAATTAAGTGACTGGAGAAGTCGCTCACTTCTTATTTCTTTACAGTTTCCTGGTTATTTGAGGCGAGATGATGAGTTATCAGGTTGTCCTGGAAATAACTGCTGTCCCATGAGTAGACCAGGAAGGGACGAACAATGCAAGCATCCTGTCCATCCGTCCGCTTTCTGCCTCATGAGCAAGCAGAGCGGATAACACGGGTTTTATAACCCAAAGGATTGGGGGTTGTGGGGGTTTTATAACCCAAAGGATTGGGGGTTATGGATCGCTCTGCTTTGGCACCCTCAGTAGAGGCAGGGAAGTCACCACATTGTATGTAAAATTATAATATTGAAGCTTTTGCTGGCTGGTTCTTAGCACCTGCTTTGTTTTGCAGGAAATCCTTCTTCTCTGGGCACGCGTCCTTCTCCCTGTACACCATGCTGTATTTAGTGGTAAGTAACCTCACTGAGCCGATTGATCCCCTGTCCCCCTTTCCTGCGGCACTCACCCACATTCCATATCACTAACGGCACTATGAGCATCAGAGATAGAAAGTTGGCTGAAAAAAAAAAAAAAGAGTGAACTGATGGTGGGAAGGTCCACTTTCAGATGTTATTTAGGATGGAGACTCCTGGGGTGATAGCTGAGCTGTGCAGCTTTGGGATGTAGCCAAGGTTGCAAATAAATCCAAATCCTACCAAATTGGTGAATGACCTGTGCAATTTTGATCACTCTATATTGTGGTTTCCACTGAGGAGAGTTTGGGGCAAGGCAAAATATTTCATGGATGGAGGGGGAAGATGTGCAGTTGTGGCTCTGTCAGGGTGTGATGGCCAGTTCTGAAATGTGCCAGTGGAGCAGGTGGAGCAGCCTCTGCCTGCCTGGTTCCGGAGCGGAGGGCTGGGACTTGTTTTTCTTTGTCAGTGAGAAATGGCTCTGCCCTTCCTGTGCCGGGGCTGGGGGCCGGGGTGGCTGCCAAGGTGCTTCCTGCCAGGACTGCAGGAGGCACGCTGCCCACACGGGCTGGACCCGCACATGGTGTTTGGGAGGGTCTGGATAGTGATTTGTGTCTGGTTTTCCCTATTTAAAAATTATTTATTTAGTAAAATATCAGGCAGAAAAAGATTTTGTATTCCTTTTAAGATTTGTGGACCTCCTTCATCCTCTGTGAGCTCAAACTAGCAACCAGAGAAACAGCACAGCACTGACAAAAACATTAAACATGAGCTTTTATTTATGAGCAGTGCTTCCCCCAATCCATTACCTTTTGGAAAGATAAGAGACCACTGCTCTCTCCTGCCTTTTCAGCCCTGGATGCCCCCTCCCTCTGAGCAATTTCTGTAACTGAATGACTGAAATTTCCAGGCAGTTGTGGGTGGCATATTAAATTATTTCCTTGTTTTCCCTCTTGCTTTGTTTTGTTTTTGGAAAACTTGTGAGTTTCTTCAGTAAACATTTTGGCCGTTTCCTCCCAGCCACGTTACAATGAAGAGCTGCCTTGGTGATGCTTCACAGGAGGCTCGGCCCATCGTAAAACTTTCTGAGCTGAGTTTGGAAACCATCGCTCACACCAGCATTTATTTATTTCTGAGGAGATCTGTGGGCAGTCAGATAAGTCAGCCCTGAGGTGCTTTTGAGCCCAGCATCTGGAAACAGCAAGGAATGCCAGTCGCTATGAAGTTGGTGATGGTTTCTCTGCCAGGGCTTGACCCTCTTTCTGCAGGGTGCTGGACAAACCTTGTTGCTTTGCCAGTTTCTTTTTCCATGTATTTTTCTGAAAATCCAGCACTTGTGGAGCAGATGAGAAACAAATGGAAATACAGTGCCTGGTGGGCGCTGGTGGCAGAGAGTGCACTGAAGACCAAAACTGCAGAGTACATTCAACATTCCCACAGGATGCATGGAAAACCTGCTTTGGAGGGTGAGGCTTCGGAACAGAGAGCTGTCTCTGGTCTTCCTTAGCTGCGTTCCCTGTCCCTGTGTGGGAGCACTTGAGCTATCTGCACTGAGCAGCCCCTGATCCAGGACAACAGGCTGCTCCACTTATCCCTTTCCATGGAGGGCCAATCCTTTTACAAATTATATTATTTTTAATTTTTAACTTGTCCCAAAACAGTGATAAGGCTGGTAGCAGGCTCTGTCTGACCAGTTGTCCAGTTGCTTTGTGCCTTAAGAAGTTGGGGAAAATTACATCAAGTGTTTGGTCATAAATTGAAGGGAGAAAAAGGTAACTTGTGACAAGACATTGTGATGTGGTGTATATCAGAGGTGATGAGATTATCATCTTAAGAGTCTTTTATAGATAGAGTCTTTTTAGAGATAAAGAAAATGAACTTTAATCATTCATTTTGTAAATCATTTTATGATTCTAACATGTGTAGCAGCATCCAGATCCTTGACCACTGACTGAACTTGTATGAAAAATCTCATAGAAAAAGGGAAGCAGAAAATCTGTCAGATTGGGAGATGTTGATAATAACCCAAAAATAATTATTAAAAAAAAAAAAAAAGAAAAAAAAGAAAAAAAGGTTATAATAAGCCAGAGTGATTTTATTTCATGCAAGATAAACCCTGCTGTCTTGCCCACCTCAATGAATGAGTTGGGGTTTTTAACGTGGTTAGAAATGTGGAATCCACCGTGCCAGTGCTTGCAGGAGGTGAGTTTGATGGATTTAATCAGAGAATCATTTCAGTCAAGAGCTCACTGGTTCCTAGGAAGTGAGGGCTGTGCTGCAGCAGGTTGCTGCCTACACTTTGAATACCAGGAGTTTGCCATGAGCTTCTGCAGAGTCGGGGTATCTGTGGGGCTGAGTGTGTCCTGCAGAGGTTTGGCTGATCACTTGTGTCCCAAGTGTGTTCCCGATTGAACAATACTTCATATTTCAAGGATAAGTCACTTCCCGTCTTTCCTGGCGCTGCCTGGCTTCACTCTCAGAGCCCATTCTGAATTAAAATGTTTGCCTCACCTGATGGAGACGGGTGCCAGAAAACTTCAGCCAGTCTATTAAAAGGTACGCAGATTCCCACGCATCCCACAGGGCTTTGCCTGTACCATGACCTGGATTTGTCCAGGTATTTTTTGGGTAGTGGATGAGTGACCATGGCTACCCCCTTTCCCAGCCCAGCAGCAGAGCCCTGTATTAACCATGGGCTCCTGGTAGGAAAACACCAGTAGGTGCCAAGCCCTGGAGGGCTTTGGGGGAAAAGTTCCAGGGAAAGGCGCTTGCAACACAGGAAAATCCCCTGGGATTTGGTTCTAAATGCTGAGACTTCAGGGCTAAGTTTCTTGCAGCCTTCTTGTCACCAGGAATACTCAATTAACATCAGGCCTTTGTATAAAAAATTTAAAAGGGGAAATTACACTTGGGTAATCCTCTTTGTCTTAATTTTCCTTGCTTTGTTACTCCTTGGCTGAGTGAGCTGTAATACATATTTATAGTAGGCTGAGGAAAGAGGAGGTAGGGAACAGCTTATTCTAGGCAGCCCTCTGGACCTGACCCACACCTCTTGGTTTTGTTTCTCTGGATGTGAGGGAGTCTTTGCAGAGAGCAATGTGTGCTTTCTGCACCCCTCAAGCATGTGAGACCATAATGCTCGTATTTTTTGCAGCATGAAGTTGCCTGAAATCACAGCCAACCCCACAGAGGGTGCAGAAAAACTAAATTTAAATATCAGAAAAACTAAATCAATATCCCTCACCAATGGTGACTGATTCTGGATAAAATGCAAGTAAACCAGGGCAGCTTGTGTATTTATTGTGTGTCAGTGGGTGAGGCTGAAGACTTCAGATCAGAATGGATTGTGATGTGTTCTACTGATTTAAATGAAAAATTAGAGATGTTGTTGGTTTTGTGAGGGGGGGAATGAGGCTTCTCACTGGAGTTCTTGCTGAGAGGCGGAGAAGGTCCAGTGACCTGATGCTGTTGAGCAATGATGTGCCCTTGTGAAGGAACCCCTGTGGTGATTGTGGACTTGGAGTCAAGTTTAGCGGTGACTTAAGTAAGCGAATAAACTGCAGTCACATCAGAGGCCAAGGCTGAGGTGTCAACTGCATTGCTGAACTGATGGGGGTATTCCTGTTGAGGTGGGAGGATGCTGTATGCTCAGCAAAGGCAGAGAAGAAGCAAACAGCACATGCCTTTTGTGCTGAGAGGTTTTTGCCCATCTCCTGTCCTTCGCTTCTGGCCAGCTTGGTGCTAAAAGCCAAATTCTGCATTCCCTGTTCTCCAGCTGACTTTGTCCAGCCAGGGCAATGTGTTACACTGGGGTGAGTCTGGGTTTGAGAGGTTTTGTCTCTGTACCACTTTGGGTACCACTCTGTTTGCAGATGGGGCTGGAGGTGGAGGTCACTTCAGGTCAGACAGCCAGAAACAAGCCCAGCCGTTTCCCAGAAGGAAACTTTAGGTGTGACTAAGGGTCGTGGTTGAGGGAATTCAGCCTTGTGGTGGGAGAGTGTGAACAGGACAGGGTTTCTGGATAGCAGAAAGCCCCAGGAGGCTGAAGGTGACTCTTTTAGACCATGTCCCCTGCCAGCTCCTCCTCGATGGGTTTGCTCAGCAGTTGTGTGTGGCTGTGGGCTGTCCCCACCAGCACTGTGGAAGTCCCCTGGCACAAGAGGAGTGATGTGACGTCCCTCAAGCCATCTGTTTTGTGGTAACTCAGCCTCTGCCAGCAGACAGTGGATGGGAACTCCAAATAACTCCTGCTCTGTGTGATCCCATTTCATGTCATTCCATCCACCCCTTCTCCTGTTGATGCTCCTGGTTTTCACAGCTCTGTGATGACCTGTGGTGGAAATAACCCCAGTTGTGGTCTTGCTCCTCCACCCCCTCTCGGGAAGGGCTCCATCCAGCTGCTCATTCCCATACAAATCTGTCAGTCCATAGCAGGCAGCTCTTCAGATCTGCTCCCAGGTTTAAAAATACACAAAACACCTTCATAAGCAGATTTTCAGATAAATTTCCAGGAACTTCCTATTTCTTGGAAATAGCACTAATTCCTGCTTTAGGGAAATTCTGATCTTTTCAGCCCCTAAGCTCTACTTTCACTTTTTGATCTTCTCTTATTAACTGGGTTTTACTTTCATACTGAGGGCGGAGGCAAATTTTGGAGCACTCTGAGTCTTGCCTTGAAAGTATTTAGGGGATCCTCAGCACCCTGGTGTTTCAGAGCAGTTTCTATAATACTGCATGTTCAAAATACATCTGTGGAATACGAGAAGTGTTGTTACCCTGTTTTTCTTTTTCCTTGTAAGTGGGGAAATAAAGAGTAATTTTTCCATGACCTTTATTGTGGCAGTAAAGGGAACTCAGCAAAGATCCTCACACTGGTAGTGCAGTGTCTGAGGGTCATCTGTTCCTGTGGGTTTTACTCCTTCAAGATATGCATGTGTGCGTGTGAGTTGAATGCTGGGGGCCTGGGTGACACCCAACACACTCTTTATGGTGCCACACTGCCTTTGCACTCCTTTTCTAGGGCTAAAGTATGTAGTTAGGCACACAGTTCAGCCCCAAAAGTGTCTGTTTTATTGGGTGTTCAAACCTGGTATTAGCTTTTTATTGCTAATTTTTAATTGATACTTTGCATCCCCACTTCTCAATGACCTGTTTAGTTTGGGCTTGTGGGATGGAATGGTTTAAGGAGGTGTCAAGACTGTGCTAAAGTGACAAATGTCAGATTATCTGGCAGCAAATTTCTTTCTTAAAGGGTTTGATGTGACAGAGACACAAGATTAAAATAAGATGTCAGGTTTCAAGTCTTCCTGGTAGAACTAAGAGTGATGCTTTATAATATATAATATTTGGAGCTAACTTTGCTCTTCAGCAGGTACTTGAACCTGAATTTTGCACTGTCACCTGAGGCTCTTGAACATCAAAATAGAATCCTAGAATGGTTTGAGTTGGAAGAGACCTTAAATATTACCTAGTTCCAACCCCCTGCCATGGGCAGGGACATCTTCCACTAGACCAGGTTGCTCAAAGCCTTGTCCACCCTGGACTTGAACATTTCCAGGGATGGGGCATCCACAACTGTTTTGTGCCTGCACAGTTATTCTCAGGGGCAGATCACTGCATACACAAATCCCATAGTAATGAAAATTAGTGTCACAAACTAGAGAACCACCCCAGTGGTCCATGTGCTGGGCTGTATCAGCGTGGGTCTGCTGTGGGATCTGAGAGCTGAAACTCCTCCTGTACATCATGTGCCCACGTTTTCATGGTGTGGGGTGTGCACTGTGGGGATGTGGATCCATTCCCAGGCTTGGGCTGGTTTGCACATATATTCCCCAGAATCATAATGTGCATTAGCAAGCACCAAGCTGTTTTGGTACTGCTCTCTTCCATGTTAATTGGCTAACAGTTTGGATAATTTGGAGCATCTGCTCCATTCAAATGAAATGATGTTTCATTTCTTCTGAAGAGCCCAGTGTGTGTTCTTTCTATAAAGGGGTAAATACAATGTTTATGCAACAGCCAAACGTACTAAATTGGCCAAAATTATGCTTCCCCCTTATCAGCTTCCCAATTAGTTCTGCTTTTATAGGTAAATGGTGTCATTAAGTTATTTGTGGTTTTAGGGAACCCAGCAAGAGCTTCATTCCCTTCATATCAAGGCAATACAAAGTGCTCTGGGTGTGTAAAAGGGATCATAAATGGGAATTAAACCCCTTTCCAGTCCTCTGATGTTGCAGAGCCCCTTGAAGCACACCAGGTCTGACTTCTAGTGCTTCATTTAAAAGCAGGCAGAACAGACCTACTGCAGCTGAGCCCATGGGTTGTGGGTCTGAGCTGCTGGAGCTGAGCTGCATTTGCCACACATTTTGCACTCTTTGAGTCTCTCTGCTCCCGAAGCCTGAAGGTTGCTGTGGCATCCCTCCCTTCCTGTAGCCTTCCTCCCTGTGCTCATCTGTGGGCAGTGAGTTGCCGCTTTCCTGTCCTCTCTTCCCGCCCAGCTTCCCGGTTCCCACAGGAACCAGCCCTGCCCCTCAACTGAAACGGAAACGGGCCTGAGATAGTCACGACAGGGGTACAATGCCTATTTGACATCATGTCTACATCATCTTTTTGGGTTGAGCCAGGACTTTGCATGTCATTCCCACCTAGCAAGGGAATTACCATATTAGAGGATGGCATTGTGCACATCATCAGTGGTTGTGGCCATGTCTGGAAATCCTCAGGACTGGCTCTGAAGATGTAGCATCCTGCATTGATTCCTTTTTTGCCTCTGAGAGATGCTGTGAGTCCTATATACCACAAATTTGGGCCTTGCTTCTGTTACATATTAAATAGCAATGGAGAGGAATTTCCTTACTCAGCCCCATGGGATGTTGTGTGGAGGCTGAAGTGGGGCCACCATGTGAGCCAGGATGCAGGATTTCCCAGTCACCTGATCCTGGCTCACTGAGGAAGGTCTGCACCCTTCCACCTCTGTCTGCATCCCCCTCCATGAGTTAAAATCCCTCCAGCTCCACTCTGCTCTGCATGATGGAGGCTACATATGTGCAAGGAGCAACCTTCTTCTCTGACAACTCCCCCCTCCTTGACCCACAGGATTGTGGGTGCCTCGCGGCCAGCCCCACAGAGCAGTCGCTGCTGTGTGTGCATATTTTGGGCAAATTTGGGCAAATTAACACACAACCTTTTTGTTTTCCTCTCTTCCCACAGTTTTATCTGCAGGCCAGATTCACATGGAAGGGAGCCCGCCTGCTCCGTCCCCTCCTCCAGTTCACCCTCATCATGATGGCGTTTTACACCGGCCTGTCCCGTGTGTCGGACCACAAACACCACCCCACCGACGTGCTGGCAGGCTTTGCACAGGGAGCCCTGGTGGCTTACTGCGTGGTAAGTATGGAAAACCAGGGATGCTGGGAGGGTCCTGGGGGAACAGCAGATTCCTCTGCTGTCTCAGGTAACTCTGCTTAAAATCCAAGGAAGTGGCAGGAGGAGACATTCACCAGAGGCTCAGTCCAGGCAGATCAGGGTGCTGGGAAGGCATTCAGTCAAGGGAGAGTATTTCTCTCTTGCACAGCACCATTGGCTTCTTCAGCTGCTCATTCTCAGTAATGAGCACTGGCTCATTAGCAAGGCTTTCCACCAAGACCCAAGCAGAGAGTCTGGGGTGGTTGGGATTATGGCACTTCCCAATACAACCCATCCAGAAGCTGTTCCCGGGTGCAGGAGTTGCATCTGCCTGATAAGGGGAGGCGGATTGCCTTGATGGGTGGTGGGTTTTCATCAAGGAAAAGGGCTTGTGAGAAAGTGGCAAACAAAAGCTGTACCCACTTGTCTTCAGCTGCTGGGCTTGTTCTCATGCCACTTGCTTTCCAAAGGATGACCTGATTGCACAGCCCCGTAACTCAAAGTGACACATGAAGATGTTTAAAGCTGGCAGGATGGGGAGCACCAGGTCAGGCAGCTGCCTCAGATAGACACAAAGGAGCTGGAGGTTGTGGTAGTTTCTGTGTCTATGCAAGCTCCCGAAAGCAAGATTTTAACAGCTCACCACTTTTTGGGTTAGTTTTTTTAAAATTTTTTTTAGCTGATCTAAAAGTAAGGCAGGCTAGGAAACAAGGAGTTAAGTTCACTAATGTTACATTTTGCAAGGAGAGAGAATAGGTTATTTATGTACTTCCCACTCATTGATAATATTCCAAAGCCGAAATAAAAATGTCATTGTTGGGAAGTTTTTATGAAGTATTATTAACTCTCTGAGCAGTAACTGTTGGGTATTTCCATTGCTTGATGCTGGTGTCCTATGCGGGGCCGGCAAATCCAGAGGGGGAAGTGAGAGAAGTGTGTGTTTTTATGCTTGAGAAGTGGGATAACAGCAATACATAAGGGGAGTAGGGACCAGGCAATCCAGCTCTGGATCCCAGCAGTGGTTTCAGAAAGACAATAGCTCTCCGGATGCTCGGGATGGGTGTCCGGCTGCTTCCTGACTGGGACAAGCAGCAGGCCCGGCTGTCCCCTCCCAGCCCTCCGGCAGCTGGAAGCTGTGCTGGGAAGGGGAGGCTGCAGCGGTGCTGGGTTAGTTTTCCTGTGTTGAGGTAAACCGATATAGGAAGCAGCTGCCTGGATTTTCCCAGGCAGGGTCTGGTTTTTCTGCAAGCCTAGGGCAACCTGTGTTGTTCTCCCAGCCGGCCTGTGGAAGGGGCAGTTGCCTCCAAACCCTTTAAGGCATAGCTCAGTGACTTAGAATGTCTCAGGCCGCAGCTTAGGACTCAGGGCAGGGTTTAAACCCAACCCTTGTCCCATTTTATCAGCTTGCAAGAAACCATCAGGTATATTGCTGTTCTCCAGAACCTGGCTTTGCTGGTGGGACCCTTTGCCTAGGAGGGGCTGACAGACTTTCCTCCATCAAGGGTGGCAGCAAGGGACAAGAGGAAGAGTCATCCTGGCACTCCCTGGAGTTTGCATTGAATGAGCAGTTTAGCAGCTTTTTGCTAAAATTATTGGTATGTCCTGATGGTTCTTGCCCAGGTCTCGTGCCTGGGCTTCTGAAGCAGAGGGAGAAACCTAGAGACTCAACACCTCCAACTCTGAGTGCTTTCAGCCACCCCTTCCCCAGCAAAGCCCTCAGGAGTCCACTCTGGTGATAGTCTAGAGCTGTTAAAACACCACAGTTATCAGGCCATAATTTTCAGAAGAAACCAATTGTGGATTTTGTCTCTGAAGGCTGGCAGAGCTTAAATCCAGGTCGTGCTGCAGCAGACCTGTTTGTCTTTCAGTGCCTGAAATAACAAGCAGAAGACATTAATGTCAAGCACTTCCAGCTGATGAAACATTCAGATTTGGATCCAGGATGAAATACGATGAAGATTTCTTAAATAGAAATAGTTTTTATATGTTTGCTATGTGTTGTGTAGTTTTTGTCTCATCTGAGGGAGAGAGAAAAGGGGGATATTGGAAGGACGTGCTCCCGGTGTTACTCTGGTTAGCTTAGAGGAGTTGTTTTAACCTCTCTGTATATGATTAAAAATTTCTTCAATATAATGAAAAGTAATAGGAGTTGTTAAGCTGAAATATAAGATATTGGCTTACTTGTATAAAATGCTCTCAGTCTTCTCCTGTCAAGTTTTCTTTATGGGTGGAGAGCACCTTCTACAGGAAATGGAGCTAATCCAAGTGAAAAACTTCACACGTTTATTAGTTCTTTTTTGTGTTAAACAGTTCAAGCATTAGGAGGATTTAACACACTTTTAACCCCCAAAGTTCACATTTCATGATTCCTATAAATGTTTATATAACCTCCAGCCATGTTAAAGTGAAATACAGTTTAAAGAGAAATGAAACCTCTTAACCAGTCTCTGAATGAAACCCTGAAAAGCAGCACAGTAAAAGCTAAAATACCCAGGATGTCACTCCACTATAACTCATTCCTGTCCAAAATAAGGACCAGACTTGGTGCAATCCCCATATGCTTCTTGCACTCAGCAATCTCCTCCCACAAATTGATTTGTCATGGCTATCTTGGTGCAGAAGTTCGACATCTTTCTGATTGAATTCAGTTCTCCAAGGTGGACAAGTATTTGAGATGGCATCAGAAGTGCACCAAACCAAATGGGGGGGTTAGAGTTATTAACAATCCAAAAGAAACCCAGTGCTAGAGCAGTTCAATGTGCTTTTACACCATAGTGCTGCAGCAAGAGGCCAGACTCCAGCTTGTGATCCTTGGTGAGGTCAGCTGGATCCTGTTATTTAACCAAAGGTACAAATGCTGCCACTTGGATGCCCTGTAAACAACTTTATCGTCTCTGTTATACAATTAGACGGCCAGACACCAGCACATATACTAAAAAAAGAACTGTTTTATAAATCATCTCCTTCTCTGCTTTTCCACAAAGCAATAAAAGCCAAGCAACAACAGCTCAGCTTCCTGCATTCCCAGTTAAAATTGTAGGAGTAAATTGCTGCTTACAACAGGTTTGCTGTCTATTTAGCTTGGTGCCTTATCTGCTGATAGGGACTTGCCAAAGTTATTTCCAAGGACAACTAGACCTGCTGCACAGGGCTTTGGGTAGCTAGAAAATGTGGAGATGCAGGTTGGGAAAACCTTTGCTTCGTCCCTGTGTTACGCAGCCTGGAAGTAGTAATCTAATATTATTCTTTGGGCATCTTGGAATTATTTTTTCACCTGATTTATCTGGTTGCTTAAATGTTCCATTAGAGTACTGTGGGAGAAAACACAAATGTACTGCTAATTCCTATGGCCATGTGCTGTTCATCCTGGGACTGCATCTTAGCAAACCCACAGCTCAGTCCAGATTATCAGGGCTTAAGGATGTCCGAGATGAGCTGGCCAATTTGGGCTGGCAGAGACAGTTGGTGGCAGGACGGAAGCTTGAGGATTTGGTGCCAGTTAACAAAGTGATGGGTCCTTGCCACTTCTCACACCACCCAGAGGATCTGTGCTGTCTGACTCTTTTCCCTTCTGGCACAGGTCTGAGCTCTGGCAAGGGTGAAAGTGCCCTGGTCCTGGAGGACTGATAAGCTTTGTGCGGTGGCTGCCAAAAGAGGATGTGGAAGTTTCCTCCCAGCATTTTGTTTCTTATTGTGTTGCTACCTTCCAAAATTGCCAAGCTTTTTCACATCCTGGAGAGGGCTTACATCACGGGATATTTAGGAAGAAGTAGTCAGGAACAACTCCTCTGCTCCTTAGCCTTTGGCTTCAGGACCAAACCCTGACTCTGTACCGGTGCCTTGGTGGAGGCATTGACTCATTGCTGATAACTTTTAACACAGCTTTGATTTGAAATCTTTTAACTGCCTACCTGATATCTGGCTGAACGAACTGTTTCACACCAGCTCCATCCCTGAAACCACGCACCATGAGTCAGGACAGCCCTTTGAAGACCTTTGTAATTTTATTGGAGTGCAGGTCGTGTATCTGTTTCCTGGCTTTTCAACCCGTTCAGCAGAGGTTTGGGTGTTGCACTCGGTGATTACGCAGTGAGAAATGAAATTGTTCTGTCATGTTTTTACTTTGTTTTGAGAGGCCCGAGCCTTTTTCTGCACTGTACAGAAAGGTGGTAGCAGGCACTTGGGATTTCCCAGCTACTGGTGTTACAGGCAGGCACAAAAAGAGCTACTTTTGCAGCTTAGAAATGTGTATATACTCTGTAAACTAACTTTTCAAACGAAGCATCATCCAGTGCGGCTAAGCTTGTCTTTTCCACTTACTTCTACAGGTGTTTTACGTCTCAGATCTCTTCAAGCCCAAGACAAAGACTTGCCTGCCTCCACCACCCATCCGGAAGGAGATCCTTTCACCTGTGGACATCATTGAGAGGAATAACCATCACAACATGGTGTAGAACTTCAAGAAATCGAATGGGTGTTGTATTTTATTTTAAACTTTTTTTTTTTTTTGCAAAAAAATGACTGCTGACAGCAACTACCTGCTGCTCTCAAATCTCATCAGACAGTAGAATGTAGGGAGAGACTTTCTTGCCCGATCAGTAAAGTCTTACTCTGTGGTCTTTTCAACTTGTGACATTTGGATGAAAGGGGTGGTGGTGGTCAACTAAGGCAAAGGCGACAAAGAAAGAAAAAAAACCACAAAACACAAAGCCGAACAAACAAAGAGAGGTGCCGGAGTTCTGGATGTGCAATTGGTTTGAGTGTTCATGTTGTAGTGAACGCCAAATTGTTCATAGCCCAATGAACACTAAGGGATTTTTGGAAAGCTGGCCATCCTAGGTTTTTTCTTACTATGAAGATTTCCAATGCCTGTGAGAAAAAAACAACTCATGACTAAATTGTATAGCACTATATGCAAGCAACAGCACTGAGTCAAGATCTGGGGTTGGTTTGTAAGAGTTGCTTTTTTCTCCTTTTGATCCTAGTTTATTTTTGCCTCCTCTATTCCATACTGTGACTTAATTTAGAAGAAGCTTGCCCAGTCCAAGATCTCCGAAGGGTCTCTGTTCTCTCTGTTCACACTACATGCCTTTAACAAGCGGCCCTGAGACACGCAGTGAGGCTGGAGAACTTCCTCCTCCGCTCAGAGAAGCCACATTTCTTCCTCTCCGCTTGCTCCCTGGTGAGGGTTCATCCTGTCTGATCCCCCCCACATGGCCCTTCATGAAAAGAGCATCCTCCACTTCCCAGCCATCCCCCTCCCCAAAAAAATCACAGCAGATATTCTGTGTGCCCACGGGAGCTGGCAGTTTGCAAGTGGGTAGCAGCGGCTCTGCCGAAGACTCGTTCGCACTACGACCTCGGGGCTGAGTCCCGGGGAAACTTTTATTCTGCAGTTTTGGGACGGGCTGCTGGGCGGCACGTCCTGGCCTGGGTGTCAGTCGGTTTGTGCATCCCCTCCTCCTCCTCCTCTTCCTCCCTTGGGCACCCCGGTGTGTACCATGGCAGGTACCAGGTCCTGTGCTCCACTGGGTCACACTGGTGGTAAATCAGTTGTGCCAATATCGAGTGTGATGACTCATTTTTTTTTGCCCAGAAACCACAGGTTCTTGGTTTGCAGCCCTTTCACCAAGCGCGTTTGCAAAGGGATCCCGCAAAACATGCAGAACAGCCATTTGCACATCCTTCTTACAGAATCCGTCCTATCATTTCAACTTATAGCAAGCTATGATTTTTTTTATATTATAAATATTATATAAATAATGTATAAAACCTTAAAAATTAACTATGTAAAATATTATTTCTGAAACAATTTTAGATATATCCACTATGACTATAAACTGTGTCCTGACCTGTGTTATTTACATTTTGCTGCTTAAAAAAGCATTGAATTAATTTTTTATAGTCGACTAAAATATTGTAGGTCTGTGGTAGTAATATTTTAATGAAAATAACTACAATTAGAGACACTTGTATAAAAAAATCATATTAAATTGTCTGTATTTTTGTAATGTTCCATTTTGTAAAGAGAAGAATATTCAAAGACTTTTGTAGAATACAAAACTGAAGTTTGTATCTGCGAAATTATTGCTGTATAAATGTGCTTTTTAAATAAAAGCTCATAACACAACTAAACATCCTGGTGCAAGCTGTGTTCTGCCTTTGGGTTGCCCTTCCCTTGCCAGAGAAATAAGGTCCCTGCCCAGTGGGACAGCTGGGGTTGTGATGTGGATGTTGGATGACACTTGGGGATGTGATGGTTCAGGAGGGCATCTGGGTAAAAAGGACCTGATGCCGCTTTCAATGGGCGCGTGAGAAGGTCCCACCAGTTCCTAGCTGGGGACACTCATGGGTTTTTGCATTGACCTGTTCTTTGGTATGCCTGGTCTTAAAGCAAATCCCATTTTATTGAGGGCATCTTTAGCAATGTTTATTTAAAGAAATTAACAGCTGGTGGCTGTCCTAGACAGCCCCTGCCTAGGAGGCCTCCCAGCTACTCTCTGCACAAACACCTTTTCCATGAAAAACAGACACTTCACAGCTGAACAAAAAACCTTGCAGCTTGCTGGGTTGCCAGTGTGGGTGGAAGGGGAAAAGAAGAAAAAAGAAAATGCCACAACAACGTGTTCTCAGAAAGGCACATGTGCACAGCATACAGTTACAAGGCAGCCTTGATTTTATTTTTTTATTATTATTATTATTTTTTTCCTCCTCCTACAGAAGCAAATGAACTTCTTGGTGATGACACACGGTCAGAGCTGCGTTTCGACCACTCCTTGGCTGAACCGCATCAGCGAGATAACACAGCACAGAAATAATATGCAAGAATGCATGACAGGAAGTGAATACCACATCAAACTGCAAATAAAGAGCAGGTGGAAATTAAGCCAGCAGAACTCAGCTAGCACTTGCTATTATTATCCTAATTAGAAGTAATATTTTATTACGCGTGGAGAAACTTTGTAAACCCGCACCTGTACTAAATGCAAAGAGAGTTTTCATGGGGCCACGTGTGACTTGAGTGTAAAAGTGTTTGGGGGTTGAGCAGGTTGTAGAGGTTAGACATCAGCTTTAGGGCAATGGGTGTTGAGGACAGACTCTTAATCTCCAGTTTATCTCCAAAATATCCTGCCTGGGTCTAACTAATCCACGTGGGAGGAGGAAACACTGCCACGTCTGTCTGTGCCTGGCAGGAGCCTGGCCCCGTGGAGCCCTTCATGTGCAGAGCTGGCTCTGGTGCAGCAAGCCCTGGGCTGAGAAAAGCGTTTGCTTGCATCTTAACCCCAGCTACTTGGAAAAAACAGGAATACAGATGTCTGGGTGAAAGAGGAGGGCTCAGAGAAGTGTCAGAAGGGAAACAGCACAGAAAGTGATAAGAGCCAGGGCAGGGCTGTGGGGCCGGCAAGTCATGGGACCTCACTCAGGATATGTGGGTCATCTTGGGCAGAGGGAGAAAAGGCCACAGATAAATGTATAGAAGGCAACAGGCTTGAACACTATAGTGTGGGGCTGAGCATCAGCAGTGCCAAGTCCTATTTCTGGCTGAGTGATGGTCGTTTCCTCCTCTGCTTCCTGTCTGCCTGTCCGGTGCTGTCCAATTCCATCCGATCCTGGGAGGGTAACAGCAGCTTTGCACGGCAGCATGTGCTGGGTGGGTGGATGCAGCTTTGGTGGGGGTCACCCCTACTGACTGGTTTGGAATTAAAAGTGATAATTACAGGAGGCATGGGTGGGAGAAGGTGATATGTGGCATCACGGTCCACGGAGACCTTTCTGGGCTAGCAAAGCACAGAGGAATGTTTTGGTGGTACAGAAGGAAATGAGCACTGATTTTAAATGAGCATTTCAATGAAAACCCACAGAGAAGTGAAAGCCAAAGGAGCAGAGGTGTAGGTACCTCAAGCCCTAAGTACAGTGACAGGGCATATCTATTGCCATCGCTTCCTGAGGGGCAGGAAGGAAGTGCAAGAGAAATGGTGAAATGGAAAAGAAAACAAACCCAAACCCATACGAGCATTTGGATCCTGAGGCAACCACTTCTGCAGAGTCTGCAGGTGCATCTGGTGCTTGCACCTTGCAGTGCTGTGGTGTTTGGTCCTGAGCAGCCAGGAGACTTTGGGGTTTGCATGCTGCAGCTCTCTGCAGTGATCCTGACAAGGCAGATGGATGAACAAACTCAGATGTGCTCATGCAAACAAGACGTGTTGCTGGAGCCTGAGGCTGGATGCTGGTTGTGGCCTTTAGTGCTGCAAAACCTGGGCTCTGCTGATGCTGATGCTAATCGGAGGCTGTGGAGCACCCAGCCGTCTGCCTTTGATGCTGGGCCCTGGCTGGCAGATCCTTTCTGCACAAGGGGACATTCTGGTCAAACCTGTCTTTTTTTGCACAGAGACCGGTTCAACGTGTTTTCAAAGGCAGGGATTCATGCATGCACCTGACTGCCATGGGAGCAGGTCCTTTGTTCCAGGGTAAGAAAGGTTTACGCAAGCCCTAGGTTCGGCCATGTCTCGGTGTACCTAAACAGCTTCACTCAGCAAGAATGCTTGGCAGCCTTCAGAGGCTGAAGCTGTTGTACTTCTGCTCAATGATTTTCGGATATGAAGTTCTCAATCAAGGGAGGGGGAGGAAGGAGATTCATCCCGCAAGCAGAGACCTGTTTTTCTCATGCTCCAAGCCTGCTTGTTTTGGGTGTCCGAAGGTTTCACCCAGCTGTTTGTAAAGATGAAACCAGCATTCAGCCTTGTAGACAGAGGACAGGTTGGGCTGAGGTCCTGCCGCACCAGAGCCCATATCCATGGCTGGGGTGCAGCATGACTATCCCTGGAGTCAGCACTCCACTTCAATTGCATTTCTCCCCCCATTGTCCCTATCCTTTGACACACCCTCTGCCTTCATCCACTGTTCTCTTCTCAAAAGGCAAGCGATTCCTGCCTTGTGTTTTCCTCTGGAGACCAGATCAGAGGTTCAGATTTTTATGAATGAAGTGAATCACTTCCCTCCTGGCTTCTGTAAACATGGTCCCTATACCTGCCCACAGATAGGACCTACTGCCCCTTCCCTCAATAATTTCCTACCCTTGTTCCCTGGGTGCCAGGGATGCTTCTGACACAACCCTGATGGCCAACTGCTTGTCTTACCAAGCTACATCATAGCTGAACAGAAGCTGTCACCTTCATTGAAGAAAGAGAAGGTAGAAAACAACCTCCTGTTGACTCAGCGAGAGGAAAAAGACACACAAACAAACCCCAAAACCCAACAACTTTCAATTATCACCTTTGCACGCCACCCCCACTGGCACCAGCCGGTGCAGGAGTGCCTGCATTAGCTTGTCCTGAGTTATAATTTCCTCAGGGCACAGACTACACCTATGTGTGTGTTTGGGTAATAATGATCCAACTGGTTGTGTTGAGTCCCCGCCTCATCCTATCTGTAGCTAGAAGGGAGCGAAGTCACCGGGAACATCTCCCAGTTTCCTTAGAAAGTCTTGTTCTACGAGTTCCTGCCCTGCTCTAGAGCCGCCGACTGCCACCACGGCGGTAGCTCGCAGGCAATGCTGTTTTTAATATATAGTAGTGTGGCCTCGTGCAGCATTTAATTTTTGTCTTTAACCCAGAAAATAACCATCTTTGCTTCTGTTTTGTTGTTTGTTTTTTTATCTCTCATCAGGTGACTATGTGTGCTGTGTTTCAGGACACGTGAAGTGTGAGGCTGCCAGACAATTCAGTGCTGGTGGCAAAGGCATCAGCATCTGCGGTGTCTAAAGGCATGAACTCTGCAGGGTTTGATCTCACTTTATGTGAAGGGTTCATAACCAGCAGGAACAATGGGCTATTATTTAAGAAAAACACCTTTTAGTGTTTCCACGTGTCAGCAGAAAGTTGAGAAACAGAACCACCAAAACACCGAACTGTGTGTACACACACATCTGTGGATGGGAGAAATGGGAATTGTGGGGAATTCAGCCTGCTCCTGAAATCTTTGAAGTGATTCAAAACATACCAAAACTTGAAATAATGTGACTTCTCTTTCCCACCTGAAAAATGAATAAACTGAAACAAAGCCATCACTTCGTTTGTGCAGGAACTGGTGCGAAAATCTTGGCTTTCCCATCACACTTTGACATCTCCATTTCCAGGTGTGTGGTGTGACTGCATGCAAGCTGAGGTCAGCCTGAGATATAAATTAAATAAAGGAGCATTTAATTCTTGCTAGGCTGCTCTTTCCCCTGGAGAAACACCATGAATGGAACAGAAAGAACAGTGCTATTTTAAGGGAACTCTGAAAGAAAATAAAATCTAAAAAGAAAACAAAATCTAAAAAAGAAAAGAAACCCTCTTCTTATCCAAAGGAGGAAGGGAGCCAGATCTCCCATGAGCACCATAATTTCAAAGGGATCTCCCTTCTGCACAAGTGCATAATTTGCTTATTTTCAAAGAAATTTTAGTGATGTTGAAGGCAAATGAGTAACATTGTTCCAGCCTCCCAGGGCTTGTCTGAACAAGAAAAGTTGTTAATGTTTAATATGAGGTAAAATTTTAATCCATTTCATTAAACTGTGTAGATATTCTTAGTTCAGTTTTAAGCAGGATTAGTCGTGTTTACCTCAAGTCAAGTAAGCACAAGTATAACGTCAACTGATATAAGCCTTGCTAAAATTAAAGGAAGAATAGCTACCAAGACTTAGGGGAAGGAGGAAAAAGCCCATTCAAGCTTTTATTTAAAACAAAAAATTGGGGATTTTTTTTCTTTACAAGGTATTTCTTTCCATGGGAAAGCAATAAAACCCAGAAAAAGTCTATGAAAGTTTTGTTTGTAAACGACAGGACAATTGCAGCTGAAAAAACACTGCTTAATTCAGGCGAGGTAATTCTTTTCAGCAGACCCAACCTAAGTGTTCCCTTGAATGGATATGGTGCAAATCTGGGCCTGTTAGACATGGCACTTCCAATTCACCTACCTCTGAGAGTCACCAACAGTGACCATCAACAAATTATTTGATGCTGAGGCTGGTGGGATGCTCCAGCCTTGCTCAGAAATCATCTAGCAGCTCTTAGCTGCCTATGACCAATGTACTGCAAGTCCTTTAGGAAGACATCCAGACTTGATGTGAAGTTGACGGATTAAATTGGATTTACCACATCCCTTGGCCAGCTGTCCCACCAGCTCATTGGCCTTCCTGTTAAAAATATGTTAATACTTCCCTTGGTTTTCATTAATAACTGCTTCCATGTTCCCATGCCCCATATCCTTTTCCTTTTATTTATCAAAAAAAAGCTTTTTCTTATTAAATTGAGCCATTTTCCCAGAGCTGAATCTCCTGGTTAAGTTTTCATGGGGTTTCCTCATAAATAATGCTTCTAGGTTTAAAATTTGCTCAGGCTTTTGCTTCTCCTACAAGAACATAAGAAAGACTGCAAGTTCTCACAAAATCAATGGGGAAGGGACCAGCTGGGGACCAATTTTCCTTTGCACAAGCAATTAGATGGGAGCACCTTCTGCTTGTAGGTCAGATGTAATCTGGTGCTCTCCTAAAGGAGAGATTCCTTATCAGGTCTTAACCCCTCCACCTTCCAGGCCCTGGGAGAATAGAGGCTTGACAGCATTTGCCCTGCTTCAAGCCTTCTTCAGTCAGGCATCTTATCTGCTAGACCTCAGGGTACTTCTGAACAGCAGATAACCCTCTCCATGGGGTTGTTTGTAGCTGCAGAAGAGGCCCCTTTTCAAAATGAACATTAATGACTTCCAAACCAATGTGTAAGATGCATTTCATCAAGCAACACTGAAGGTGGGCATCATTTCCAAGCTTGTGGGGGGTTGGGAAAAATTCCTTTATACTTGGTTTAAATCAAGTATGACACTGCTAGTCAAATAAACTGGGCCACCACAAGCCAGGGAACATATAGCAAAAGTCTTAGAGGTTTGGAGATGACTCTATGGGGTGATGTGAAGATGAAGGTTTAAGTCTTGGAAAGATGATTTTGTCATGGATTGATCTGTGCCTTAAAACTCAAATAGCATGACAATCTATAATGATTCCAGCTTTCTAAAGGAACTACAAAGGAACTAGAAGTTACCTCTACGCTAAATTGTTGCATTGCAGCTCATGTACCAGCAGAGACAAGCAAAGCTGAATGCAGATGAGACCTTGCTGAGAGCACAGAGCAGCAGTGGGGATTGATAGAGGATGGGATGATAATGAATAATTGCACAGACACCAGCAAACCCAGGCTGAACAAAAGGCTGCAGAAGACTTTCCACCCATCCCATGCTAATAGGCTGGAGAGGTATTAGCAGGGTTAGGCAGAGGGTTATACCTTCAGTATTATTTATTATGGACAAAATATTCAAATAACTGTGTGCCTGCTCCCTGTCTGAACTGGCACGGAAAATAAGAAGAAAATTGCCTGGCTAAGCTCTTGCAGGAAGATTTGAATAGAGAAGGCAAGTGTACTGGAGGCATTAAGCCATGCATGTCTTATCTTGCAGTGAAGGGAGCCTTTCTGCAGAAGCAGCTGGGTTAGGCACTGAGCAGGTGGATTAACTGTTCAGAGGAAAGAACATGGAAAACAGCTTTCTTGCAGAGCAGGTCTCCATACAAATAAGAACAGGCAGCATGGATTAGTGCTTAAGCTAATGAACCACCGTCAGACCTCACTGGGAGAAGATATTAGCACATAGCGGTACAGCCTTCGACAGGCTGGCACCTCTGCAAGGAGCCAGAGGCTCTGGGAGAGAACAGGATGCCTGTAGCCAACCTCCCAAAATACACATTGTGCTTTAATGGAAACCTAACACAAACATTTTCAGCACTGGACCTGTAATGAGCTTCCAGTTTGCCTCAGGACATTTTCTCCCAATTTGGTTATATTTACGAGCAGCTATTTTTGTTTAAGTACAGAAGTGGGGGGGAGAATAGCATGGAAAGAGCTTCATTTGCCCCTGTACCCACTGCTGCAGTGGGGAAAGGGCAACCTTTTGGGGTGGTTCATGTCCATTCATCAGCTGCTGTACTTTATTTTTTGTTATGAGGGAAAATATATACATTTTTTCAGATAAAAACAAGGTAATCAAGGGGTTTATTAAATAGAAAATGAGCTTAAGAACAAAGAGAGGCAAAACTAAGGTGCCAAGGTGAACAGGAGTGGGGTGAGGTTGGGACATGGAGGTGGGTTTGGCTGTAAAGCAGTCACCCTCCTCCACCCATGGAAAACCTTTCATGGGTGGGTTTAGGTTCTCCAGGAAACTGGCGTGTCAGGAGTCAGAAGGGAAGTGTATCCTTAAGAGACATCCCTATGGTATTTCCCCCTATCTACACTATCAGCCAACATAGGTAACCTTATGAAGAGGATGCCAATCTGCTGGTATTTCTAGTCATCAAAATTGCTTGGGGTTTCTCCTTGCCATTTCTCACTTTATTAAGGCAACTTTGAATTTGGGGTTTTCCCTTGAGAAATTCCAATATTTTACTGTGTGTTTTCCTTTGAATCGAGTCAGAAAATCAAAATATTAACTTTTTTTTTTCTTTTCCATGGAATGGTAAATTCCAAGCAGTCCCCATTCAAAAATGTTAAATATTTTTGTGCAAATCTCTTTGCCCCTCTATAGTGCAGCCCCACATTGCTGCAGGCACTAAGCACTGAAGAAGCGCCCTTGACTCCAACATCACTTAAAATATCAAAGCACTCAAGGCATACATTTTTCTTTTTTTAAATGCTTCAAGACATGGTACAAGGAGGAACAGAAGATTAATTATTTTGAAGAAAGTGTAGTGGCAAGGCTTGTTCTTTGCCAGCCCACTGGCTGGGGTAGAAATGTGGTGAGCTCGTGTTCACCGAGACAGCAGCTGTGCAAGTGCATTTGCTTACCATCCTGCGAGATATTGCCTGGAGCCGCGCTCCAGAGCTCAGGAAAACTTGGTCCTCCTGGCATAGCTGCCGGGTTCCTCAGCAGAGATTACCTGTCTCCTTCCCCCCCGAGCTGTGCTAATCGCTCCTAAGGCTTTAGAGGACGCTTAGAAACGGTGAGGCCATCCCTGTGCTAAAGCCTCCGGGGAAGGTGGTATTTGTTGTAACGACCCATTTCCTCTCCCTAGAGCAATGCACGGAGGCAAAGTGGGAGCTAATATGCCAATAATAATGAAGTGATGGGGGTTAAAATGACTGCAGTAATGCAAGTCGCCCAGCTCTGGTTTCACATTCAGTTTGCTGAATGGCATCTGCCAAGCACCTAAGGGTCTCTGTGAATCCCGGCGTTGCTCTGTCAGATTATTTAGATGCTCTGCTCCTGCAGATTTTAACTGAAGCTACTGCTAACTGGAAACGGGGGATTTAAATAACCTTTTATGTACGGACCCCAAGTCCTGAGCATGAGCCTTGCACACTGCATCTGTGTTCTGCTGTCACAAATAGCGTAAGTCATATAATGCTTAATCTGCATAAGCCCATCATAATTAGATAAAAGTCAAGCGAAACATCCTTCACCTTCTGTAAATAACTCAGGCCAGAGTCAAAATATATGCCAGCAGAAAGAGTATGTTCTTACAGCAACGGGATTTCCAGGAATGCTGCTTTCCTTACCGAAAAAATCTGTCGTCCGAATGCACGGCATTTGAGCAAACAGGGGCTAAGCCAAAGTGAGAACTAACTGCGGGGCTTGGCAGCACATGTTTCACATTAAAGAGCTGTTTGAGGGGCCTATGTGGCTTAGTGGATAAATCATCAGGTTTGTCCCCTTGCAGATCACAAGTCCAGAATAGCCTGTGGTCCTAAAGGAGAAAAAAACTCAGCCTAAGCTGGATAGTTTCCATCACAGAGGTTCTGCTCTGGTGTGAAACAGGCCGTGTCTGTGGGCTGGACCTATGGGAAACTCCAGCCCCACCTTATTCGGGACCTTGGGAGCAGTTGTAGAATGTGATAGTCCCACTCCTGCCATCCACAGCCACTCCACGGATCTCCTCTATCCACAACCTCGGGAGCAAGCAGAAACATGGGAAAAGCAATAAAAACTGATGGAACACAAATCCAAGGATCTAGCAAACAGAGAGCAAAGAAAAGAGAGATATATACTACAATAGTCTTAGAATATCTGCGAAGGATACCAGTCAGGAGCCAGTTTGGCTACAGGGGGACAGCTGGAAGCTAAGGACAGATGATCCCGATCTTACCCAGCAGCTAAGTGGATTTCTAACCACCGTTTTCAGAAAAAGAAGCCGAATGATCAGGTTAATTTTCTTGGGTGGGAAAGAACTGCTAAAAGCCTTTAATAGCTTCTGTTCAGGCAATCGTGATTATAAGCAGGTGGGAGGAAGCCTGGCCTGATGTATGAGATGCCAGACTTGAATGTGGTAAACAAGGACAGGGGAATATTTGTTTTGACAGCATGCTTAGTACACAGGAAACATCAAGCAATAAGAGGGACGACTCTTTACAGGAGTTCCCAGTCCTATATTTAAGAGCAAATCAAACTAAAGGGTGGACCCTGCAAATTACAGACATCTACAAATAACCCCAGACCTTTTGTCTCAGCTGTGGGAAGATCCTGAGGACACTGATAACAGAGACTACATTGCACAACTTTTGGAAAGAGGGGGCCTGGTAGTGTGTCCACTCTGCCCAAGATCTTGGCTCCAGCTCTGGTTACAGGCTGCAGGGGAAGGTGGAGAAAGCCCAGGAGAGGATAATTATGGAACAACCTGTTGATGGAGGAAGTGGCTTCCCAACATCTCTTTACTTAAGGCTTGAGTTCTGCTCAAAAGCAGGAAGATTTATAGCCCTCCCCATGGTTATGTTGTTTTCTCCTTCTGGCCAGATTATTTTAATAAATGAGAGGCAGGAAAAAAACTGCTGAAAAGCAAAGCCCCTACAGCGATGTTGTGTCACATCATTAAATAAGGACACTTTTTACTTAAGAGGAGTTGTTTGACCCAAAATTACAGCTGTACTCCCATTTGGAAAATAGCTTTCGGTCTATAGGGGCTTCTCCTGTAATTTTAACAGGATGTAACATTCGAATCCTCACCCTCTGTTTTCAAGGGCAGAGTAAGTTATAATATTAAATAGTAGCTGTTTTTCAGACTGGAAGGGGCTCTTCATTGCTGTTATACACAAAACCTCTTACTGAAATTAAATACTCTCTGTAAATGTCAAATAACATTGGGTTCTCATTCCTGAGGTCTGAACACAATTTGCTGTGGCAAAACATAAGCTGAAAACTAACCTGGCTTGTATGACACGATGAGTATCGATTGGGAATTTCCAAATACCAGCATCACTGGGGCAGCTGGAGCTCTGTAGATTATCAAAGGTGAAGGTATTGTAGTGTCCTGAAACGTGGGTTAACTTGCAATACTTACTGTCCCTCAAGACTGGCTTGGGCATAGCAAGAATGCAATGGCATGTTTAAACATGTTGTCTCACCATTTTGATCTAAACCAATTACGAATCTATAAATCAGCTCCGAGGTCAGCAGGCAGTTTCTTTGGTGATAATCATAATTACATTCCTTGCATTTTTACACTGTATTTTTCACTAGTAGATCACAGGAGACTTCATCAAAGCAGGCAACAGTCACTGCTTCCCATTATTACCAGCAGAGAAAATGAAGTGCAGGGAAGGTAAACAATACATTTGTCCCAAATTAGGGGTCAGATGAGGGGGGTGGCAGGAATTAAGAGCCCATGGGACATTATTGAAAGGAGAATCCATAGCTGCTGACCTGCTGTCTCAAATGGATTAGCATGAGGTTTCTCAAAACCTAATGGTGAGGAGACACCTGGGAAGTTTTGGATGAACTACTAGTGCTTTGTCTTTTATTTGTCCTGGTTTTCTTCCAAAAGAAACTTTTCACAGGAACCAGTTCTTTTTAACCAAGCTTTCCTGAAGACAGGTTTCTTTACATCATAAGATGCTTAGTGGTCCAAAAATGTGTGGTTTTATCCACAAAGGCCTTAGATCGAGATGTGGAAACCCCAGAACTGTGTCAGACTTCGTGGCCAAATCTCCCCATCCCTGATACAGCTCCTGGTTGTGGTCTCACCAAAATGGTGCAGCTGGTCTGGGCTGTTCACAAATATATGTTTAATCCAGCCAAAATAACTGCATTTCTGATTTAACTATTTCTCAAAAAAAATTATTTTATCCCCTAATGTTTGGACTGTGACCACCTGTGCAACAAGACATGAGCTGTCTTCCTATTCAAAAGCTTTTAAAGGTGTTGGTCTCACATTCACTTCCTGGAGAGCAGGGCTAGGTTTTGATGCCTCAGCAAATTTTTCTGCCCGTCCTCATGTGGGAAATTTCCTGTCCATATTTAAGCCTTGCTCAAGCTCTTTCTGCTGTCACTCCCTCTAACAAGAGAGTTGCAAAAAAAGGAGTAAAACCAAAAAAGACAAGCCTGTAAAAATGCCCTCTGCATTATACTCTTAAGAAAAACATTAGTACTGCATTATCCAATTGAACGTTTTCCTTTCACATCACTTTTAATCAGAACTCCAGTTTCATTCCAAATTTGAGGTCTGGGAAAAATAGCAATTTTTTAAAATAAGAAATGTTGTGTTCTTGAAAAAAAACCCCACCCAACTACCAAAAAAACTCCTCTTGATTTTTTTCTGAGCAGTTCTTCAATACTTGAGCTGGAGTGGTTTATAATGCATAAAGTCATTTGCATTTTGCATTCAGCAATCTTTGGGCTTTTGCCTGTAGTTGTGCAAAGTTTTGGCAAAAATATACCAGCAACAGTTATTTCAGTTTTTGATTCACATTTTGGTGTCAGCAAGGAACTGAGAGCTCAAAGATGGAAAGAAGTTATTTCTCACAATTTGGGAAGTTTACACATCATTAATTGTTGTCTGAATCAAGTCCATGAAAGCTTTTATTGCTATTATTGTCCTGGCCTCCCTCACTGGAACAGGCTATTCCCTAAGAAATGAGGAATTTGCAAATTAGGGACAAAAGAAAGATCGGCATCCCAGGTTCTTTTATACACAAAGGTGCACTTTGTCACTTTCATTTTTCTGTGTTGGTTTCCACTCGTTCAGTTTTGCATTTGAGGAGGGGCAGGATCGCAACAAAAGCCAAAGTAGCTCCATTTATCTCTGTGCTTTGCACTGGTTTGATTTTCTTTTTTTTTCCCCCAAATATCAGCTGTCCCACCGCAAAGCAAACGGTTGCAGATTCACAAACTCCAAAAAAACCCTGACCTTGAGATGAAAACCCCTTGTGTCCTGCAGAAGCAACAGAGCGTTTTATTGCGAGGTGGAGCAGCGACTTTTGGGGGGCCAGGGCTGTGCTTGCTGGCAGCTCCGAGGATAGATTTGTGTCTCCATCGAGTTTTGTCCAAGACTCGCTGAATTTCATGTCCCCAGCGAACCTGAAATGTGTGTTGTTTTCTATTTTACACAGCTCCCAGGGGCAGAGGGAGGAATCAAACCCCATCTTGACTGGGGCCCTTGCCCCCAGTGAAGGAGGATCTGGCATGGAGGTGCTAATGTGCCTCATAAAACCATCACAGTGGGAAAGCATCAGGAGTCTCTTTTCTGATGGAGCTCATCTAAATACCAGTCCTCCATGACAACACATGCTTAGGCTATATAAACTAGCAGAGAAAAGGATCTTTGCATTGACTTCACTTCCCACACGAATATTCTCCATATCCGACTTGGGGGGGTGGCCCAGGAGCCGGTGGGAACATTAGCAGCTGGAGGACAGCACAGTGTCACAAAAAGCAACCACCAAGTACTTTAGAATCTGATATAGACACAGATTTCCTTGGGAGATAGGGCTGGCAGACCTGGGAGACAAGGCTGTCTGACCTGGCAGGTGATTGCCATCCCCAGAGGATGCAGCAAAGAGAAGCCCCCGATAGCCAAACAGCACCGCAAACCCTCCTCTGCTTCCAAGGAGATAAAACCAGTCTGTGGACAGCGTAAGTTTAAGCTGATTTAGATACAGCTGGTGTGTTGGGAGCTGAAGGTAATTTATTTCTCTTGGCTGATGACCTGCTCCCTTCGAGGGCTGCGTTTTCCAAGCGCTCTCTGCTTGGCCGCAACATTTGTACCTCTGGCAGTTATTGTTATTTTAATATTAAGCTAAGAGCTAATGTATTAGGCTAATATATTAAGCTGGTAAACTCTTTAGCCAGCCTATTCTGGTGACACATAAAGGAGATTTTATAGATAGGCTGTTCAAACCCAGCTCAACCCTAGGCTGGCATTTAACTGCGGCTTGCAGAATATAATGGCTGAATGCATTTCGCCCATGCCCACAATAACACTCTTTGACTGCAAAAGAAGTTCCAATAAATATGTCATTCAAATGCGAATGTATTTCAGTAAAAATTAGTGAAGCTGACGCTATGAATAACCTGCAGAGCTATAGTGCAGTTTCAATTGCTCTCCCATCAGACAGGACCGAGATGATTAACACCAGATCAGCCATGATATTTGTATTGCTCGGATCATGGTGTGTCATGAGCAAATGCAAAATTGTACACTGTATCAGAACAGCAGGGATGGGAAGAGCCACGTAATGAGCTGGTTTTATAGTGAGAAACAAATGGGATCGTAACACAACCCTGGAAACAAGGGATTGCTTCCAAGAGGGGCGAGGGAGCAGGACAGCAGTGTGTGAGAGCAGCACTGTGAATGACTTTTGGATTAAATGAAGTAATGTGTATAAACAGAGGTGTTGGGTGTTTATTTTCTTGCATGATATAAGATGCATTTGAACAAAGATCTGGGCAACTTGGGAGAGAGAGCATTTTTATTAAGTCAATTATTTTTATTTTCTGCTAAAATAATCCCCTGCCAGTTTTTCTATTATCCTCTCTCCCTCCCCCCTCTATTTCATCAATAATGGGGTTCCCTCCTGTGAACCAGCCCTTCCAACCAGTGAGTCCCTCCCCCACCTGCGGCCCCTTTCCACTGAGCACTATTTTGTAAGATCTGTTGTCACCAGGACTCTGCGAAGACTTAGGCATGTAATGGGAAACATGTGTCTTTCCCTGGCGCTTGCAATCTTACCCTGAGGAGCTCCAGCAAGGACTGAAATGGGAGTGCTCTCTGTGGAGTCAGGGAGCTGACGGGTGAGGTTTGGAGCCAGAGGCGGCAACTTGGGTGTTTTTTGTTTGCTCCCAGAAGTGTAGGAGCTCACACAATAACGATAGTGGCAAATGGTGGTTTCTGCTGTGAAGGTGGGGGTAAATTGGGCAATAGCACTCGTAACAAGCAGCCCAGACAAAAGGGAGCAAGGGGGAAATAAATGGCTTTTTAGAAGATGGCAGAAGCAAAATGATGGGAAGGCAACCCCCAGGCTGGAGCCTCAGCCTGCCACAGTTTTGCACATTTTCTTGAGCAAGAGAAAAACAGAGGAAGAAGCTGAAGAAGATGCAGAGAAGCTGGGAAATCATTGGGGCTGTTAAATTATTTTTCATGAATCATCACCATCAAAAAGAAAAGTGCTCATCATGGTACTGCATGCATGGCATATGATTTATCATATACATAATATATGGGATAACAGGTCTCATTCTGGACAAAGTTGATGCTGCAAAGAAAGTTGTGTTTTGCATAAGGATGCCAGGCTCAGTGTAGGTGAGATTTACTCCAGTGACAAAACCTACTCATCACCTCGGCCTCCTTTTTACATTTTTCTGGGGTACCAGCCAGAAATACAGTTGAGAGCAATGAGAACCCAGAGCAAAGAGGGGCCCAGACCAAACTGTCATATCTAAAATCTGAGTGTGACTTGGCCTCATCTGGGATTAGACACCGGAATAACAAAGCACACAGGATCTGGCTGGTGTCTGACAGCCAGTGCTTCTGGGTTTCCAACAGCCAACTTCATTCGGAGAAAAAAAAAATACAAAAAGGATCAGGCTAAGAATGAGGCACGTTGTTGTTTCCTTATGAGTTCACTTGCAAAGGTCACCGCTGCTCTCCCCCCATGCCAGTCTCTCTCTCTTTCTGCAACTCTTTTGTTTGTGCAAGACTTCAGGAATTAAAACCTCATTTCAAGGGTTATGGGGAGACCACAGCAGCGATACATTGCACTGATTATCAGCAGCAGGCAAGCTTCTCCCCAGCAGCTCTTCGGTAGTGTGCAAGTTCTGTATGGCTTACAATGATTTTTCCTGCCTGGAAATTTTTCTTTTGAGCTAACAGGGACTCCACTGCTCTAGTGGAACAGACATCGTGATAAACTACATGGGATTATATTGTTACAGGGAATTGCCATCACCTCAGCAGTAATAGAAAGGAAAGAAAAAAAAAAAAAACAAAAAAACAAAAAACCAACAGATAAAGAACAGCAAGATCGCTGGGAGTGCAGTGGGAAGAGAAATGGCCATGGTGCAGAAGTAGATAGATGTCTTTCTCAGGTGAAAAGATTCATTTATGGACAGAGCACTCTGGGACATTTTTGGATGAAATAGCCAAACTATAGGAAAGTAAGTCACTGTCTTTATGAAAAAAGTGGGGCTTTAGGGGCTCCTAGGGGCTTAAGTTGTCTATATCTGGAGACCGTATTTTGGTGCAATGATGGGAACACCATTTTCAGAAGTGAACAGCAATTTTCAGTGTCCTAATTTCTGTGTAGATAGGTGCAGAAACCTTGGAAGACGCTGGATTTCCCATAAGAAGCTGTTACCTCTCCTGGGAAAGTCAGACTTCTTGCAGCAGGACCCCTGAAAACTGAGGGAGCCCCAAATCATTCAGTGCTTTTGCAATGGGCACATCACTGATTAAAGGCCTAGCAGAAATATTATCTTTCCTGGCCTCTTGCATAACAGAGGCTGGATAATTAAATTGTATAATCTTTACATCAAGCCTGTAATTCCCTAATTGCGTTAGAGTATGTCTTTAAAAAAAGCCCCAGTCTAAACACCACCAGAAGCATCTTGCTTTCCCTGAGCAGTCTTTTATGTTGCCCCTTGGAAAGGGTCATGACTAGAAATAGTTTAACAATTCCACCTCCCCATTTGCACTGATTTTATCTGGGTTGATTTTCCAGCCCTGGCATAATTTCTGATGGCTCAGTGAAAGGCTGATTTGCCATCAGCAACCCTTTCCCTGCTGTGGGCACCATCCAGCTGTGAAGGAGCCACCTCTTGCCCCCGTCCTTGGGGAACTCAATGGGTCAAACTTCTGAGATGCTCACCCCAGCCACATTTTCAAATATCATTTTTCAGGCCTGCTTTCCCAAGCCCTCAGTAACTCACTAAAGTCCTCTCCAAAGTCTGGCCTCCACACCAAGCCTGAGCCAGGCACGTTCCCAAGCAGTGCTACACACAGTAGCAGCGACACTCACCCACTTGTAATGCCAACCTCTGCCTCTCTTTATTTCTCTATATCATTATGTTGATGTAATAAATATGCAGAGGAGCTCCAGGCACTGGCTGTTTCCTTTGTTTGAAATGCTGTACCACGTTCTCCCAACTGGATATTATAGCATGATTATACACATGCCAGAGGAATAGCTCTCGATGTCTGTGCAGCTTTTACACTGCATCTTTGCCTCACTGTCCTTCCCTTTACGCTTCCCATCCCACATTCACACGCTCCCATTACATGGCTAGCCTATATTTTACTCCCTCTGTTCTTGCTGCAGCCGTTCTTGGTAAGGGAAGTCTTGATTATATGTTATGGCCAAGTGACTTAAATCATAGAAAAAAAATGAACACACAGGAGTGTTGCCTTGAGGTCAAAATGAAGTGCCAAGCTTTTGCATGGCCATCAGGACTTAACCTCCATCTGGAGAAACTCCAACACCCCCTAAGCCAGCCCAAGGTGAACTGGGTGGAGAGCAAAATCTTACACACGAGCTGCAAACTTCAGGGACTGGGAAGATTCCTTCCTGTTTCCAGCAGTGGGAAATTGTACAAGCAGGGAAGTCATATTTACATAGGTCAAGGAAAACACTGTTTCCTTCTTCGGCAGGAAACAGAAGTTATTCTCAGAGCTTCGGCAAAAGAAGGAGAAATTAAATAAAGTGCTGGCAGCCTAAACTTGTTTTATTCCTGTGGTTTTACAATCTCTGAGTCAAAATAAACACATTTTCAATCTCAAGAGAATTATTGGGATAATAATGGCGGGGTGGGGGGGATGTTATTTACAGGCTCCAATGGAATTGCTCAATGAATCACACGGACTGTAGCAGCAGATTTAAGACAAGAAAATTCACATTTATGGAACAGTCTGGTTTGATTCTTCTGTTACCAGGCACGCTGATGCAGCAATTCAAGACAGGGCAAACCTCTGGGTGCTCCCAGCAGGAGTTCTGCCTAAGGGAAGGGTACTGATTGATATTACAACACCCGATTTCTTTCAGTTAGGAGTTTTAATGGGTTTAAATGGTGTTGTCCCTTCTTGAGCCCAGGGTGGCCTCTCATGGGTGGTTGCCAAAGCAAAGTTCCTCTCGATGGCTGCCATCCCAGGCCTAAGATGGTGTTAATTTATGTTGCCTTGTGATATCCAAAGATTAAATGCAAATGAGGAATTTGAATCCTCACGCCTTGATGTACTTAACATCTCAACTATTAAAAAACAACCCAAGGTAGCACTGTTTTCCCTCAGGACAAGAGGCAAACAGTTCACATGGTTCTTCACCTTCTCTTCTGACCTGAGCAGTTGTGTTAGCCCATGACACGACAAGGACATCCCTATGAGCAGCATCTTCCCATCTCTTTCAATTTGTGCTTTTCGTGTGAAATTCAATGGCATTGCAAAAGCAGTACTTTTTGGGTTGAATTTCTGTCTGCCACTGTGTATTGCCTACATGCCCAAACCACTCAGTGTAAATGAGTGGAAAGGTTAGGTGTATATCTATAATACATACACAATACATAATATATAATATGTATATTAAAGCCTGCCACAAGCTTAAGGAGGGACAGCACCATTAAAATACATATATATATATATGTATCTAACATATATAGATATATTTACAGTGCATGGTTTAGGTATTTAGACATATATTTATCAGAGGCATCACATAGTCTATCTACAGCCACGAGGAGCTACAGGTACAAGAGCACTCAAATGAAATTACCAGAAATAGTTACAAGAAGTAGTTACAGGGGAAACTACAAGAGGTTCCTACAATGGTGAGTACCAGAAGCTGGTACAAGGCTCTAGGCCCTGGGAGCATGAAGGACACTAGAAGAGGGGCTGCTGTGTGGATGCCAGGATGGGAATGATGCAATCACAGCAAGTCCTGCAGCTCTTTGCAAAGCTCTCACCTTTCACTGGAATCCTGGCAGACAAAAGCAGATAGCAGCTAAGTGAGAAAATCCTGAATTGTTTACTCCTTTCAAACCCAGAGGAACAGCTTGTCCTGCATAAAGTAGTTCCTAGGCTTAGGCTGCTGTTTCAAGGGTAGAGATTAAACTCAGATGCAAGCCTGTAATTTTTACAAACAAGGGTCATATTTCCCTTCTGGCAATATATGTATGGAAACCCATGTATGCATGTAGTCTAAGACATGCATGAGGAGACCATTGAAGTCTTGTTATCTTTGCTGTTGTTCTGCTTTCCTGGTGCCTTTTTAATCCCTGCACCAGTACTGCCTTGAGATCGACTCCCTTTTCCAGGACAAGCTTTTCACAGGGCTGAAGGGCTCTTTGTTCTCCTCCGCTGCCCCTCGGCGTTGTTTGTTGTTCGGTCCCTGGGGTGTGCTTCTGCATTTCCAGAGGGCCAGTGGCAGAGAGGAAGAGGCAGAGGATGTGAACTCCCATGTTTGAACACAAAGAGAAAGGAGGACCTGTTTATTCTTTGCTAAAAGTTCCCCAGCAGACAGAGAGATTTCCACGTGTTCAGCAGTAAAACACTAAAAAAAAAGGGGGTAGGGGAGAGGGCAGTGTAAGTTGTTGGGGTGCTGTGGTGCTGGATTCCTCCCCATCAAGAAATGGTGGCCGTGTTTGCAGACCGTGCTGCTGCTATCACCATCTTGGTGAGTTCTTCAGGTTTGTGTGGGAATTGCTTTTGGGACTTCCAGGTATAAAACCTGTTGGCTCCAGCAAAGCTGCTTCACATACCATGGCAAGGAAAGTAAATACATCAGTGCCGATGGTGGCTGGGAGAGAGCCACAGCCATTCCCAGGCATGCAGGGATGGAAGGGACCACCTACGTCACAGGGCTCAGTCACCAGCTCCTCACAAACACCTTCCACAAGCTGGTCAAGCACTGACTACTCGGTTATTTCCTGGTTAGTGTTGCAGCTGCTACCCCTCACTTCTTAAAAGCTTGGCATAAATATTGGAGTAATTCAGTTTGCCTCAAAGTTTTTTAAACTAAAATTCACATAGCCTTTTTGAGGAGCACCCAGAGTCCCCCTGCACGAGCTATTATAAAATTAATAGAAATGCAGCTAAGATGCATGTTCACTTGTTGCACTGTTTCCCAAAATTGCTGGTTGGCTGTTTTTCCTTCCTTGCACTCTTGAAAATGAATATGTGGCGAGAACTTTATGTTTGGTTGTCCACTATGGGGAGGAAAGCCATCAATCATTTCACAGCCATTCCCTCTATGTCTTACGGTCCTGGT
Source organism: Platyrinchus mystaceus (assembly GCA_035041135.1). Taxonomy (NCBI): domain Eukaryota; kingdom Metazoa; phylum Chordata; class Aves; order Passeriformes; family Tyrannidae; genus Platyrinchus; species Platyrinchus mystaceus. The sequence continues at coordinate 4,441,737 of JAWWLV010000005.1, forward strand.
GGTCCACAGCTGAAGCATGAGGACCATCGGGTTGGTGGTTAATGCAGCCAGCCAAAGGACCTTGCGCTCATCCCAGCAGGTTGTCATGAATGATTGAATCATTAAAGTGAGTAATTTGTTGTAATACAAGAGTGGCTTAAACACCTTCTGCATCTTCACAATGGTGTTGCTCCACCATCCCCCTTGCCCAAATTACACAGCCAAGGTGTGAGTCAGATCTTGGAGGTGATTTGGGCCCTATAAACAATATTTTAGAGGAAGAAAGAATTAATTTCAATGGGGGTAATTTCTCCACAGCCCATCAGGCAGTTGTGAAGAACTGGCAAGCCCTAGGCACCAGAAAAGGACAGGAAGGAGTTTCTCACTTTGTTTCTATTTGCAAGCAGGGCCATTACCATGAAACCATACTCAAAAATAGGTATTTCAGAGGCATGTTGTGAGGTTAACACTGTTGCAGGATTGAGCTCGAGGTGCTCTCCAGTGTGGCCCCAATGCAGTCTGGGGGTAACAGTGATGGGAGCTGGGGGTTCTCATGACTCAGTGAAACTGGAGTGAGTTACCTTGCATCTATTGTGGATTAAGGTGAGGACATGGGCAATTACTGCAGAGCAGCCACCACTCAGGCAGTGCTGTCCCTCTCTGGTGGGAACCTGCTCAAGAGGGCATACCCATGGAAAGAGTACATAGTGGTTATCTCAAGGTCACATGAGCAGGAAACAACATGGACAACATGCATATTGTGAATGGGAGGTGCTGGTGGGGCTATCAGAGCTTCCTAGGTCAGGCAGGACACACAGGGAGTCACACTGTCCCAGAACAAAGCAGGAGGAAGTGAAGACGGTGCCAAAAATCCTGGTGAGAATGTTCAAAGTCTGGCCAGATCAACCTACCCTTGTAAAGAGAGACACAGGTTGCAGCAATGCCCATCTGGAACTTGCCTTTGCAGGATGTCTTGTAGATCCTGCCCTGCTGAGGCTGGAATTACAAAATCATTTTGTGTGTTTTTGCTTGATGCTTACGTATTCCTTCATCTCAGGGCATCATGGTCCACGGAGAAGCTCACAAGAAAATAACCACAGCAACTGTCATGAAATTGCCACCAGCATCTGGATCTTCTTGAGGGTGAAGATGAGTGATGATGCAGATGCAAAGCCATAAAATCAACAGCAGCTTTCCAACAAAAACCAGAGGACAATGACTTTGTTGGAGCACCAGCCATCAGGAATGTCTTTAAGGGTTAAAGTAGCGAGCTGACAAAAACCTTAATGTTTTTACAGCACACAGACTTGTAACATACAATACAGGACAATTCGTTCTATTGATGTCTAAAAATTCTTAATGGAGAAACAGGCTGTCAAAATACAGGATACTTTATAGGTTAGCTCTTCTCCATACTTCATCCTCAGGTATTTGCCAAGTTAGCAGAGGATCAGACTTCAAGTCACATTTAGGCTTCTTTAGAGCAGTTTTTCCACTAAAAGCTTAGCTCAAAGGCATACATATTAACAAAAAAAAGAGCCATTCGTCAGACATTTCGTCCTCAGAACACTTGCAAATCCTGCATATAATTTTTTATCTAATTGAAAGGAAATAAAACATCTTTTATATAGTCAGACAATTGTGCACAGTCTTTACCAAGAATGGAAAAATGCCCTAAAAATGGAAAGCAGGTGGGGTTTCTCCACAGCAAGTTTCTTCATCTGCACAAGAACAGATAGGCTACATCCCTGTTTTCTGTTTAAAAAGAACCCATATTCATAAAATAGTTCTGTGAGCTGGAGCTCTGTTGGAAGTGGTTTTTTGGTGCCTCTAGTAGCTGCATGTGTCTACAGTTTCTTCTAAGCCGATTGAGAAAACTTTCCTACTTTCCTACGGTGCCACGGCAACCTTGGCACTCCACCTTTCCTTTCCATTGCTACTAACTTGGAAGTTCTGCAGATTTCTTTGATGTTGCTATTGGCTTGGGAGTGTCACAGCTGAAGAAAACAGAGGACGTCTTCAGAGATGTTGATGGGAATGGGGGAGAAGAAGCAGAATTTGTTCTTCGCTTAAAAGACACCTGAGACCTGCAGAACAAAAGAGAAGGGGGAAAATGCTCAACAAAATAATCCCCACTGCAGAACTTGGGGTCTAAAGGTCACTGGTATTTCACTGAGGATTTGCCTCATTACATCTAAATATCTTCATTAGCCCAGAAGCCTCCTCGGTAGAAACAGAGCTGGTAAAATTGGACCACTCTGGCAAGCACTTTTTTTCACACCCAGGTGGATCCCAACGAAGCACACAGTGACACCATTATTTCAGACATGGGTTATCAGCAAAGCACACAAAAATGCAGGGTTAGTGCAGCAACTTTCAGAATAAAAGTTGCTGATAAACCTGGAAATACTCTCAGACCTCCCATAGCACAGGAACAGCCAGGAATAGTTAAGCGAGTGCCAAAGCAAAACCCTTGACCTGAACAACTGCATATTTCAGAGGCATTTAAAACAAAATCTCAGGCTGAACTCAGAGGCATGAGAACAGGATAGGAAATTTACATTATATTAATGAGGCACAAAATGGGTCAGAGTTTAGTTTGGGGTCAAATTTTGGGACCTTTCTGGCTTTCCTGGATCCTTTTTTTTTTTTTTTCTTTAAGTGCTCTAACTCAGTGAGAAGTACTTGGGGGATACCTCCATCTTGTTTTCCACTCAGCAACATAGCATCCCTCCCAGATAAACTAGTCTGAACCATCCTTATTTACTGTGTCAGCTATTGGAGGGATAAAGCCAGATGAGATGGTTCCATTTTGTTGTTTTTCCTCCCACCTTTCTTCTTCACTGCCTGTCACCGATTCCCTTTCCTCCCCCTCTCCTCTCTCACTATTAAAACAAAACATCTGCCACAGTTTTTTGAGGTGATTTGAGCTTTTTCAGGCTGTTACCAGCAAAGATAGGGCTTGGCAGGGAGGGAAGCTGAGTGAGAGCCACAGCAGGTGAAGGGTTTTAATTCCCCCGTTACTGCAATCAGTTGCCACGACCACGGAGCTGTCCGCGGGAGGTAGCAGTAATGATTTCCAAACCAAAAAGAGAGCCCTGGCAGGTTGGACTGGGGCTTGGCCCCATCCATCAGAGCTCTGCAGAGCTCAGCTGGTGACTAGTTGCTGCATCACTCCTTTCTGATTAAATTCCCCTTAAGTTTAAAAAAATAATACGTCCTTAGTGGAATAAGAAACTCTGGAAGAAGAAAGAAAATATCTTTCTGGGCTTTTTTTGGCCAACAGTGAACTAAGGGCCAGCCCTGAAGAAGCATATGGGAAAAATGGCTCTAGGACCATGCTTTTCTTCTCTTAAAGCACAGGGCTTATCCTTGCATTTTCTGTGACCACAAAATCCAGATTCACCGGTGAACTAAGATCCTTTATACGATTATGACAAGGAAAAATGCTGGACAATGTACATAAATTATTATGTGTGAACTATGAGGTACAGAAGCGCCCAAGTCTTTCAGCAGACAATTTCTCAGAGGGGTTGATCAGAACAACCTGCACATTTTTGTCCAAGACATTTTGTCTGACATTTTGTTCTCCCAGCTATCTGACCCTTTTTTTCATTATCTGTCTGCTTGCCAGTGTGTGCAGGAGCCAAGCAGATGGAGGAGAGGGGCCACCAGGTATTTTGTCATCCCCGGTCAAACCAGCTCTGAAGGAAAAGATAAAAATAGGTCCATGTCACTGGATCCCAGGCCAGGAAGGTCCCACCACCTTTAACACTAAGATTTGCCTATTGTACCCAAGAACCAGTATTTACGGCAGCAGCAATATTAATAATTATACTAATAGTTCATCTTCTCAGTTTATGTTTCTTTCCTTTAGTTCTTAGAGTCCTACTGGGGAGGGAATACTAGTTTGTGTCTAGCCCAAACTCCTTTTAGCATTGAAATGGAATAAAAAATCCCAGAAACTATCATTACTGGATTAAAACAAAACTTTTGGATAAATGTGAGATAATTTTTTTTTTTATTTCATTTGGGGGCTACATAATCTTTTTGGATAACCTTTTCCTTTGGTTCAAGTTAATTTTCAAAACTAAACCACTATGAATAGCAGATCTGAAGCAGGTGAACATTCAGAAAACAACAAAATGAAACATTGCATCATTTTCATGGCCAATCTTTGCGTTTTAGAAACTCTGATAGAAAAGTAGCCAGGACTCTCTTCTTTTCATAGAAATTATTCATCAAATTTGAATCCGTTCACTGCCTTTCTCTTCCCAAAACCCCATTTGGAGGGATGAACCTATGGTAGAACTTCCCCCCCACCCCCCAGCGTCTATAGTTGTGTCTGCCCCAGACAGGGAGCAGATGTGGCTGAGGCACTTGGGTCAGCCCTACTTCCCTTCCATGGACCAACAACCCACACAGACCCCCCCAGATTTTATGGGCTGGTGTGCAGTGAAACCAGCTTGAGGAACAACTAAATAAAAGAAGGTCTCTACTCCAGGCAGCACAGCCAGGTGATTTTTAGGCATCACAGCCTCATCCCTGCTGCCCAAAGTCATGTCACTGGTCATCTGCTGTTTTCACCTCATGCTTCCTCTATCAGCATGCTCTAGGACACTAATGGCTCCCACAACACAATGATTTGTCTGAGATTATTATGGAATTGGAGAGTAAAAGAGAGTTCCTCAAAGTCCTTGGAAACTCTACCTGGTATGCACTGAGAGGCTGATAACACCACCCTTTGAACATGGAGGCAGGGGGTAGAAGGAGCCCAACTATTAATCTTCTGTAATCTTGCTGGAATTAAGTGACAGTGATGGAGTACTTTGTAATGGACTTCCTGAATCCTCATACAAACGGAGGAAGTGACCACCCTTGACCAGATTTCTGCTCACGCTGCCTGTTTCCCTGCCTGCATTACACATTTTCCCCTTTGCAATCAGCTCCGACCCTGCTTTAGCAAGGCCAGTGAATTAATGCTCAGCCAGCCCACAAGAATGGCTGACTGGAGGGGCCAGAGGGTTCCCTGGAGAGTGGTTTGCAGGGTATCATCAAGCTGAAATCCTCAGAGCAGAAAGGTCTCCTACGTACCAGGAAGGCAGCTCTGGGATGGTCAGCCTCAAGTCTCCGTTGCCTAAGGAAATCTGGCCAGTGGTGTCCCAAAACACTGCGCTTTCCTTGGCACACCAAGAAATGCTGTCCTTGGGCTCTCCCTATGACATGGAGAATGTCTAGCATTCCTGGTGCCTCTAGTCACTCCTAGCAGAGACATGTTCAATAGAACCAGCAGCAGCACAGGAGACGCTGGAGACTTTCAAGCTTTGAATCCTTCAGGCCATGCTGGGGAGAGGGTGGATTTATTTTTGGAAAGCGTCAGTTGAGCTCTATTGTCCTGGTGTATCCATGTTATAAAACCATGCTGGGGACCCATCCCTGCCCCATGATAGGCTTGCATAACTCTCCAGCAGCACTGGTTTTGAAAAGGGACCATGACCCTCCTTTGCATTGCCAGCTGGGAGCTCTGGCAGACAAGCCCCGGCAAGTTTATGAACTCCCTGTCTCCCACCCAACAAGCTGGCCATGAAAATGCCCCAAAGGCTCATGTTGAGTAGTCAGTGTGAAACAAAAAAGAGACCACAGATTAAGGCCCGTGGGAACTTCCAACCATGCCAAAGGGAAGAGCCAATGGACTCTATGGCCATAGAAGGGCATATTCAGAGTCTGTTCCCGGCATCCTGACTTTGGTTCCAAGCACTGGCTTTGGAAGCCCAGTCAGTCTGGCAGCCTGTGTGGGCTCTGCCTCTGGCATCAGGGCTGGCAGGAGGGGGGACTGTGGGAGAAATGGAGCTCTGAGAAATAAATCCCTTTGCTAAAGTGGCCCTGGAAGTCTTGCAAACACAGGGACAAAGACCTGGGCTGCAGAGAGGGAGGTGACCTCATTAGGATGTCAAGCATCACAGTGAGATGTCTAACCTGCCAGCCCAGCCCTCATTAATATCACCTATAAGAAGAACAGCTGGCCCATCACACCTCAGCTCGGGCGTGGGCTTTGATTTTTTCATCTTTTCCCACATCAAACTCTCAGGCACTCTGAGCAGCAGGGAGTTCAAGAGGTACACCCCTTGGCACCAGCTCTGGATTTGGCCACTTGGCCCTGACATGTTTTCAAACAAAAATCACATTATCAGTGTGATCTTTCATCCCTCTCCTGTCTCCTGGAACCCACTACTCAGCAAAGAGCCACCTCTGATCTTCACTAATGTGGATTCACTCCTGCTGCAGGGGAGGGTCAGAATCAGGCACTTGGATTTGTGCTACCTGATAGTCCTTTGCTGTCTTTCTTCTTTTTTTATCTTCTTTTGCTCTCCCCTCAGCTGGTTAAACCCCCACTTACTTGCTGCCTGACTCAGGAAAGTCTAAAGATTAGTAATGAGTTCAGGCTACGGTCCAGTGTTTTTTGTCACTTACTTGTATAAATAATGCAGGAAAAGCTCCTGCATTGAAATCCAGGCGCTCCATGAAAGGTGTAGAACAGGAGAGGTGTGAATGGAAACCTTGGTGGCATTAGGGCTTGTTTTCTAAACATTCTCCATCAGTAAGCACACAGTCTCTTGGCACTGCACAGTCCCACTGAGGTCTTTAAATTGTATTTCTAGGATTTCTCTAAAACAGGGGCCTCAAGCTTTTAAATACAGAGGGAGCTAGGGAATGGTTTCTTTAACAAGAGATTTGAGCAATCAATGTTTTTTGTCTCTCTTTTTTTTTTCTTTTATGGACATCTGCTGGGGTTTGTATTTTTTGAGTCATGGGGGTGAAGGGGGTTGAGGGGGAAAGAGAGGCTTGCAGACAGGGTGAACACAACATACACTGGAAAAAATCCCGGATGCTATAAATGTGAGCCTCCTAACAGTGCAGCTCATCTGAAGCAAAATGAAAATATCAGGCATCCAAGAAACATATGTGCAGATGGCTTTGAGCCCAGTCTCCTTACTAGGGCTCTGCATTAAATAAAATGCACCGGGTCATGTTGCTATAGATATAAGAGATTACTAGGTGCAATGTGCACTTCGCTGTGAAACTGCAGGTTTTTAAACAATTGGAAATACAGACCTTGTTTATGGATCAAGCAAATGGCTTCAGTCAAGCAGAGCAGTCCTTTCTTTGTTGGTTCTTTATTTTTTTTTGCTAGGGTTGGGGTCAGGAGGCTCATACTCTGTGAGATTGTGCTATAGTCACTGCTCAGGAGGAGAGCGGTCTCACCACTGACGTGAGAAGCAGCATCCAAGAGGGCTATTGACTATGACCTGTATTTCTGAAGGATGATATGAATCAATCCAGAGCCTTGGCAAGACCTCGCTGTTGGGGCTTTTGCTTTCAGCCAATGTCAATTATGTCATTACTGAGCCTGCAGAAGCTATTACTAATGTTACTTTTACAGTTCACTGCCGACCAGAGAAAAGAGTTTTTCACACTGTTGTCGTTTTGTTGGAGCAAGACTATACGAATCACAGATGGCTTCCTTGCCAGATGTAGCCTTGCAGGACCGCAGTTTGGGGTTTACAAGAGGTTTAATGAAAACTTGGCACTTTACCAACTTTTGGCAAATACTCTTGGGCTGTCAACTCACGCAAGCAAGTCAAGATCCTAAAAATGCCTAATGACTTGTTCTCACCGAACGAGGAGGTGAAAAGTTTTACCTGAGAAACAAAACCCAAATGAGCAAAGCAATATTCGATCACACTGCACCTGAGATCATGATCATTGAGGTTATTGAAAGCTCTCGCTGCACTCTGGACTTGTTCCCAAGTCCTTGCTGTTGCGATTGAGGAGTCCAATATATTTCTGCTGACATAGAATACTGACGGTGAGTTGGGGGGAGAAGGGACATCCAGGTGCTTTGATGTCTACTGCTCTTTTTTTTCAGTAATGACTTTGCTGCTTTGCCCTGGCTGAGAGTTCATTTGCTGGCTTTTAGGCTTGGTTTGTTTCTTCCTCGATGATATGAGCACTTAATTAAAATTGTGCTAAACGAAATTCTCAGATGTGTGCCTTCAGATGTAGAACTTCTCCAATATTAAATTTGCCAAACGGTACAGAAACAACCAACATCTCTGGATGCAAGTGGAAACTCTTTGCATTATTTGAGTTTTCAGGTATATTATTTCCTTTTCTGTATTAATGAAATTGTGTGCTTAGTGAGAGTTGACATAGCACAGTGTCCTTTTAAGCATAGTTCTTCTTAGTTTATCAGTCTCCCCATTTTACACTCCCACCAACCTGGACTAACATTCATCCTGGTCTCAACAGTCAAAGGGAGTCAGCTGCAGTGATTTGGCTGTGAAGCTTCTTTGGTTATGCTTCGGATAAGAAATGAGTTCCTGGGTCCCAGTAGCCTCAAAGTGCTGTCTCATGGCTGCAGTATGTGCACCGGTGGGATGGAGCACAATGGTGCCTGTGCATATAAAAACTGCACTTGAAGCATTCAAAAAATCATCCAGGCAAATCATCAGGCAAACAAACCCTGAAACATTATTCACACCACATCTCAAGACAATGTCTCATCTGTGGGCCTTTAGCAGTCTCCCAGAACCAACTGCCTTTGCTTCAGCTTGTCTGCCTGTCTAAATATCTTCATCCCGAGCCTAATTTGAATGGTAGATTTTTTATCATCATTGGTGCACAAACCAGATGACCGAATTCTCTGGAGGAAGGAGGAAGTAGCACTTTACATCCAGGTGGCAAAGGAATTAATAAAGTGGCTGGAGAAATGTAATCACAAAGATGTCATCCTTTTTCCACTGACTGAGGTTTGGATGCAAACCTGATACTTAACTCCCCTTAGAGTTCCTGTGGATTCATCTACTTCAGAATCACCCTTAAACAGAGTTATTCTGACTTTTTCTGCATCAGGTGCTCTGAAACTTTACAGAAATGAAGTTCATTTATAAGATGCAGATAAAATCAATATCCCTGAGACAAGGCACACCGAGCACCATGGGTGTGCTTCTTTTTACTTTGGTGATTGCATAAGGGAGTTGCAGATCACAGAATCTTAGAATGTTTTGGGTTGGAAGGAAACTTAAAGACCATACAGTTCCAATCCCATCCAACCTGGCCTGGAACATTTCCAGGGATGGGATGTTAGGAAAGCTATAATGGATTGTAAATCTTTCTCTCTTTCCCCCCTCAAAAAAGAAAAACTACAAGTGCCAGGCTACCTTAAATCAGGTTCTTAATAATCTTCCATTTTATAGAAGGATTTTGGATAGGATCAGAAGAAATCTAATGGTTTGTGATAACTAACCCTTAAAGAGTGCCATGTGTCTTTTCATAAAATATTGGCTTGCTGGCCTGGGAGGGATATTGCTAATGAAAGGCTGCAAAGATGCATAATATTCACTACTATATGCAACAGAAGAGACTTAGTATAACAGTATACTAACACTATATTACTATACTAACACTATACTGCTATACTAACACTATACTATACTATTATAGCAGTAGCTCTAATAACAATCAACTCTAAAATATGTTCTGCTTGAAATTATCTTTTCTTGGATAGCTCTTTATCCCCCCAGTGAAATCTCAAGCACCACTGTTCCCATGATGCATAACACCTCAATCTCGGTTCTACAAATGCTTCTCTGTAGGTGGCCCAGAGGACTAAATTTTGTCAAGCGTTGAGCTCACAAACAAGAGCTGGGACTCTGAAGAAGTGACCATAGGCTGTGGATGCCCCATCTCTGTTCAAGGCCAGGCTGGAGAGAGCTCCGAGCAACCTGATATGGTGGCAGGTGTCCCTGCCCATTATTAGGGTTGGAACTAGATGGTCTTTAAGGTCTTTGCCAAACCGAGCCATTCTATGATTCTACGATGATTTTAAGTCTCCAGAGCATGTTGTGGACATCCGTGCTTTGCATCATGGAGGTGCCAGTGTGTCTCCATTTACTAAAGTGGGAGCTAGCTAATATGGGTAGCTATGGGCAGGTGAGGTGACTCTTATCCCCATGAAAAATTCTGCTTTTTCCCTTCCTTCCATAAAATAGAAACAAATCTATCTCCACTTGACAGAGCTGCTGTAAGGATCCAAACCTTACAGAGAGGGAAGTGCTTAAATGAGCCAGCAAGGTCATGGTAAATTCCAACATTCAGGAGTGCACGATTGGTAATGTTTAACATTCCCTAGTAAAATCACAGGATTATTAATTTTCCTGCCTTATATACCTCTGGAATGGCAAAAGCGAGAGCAGAAATCTGGCCCAGTGATCCATCATCCAGGGCTTTGAAATAAAGCCAACTTCAGTGAAATTTGAGTGAGCCTTTAGAAACACAAGGAGGGCTAAAGCAACAAGTGCATTTCACTAAGCTATGATATCATCTTCTGCTCCTTTCTAGAGGGGAAGCTGTTTATCGGATGTGTAGGACAGAAGAAAGAAGCAGAAAAGCACACACATACATTTAAATATTAAAAGCTACCCCAGGAAAGAACTTAAAATCTGAGGTCATTTCCTCGATGAGCTTAAAACATTATTTGTCATCTACACTGAAACAGGAGAAAAAGGGAAACAGAAGAAGGACAGGAAAAGGCCTGTCGCACCCTTGCCATTTGTGGTTTGCAGGGAAGGTGCTCAATTACACCAATCAGCAGACAGGCTGTGAGGGTGTCTCTTTCATCTGCTGCTGGCTGGCCCTGAGCACCATGGTGGCAGAATTCATGGAGGATAACAGATGAGCCTTGGAAAAGCCCTAGTACCACCTGGGACTGGTTTACATTTCCTTACCATCATAGGCATTTGTCAGAACCTCCAGCCAAACAGCCTCAAAGGAATGAACTTTTCTCTTTTCTGCCCAGTCTAGGCTGTGGATATTTGCAGGGAAGAATTAAATCCACTCCAGAGGAGGTGGAAAGAGCAGATCCAACAAACCCCCTCAGGAGATTGCTTAAGCAGCTTTAGCAGTATATTAAGTGGCATAGTATTGGGGTTTGGGCTTGATTTAATAGATTCCCTTCATATCAGTGCAAAGTGGGTATAAGAAAGTGCATTGCATTGGTTTGTTGTGACACAAGTACAGGATCTGGCACTTGTTGAATCTCACACCATTGGCTTCAGGCCATAGATCTAGTCTGCCCAGATCTCTCTGAAAAACCTTTCTGCCTTCCAGCAGATCAACACTCCTGCCAAATTGGTGTTATCTGCAAATGTACTGAGGGTGCACTCTATCCCCTCATCCAGATCATTGATAAAGACGCTAAACAGGACTGGCCATGAAACAGCCCTGGGGGACACCACTGGTGACTGGCCTCCAGCTGGACACATCTCCATTCACCACCACTCTCTGAGCCCGACCATCAGTTTTTTACCCAGCAAAGATTCCAGCCATCCAAAACAAGAGCAAACAGTTTTTCTATCAGAATGCTGTAGGAAACTCTCAAAGGCATTACTGAAGTCTAGGTAGACAACATCCACAGTCTCCAGGATTTGTGTTTTCTTCTGCTCATGCTGAACTCCCAGTAGAAGCACTGGGCAGCCTGTGTGATGGCAGAACAGCAGGATGTGAGCAATGTAAAAGTACAGACTAGCACAGGCATCTGTGGGATGTTTGGCCCTGGTCATGTTTTATTTATTAGCATGGATGCAGCTTCAGATGTCTTGAAGATGATCATAGAATAATAGAATCAAAGAATGGTTTGAGGGACCTTAAAGCTCATCTCAACCCCCCCTGCCATGGTCAAGGACACACTCCACTAGACCAGGTTGTCTTAAGCCCCATCTGACCTGGCCTTGAACACTTCCAGGGATGGGGCAGCCACAGCTTCTCCAGGCAACCTGTGCCAGCATATCACAACTCTCACAAGAAAGCTGAAGCCATGGAAAAGGCATCTTCCTGTGAGCATCCCTCCATCCTCTCTAGAGCGGGTCCCTGCCAACGTTTTGCTTCCATTTAAACTGCCCCTAAACAGCATGATGAGACTTGCTCTGCAATAAGCTTGTGGTCTGCCCAGCAGCACTGAACTGCTCTTTGGTCTGCAGTTGCTGTTTAGCCTCTGGATTGCACAGCTCCAAACGTATCATTGGTTCCCTGTTATCAAGGGCTCTGACTCAGAGCTCAGCAAAACATTGGCATTCCAGCCTGTGGGAGCTGTACATTTTCTCCCCCAGCAAATTTGGCTTGAGCCACACCAGTCTCATAAAAAATCAAAATGTCCAAGAAAAGACAAGGCTGTTAATTCTTACATATTTACCTGTTAAAAAGATGACGCAGCATCTTGTGACTCAGCTGAGGAAAGGTCGGCATTTTTTTTTTACTCTATGAAAGAAAATGATAATGATGATAATAACTGGTATGTGAGGTATTTCTCTTTGCTGAAACTTGGATCAAGGACCAAAAGATCCTGATGCAAATCAACAAGGCAGTGTTAGTGCTTGAAGCAGCAGCAAACGCCATCCTTCCCCTTCTGCTGCTGTAGAGCCCAAGATGCTGCCGCTCAGCAGCACAGCTGAGTGAATACACTGGCAGTGCCCTTCCCTAGAAGTCAGAGCAGTCTCTTGTCAGCACTGCTCTGAACAAGTACATCACAGCCTGATGTCGGGTGACACAGCATTTTAGTGGAGTTTTTTTTACAGCCTGGGCATACCCTACAGCTAAAGCGGCCCTGCCAGGGAAGCGCTCAGGCCCTCTGCACTGCTGGTGCTGCACAAATGGAGGGTCCCCTTGCTAAAACACAGCAGAGGTGGTTTTGAGCAGCTCTGCAGCCCTTCTGCATGAGGGGAATATCATACAGCCATTGATTCTTGCTGGCAAGTAAGCTGGGAATGAGAAATTTCTGTTTGTCTGACCACTGTGTACAGCAGATGGGAAATCAGCAGGGAAGTAGTGGTCAGCAAGGCAGCAAGTGGCCTATAGCACATCAGCACCAGGAGGTCCACAGATATTGCTGTAAAACAATAAATGCTGTCAGTTTAATACTGGCAGCGAGACGAGCTGGCAGCACAACACCATAGGGATGTGAATACTCCCTGCGCACTCCCTGAGTTAATTTCAGCTAATTTCAGCTTCTTCTAATACAAGGAAAAAAGAAATTATTTTAAAAGCGTTATTAATCCACTTTTGGGCCAGAAAAACCCTCCAGCACAGACACTTGCATTATATAGAACATCTAGCTTCGCTCAGCAGCATCAGCATCACACCCATAACTTTTGGTAGAGCAATGGTCTCATTTTCATCAAATGAGGAAGACTGGCTTCTTCCCTGCTCTAAATAATCATGTCTATTACCTTTTCTTTTTGTATGATAATTTTATAATAAGAAACTGGAATTGCTCCTCAGGATGAACTTCAGTACTAATCACAAACACAGGCCAGGCTGTGGGAAGCAGTGAGCTCAGAGGCATTACCTGATTGTTAGTGTTAAAAGCAAGAAATGGTGAGGAAAATCTGTTCCCTACTCCCTCCAAGTGTACTGATCTCTGATCATCCTTCCCATCCTGATCCTTCCCCTGGTAGTGTGAAAATCAGCAATGCCCAGCCAGCCATTTAAGCATAAGGAGATAAGGGTGAAGGGGAAATTTTCCACAGCCCATCTGTGATGGGCTGATGGCACTGTTATAATGAAAACCTGCTGAGTCATCTCTCCATGTTCAAAGCCAAATGAAGATTGATTGAGGCAGGCGTGGTGGGGTCAAGAAGTAGACTCATCATGATAGATGAGCGTATGTTTGTGCATCTGAACTCTGGGCTTTCCTTGCACAGTGCTTTGCTGTCTCCTCAGTATCTCTAGGAAGGTGTTAGGAGTCAGTCAGGGTTCAAGGAATCCTGCAACACATCCTGTGCCACTTCTAAAGGACACAAGGACTCAGTTCAGCCAAGTCTTGCCTGGCACTGTGGGAAGATGCTTTGCTGCACGACTACCCATGGGGAAGCAATACTCCAAAGAAGACAAAGCCCACTCAGTAGCTTCCACTTAACATTTCCATTTGCCTCCCTTTGCCTCCTTTTATTACAAACACCATGTTGTTGTTAATATTTTTTCTTCCTTGGCTACCTCTTTCCTTCTGCAAAAGGTCAACAGGCTAAATCAGCTGTCTCTTTCTCTAACAAGCTTTCACTCACAGTAAGTGACATTCACTGCAAAATGTCTCAGTCTCCAGCCCAGTGGGTTTGTCAGTCTAGAGGAAGCAATTTTAGCTGCCATCTTAAATTAAGACTTGCAGCCCTAGGAGATGGAAGGTGAGACCTGCGTGGCTTTCTCCATCACCCAAAGCACAGAGCCTGGGGGAAAAAACAGGACCTCTGAGAGACTGATGTCTGCCTCCAGATTTCCCCAGTGCCTGCTCCTTCTGCCTTTTCCCCCTTATCTCCTTTTCTCACCAGATATTACACCCTAAAAACACGCAGACATGTTCTTTCCTTGACCCCAGCAGGCCTTTAGCAAGGCAATGCTTTTGTAGGCAATTATTTTTTCTGAGACCTGGATGAAAACTCATTTTAAAAATTTATTTTCAGTTTTGTTCTGCTTGGTTCTTCTGTGAGAAGAACAGGTTCCCCAATTATCCTTCCCTGGACTAGACTGCTGCCTGCCCATGGCTGCCACAATCCTTTAGGACACCCCAGGGCCATGTCTCTCCTCTTCTCACTGAGCCCTGCAGTGTTGTACTGCGTCTGAGACCCCCCATGCGACACTGTCCATGCTTTGGTTTGACTTCTCTGTCAATAACCTTGCTAGGCTGGATCTGGGATTTGTCAGCAGAAGGATGTTTTCCTCATACAAAGCTTAATACTCTGTTTGGACCATTCGTGATTCGTCTCTGCCTGACATTTTATGCACTTTGAGAAACCCATATGGCCCTGAGTGAAAATAGACAGCCCTTTAATGGTGGTATGGGCAGCAATGCAACGAGGTCAGGGTGAAAAATGTCAAAAGTCAATTTAAACTATTAAAATGGTTGCTTTGAACCAAAGCAGGACTTGTCTATACCATAACACAAGGTTCATCCAGGTTAGGGGTGGTGGAGGACAGAGCACTGCACTCTTCCTCAGCTTATCAGCAGTCAAGATTTTATTCATTCCTCAGACAAGCCCTCAGATCCAGTCAGTGCTCTCAAGATGAGAAACTCTCCAGACTATGTCAGATTTCAGGAAAATACAATGACAACAGCCTTACTTCACAGATACTGATATTTCAGAGAAGAAAGTACATTTTTCAAGGCAGAGGGCAGCAACCTGGAGTTCAGTTATATTGTCTGGGTGATTAATGTGTTATTTAGGGAGCAGACAGAAGCAAGGAGTCTGAGAGGGACCTCCTCTTCTGTATGCCTGTCTTCTAGTGCTGCAAAAAAAACCCCTCCACAAACCAAAAAAAAAAAAAGCAAATTTAGCTTATGTGAACACTGTGTGCTTTCTGATTATCTAAGGGGCATTTGAGATACATTGTGTGCACAATGGCAGTGACCCAAATAGTAACTTGTGCCTGCTGAAGACAAATGCTCATGTTTAACTGCTTCACAGACACAGCTTATCAGAGCAACTAGTCCAACAACAAGCAAAACAACAATACAAACAAAAATCACGAAGAAAGGAAATAAAATTTAGTTATGTCTGGTTTATCCTTACTGATCTGTGAGAGGCAAGATCCAAACTGGTGTGGGTTTCAATCCAAAGGGACTGAATCTCCTTCTCTATCCACTTCCCTTTGTACCACAAAGGTGGCTGAAAGGGGAAGGAAATTTATCCCAAATATGAGGGCCCTTCAGTTGTAGAGACTCAACGAAGCTGCTCAGCTTTGGGGTCACAAGGGAGAGCCTTGTGTACTCCAGCTGTGGGTGTCCTGAGTGGTGGTGGCAGGTGCAGGAGGGAGCGTGGCATTTAACATCCACATGCAGCACCAGGGATGGGAAGACCATGCAAGGAAAAAGGAGTAATGAGTTCATTTTCCTCCTGGGTACCAGATGTAATAAATACTTTATGCACCAACTCTCAGCACTGTCAGACACTGATTCCTAAGCAGGAGATAGAGACTTCTGAGTGTCCCTTGGAGGATTTTCCCCTGGAATTCAGTGTCCAGGTCTTGAATGTACAGCCCTAGCATGTGTTTACAGAATATATTTTTCATCACATGGTCCCCCTAGTTCCTTTCACCCTTCTCTCCTCTCAGGAAATATAGCACAGTGCACACTTTTGGCATACAGTGAAACGTATAAATAAACCAGTATTTTGCTGGGTCAGCCCTCTGTTGGCAAACTCCTTGTGCTTTTTCACTTGAGGCCACAACTCCACTTAAAGTGACCATCTTGTCTTGGCAGGACTCGTTTGCCTATTCACTCACTCCTCAGCTCTGCTCTTTGGGGTCGAAGTACACCAAGAGTTCCTCAGTTGCCCTTGGCTTCCCCTTAGAAAATGAATGCTGAGTTGTGGGGACAGTCTATGCCATAGAGAAGGAAAAGGCATAAAAATACTGCTTGCCAGCATTCAAGAAAAGAGAGGAGATATATGATGTCAGGTCCTATTCAACCACAGGAGGAACTGCAGGAGGTTTTTTTACAGCTCCCACCATCAGCTTCCACACGGCTTTTCAAATACCCTTGCACAGTAATAAATATCTCTTGGCCCTGATGAGGAGAGACATTTCATGGGACACAGAACATATGAAAAGACCTCTAACATCATCTTTTCCAACCATGTCCACTGCCATATCTACCACTAAACTATGTCCCCAGGTGCCACATCTACACTCTTTTTGAACACTTCCAAGAATGGTGATTCCACCACTTCCCTGGGCAGCCTGGTCCAGTACCTGACCACCCTTTCAGTGAATAAATTTTTCCTAATGGCCATTCTAAACCTCCTCTGGCAAAACTTGAGCTAAAACTGCTCACAACATTTCCCAGACTAGTGTAATTTCTCTCTTTTTGTCGAGAAACTGAATTATCTCATCCCTTTTCTTGCATTTAAATTTAAAATTGTTTTTTCCCATCCTAATTCTATATCGAATGTATGGGTTTGATTTTTTTTTCAGTGCTACATTGTTTCTAAAGTGCAAAGTGTCTGGAAATGGAAAAGAAAGAAGTCACATATGGCTGCCTCTCAGACAAGGACAACGGGCTGCCCATCACTGAAAGGGTACTGCTATGGGCAAGCCATCCCTAAATATGAGGTGTTTAAGGAGTGAGGATGAAATCTGGAAAACAGACTGGCAATTTCAGATGTGTACCCTCAAAGTAGTCTCACTCTTCAAGGACAGTGCTCTCAAATAGTCATTCTGATCCCAAGCTGGACACTGGTCTGCAAAGCATCAAAAGTTTTGCGTGACATTTCAGAGCCATGTCAAAACCATTTGTATTTTGTAAACAGGAAGTCACATAGCCTGAAGAGGATATTTTTCCCCCCATCAATAGCTGCATGCAGCCTTTTTGCATAACCCTTTTTTGCAGTATTTCAGGACTGAAAAGCTCATTTCCCTCTCATAAGCACACAGGAGAATGCAGCTGCCACCCAGACATCCTTTAAACGGGACCACATGTAAGCCACTTAGACTCCAAAAATGAAAGCAAAACACAGTGCTGTCATCACTGCACGGCACCGTCAATCAGAGCCGTTCCTAATATGCTGCACCATGTACATCTCATACCATGTTCATTATAAGCTTAGCCTAATGCCTAATAATACAGCAGAATACTATAAATGTTACAAACTCTGGATTAGTAAGTGGGAGGGATAAGTGGAAACAAAAAAGTTCAGATCCAGTCTTTTTTCTGGCTATGAGCATTGGTGAATACAAATCAGAATTAACTGAGGTGTTTTTCCCGGCTTCACCCTGACCACGTTGTGTGCTACTTCCTGAAAAAGGGCATTTTTGTTCAAGTTACTCCACTGAATAATCACAATCAAATTATTTTACTTGCAAGTTCAGCAAGATGAGCTTGCCAGGACACTCCCCCATTGTGTGGATGGGAGACCCCATGGTGGGTCATGCCCAGCTGCTTTCATCTCCTCCCTTGCCTCATAGGTCCCATCACTGGATGCAGGAAAGCCACAGTGGGAATGTGCTGAAAGGGCACATGATGCCTGTCACACCAAGGACCAAGAGAACAGATAATGTCTACAGGCAGGCTGGGGACTTTGGTCTGTTGCTGGGATTGCCAGGACAAATTGTCAGAAAAACACGTCCTGTTCAGTGAAATAGTTGGTTCAGGTCAAATCCCCATATCCCAAAACTGCTGTAAGTTGTGAAGGCAAAGTATATAAGAGATTGAAAAAAAATTGTGGCATCAAGACTCCTCCTTTGTTTAGAGGCATGAAAGGCTGAGAAGAAATAGGATGTGTCCTTCCATGGGAAGAAAGAATACAAAGCAGTAAATCGTAGCTTCATAAAGGGGCTGACAAAAGTAAAAGCTATTGATAATTGCACCCTTCCTTTACCTGCAAACCTTATAAGACTTCTTAAAGACCAAATATAAAAAGTCATTATCTTTCCATCATAGTATCACTGCTAGAATCCAGGGCCTGGAATGGAAAATACAGATCTGGAGACCACAGGTGACGGGAGAGTTTTGTACTGGGAAAGATGCAGGGCAAAGGAGGAAGAGGACAAGGAGGTGGGTCCAGTTGAATGCATGGTGCAGTGGGAAAAATGTTCAAGGAAGGAGCAAAACCATGGGGAAAAAATGGTTCAGTTAATATCGTTAGATCTATTGGAAGTATAATTTAAAAAACACGAGGAAATTATTAAAATATATTTGGTCATTTGTGTAAAGCTCTTTAAGCATGTTAACATCATCTGTAAAAGTGCTTGAAAGAGGGGAGAGAGTTCATTAAGAATGAGGTGAGGGTAAGAGGGGCCAGAGCTCTCTGATGGTGACTGGTGGGTGGGTTGGTTTCATTGTGGGAAGGCGTTTCCACTTCTTTCAATATGCCCTGGGTGTAAAAGTAGTTATAGCCTTAAACAAACCAGCTGGCACAGGCTTAAAATTGTGTTGTTATTCATATGCATCCAAGTATAAAACAAGGACTGTATAAGCTGAATAAATAAACAGACTCACTGGTCTCTGGTGGGGAGGTCTGTGTCGTTTTATTCACACTTTTTACCATATACTCTGGGGTCATTTGCCAGACTGAGAGTAAATGGCATCTGGTTCTTTAACCCAGGCTTGATCTCCTCTCTTTTAAAGATGTTTCTTTCCTGGCTTCTGGGGTGCAAAAACCAGCTGTAGTGAAAGGAAAATCTAGCCATAAAAGGTCTTAAAAGTATCAGAAATATTTGGGCCTGATTCTGACAGTGTTTATTCCCTCTTTCTGCCACCATAACAGGGCAGAGAATACAACACCCTTGATTTCATTTAAATTCAACTAGAATTGTTATAAATACCTAAATCTCAGTAGAACTAATATAACCAAATCTGCTGCTTTCAAACATTCAATACATCTATGCTCAAACACTGAGCCCACATCCAGTGGGAGGTTGTTTTAGTGATTTTAGTGAAGGAAGAATGCCATTTGCAGGCAGAAAAAACCCACATATTTCAAGGCAATTTTTTTGATGGCAATGCAGAATTAACACCAATTCACCACAACTTGACTTTGCTCAAGCTGCTCTGCGTCACTGATGGTAAGAAAGACAAGTTGGCCCTAATGAGCTGCCTTTGTGGAGACTGTTGGACTCCATTCTTTCAACAAGTCCATTTTATTATTTCGTGATGGTGTTTGAAATGAAAAACAATTCAGATCTTGCTGCAGCTGTGCAGACCAGCCCCCCCCACCTTCTCCAGTGGAAGACCAGAATTAGGAAAATGAATGGTTTTGCTCATTAAACCAAATGATACAAATATCTATCTACTTTGAAAATAAACTAAGAGGACTGTACACTGATATCCTAGGACATCAAGGAGCAGCAAACTGGTTTGGATCGAGACTGAGATGTGGGTGCCTGAAAACCACAGTCAGGCTTTGACTTCCATCCCTTGTTGCCACACATGCACTTGCTGCCACTTGAAGCCAGTGAGATTCCTCAAAATACGGAATTGGGAGAAGTAAAGGGGAGGTTGGTGAATCCTACTGCTATTGTGCTGCATGGCTGTGGTAGATACGCAGCAGTGTCTGGGCAGGAGTAGAAATTGTGGGCAAACCAATCATCCACATCAAAGAAGAGGTGGCAAAGTTTGGGCTCGGGCTGGTTTTCCGTAGAGTGCAGCAGGTGCATCACTGGAAAATGCAGCATGCTTCTGGTTCCATGAAAAATCTTTCCTGTGTTATTAATTTTGGAAACACCTTATTATACTCTCATTAAATGATACCTCCCTTAAAATGCCCTTTATGCATTTATCATGCTGAGGGTTATGTATGGCATTTGCAGCAGCTCTTGGTGGCATTTCAGGTGCAAATTTTTTGGCCTCCTACAGCTTTTGGCAGGGAAAGGAGAAGAGCAAAGTCAGAGACAGAGCAGTTTTAACTTCCTTATGTGTTGAAGGTCAGGTGAAGGAGGGTATTTGTGGTCCAATCCTGCTGTTATTGAAACAAATGGCAGGTTTGCCAGTATGCCTATGGGAGCAGGCTTAGGCTCCGGCTGTGATTTCAGTGTGGAATTATAGCAGGGCCTAACAGCATTAATTAGGGGGTGGTTAGCAGGAAAACGAACCCCCAGTGGTACAGATTATTTGGTAGTGGAGCAATGTGGGTTCGTGACTTCTGTTCTTGGACTGTTCTTATCCCGTGTTCTGTCCTGGCCTCCCAAAAATGCTTTTCTCCTGTGTAAGAAGACAGCACGCAAACACATTCCTCACAAATGCATCGTGGCTGGTTTAACACGGCAGCATGACTGGGGATTTTTCAAGGATGGTGACAGGGGAAAAAAAAGAATTGTGCACTCCACAGATGTATCTTTGAAGACAGAACGTGGGTCATGTTTTGGAATTTAGGGACTGTCATATGGGAACCATTTACTGGGCTTTTAGGGTTTCTTTGTTACAGGGTTTCATAGCAAGATAGATCCTCATCTGCCACCTTTCACATGTACCTAATTGCACAGTAATATACCAGAGGGAGGTATTTTTTTTTCTCTTGATCTTGGCTCTTTGCCTTGCATTTTTCTTCCACCTGATATAACTGCATGTATAATCTTTATTCTTATGCACGCCTCTACGTGTAGATTAGTTTTTCACGTCATCCTGAAAGCATCTCACCTTGATGAATCCCAAAACATAGCTTCACTCTTAGCATAGGCATTTACTTTGGCTGTCAGCTCTGCCCAGGCAGGGATGAGGCAGCTGAGGACCCAGCACTCAAGTGCCTTGGCAGGGATACCCCTCCCATATATATGTTTCCAGGAATCAGAATTCCCTTTCTTTTAACTGTGATGGTGCACAGCAGTATTTATGGTGTCTAAGGCATAGAATGCTACTAGGAGAAGCCCCAGACCAGAAAGCTGTGGTGGAAGTAGGTTTCACTGAGCAGCACATCAATCAGCTGCTGAGATTAATGTCCTTTCAGATATGCACATGGAATTAATTAATTCAATTAAGACTTTTTGTTGTTGTTTCCTGGAAGCAAAGATGTCTTTTAGATCTGGGATATACTACTATTGCACAAAAGGAGAAAAAAACAAAATCACATGGCTGATTTTTGGGTGGTAAAGACTGAAGCTTTTAAAGTGGATTAGTGTTACTGAGGGATGGTGGGAAACATGAGACTCATCCCAATACAGCTTGGAGTTAACTCTGATTTGCAAACCGGGCAAACCTGGGTTATGGCTGAACATCAAAACCATGGTAAGTGCTTGCTGGGCTTTGGCTAGTTCTCATACATAGCTAGGAAAGCAGGAGATCCGTTGGGATCTGTTTGGTTTGGATTAATAACATACACGACAGATGCTGAAATGTGTGTGTGCTCCAACTCAGTGCTGTGGGCACAGAGGACCCAGTTCTGCAAAGCTGAGATGCAACCCTAGAGGTCCAATGGCAGACTAGACCTTTTGTTTCGGAAAAGTTTCTTCCAAATGCAATATTGTGTAATATTTACTCCTCTGTGCATCTACTCCCACAGTGCAGCAGTGATTCACAAGTGTAGTATTATATTATTTACTTTTTTTCCCTTTTTTCTCTTACCAGATGCTGCTTTAGTGTTGCTTCTGTCTGGCTGATGGGTCACAAGGTTAAAATGCCCATCGCCTGCTGGCACTTCACATAAACCCTTTCACAGATTGATCTAATTTTATTTTAAAAGCAGGCTTAGAAATGTTTCTCCTTGCTTTGAGGTTCTTCTTGACTTTAGTGCCCTCATGGTTGCAAAAGAACTAAAGGAAATTTATTCAGAGCCCCAAAGGTTTGGCAGTGGGCACAAGGTGTTTGATCAGGGTTTGGAAACTCTCAGGGGTTTGGGTGTTTTTTGCTGTGTTAGCCAAGGACTATTGTCTTTCTGTGTACATGTGGGACTCGTTTGTCCCAGTGGTGGGAAGTCCTCCTTCATCCTGATACTCATTGAGGGAAAATGCAAGAGCCTTAAGTGCTCAGGGTGAGCCCTGGCTTGAAATAAGGCACATTTTCCTATCATCAGGACTAATCACTCAGAGAATGATCAGAGGATGCCAAAGTCTGGAGGTGCTGGATAAATTTTGGAAAAATCTACCCTTGTCACTATCGAAACTGAACACCCAAGGTGGTTTGGGAACCCAGAAGGAGGTTGTTTGGTTTTATTGATAAAATCCAAAAATAACAACAAAACAAAATAAATTTCCCTTGTGCCTAGAGTAATTTCAAACAACAATGCTCAGGTGGTGACAAGGCAAGAGGTGTTTTAAACCAGTTCCTGGAGAAAATTAGAGCCCCAATCTGGACAAAGTGAGGTTCCATCTGAAATAAAAAGGATGTGATTTTTTGTGGAAAAGGCAAAATCTGGCATTTCTCTAGGACAGTTGGGGAGAGCAGTCAAGGAACTGGGAGCCTGCTGAAGCAAAGAATGATGAGAGATTTAGAAAATGATTTCTTCAGGAAAATGACAAGAACCAAGCTCATGTCCTGAGCAGGGTTGTTGGAGGCTTAAGTCATGACAATGTACCTCAAATATTTAGATAGAAAGGAAATTAATAAGCTGGCTTTATGTCCACTGAGCAATGAAGAAAGAAATCACAGCAAAAGACACCTAGGTTAAAAACTGTAAAGGAGACTAAGGGGTGTTCTGGCATGGATTTTTGGGGAAAACTGTGGATTTGCTTCTGCTGCAAAACCTCCACCCTCTGGGGATGGTTCAGAGGGGTTTTGGCACCCAGGTAACTCTTTGGCACCCACATAACCTTGTGAACTCCCTTCCAGCTCCATTTTCTGTGATTTTGAAATAACAGCAAAATTACACCCTGACAACATAAGAGCTGAGATTATTTGTTTTAGGATTAACATAATTAGACTAAGTATGAATCAGATGTTTTAGCTATTTGCAATTAAAGCACACCAGAGAGATGTGATTCTGTCTCTCTGTCAGTGAAAAATCTATGTGATCAGAGAAAGCAAGTGCTGACAGACACCTTCCTCTAACCCCAATCCAGACATGGCAGGTAGGACTACACGAAGGATTAGGCATCATGCCTTTTAAACCTGTTGGATAGTGCCAGGCTGAGTCTTGCTTGTATAACCATAGCCTTTCTGAAGTCATATATTCAATGTCTTAATTAACATCAAGAAATGTTAACACTTGCTGGATTTACTGGGAAGATTTTAACTCCAGCTTAATTCAGTGCTGACATATCAGCACATGAACTCCAAGATCAGATCCCTCCTAGAGCTGCCTATTTTAAGATCACACGGGATTGCTCTTGGCTGCCTACATCTCCTGCAGTGCTGTGTCAAGCCAACATGCAGGAATGAAATGATGCTCTGGGACTGACACCCAACCTTGGCTGGAAATCTTCGATGAAGAGTCAACCACATCCCTTGGGACAGCCCCAGTGGATAAGTACACTCACAGCTCAAAACACGTCTGTTTTATGGCTGGAAGTATTTTAATTCTGTCTGCTGGATATACCTGGGTTTCTGTTTGTCTGAGAGATGGCTATATCAGTGAACCGATCACAAGGAAACTGCTTACTCCCCATGGGTGCACACAGCACACAACAGTCAAGCCAGGAAATTTCAAGGGGGCAAATCTGTCTTATAGTAATCATCTAGAGATTATTCCAGCCTGTTTATTACAGACAAACCATGAAGGCTTTTCCAGTTTCCCCCATTTTCCTCCTGGTAGCAAGCTGTTTGCTCATACACCTTGACACTGGCAATGAGTTTAGCTCAGGGAAACTTCACCCTTGCTGTGCAGTGGTCTTGGTACAAGGAAGGAAATAACCTTTGGTTCTAATTGCTGTTGAAGGGCTTATTTTATTTTTGTGATGGTTTGAATGTGAACTGGCAGTGCACAGCCAAATACAGTGAGAGCTGCTGGTGCTGTTCAAACATGTGCTGTGGTGTCCTTGGTGGGACCTGAATGGAAAATTGGTTAAGCCCCAGAAATGTCCCTGCTGTTGTTGTTTTGCCTCTGTTTTGAAATCAGAATCGCCCTTCATGTCTGTGGTAGTGGATAAGTGAGGTCCTGCAGCAATCTAGACTCGGGAGAGGGGAAGACCAAAACCATGTCATGGGTGTATTTTAAAGGCAGTTTGCCCTGTCCATCCCTCCAGTCAATGTGCACACAGGTCATGGAACAGCAGCAGATACCACTACTGGGCAGTCAGCCTTTCTCCTCCTGAATCTCAGCACTGAAAGTTCAGAGGGCTCCATTTATCCCTTCCCTCCCACTTCTGGCACAGCCCTCTCTCTGGAAAAGACACCGTGTTGCAGACCCACCCTCTAACAAGTGCCAAAGCAGGTTTTAGGAGAACTGTATTTGAACACACCAGCCCGCAGCTCAACAGCACCACTGGTTTACAGGGAAACTATCTCAGCATAACTCAAACTGTGATCAGCATCTGCTATGAACAGAGATGCAAAGACACAGACATTTCTCTGACAAATGCTTCGTTTCTTTAAAGAAGAAGTGCCCACAGAAGGTTTGAAATCAGGCTGGATTCTGGGAGTCCCTGCAGTGAAAAAAAAAAATGTCCAGGTTTGACTCCCGACGCCAAACTCCTCTGAAAATCCTGGCTGGAGACAAGGACATGCAATCCCAAGGCCCAGGCTGCTGTTTGTAGACCAATTTAGCAGCATGCCTGCTCGACCTCTGGTTGCAGTTGTACCATCTGTGGTCTATTATTGGGGATTTTGTACCAGCTGGGCAGCAGGAGCTTGTCTGAAATCCACCCCAGCTCAGGAGCTGATGAGCTATTTAGCTACTGCTTGTATTTGTCTTATAAAAGTAATAGTAACATGTTCTATTGCCATTAAGGTCTGACATTAAATACATTAATTTCCTAATAGATCTAAAGCAAGAGCTAGGATGGCCTTTATTTTTAATGAACTGAAGACTGCTGTGATCTCATTCATCCACCCATGAAATCCACTGACTGACAAGGTCCCATTTCTGGGCAGTGAGGTTAAATGTGCTTCAGACAAAAGCCAGATTTTCCTTTCTTCTGCATGCCATGGACAGGATCAAAGGAATGGGGAAATGGACATTAAAGCACTTGTAATCAGGGACACAGACTCCATCCCAGCATGGGCCAGCCCCCTCGCAGACTTAGGGAAATGCCGCTGTGCGTTATTGCATGGGAAGCCTGGGAGCTTTGGGGAGCAAACTGAGCAGGTAAATGAGACTGGGGGGCAAGAGCTGCATGAACCAGGCTCAGATGTCATCACTAGCAGCTTTTCCATGTAGGAGTGAATATCTCTTGCACCTTTGGGGCTTCCGTCCAGTTTAAGGCTTTCTTAAGGAGCTTGTAATATCACTGGGACTCACCAGATGGTGCTAGAATGGATAACCCTGGAACAGGATGGATGAAGAGATGGGCAAGCAGGTCTTGGGGGGAAAAGGAAAGCAAGAATACCGATGTGATTACACTTCTCTTTAAAAACAGTGGTAGTGCACTAGAAGAGCTTTTCTCATTAATCACATTTCCCTGCAACTGGAACAACACCGTAGCAGCAGTGGTGCAGCTGGAAATATCACACATAATGTGTGATAGAGACCTGGATGGGTGGCAAGGTCACCACAGGGCCTAGTTTGGAGGTGAAGATGAAGGTCACCTTCAGAGAAGCTGGGGAGTCATCTCCCCTCTTGGCTTTTCCTTTGGTCTTTTGTTTTAAGACACTTTATTCAAGCAGCCTTCTCAAATGGTCTTGAAAGTAATGGGGAAGAAAGACTGCTGATGTCTCCCAAAAGACAGCAAACTGGCAATAGTTTGTTTTCCAAGCACATATGAGTTCATTTTCTTTTCAAAATTTGCATTTATTTTTAACTGGATTAACATCCAGCTAATGTGGATGTCAACCAGTTGGAATGCAATTTTGGGAATTATGTAGGAATTTAGCACTGCTGATATAAACCAAATGTGATTGAGTTGGAAAGCATAAGATATTTTTCTGTATGGGCTTGGTGTCATTAGTATGCTCTTTCTCTTAGATTAACTCTTAGGTGATCCAAATGGAAAGAAACACTTCTACTGTAGCACCCATATGGCTAATACGATAGAGTGTATTACTTAGCTCGGGGTTTAAAAGAAATAATAGAGAGTTTATTACCCAGGTCTTCTTCCTAATAGGAAAGGCCAATTACACTATATATATAAAGCAGTTTTTAACTTGTTATACTGGGGTTTTTTTTCATTTGTCAGTGTTTGAATTATAAAGGTTACTGTAGTGCATAATGATTTGTAAGCACAAATGTGCTGGCATAAGCATGCAGCTGTCCTCATCCTGCATCTATTTCAAGCATGTTCAGTGTAGTTATTGTGGCATGTGCTGAAACTTCACATTGATAAGTCAAGAAAGGACTTA
Source organism: Platyrinchus mystaceus (assembly GCA_035041135.1). Lineage (NCBI taxonomy): Eukaryota > Metazoa > Chordata > Aves > Passeriformes > Tyrannidae > Platyrinchus > Platyrinchus mystaceus. Next base: position 4,468,621 of record JAWWLV010000005.1, read on the forward strand.
AATGTCTTTAAGTCTGTACCATGAAAGGAAAGTGTGCAAATATCTGCTTCATACCTTGCTTTCAGAGTGTTTTCCTGAGCTCAGGCCACAGAGAGGAACCATTCTCTCTTTAAATGGATGTGGTCCAATGGCCTTCTCAGTGCTGAGATCCTGCCTCCAGTAAACACAGACTGGGAAGCATCAAAGCAGAGAGGACGAGTTGTTCGTTAATCGAAATATTGTGAAACTGTGGTTCTGCCAATGGTTTTCTGCTTGGGTTTTGTAGATACGTAGGATGATCAGGGAGCTTCAAAGAAAGATGTCAACCAAATGTTTTTCAGAATCACATGCAAGGCAGAAGGAAATGTGCTTCCTAAAGGTCCTACCGGCAGATGAATATCTTTCTGCAATCATTAAAGTTGTAAAGTCACCCCCCACCCCCTCCCTACACACACATGAAAGATGATGGGATTTGTGACCCAGCCAAAACCAGATTTGGGAATTGGACATTTCCCTTGGAAGGAGCAGCACGCAGATATTGCAGTGGATATGCTGGGGGAAAGCACAACAAGGACCTGGCCATGTTGGGCAGCTCCTCATCCTCTGCTGTTGTGGTGCTGTGCTCCAACCCCCTTTGGCATCTCTGTGCACAGAGACAGGGCTGCCCTGGGACACAGGTCGTTGCCCATGGCTGTGGCTCCTGCTTTGCTGTCTCCTCCCACACAACTGGTGGAAAATAGATAGAAGAGGTGTTTGGCTGCAACTGTCTCCAAAGGCCTGCATTTACTGTGGAGAAGTACATTTTCCTGACCTGTCTCTCCTGCACAGAGGTCTCATTACAGCACAGAATTCCTGGTATCAGTCACATTGCAGTAGCCTTTCTTTGGGGTGCTCCAGAGTACCTGAGCAGAGGAGGCTCCCTGCTGATAAAGGTGCTAGCATTGTTCCCTGCTTCTCCCAGGGCACAACCTCTCCCACAGGACATGATCTTGGATCCCATTGCAGCAAAGGGCAGCTGCCTACTTTATCGATCCATCATACATCTATATCCTTCATAGAAGAAAATTCATTTGGGAACAATGAGGCTGGCAGACACTTTTCACATCTCTATTCCCACAGAGTTGTGTTTGCCCAACTGTACTTTCTTACCCCCAAAAATGCCTAGCAAGAGGGGAACCTCTTTCACCAGAGGACAAGAATATGAGGGATGACTTTGACACCTCCAGCAATAAACTAAAGGGATGATAAAATAATAGTGGTGGCCTTTCGACTCATATCTCTCACAAGTAGGGTTTGTAGCATCAATGGCAGCTTGCTTTGCCTGACAAAGTAAGAGCTTTGATGAATATGGATTTGAGTATGACTCCCAGTTTCTCAAACCAGACCAAATTTCAGTTCTACTTGATGTTCCTTGGGAATGCAGAAGGGTGATCTATGGATAGCAGCATTGGGAAAATGACTTAAATTCATCCTCTTCCTCCTGATAACTCCTTGCCTCCTTGAATTTGCAGGAAGTTTGAGTCATCATGGAATTTCAAGGTTACTACTATTTTATTATTTATGTCTGACGGTTTCCTTGGAATTGCAGACCCTTGGAGAGACATTGCTTCTGCAACACAGATTGTCTGAGCTGTGGTGATGGCACTCTCCATGCGTAAGATCTGACATGGACTCTTTACCCTTGTCTTGCAATTAACAGAGCCGTTCTCTATGAAGTCCCATAAATGGTTAGAGGGCATTAAAAAGTGTCTTATCACCAAGTAATTCCATAATTTTTGGAAACAGAAACCCTATGTGTTTTTTCAATAAGCACTTCTCCTTCTGACAGCGCTACATCTTTCCCAAACACAGCAAGAGTAACCTCTGCACTTTGCCTGCAGCAGTGAAGTATGAAATTTTGAATTCCATGGGTCATTGTTTTTGCTGCAACCAGATGTGGATAAAAGGCAAAGGGTGTTTTATTGTTGTTTTTTCAAGAAACAGAGAAAGGTTTGTACTAAGGTACACCCTCTGTCCTAAAAACAAGTGGCTAACATGTGACTTGAATATCACCAATTGCCATTTCAAAAGATGAAACTTAAAAAAATATATTTTGAATTTAAATATTCTGTCTGCAGCTAATAAAGTACATTATGACTTTAAATTGGATTTGGGAAAACATACAGGAGATCTACAACCTTGGTGCAGGGCTGCGCATTAGCAATGTGGTTGCTGATATCACAGGTACCAATGAGTTGTGATGGATGTAAAAGGGAAATACTCAATGGCTGAGAAAAGCAGGGTAGTGAGACCTTCCTTTTGTTCTGAACAGAATGGGTTATCCATTGGAAATAAATTAACAGATGTATTCAATCCCTGTGTACAATGATGGATGGGTCTATGAAAGCCTTCATTATTGGTATGCATTTTATGCAAACTCTTTTGGTGACTAAGGCGTGTTAAAAACTGCTTAGCTTAATTCCTCTGAAGTCCCAGTGTGCCACTGATGATTTAAACCCTCTGTTTCCTGCTTGGGGGACTGAATATTCAGTAACCAGGAATGAATATCTCACTTCTGGAAATTTATGAGGAAAGTTATCTTTGTGGTAAACTTTGGTGGACCTCAGCACTTGGAAACATTTCCAGAGAACAGTTGAAGCTATGAAACCCATAAATAACAAATTGAGAAGTTCACTGTTTATTTGTGGTGGACAACAGTAATAATATTTCATTTTTATTACTTAATCCAGCCCTCCCTGGATGATATTTGGGTTCCCAGCCACTATCTCTGCAGCCCAGCAGTGTGACATGATTTTTGCTTCCAGCAGTTTCTTCACCATCTGCTTAAGTGCTCTGTTACAAAACCAAAGATAAAAATGGTGATCACAATGAAACACAAACCAGAAATATTTGATCATCATCTAGCTTTGATTGCTGCTGCTTTTAGCCTGGTACTTGACACCACGCTTGCTAGAGGCACTAGTAGCCAGGTTGTGAGAACTCTCAGATTTTACTGCTCCATTACACTTAAAGGATGATGTTCTTTAAATGTTAACAGCTGTGAGTCAGATTTTTTGCTGTGGCAAGGGAAAATTCGGTAGAAAGTTTGATTTTTTTTTTTAATTTTTTTTTGTTTGTTTGTTTTGTTGTCTTCCTGTTGCTGCCCAAGTTCCCCTTGTCCATAAGATCAGAGGGCTGGAGCACCTCTTCTACTGAGACAGGCTGAGAGAGTTGGGGTTGTTCAGCTTGGAGAAGAGAAGGCTCCAGGTAGATGTTATTGCAGCCTTTCAGTGCTTAAAGGGGGTTTTTGGGAACCAATTTTTTAACAGGGCCCGTTGCGACAGGACAAGGAGTGATGGTTTTAAACTAAAAGTGGGTCAATTCAGACTGGATGTAAGAAAGTTTTTACACAAGGATGATGAAGCACTGTCATAGGTTGGCCAGGGAGGTGGTGGCTGCCCCAACCCTAGAAACTTTCATGGCCAGTCTGGATGTGGATCTGAGCAACCTTATCTAGCTAGAGATGTTCCTGCTAATTGCAAGGGGTTTAAACTAGTTGATCTGTTAAGATCCCTCCCAACCCAAACTATTCTGTGATTCTCTGATTCTATGCCTCGGAAAAGGGAAAGAAAAATATTTAACTGCCGATTTGTACCTTTTGCGAGCATCCATCTCTTCTCCCAGTTATGCGACTTCTTTGCTTGTGCCTTTACAGGACTTTCCTTCCACCTCTGTGTATTGCATACAGCTAGGCTGACTCCCTGATTTAGCAGGAAATATCTAGCATCACCTTGGATGAAAATTACAGAATCATAGAATGGTTTGGATTGGAAGAGACCTTAAAAATCACCTAGTCCAAACCCTGCCACCACGGGCAGGGACACCTTCAACTAGACAAGGTTGTGCAGGGCCCCATCCAACCTGGCTTGATGGGCCAACCAAAATAGCTGATGAAGTATTAGATGAGCATAACAGCAGAGTAGGGCCAAGTGTGGGCTACTGCAGATGGGAGCACCGGATAAAGGAGAAATAAAATGATTTGAAGAGAGGAGCCACGGGGAAAGGATACCTTCCCCTTTCAATGGCAGCAGGAGAGAGGAGCTCCACAGCCATCCAGCTATCCGGGGACACAGCTGGGCTAGTGAATGTCTCTGCTACCCATGTAAAAGAGGCAGGTAAGGGGGTGCCTTCTTTCCCCTCCCTCCTCCTGAATCATGGGTTCAGAATCACCCTTTCACTCTTACCACCTTGTGTGCTGCACCAGCTGGTCCTGCTCCAAGGAAAGCCTTCAGAGCAGGACCTGTATCACAGAGGATCACAGAAACTCAGTCTCGTCCCCACTAGTTCAATGATCTCAATAACTGAAGCACTTGGAGGAGCAGATATTTTTATCCCTTTCTAATTTGCAGTTGAGACATAGGGCAATTTTTGTTCCTCCAGCTTTGGAGTTACTTCAACATTGTAAGCCATGGAACAACTGCTCATGTTCTCGCTCCAGCATTTGAAGTCTTCCTGTGAAACAACTGGCCTCTGATGTGCAAGATACCTGCTTCCCACTATTTGGCTTCCAACAGCAAGAAGATGACTTACAGCCATGAATTATCCCTTAATTTAACACATCAAAACCAAGCAAAAATAAACAAAACAGAGTGAAGAACACATGTAGATCATGAACTCACATTTTGCACCTTGCACTTTTGCCCAGAGCACATGTTTTTGCAGCTTATCTCCCTAGGTATCTGTGATGGTGCCTTTTTGTGTGTTTGTTTTCTTTGTGTGGGGATACTTGGCAAGAAACTGCCTCTCTGGGAGAAAAAGCAGTTTTTGCTTCTCTCTGGCCATGGACCAAACAAAGACCATAACTGGACACTTAACCACAAGCTTGCTGCAAAACCTGTTCTGATAAGTGAAGCGGATTGCACTGATTCCAGTGGGTCTTGAGGAAGGTTATGTCCTGACTACTTTGTCCTTTTGAGCTATGTTACCTTTCATTTAAATCAGTTTGCTGTCTTTTTGTAATTTTAGAAATCCCTCCTACAGCCCCAAAATGCAATGCAATGTCACAGAAGCAACACAGCTTGAGTCTTGCCTCTTAGTCTGAAATGGGGAGAAGATTCATCCATGGGAGTAGCCTTTGACAGTTGGAATTTATCCCAGAGTGTGACAGGCAGTGATCTTCATCCCTTACTGCTAATTGACTGTAAACACCGAATAGGATGCTTCTAATCGAAATGATCTATTAATTCTTTTTTTTTTTTCATGGAGTGCTTTTTTTCTCTGCTGCTCTTAGGTGAAAGGCTTCTGAGGTGTCTGATTCATGGGCACTTTACAAGGTATGGTAATATCAGTGCATCCTTCTTGGAAAAAAGACTATGTTACTTGCAAAGACAAAGCTCAGATATGCTTTAGACCACAGACTCCCACTATGGACTCCAAGTCCTGCTGCATGCAGTGACTGCCTGATTTTTAAACTGGAAAACAGACTTAGTGAAGCTCAGCTTCAATTTAACTTAAAGAGCTTATAACATCTCCTGAAAACACTTTTAACTAGTTTCTAAATTTATACTTGTCTTTGAACTGGAATAAGTGTCATTTTAAAAAGATAGAAAGGAAAACATTCTGCTTGCCAACAAATAGATACGGTCCTTCCCATCGATGCTGGGTTTGTGTTAGAGCTGGCAGATGTCAGTGGCCACATGCCTCACCAAGCACTAGAATTTGAGTCTGCAACTGGTCTTGCAGGGCCCCAAAACCTGCTCAGAAACTGATTCATTGTCAGCAGAGATCTGCCTACATGGATTTGTGGATACAAAACCACACATATACAGCCAAGAGGAAGGTGTTACAGCCAGTACATTCCCACTGCTGATACTGAGTGAAAATACAGCCTTTTTTGTGTTACTTTTGATGAATACAGAATGAAAGGGTCAAATCCAAAAGCTAATGGCTAGTCAGAGATTCAGCTGGGCGAGGGTTAAGATCAAGTCTTATGGAGTCAGGAAAGAGAAAGGCCCCAAGTGTCCTCAAAATTTCCATATGACATTTAGGTATCAATAACGGCATTGTTCGGGAGCAAGAGCTCATTTCCTAAGAAAGGCAGCTTGCTCCTTGCAGACCATGCTCCCTGTAGCTGAGGATGCCAGGCTGCTCCTTGGCAAGGAGCTTGTTAGTCCATTTAAAAAATGCCCAAATCATATGAGGTATAAATCAACGTTGTTCCACTCACATTAAGACACACCAATTTAATCCTGCTGAGGACACTGACCTGAAAATGTTTAACAAAGTCAACATTTATAGGGAAAACTTTTCTTATGCTGAATTTCCAAAGGCTTGTTGTAGTTTACTTTTCATTTAAAAACCTATTTGCTGTATTTTTTTTTTTAGGGATTATCTCTTAATCTTACCCTGTTACAAAATGTATTTATAATCCTCATGGTAGTTACTTAGCAAGTCTTAAACCTGTCATTAAAATACCTCCTCTTGTTGCTACAATCAGCAGTCTTAATCCACTGCAAGTCTCTCTTTTCTCATTTTTTTCTTTTCTCACTTTGTTCCCAAATGGCTTAAACCAAGGTATGACAGGTAGCAAACAATCCCCTCTCTAATTACTTTGAAGAAACAAATAAAGGGAAGGAATATGTTTGTGTGGTAAATTCCGGAGAGTTTGGAAACTAGAGGCCGTAGGAATGTGCCCTGGGAAATTTTAAACCCACTCCAAAGCTGTGGGTTTGAACAGTGGAGGATTTACTCCCTGGAAGGCATTGATGGGGAAAGGTATTGCCAAGAGAGGGGGTGGCTGTGAGCAGCTCCAGACGTGCAGCCCTGGTCCTGGGGCAAGGATGAGGAAGTGAGGTCCTGCACAGGAGGATACTCGTCATCCAGATGCAGCAAAATATATGTTGAGCTTTACCTGGAAGTGCTCAGCAAGCTACTGTATGACAGGCTCAGCAGTGCCTAAATCCCTCTCAGCACAGCATTCCCTGGAAAAGCCCAGGCTTGGGAGCTATGGGTATGGTTGGACACCAGTGAGTAGGAGGGCAGGCGGTGGGAAGAAGAAGGACCACATTGTTGGAGAAGTGGGTGTGAGTATCAGGAAAAAAAAAAAAAGGCTGGAAGCAGGATGTCTGATTCATGGGAAAAAAAGATCCTGAATTAGAGAAAAGCAGAGAAAACACAGCAGCTCTGCAGCACACATTACTGGGAGGGGAAGGAATAAGGTGTCACTCCATCAGTGCTGTAGCAGGATGTGGCACTAAGCACAGGTTAAGGGAATCAGACAGCTCCCACCTTCTTGAAGCTCAGAGTTTGTTTTGTATCCAACCCTGTCCCAAACGTGCATCTCTGGAGGGGTGGTATCCATAACCACTCCCAGAATGTGCTGTCTGTGAAGGTTCTTAGGGGAAAAAAAGAGCTCACTTCCAGTCTCCAGAGACCCCACACTGTCCTGGGAGCTCACGGGCAAACACAGCGCTGGTTTGAAACCAGATATCGCCTGTACAAAACTCTTCAGAAGATAATTAGGCTGAACTGGGGTTTTTTAAAGGCATTAAGTCCGTGAACTTTTCAATCTAAAACAATGCCACAATGACCACGTTGGGAATAAGGCATTATGGCCCTTCTTGGAGACCATGTGTTGAAGTTGTCTTGTTAGTAGGGAGACTTAATGCAATAAAGGAAAGCATTGTGGCCTGGAACAGCTGGGCTTTTCTAACTGCTTGCCTAAATGTGGATGATTAATGACCAAAATGCATCCTTGCTGAATGGCATTGAGAGGCTGGAGGTATTTCATGGCATTTTCCTTTTCCCATTTTTGTAAGAGATTTGTTCCAAACAAAGCTCCATTGATGTGGGTCCATTACAGATATGCAAAGTGAATACCGAATTATTGCCTATCTGATGGGTGACAAGAATGTTACTTTGTTGCTGCATGTTTTATGCTGCAGGATCTGAAGATGCTCAAAAAGCCACTTGGTGCTTTTGGAGACTGGAGCTACTCAAACATTTTAATGAGATTTATTGTCATTGTTGTTGGAAAATGCTGCTCCATCCAAACCAAAACCTCTTGCAGTGAAATAGTCCCATTAATAACATTTCCATGGGAAAGTTTTCAGAGTTTCTGGGGTCAATTTATTAGCAGAGAAGAATCTAAATGAGAACCCTTCTTCTCAATCTGAAACCAGATGTTTCAATGGCAGCAACAAGAACAACAACAACAAAAAAACCATTTCAGGGATGTGTTTGAAAAGTTTGGTTCTTGTTCCACACCGGAATGAAAACACATTTCTGGACCTCAAAACCCTTCATGGAAGTGCACTGCTGATCTCTGGGTGCCTCAGCCAGAAATTTCATGGCCCATCAGAGAAGGGACTGGTACGCAAGTCTTTTGTTAGTCCAGCCATGCCATGGCCACCCACCCCACACTTGGACTTGGGTGGGGATATCACCCATCTGCTGCTGCTGTCTGTGCTACTCCCCATCTGCCCTGAAGCCTCTGGAAGTGCAGAAGAACTGCCTGATATCATGCCTTGCTCTTCTTCATCTGCTGAAATGTGCAACATAGTTCACAAAATAAAAGGCAGAGCTTGTTTGGGCCTAGAAACAGCCATCTGAGGGAGATGCAACATTGTGGTCGCATGGGATACGAAACACCATCGGCAAATAAAACCACAGAGTAGGTTTATAATATAGTTATCAGGAGTGCATGTGAAAGACAAAGGCTGGAAAAGTCTGCAAGAAGTGTCCTAATTTCCCAGTAGCCCCCCTCAGTGTTATTATCCAACACCATCCCACGGCTGCCAGCGTGCAGATTTGTGTCTCATCCATCATTGCTGCATCAGCAATGAGCTGGGGATTCGTGGCTGATAGAAGATATCCAGACAGGGTGGGTGGATGCATCCAGGTGGGATGGGGCTCCAGGTCCCTTTAGGTTGGGACTGTCAGTTTTTAGTTTCTTGCTGTCACTGTGTCCACGATTGCAGGTTGGTGGGAAAGAAAGAGCAACATTTTGACATCATTTCTACTAGATGACCCTTCTCTCTCCACAAGGAACATGTGTGCATGACAATTTGCTTCACCTAAAGCTACTGCTGCAGCCAGGGAAGGTATATCTTGGGTTTATCCAAGGCACTTAAAGGCAAACTTTTTTTCCTCAGCCATCATGTTGGCTTTTATCATTCAACAGGCCATGGAATTGTTTTCCCTAACATCCCCTTAAGAAGGATGTATTTTTCAAAATACTGCCATTCCCTTCTCTTAAACAGGTTTTGATGTGGCTACTTCAAATCAAAACCATGAGCTTTCCTCTCCTCACACCCACCGACTTAAAACCTGCCCTCAATGCCAGTGGTTCAGAACTATCCAAATAAAGCAGTTGCTTTAAGGAGTGTTTGCTTTTCCTCTTAGGTTCCTTCTCCTGACGCTATATTGTTTGTGGAAAAAGAGTTCTCTGGGTGGGTCATTTAGCTGTCGTGGTTAAGAAGCTGTATTTGAAGTCTGGTTCAGTGTAGAAGAAAAACATGTCAAAACAGCCTTGAAAGTACAGTTCACTCCCCTCCCCATGTCAGGATGTTACCTTTTTCCCTCCATGTAAAAGCTCTTTCCCATGAAAAATAGCTTCATGAGGACACTTGCTGGGAGGCTCCAAAATGCAGCAAACATTACACTGTTTTCATACCAGGAAAACAAATTACTTCTTGAATAAAGCCGTGCCTATACAGTGCTGCATTTTAACTTTGTTTGAACACTTGCTCCCAAATATCTTTATATCAGGGAAACATGCTTAATTATTCTTGAGTAATTTTGCCTGCTGGACTGCAGTTCCTCAAGTAAATGTTATGTGGGATTTTCTTGATGATGTGGTTTTTTCATTTGAAATCATGCCAAGGAACAGGTTTCCCTTTTCCATCTTCCCCCTCTACCTTTTGACTTTAAAGCAGATTCTTGGTGTTCCTTAAGTAAACACTCCTCCAAGATACTTTTTCACCAAGTGGCATGTACGCCCTGAGCCAAAAAATGGCATTAATGCATTTTTCTTCTGCGGCTTTGGAATGACGCGCATCTAATGTGAATGTGTGTTGCCTCGGAGAATGCTCTGTTTTCTATTCTCGTGTTTGATTCTCTGCAGCTGGGGAGCCACGTTTCACAGGTGGTTGGGAAGCTTATTAGATTATTCATAACTGGTTTTATTTCTTTTTTTTTCCCCCTTTTCTTTTTTTTTCTTTAAGCAATTAAAAACATGTGTTAAAGGAGCCTGTGATGATTACAAGCACTGCTGACATCTATTTCCCAGTTACCTTTTGCTGTTTTCACTCAGTAGCTGGTACCTGTAGACACCGCTTGGAGACCCCATGAGCCAAAGGACCAAGAAGTGAGTGTTATTCCACTTATAAATAGCTTATATAAAATAAAAAATGTTTTCTAATGGTTTATCAGTGTTTCCTGTGGGAGAAAATTCTGTTGTTTTCCTGGGAATGAGCACCAATCACAGTAATAATGATGACAACGATGATTAATGTTTTCAGGCACTTTTTCTGCTGATGATCCCAAAGCAGCAACAAACTCTGGGCAAGCAGCAGTTCATCTGAATATGAATTCCTGATCCATGGCAGTCTCAAAGGAGGCACATACACCAGGAAGGGGAAAAGCACTGAGGGAGTCACTGAGAGGGAGAATTGAGCCAGCAGAAGAGGCTTGCTCCAGGCCCCACTAACAACAATCCCTGTGTGAAATTCAGTACGGACTACCAGGCTTTGCAAGCCTCCGTCAGGATGGTCCAGACCATGTGTGAACCAGACACCAGCTCAGCTTCTCTTTCAGAGGAGGACTTTGGTAACTCTCATGTGAACTGTTCAGCTCTGGGTTCCCAGAGGAGCCCGGACTGACTTTTCAGAGGTGTTGAGCTTTGACTGGCTCAGGTTCAGGCTGTGCTTCACTCCTTGTGAACAGTCAGACCCCAAAACACTGAGCTGATTTTCAGAGAGGGAGCTTCTAGCAAAGGAAATTAATTCAGTATTGTACATTGTACACTGGCTTTTTAAAGGGCATTTGTTTAAAAAATTAGAATTCATGTTTGGTTGAGACTGGTGGATTCTTAAAGGATTCATGCATGCAATGGAAAGAGAAATGCTGAAAAGGTCAGGGATAAATATCAGAAGTAGCACTGTCGACAGGAGGCACCCACAGCAAGAAGGTCTGGTGATGTACTACTTTGCTTATCACCACTCTGAAGTCTTTAAAACTCTTTACTTCAGAAGCAAATTCATAAACCCTTACATGAAGACTGCCCAGTCCACCCAGTCCATCCCCACAGACAGAGAAGAGAAGCATTTCAAATGGAGATCATAGAATCATGGAATCACACAATGGTTTGGGTTTGAAGGGACCTTAAAGATCATCCAGTTGCAACCCCCCCTGCCATGGGCAGAGACACCTTCCACTGGACCAGGTTGCTCAGAGATCTATCCAGCCTGGCCTTAAGCAGTTCCAAGGATGGGGTATCCTGCTTGGGGAGATGGGATATGTGCCCAGCACCCATGTGGTCTGCAGTGATGGGACCTTTGCCTTTGTCAGGCAGAGAAACATCTCCTGACATGCCTAACCCTGTGGGCCCAAGTTGAGCTATTTCCTAGCTATCCACCCTCCTCCAGAGCATTGCCCATCCCTGGAGTGGTTCACACCAACACCTCAGGCAGAAAATATTTGTCTTCCTCTTCCTCACAGTGTTTAAGTGACAACTACATCTCCCTCTTGGCTCCCACAGTGCAGCCGTCTGTTTCCACAATCAGCCAGTAATACTCTCCTCCAACTCTTCTGCTGCTAAATTAAATGCTGAAAAGTTTCTTTTTAAAATTCTTCTGGCTTATTACTACCCTTCATGCATCGCAATTTTCTGTATTGTCTCCTTCTCTGCCTTTGGGTCATTTCTTATACACAGGAAACAAGAACAGGATGGCAAAGTTTGCATGAAATATCTATTCTTGCCAGGCTGCTGACTCAGGCTACACTCACAAACAGTCCAAACACTGCAAAATATATAACCCCACCACTCCTCCAGCTGTGCATTTTCCCACTCCAACCATCTGCCATCACTTGTTTGCACAATCAGCCTCTTTGGAAATCACCCACCTTGAGGACCTGCTTTTTGAAAATATCAGTGGGAAAACGACCTTAAAAATGGTTTGGACAGCAGTGGGTGTCTGAGGTTGAGTACACATTTTTACCCAACCTTACCCTAACTAAGTCAGAGTAGTGGGATGTGCTGCCTGCATGGAAAAAGTCCCTGAGAGCAGCCTGCTGTCATGTTCAGTGGGCAGATATGCACTGGTGGAGGTTGCCATGAGCTGTGCTTCTTGATGACCTTTCCTTCACAGGCGGAAATGAACTTCTTCTCTTCATCCTGACATCTGCCAGCAATCTGAGGCTGCTCTGTACCGCACAGCTTGGTTTCCTAATGTTTTGGTGAGGAAAGATCACGTGGGATGAGCATAATGACATTTTCCAGTTAACCCACGGGTTTCACCTCTGGTTCTAATCACCTCGTGGAAACCATCAGACATCTCTATGGTGTCTGATCAGAGGAGAAGCCAGACTCAATCAGCTATCTTTTTTTTTTTCCCCCAAGGATTCTTAAAGCTTTTCTAAATTCCTACTTTTCAAGAGAGGATTTAGTGGGTAGGCTTCATTAAGTGGTCATGGAAACACCCATGCAAGAAAAGAAGCAAGCAAACAGCTAACTTGTGTGGAAGGCAAACCTGGCCTCCATCAGGGGAATCTGGAGTCATCCTGGAATTTTATTTTACAAATATGAGTCTTCTTACCCCAGAAGTAACCCACTTTCCTGTCCAGAGGTCTGTTACTACTATTTCAGGCACTTTTTTGCTTTTCCACTTATGAGTTTTGTCTTCTGTAACATTTCCCACAGGCTGGGCATAGGTGCACTGTTGCTTACAAGTCTGTCTCTGATGCCCTGTGTAGCCTGTGGAGGTCCCCAGCAGTGTCACTCCCAAGAACATGCTTTGCCAACTTAATCAAGGCCAGATTCCCCAGGAGGGCTGTGATCCAGGAGACAACGCTTCTAGTCGCATCCATTTGGCGAATGTTGCCTGATGCTACACAGCCCCCATCTCTGCCCTGGCTGGGACTACTCCCAGTAATGATGTTCCTCCAATTAACCTCAGTGAGATCAGACCTTGTTCAGATCAGCGTGATTCTGAAAATCCCATTTGTCTCATCTTCTTGGTCCATGGGTTCCCCCAGGATGATATCACTTCCTTTGCCTGCACCGGAGGTGGAAATGCCTTGCTACTTGCTTGTGTTCCTGTAGAATTTGTCGTCATCATCAGGAGGCATAAGTAAATAACAGTGTATGGCACCACCTGAAGTTTACTGGAGCTAAGATTGGGGGTTTAAGTAGGAGAGATACGTTGGGGTTTTGGGGATGACTGGATTCCTTGGTGGAGCGAGAAAACCCCCTCCTGCCAACAGCTGTGCCAGGGCTTATCTCCTTTCCTCCACTTCTGGTTTTTTGATGTTAGATCCTGTTTGATGAGTATTAATGTTAGACCCTGGTTGATGAGCTGAGCTGTGAGCAGTGCTTGCGCTTCCCTGCTCAAATTGCTTTCACAAATGGTGTGACCTCTTCTTTCTCTGCAAATATCATTTTATACCAGGATGTTTTCCAGTCTGCCCAGCTGCACCAAAGTGATTTTTTTTGGAGGAAGAAGTCAGTCCAAGATTTTCATGCAGCCTAAATGGGTAAGTTGGAGCCACAGGGAGCTGTCAGACAGACTACACACTTCTCTTATGTTTAACTCCTAGATCACTCTTTTTCTGCAAATTAAGGTCTTTATTTTTCTTGCAGAGGACCTACAGTCACTGGTGCTACCTGTGCACATCCCACTTCACTCCCAGGGCTCAGCAAAGCATCCCTCACTTCAGTGCTGGGAAAAGATGCTACTGTTCTATTAAATCTAAAAAGAGCAGTTTGTGATAGAAACTGCAGAAAAAAAGCTTTCTCTTCCTTCCCCTCCTCCCCCTTTCCACTCTGCCCTCCCCCCCCCCCCATCATCCACCCTGTGAGCGCTGTTGCTCACCCTCGTTTTCCCAAGCACTTTCTCTACCTTATTTTCATGGAGTCAAGGAAGCAACTGGCTCTTTGGGATTTACATGCTTTTGAGGTTAAGGCAGAGTAGTTTTGAGAGATGACTCTTCTCTGTTGCCTGCTTGTGGCTGGCCCTACAAACCATGGGAGAGGCATTTTGCAGCTCAAACTTTGCAGCTTGTTCACATTGCTGTCTGAGCTGACACCTTTCCTTTGAAATGGAGAACATGACAAGCGGGTTTTTTTGCCCTATGTCTTGGGTCTTAATCCAATTTTTTCGGTGAATTAAAGAATTTTGTGGGCAGGTGTTTGGTTGTTTTTTTTTTTTATTTCTTCCTGACCCACTTTGCTGCTGTGCTTGGATAAATAATTTCTGCAGGGTAAGATGTGCAGCCAAAGCAAGTAGCTTTATGTCTTTTCTCAGTAAAACAGTCATAAAAATTATCAGTTTCAGATTTACCTTGACACGAAATTAAAACTATGTTCAAACACAAAAGAAAAATATCTCAAACAAAAACTGCATCAAGAGCCTGACTCCAAAGTGTTTGGTTTCTTTCCGAGTTACTTGTGCTCATTCAGTAAAGTTGTGATTTCAGTGGAAGTATCAAGGCAACGCTGGTGTTAAATCTGGAAGTGGTTTGTAACCAAACATTGCCTTGTGGCCTCATTGGCCTTGTATGATCGATTCATCCAATGTTGTCCTTGTAGAGCTGATTGAAAAATGGAGCAACAGAGGACTGTTGTTTTGATATCATATCACGTTATTTCTGAAGCAGTCCTACATTGGGAGAGAAGGGACATTATTCCCTGCTAATCCAGGCTGCTTGCAGGCTGGAATATCTCAAGATTTGCTTTTGAAGTCCCTGCAATCAGTGTGGCTCTTGCACAGTCACAGACACATCAGTCAGCTCCTGATACCTCAAGATTTCCCTTTTGCATTTAATGCAAGAATGAGAAATACAGCCCAGTTCCTCCCTAGGCAACCTTGGTGGCTTTTGGCCCCCCATAAGGAGGAGTGATGGGATTTCCTTTGGATACACAATATCTCCTCCTGTGGCCAAACAACAACGAGTGTGTTCCCAGTCAAAGGCTTTGCAGTAATTAATAAGACCTGGCCATATCTGAGCAGGAACGAAATATGCAGATGCACAGTATTTTTCTCCTTTTTCCAGCCCTCTGTCTTTTTTTTTTCATTTGTTCCTTAGATGATGCCATTACAAGGAAAGATTTGGATTTTCCCTGTTAACGTTAGAACTGGTCACCAGATACCCTAATCCCTCAGAGCACTTACCTGATCATGCCTGCACACACTGCCAGGATTGCAAAGACGCCCATCTGTAGACCTTAAGAAGCCTAAAGTTATGTCTTTCTTTGCTGGCTTTAGATAATCACATAAAGCTTTGTCCATGCCCCAAGGACAGATAATAAAATAAACAGAGAAATTTAGATAAACTGGAGGCAAAACATAACCTATTTGGTTAATGTAAGTAAAGGAGACATTTTTCACTTGCCATTAAATTTCAGTTGAGTCACTGTGTTGTCCCACCTTGCCCACCACTGAGAACCATTACAGTTTTTTTTTTTAGTACCTTAAACCAATCTGGTAAGGTAATTTCATTTCTTCTCTTCTCAGCAACACTTGTGATTAAAAACAACTCTCTTCCATTGTGGAAAAGACTGTTAAACATGTACTCATCTTCCCCAATAAAAGCCTTTCTAGGGATGAAGGGGAAAGTAATGTTTTCCAGTGCTCACAAAGCTAGAATTTCACATAAAATTTTAATTAATCAGATATTTTTAATCCTGGGTACGATGGGGTTTGTATATCAAGTATTACACACACACACACACAAAATGCTGCTCAGAACACACACACATATCACTTGCCAGGGATTATTTTGCACTTGGTGATGTGTTGCATCCATATATCGGTATATTAATTTGATTATATGTAGAATTAATAGGATGAACTCCTGCCAAGAGCAGAGTGCAGTGCATGGTGGATCAGCATGCTCTGCTGCTGTCTAAGAACCCCTGCTCTGTTCCTCCACCTGGGATTGATACATGAAGCACTGCACTCATGTATGGGTGTCCCAGTCCACCCCATAAAGCACCAGTTTTGGGCTAAGTGGCTGCAGTGAGGTATCACATCTTCCTTTGGGTTTTACATCCCCTCTCATGAGTCCAGCCTATTTTTGGCTCCTTGAGAATTTGGGTTTTGTGGTTCCCTGTGTGAAAATGATGCATGGCAAGCTCATCCCAGGCAGGTGAAGAGCTTGGTGGCCTCGAACTCAAGGCCAGCTCTTCTCTTTCCCATGACTGCATGCTCACCGCTCCATCAGCACAGATTTATTTCCATGCTCTATTTGTAGGAATAAAAGAGCCAGATAAGAAATATGTTTTTAATAGTAGTGTCACCAATGAACGACGAGGATCTCGATATGAGCCATTAAGTAAAAGCAGGGGTGGAATGAGCATCATTTGTCTGTTGCCAGCTTCTTTCAACTGGCTTTCATTTAGAGGAGAAAAAATCCCTGATCATTTCTATTCAGGTAATAATGAAATATATTTGTTGTCAGCAACAGGTCAAAATGCAGAGATATATTATTCACAGCAAGCTGACTTCACATTTTCTAACCTAAATGCTGGATTGCTTCCCTCAACAATTCACATATGTTTTCTGGTTTAATAATAACCCACATGCTGTCCCTTAAAGAAAGCTATAGACTTCATGATGTTCAGCTAGAATACATAGGTCTGATCAGCCATTTCTTGTTCCAGAAGCTGAACCAGTTTCAGAGATGAAATTAAGAGAGGTACCAGTATGAAACGCATCTTGTTAAAATATAAAAATGTGCAATTTACCCACCAAAGAGATTGCAAGTAGGAAAAGTTTTAATGATACAGTGACTTAAGTAAGAAGCAAAGTGAGCCTGATGGTCACACTGTAATCACTAACTCACAGCAGCACAAAAACACTCAATCATTCAGCATGTTTGGAGGTGGCTGCCACTGTGCTCCAGCACAACATACTGCATTCCATGATGGAATAGCATATATGTAATGCTACATGATAAATGGTCACACTTGCTGCTTAGCAAGTGCTTGGTAGCTTTGATGTATGGCTGTCTGGTGTGCGGCATGTGACAGAGAACTGCCGGGGACAAGGGTGTGCTCTGGTCTGAACAAACACAGCACCTCTGTTACAAGTGCTGGAGCTGCATGGCAGATGTCTGTCTTTCCTTCTCGCTCTCTTCCTTTCTTCCATCCTCTGTGCTTCAGGCCTTCTGCAAAGCAAATTACTTTTCTGCCCACATAGATTTGGACACTTTTCTATCAGCTCAGTTGATGCGTTTTCTTACCTCTGGAATCTTGTGGCAGTGCAAGGTTTGGTTCACCTTTGAAACAGTAGAGACAGAATTAAAATAACAAGTGTGAGCTAGCCTTGTGGGATGCCTCCCTGTACACTGCTTTGGAGTTACCATGTAAACAACGATCAGAGCCATGGGCAGGTGTTACAGCTGATACATAATAAAGAAATTATGGTCTGTCACTCCGTAAGAATGCTGCGGGTGGAGTCCATCTAGGAAAAAAAGTGGCAGTGGGCATGGTTGCAGATGATAAGAAGTAATTTGTGCAGTCAGGGATGTGCCAGGCAAGAGATGAGAGGTGGGAACAGTCAGTCAGAAAGCCCTACTCCTGAAATCTCCTGCTCATGTCATCTCCTGTTCATTTCATATGGAAACATAGAAACATAGAATGATTTGCGTTGGAACAGACTTTGAAGCTCATCCAATCCCAAACCCCCTGCCATAGGCAGGGACACCTTCCACTAGATCTGGCTGCTTAAAGATCCATCCAACCTGGCCTTGGTCACTTCCAGGGATGGGGCATCCACAGCTTCTCTGGACAACCTGTGCCAGTGCCTCACCACTCTCACAGGGAAGAAGTTCTTCCTAATATCCTTCCTAAACCTACTCTCTTCCAGTTTAAAGCCATTCCCCCTTGTCCTATCACTACATTCAAGTCTCATTTTCAGTTCTGTGGCAGCAGGGAGGTGTCAGTTCAGGAAACATCACCAGGGTGACGCTATGCTCATCACTGTTACAAATCCCTTTGTCAGGTGTTGTATCCAGAGAACTGGGCTGCTCACCAATGGGGGTTTCAGTTTCCAACAGAAAAAACAAACGTTTTGAGAACACAGATGGTGTTGATGTAACCAAACCCCATGTTCTCCCTGGAAAAAAGTTAAATGGGAGATTTTTGACCAGCACCAAATACACTTTCAACCAAGAGAGCTTAGTAGCAATCCCCCAAAGATGAAAGACCAAGGAGTTTCAGATTCCCCTCCTCCCATGCATCATCTCTGGGTGATGTCTCAGCAGTCAGGCATTAAACAGCGTCCTGCGACTCACGAGCCCCCGCGTTCCTGAAGAGATCACTTTCAAGTGTAATGCAGTAAAACCTCATATGATTTCCATATGTCCTGCTGCCAGAATATTTTGCAACTGATTCACGATGAAAAAAACTTATAAACACATTACCTTGGCAGGAACAATTCTTGAAGTAACAGGAGATGTGATAGCAGAGACTTTGAAAGGAGGTTGTTATTATCCAGTAGCATTTTTCTCCGTATGTCTATGAAATTTATGTCAATGAGTCACATCCTTTCAAAACAAAGAATGAAAAGTACCCTGTAGGACAGGTGAGCTCCTTCCCAAGCCTCTCCATGACTATTTAGCTCCAGAGCTGCTTGCAGCACTGCCAGCAAGGCTATTAGCTGTACAAGCCACAGATCCAGATGCCTTGGCTGGGAAAGAAAATGATCCAAGCTTCGACATATGGGTTTTGCTACAACTGTAGCCGCAAGTGCTGACTCCTTTTGCTGGAGGACACAGAGGGGCCAGATGGAAAGAAAAGCAACACCGCCACTGCTGCCCACAAAGCGGACAGTTGGAGACAGCTGGTGATGAAACAGCACACAAGCTTCTGACAGCACATAACTGGCCATGTGAGCATGGCTCTGGGGTGACACAGCTCTTGTGAACTCCAAGTGTCATGCAAAGGATGCAAAAGCCTCCAGGTCTGCCAGTCTGGGCCTCCCCAGCATTCCCTACCTGCCTGGGACATCTCAATCCTCTATGCTGATTTTGATGCTTATGATTATTTTTTTTCCAAAATAATGACCTGTTTTTTGGGGGTCTGTTCTAATATTCCTTATTCTAATATTGCTGCTTTCTGGAGAAGGCTGAGCATATGCATCTCTGCAACCCCCTGCCTGAAGCCTTGTACCCACTGTCAACAACATCATGGATTGTAACTGAGGCTATATTTCTGGACCTATTCCTAGACTGGTCTATAGCAGAATAGCATGTTTGTGCATCTGCCACACTTCAGAGCTGTGGGAGAATCTGTGTGGCATAGAGGACAACCTGGAGCAGCAGCATCAGGCTCAGCAACTCTGCCCTGTTCACAAAGGCTCTGGCTTCTCTTGTTACAATACAGAGCTGAAACCCCAGTGACATCCTCAGCTGTAAACAAAACTGATGGTCTATGGCCTCATCTCAAACTAGCACAGATTTCTGCTGTGTGACCTGGTCCTGGTTGGACTTGTCTGCCTACTAATGCTTTAAAGGTTTGTTTAACCCCTCCCAACCTCCTTCCCCACTTTTATTTCTGTAAAAAGCAGCATATGTTCCTCTCTGCACCCAACTTCAAATATAAGAGGTGCTCAATCTCTCCGAAGTAAGATATTTCAAATGCTACTTCTGCAGTGCCTAAACTGGAATTATCCGCAAATGAGGATTCTAATATTAGGAATAGTTGCAAAGATGATCAACAACTGACTGACAGAGTTAGCCTGGAAACCTCATACTCCCATCCTATAGTAGGGTGGCATCTGGGTGATCCAGATACTGATGTAGATGAAGGACTTCAAAATCCAAAGCATAAAGAGAACAACAGACACTTGACCCTAGTCACTGATCCAGAGCATTTTTCCTGGGACACCAATGGACAGAGCTCTCATACATGGAATTTCATGACATGCCTTGAGTGCAGCTGGGATTTAGTATTGCCCTGAGACAGGTCACAGGAACTCATCTGTCCCCTGCAGGTCTCTTGGATTCCCATATAAAAATGTTGGTTTAATTAAGTTAGTGAATCCATGATAAGATCTCTCCTTTGTATCTCTCCTTCCTGTGAGGTGCATCCCTGCCTTTAACTGGGAATTGGAAGGTTAACTAATGCTAGTGGGGGAATAATGTCACATTAACTGCTGAAAGCCCCAGGGAGAAGCTGGTTAGATGACCTGTTTTTAGTGCGAAGGCTGGTTCAGCTCTTTGTGAATTTGTAGTAAATCAGCACTTCATAATAAGAACAAATGTTTCATTCTCACTTAAAAATTACTACGGTCTGAGGCTTGTAATGTGTAGTTTTCATGCAGGGGTTACATGACAGAAATTTAAATCTGTTCCATTTTCATCTATAATTTAAAACGTGTCATTTTGATCGATGAATTAGTAAAGGAACCCAGGATAATTTTGAAACTACCAGCTTAGTAAAGTTGCCTGACCTTGCAAATAACCTTTCCAGTTTAAAAGACTTTAATAGCTTAACTATTAGCTAATCTCCTGGGAAAGGTTTTCCCTGGGCAAAACTAGTATGGAAATATAACACCAGTAGTAAGGTTTCCATCTTTGTTCTATCTTGATCATTTTAATTAATTGCCACATAGTAAAAACATAAGACTGGGAGACAGGGGATAAAAATCCTTGCAAGGGGAGGGCGGGAGTTAACTGTAGGCTATTTCTAGCCTTTACCTGACTTTTTTGCATAGATTCATTAGGTGCTGAAATATATTAGCAATTGTTAAGGCATAACTGCTGCTTGATTGCTTGACACTTTGGGCTGAAAGCTGTGAAATGGATCACTTTGTAATGGAAAAAAGCTGCTCCTGCTTATAATGAATAAACATTAAAACCTAGAAGGGTTTGCAGGGCACCTCAAAAAGCCCCTGAGAGCTTTTGTGTTGCCGCTGAGATGTAGTTGATTCTTTGGTTTTGAGAGTTCTTTCTTTCTGAGTAAGGGCAGTGGTTTTTCTAAGGGCAACCAAGGACTGCAAATATGAGACTTGTTACATGAAAAAACAGAGTCGTGTATAAGCAACTAAGATAGGATGGAAATCCATGGCCCAGCTTGAATGTGGGCTAACATCTAGTATAAAGCAGGTATTGGGTTCCTTAAGTATCCTGCTTATTTTTCCGAAGTTTCCAGTGCCATTTTATCTAATGGCCTCTAACACAAACACTATGATGGATTGATGAGGGGTTCTCCCAATAGTTTTACCTGGCTGATAAAGGGGTTCTCATTTTACTTTACATGCATTTTGCACTGTGGTTTTCCATGCTGTCTTGCGGGGGCAAGTGCAGGAGGGGATGGAAATCTGTTTTCCAGGCTAGCTGTATGTGACCTTTTCATTGCTCTAGCTCAGCAGCCCAGCTCCAGGTACAGCTGACAGAAGTCCTCCTTCCAAGAGGGACAAGGACATCACTGTGCCCAGCACTCAGTGAGTATCTGCTGTGCTTCAGGTTCCGCTGTACCCATTGTGTTTTAACTTTTAAACCCCATTAACTATTACCATTGCAGTAATAAGAAACCAGAGGCAAGCAACTGAAATGAAGGATCCTTTCAAACTACAAATAACAGTGTTTCCATTTTGAAAAGGCCTCTTTTTTTTTTTAATGTGTTGGTGAAGAGCTTAGTGAGGGCTACACTAATTTGCAAGTGTTTTGTCTCTTAACTGAGACACAGATCATCCACCGTGCAGGTGAAGGCACAGTTTAGGTAGCAATAATGTGGCTCCTGCACGAAGACATAGAGTGTTTTGGTGCAAGGGAACTGAACCACAGGGGCTTCCCTCAGGCTTAACTTTGGCTGCTGAGGTTTATTTTGCAGGCCTGAGCTACATTAATGAAGGTTAGTTCCCATCTCAGTGTGGTGACACCACCAGCATCTGCTCCGGCACCACCATTCCAGGCTATTGATCTCCAAACCTCTCCTTCCCTGCTGAGACTCTGCAGACACAAACCGGGTGTGAAGAACTGAGTGCAGGGTCCTGCTCTGCAGGCTCTGTTTTCAGTGAAAATGAGCTTCGTCCTTGCTCAGTGGCGGGTGTTGCAAGGTGACCTTTGAACCAGCACTAAAGCCCCTGGAGCACAGAAATTAGACTTCAGTCTGGAAGGACCTCTGCTCCAACAGATGACCTGTTATTTTATCTTGAGTAGCAGCCGCAGCCACAGAGGAGCGTTGGCACATGGCTTTTTGGGCTAATCACTCATGCTCTTTGAGGAGAGCAGGAATTTTGCTCCCTCCCCCTCCAGCAACCTGGGACTTTATTGAGTGTCTGGATCATTTCAGGCTGATCCTTCCTTAACGTTTTTCATTTATTTCCCCCACGTTCAAAGTTCTGGATCTCTCTAACACACATGATGGAGGCTCTTCACTTGAGCCTATTGAACCCAACCCCTTCCCTGCTGCAGGCCCCTGTTATCCCTCTCCATGAGCCACCCACCATGTGTTTCATCCTTCTGGGATCTCCCCACTGATCCCTGCATCTCTCACACCAAAATCCTATCTTTTTGCCTGTTTCACTACCATTATTCATCCCTGACGATGCACAGGTGGCAATCCAAGGAAGAGGTGAGAAGCAGCAGCAGCTCCTCTGTTTGCTTTCTCTCCTATCGAGTCTATAGGGATAGCCTGAGGCTACAAATAAATTAGAGAAGAGAAACTCCATTTTTTCATGCCCTGAGGCTCCTAAATATTTGTTGTTTATTCAGTCCAGCTCTGTTCTACTGAACAAAGGCTCCCTGCAGGGACTGGAGGGACTGGCAGGGCAGCAATACACAGGCCTGTGTCACAAGAAAATGACGAAGGTCAGAGCTGAGACTGAGATTCAAACCAAGAACCCTTGTGATTAAATTGTGGAAAGTGCCACCCAAATTCACATGAGAGCAGTGATGAACAAGGTGTCTCCATGGCTGCTCCAACCTCCCTCCCCTCCCGTTAGGTCTACATCAGCTGTAGGGTCTCTGCTGGTCACCATCTCCATCCATTGGTAGGTCTAAGCTGGGGGGGTCAGACCCTACACTGGTTCCTCCAAGCAGGTGTTGATGGCAGGCTCATTCCAGCCCTTGTGATGCTGCAAATGAAGGGCAGAGCTCACAGGCTCCCCATGGTCAGATGAGACCTTGTGAGAAGAGAAGCAGGTGCTGGTGTGGCCTCCTGGATGGGATATGGGATGTCGTTACTGCTCAGAATGTATCCAGAGATGTTCAGCATCACAGAAAACAGAAGAAATTAACCTGCTGTGTCTGTCCAGAGAGTCTCACAGTGGTGTATCTCCAGCATGGTGGCTGTCACCTCCTTCTCTAACAGACCAGCTTCAGGATGACCCTGCACCTCTGGTGTCGATGGGTTATCCCTGGACCATTCACATTCCAAGGCTTGTGCACAGTCTAACCACTGGATGCACACACAGCTTTCTTGGAGGTCCCTGAGTTAAAGGACTGTTACCTGTCTTCATAGCAAATTGCCCTGCAGTCCACAGAAAAGTCATCTCACAAGAATGCTGAACTGTAAAACTCCCGTCTGGTTTGGGACATTGCAACTGCAGAAGAGAATTCATGGCCTCTTGCAGAGGACTGAACTCAAAGTAAATAATATTATTTCAGAAAACAAAATTCATTTTGCAGCCTGAGACCAACTGCAACAGGATACAAAGCAGGGGGAAAAAAAGTAAAAATGCCTTGCCTCTGGGGCTATTTATTATTTATACACCACTGTGCCTAGATAAACTCCTCCTTGAAAGAGTAGGACAAAAATAATTCTGCAATGTGGAAACAAACTACCTATTTAAAGTGATTTTATGCCTGAATGGCCTCATTATAAAAACAGCCTGCATGCAATAACTTTTTGCCTTTTTCTACATTATCCAATGAACTGCTTTTTGTCACTCTCACCAGTTTCAGTGCTTTCATGCAACCACCTTGGTGGAAAGCCTCCATGGTTTCCCTAGAAACGTCTTCCTTCCTGGATGTTGACCCATGGTGGTTGAGGCAGCTAAAACCCTGGAGAGGTCCTGTTCAAACAGGAAAGAGCAGACAGTTTAATGGCCAGCTTTGCAGCTCTGCTCCTCCACAGTTTACAGTACTTGGGAGATATTAAAAAAAATATCATAATGAAGGTTTCTTTACTTTATGCTCCACTGTGTTGGTGTTTTTGACAAAAGTTGAATCTGCAGCTCACAGACTATTGTTGGGCAACGCTAGAGTGAAGATGGTCCACTTGCAAAGTGCTGGTGCTTTGAAGATGGCTCTTTGTGCAAATAGACTTAATCCTTTGGAAAAAAATACATACTGTGAGCTTCTAGGTGCATTCATAAGTCAATGGCACAAGGGAGGCTATCTGAGAAGCTGTAAATAATGTTACATTTCAAGTGTTTTGCAGCACTCAACACATGAATGCTCTGCAATGTCTGAGCAGGAACAAGAGCCCAGAGTTCAGTAGTCCATGAGAGAGCTGGGAAAAACACTTGTAAGGCTGTGACGTTATTAAATGAGGCTTATCTCCAGCTCTGCTCATGGCCAAACACTCATTCCCAGGGACAGGTATCCACTGCATGTGTTGATCACTGCCATAGGCATTACTGGAGGTGTTGCTGGCAAAGTTGGAGGAGACTTCAGGGTGATCCTTATGTGAAGGGACCTGGTAGCACCTTTCTACCACGCACATCCCACAGAATCATCCCCATCATCCAGAGCAAGCCAAGTGGCAGGTCATGCCTCTGTCTCAGATTTGCTTTACCTTCCATTTTTATTCACTTTATTCACAGCAGCTAAGGGAACTTGTGAAGATTTTCAACTGTGCTAAAAGCTACACACACTTTTTTAGTATTTTGTTTGATTTTTTGCTTTGTTTTTTTTTAGACAGTGATGTCTAAATATTGATTCTACAAGAAAGCTGCAGAGGAACTCTTTGCAACGACATGCAGTGGTAGGACAAGAGGAAAGGACTTTAAATGGACAGAGGGCAGGTTTGGATTAGATACTATGAAGAAATTCTTTACTCTGGGAGTGGTAAGGCACTGGCACAAGTTTCCCAGAGAAGTTGTGGATGCCCCATCCCTGGAAGTGTCCAAGGCCCGGTTGGACAGGGCTTCAAGCAGCCTGATCTAGTGGAAGATGTCCCTGCCCATGGCAGGGGGCTGGAATATATGGATTTTAAGGTCCCTTCCAGCCCAACCATTATATGATTCTATGATGGCATCTTCCAAATGCTTCTTGTTCTCCAGGTTTTGTTGTCTTTACACAAAGAATGAAATAACCAATAGCTGAACTATCAATTCTAAGCTGTGTAACATTCCAGCGTGCACTCTCCAATCTGCTATTGCTGTATATAGCAGCCTTGGGAAATCCATGACATGAAGAAGAGCAAAATATCTCCAGGTCGTTTGCAGCCTGGTCTAAGCTGCCTGGGAGCCCTGTGGTGAGCACAGCACACATCCTGTCCCCATCCAAAGGAGCAGAAATGTCTGTTAACTGCAGTGCACTGCTGTGCTAATGCTGGTGCACCAGGTCTGAGGACAGCCAGATTGGGGTGGCCTGGGACCATGCAGAGCTGGCCCAAGGCAGATGGCAGTAGGTGCTCTCTCTGTGCATGCTCTTGGGTGCACATTCATGTGCAGAAAATCTGTGTTATTTATATCTCTACTCTGTTTAGCTTAGCTGCTAAATCTAAAGGGTTGCAATCTTGGTTGCAAGGGCTGGGCATATCAACACAGAGAGGCAAAACACCGAGAATTGTAATTAACAACAACAAAAATAAATTACACAAGAGCATTTCTCTTAAAGGTTTTAATAGCAAACATTACAGAGAGCAGGTTTTTCAAGCCAAACAGAAAGAAAAACAAATAAACAACTGCAGCCAGCGAATTCACAGGCTTTTAGAAGTCAGGTTATCAACCAGGGACCCACAGACAGGAACTGATGAAGCAGAAATCTCCAGGGAAACAGATGAGGTTTTCAAAGAACACAAACACATAAAACCCTGAGATGTATATACATTTATAAATAAGCTCTGGGAAGTGCTGGACACCCGATTCCCAGGCTGAGGGTTATGAGTCGGAAGAAGAGTCTGAAGATTTGGTCCACACAATTAAAATCAGGAAACTTTTGAAGAGGTAATTTGTGTGTTCGCAAGTCTTGGAGAATCTGATGATATAGTGAAAGTCACTGCTGCTGGTGTGGGTATGACATCAGATAAGAAGGGCAGAGAAAAGCTGAAGGAAAACTAGAAATGTGAAGGCAAGTGTTAGGCAGCTCCATCCTCTCAGAAGAACAGTGACACCTAAGGAAAAGAACTCCAGAGGACTATACATAATTATGAAGGCAAAAACACTGCCATTAAGTCATATCAAAAACTATAAGAGTCTTGAGGGATCTCAAGCTCTGTTTCAGGATGACCTGCTTGGGCTGAGCTGCTCTTATTCCAAACATCTCTCATCCCTTAAACCGTTTATATTTTCATTGACACAGTAATGGATAGGGTTAATATGTACAGGCAAGAGTTAAATGGCCTCTTGGTGATGTATAAATTAGCAAGTGGACAGTTGCCCCAGAGAGAAATGGCAAACAAATATTTATTAGTTGTTTCAAAGAACCATAGCCATAAAACTTTGTCATTCGTCTGCAGAAGTGTTTGTGTTTTCACTGAAACCAATGCTAAAGGTGATGGCTTTAGTCCTAACTGGGGTAACCTCTGTAACTCTGTGATTTACTGCCTTCAGGTAACAGAAAAAAACAAGCTAGAGTGTGTTTTTATGTACATTGCTCTGGAATTATGATAGGAAGATGCCAAGAATGAATTTGAATACCATTTTACCTTATCAATGTTTGTAAACACTTGATGGGGCAGCTGAAAGTAGACTGAGCCAGACTCTTCTCAGTGTCACACAGTGACAAGGCAAGAGGCAAAGAACACAACTTGAAATACAGAAAATTCCATTTAAATATAAAAAAGCTTTTTATAAAGTGACAGATGGTAGAACACTGGACTAGGTTTCCCAGAGAGGTTATGGGGTGTCTCTCCTCTATTTTCCAAACTGTCTAAGCGACTATTTAAACTCAAAAAAATATATTTAAACACACACATACATAGCAGGATATTCAGAGATATTGAGGGGACCTAAGAAATATTTAGATTCAGTAGAAACCACATGTAAAGCAAGGCTCTGTCTAATAGGAGTGAGGTTGTCAAAATCTAAGGATACATATAAATTCTTGTAGTCTTGTATAGGTATCTTAAACATATATGTGTGGATATACATATGTAACAGAGATCTATTTGCTAAATTACAGTGACTTCTAGTAAGTCTCATGCTGAACAATGAAGAGTTTGGTGTTCAATTCAATGTTAATTTTTTTTTTCCTTGCACTTTTAAGATGACACTAAAATGTGCTGTCCTTTGGTCATGGTTAATTTATAGAAAAAACCCTCAATTTCTAAACCTAGGTATAGGTTTCTAGATTGGAGCTTAGACAGAAAGGCACCAGGTGCTTATGAAGGATAAGGAAAGGATGAAGGCACCTGGGTGTGTGCCATAGCTGAAAGCTCAGAGTTTACCTCAGTGCATTGTCAGTATGGGCTTGAATTGATGAATGGCCTGAGCACATGCAATGGGGGTTAGAATATGCAAAAATTTGAGCTTTACAACAGTGCTGCAAAAGTTATGGCAAGGCCCCAAAATCCATTAGTGTCACTGTGTGCCATTTTCTTATTACCCCACAGAGACCACAGTAACTGCTCCTAATCTGAGGGCTGTGTTTTAGTATGGATTTATAGAAGACCATGGCATGCACACTTCAGTCCAGCCTTTGAAATAACTTGTGTTTCAGTGACCCCAGCATCCCAAGTCAGCTTGGTTAAGGAAATATGCACTGAGAGGTCATAAAAGAGGCCAGGCCCTCTATAACTCTATGGAGACTCCTACTGCCTATGAAAAGTCATCCTTCGGGCTCTGGTTTCCTACCCTTTCTCTCTTACCTCCACGGATAGTACAGTCACCTTGCAAAGTGGGCACCACTCTTTAAAATAGATGGTCTGCAAATGTTGGGCTCGAGGATTAAAACAAAACTCAGGGAGACTCTTCTGATGATCTCAAAACACAAAGGAAAGTTCGATGATGATCACTCTCTGCAAGAATTTCCTAGATCTGCAGGGAAGCTGTTTTTTAGCTTTCTGTGGGGAAAAGATGTAGCAACCAGTGTGTTTACAGCAGGGAAAACATATTGCACAAGTGAATAGTGGCTAAAGTATTTCAATGCTTTTTCATGCTAATTCACCTTTCAGGGTACTCTATGACAAAAAAAATGCCATCCCCAGAGGAAGACTTCATTTTTCTGGAAAGACAGGAATTAGCACAAATTAAAATTCTATTTGCATAATTCACTTGGAATTCTAGTTGAAATGCTTTTGCAATCTTAATTACACCATTTGTTGCTCATTTATTGCTTAAAATTACTGAATCAAGTTAAAAAGGAAAAGCTGCTGTATGATTTTCTTATGAGACACCTAAGCCTGGGTAGCTGTTCCTGGGAAGTTTGGAGTGTGTGTCATCAGACAGCTGGTCTCAGCCTCCTGGGGCCGTGTATTCTCTGTTCCTCCTTAGGACAGGAGTATTAACTTGAAAAAGTCTTCTATGCCCCACCAAAAGCCAAATCACCCAGGTGCCTTGAAGGAAGATTTTATAAAATGAGAAGCAAAAGAAGTGGAGGAAGAAAAATAACTCCAGGATGAATTTAGATGAGCTGTTTTAAATTATGAAAAATCCTTTATTAACCCTTTCAGCTTTGCTGCTGCTGGGATGGGGAGGGGAAAGTTGTAAAGGCAATGGAAGGTGTTCCTTCCCATGGCAGGGGGATTGAAACTACATGATTTTTAAGGTCCCTTCCAACTCAAACCATTCTATGATTTTATAACTGAAATGCATTAAAGGGGTGAACTCCATAGTTTTGGTAAAAGCCATGACACATCAGATAAATCCCTGTGGACTCCCTGCACATTTATGCTGCTTTTCTATTACATAATTGTCACCCACAGAGAGCTCTGCTTTCCAGAAGTGACAAATCCAGAGATGAGTGATTTGATCTGAAAGTCAAATCAGTTTTTCGTGGTCTCTAATCCCCCAGATTACTCTCGTCCATGAAGACTACTGCTTCATTGGTGCAGAAGGTGAATTTTATAGCAGCACCAAAATCCGTTCTCATATGTTATCTTTGCCTAGAGAATCAGACTTTTGACATAAACCTGGAAGGTAGTTCAAAGCCTTGCTGCATAAACACACATCCATTTTTTCTACTTTAGGAATAGGTAATGTAAGAGTTGAAAGGTGAAGGTTATGGCAGTTCGTGTTTATTTCACCAAGAGCCAAGAGATGGGAAACATCTGGCACTTACACACCATGCAAGTCTTAAAAACAAAGAGACCTAGACTTTAGTCCGGCTGAGCAAGCACTGGGATAAAAGTTAATGACAGGCTGCTTATTTAAAGGTATCATAATACAGAAGAGCCATGTAGGGAACCGGGGAGGATTCAGGAGGGGGAAAATAAGGGGGAAATTTAGCTTTGTATTTCCAAGTTAAGGGTCAAAGCCTGATTTCAGTTACACTCCAGTGTCAACCCTGACTTGCAGGCCTTATACAGCATGTAGGACCCTCCAGATTTCAGTCTTTCCTGGATTCTAACATGACCAATTATCCACAGCAGCACTCAGAAGTGCTGTTGATGTGTTTCATGTGTGACAATGTAGAAGTCCTCAGGACCAATCATTTTCATGAAAGCAAGGGGAGAGCCTGAGCACAAAGGGACTTTCAGTGACATGAGTTGTTGTGTTAGCGTGAAAGGCTCATGAGCATTTCTTGGGAGTAATGAAGGTGCTCCAGCACATTGCTGCAGCTTCTCTGGAGCAGATCTTACACCTGCTTTGCATCTACTTGCAAAGGTTTGTCCTGAAAAAGATGTTTTGTAAAGTGGGGCTCCATCCTTTTGAAAAATCCCAGGCTGAACATGTTCCTTTATTGTGGCAGCTCCTCTTCAAAACACATCACCTCTAATCTCCCATCTTCATTACTCAGATCCCAGAATAAATTGGTCCATTTTGCAAGCAGAGATTTACCCAGAAAACAAAGAGTGAAGACTCTTTTGCCCCTTTCCCCACTGCCCATTGATATTGTATGGACCATATTCCCACATCAGCTCAGTAAATGCAGATAAGTTGCAGTGTCACTCCCTGCTCCTCCATGTCCTGACTTTGTCTAACATCCTGTCCCAATCCTAGCTGTTATATCAGAGCTTCATCTCCCACCACAAAAAATAAAAATCACGTAAAAGGAAGAAATAGTATTATTGGTTGAAGACACATAATTTCTCAGCCAAGAACACACATGCTACAGCCATGCTGTGTTGTCTGTAGTTTCCAACCTGCTGCTTTGATGACCCTGGAGCTAAGGAGAGCTCCACTTTTTGCTTTTGGCAAGGTAAGTTTCCAATCCCAACCCCTTAACCACACCAAGAATTAATATTTAACATATCTCCAGAGTCACAAGGAAATGTGACCTCCTCCTTCTAAGATTTTAAAGCTAACTGTTGCAAACAACACTCTCTACATTGCAGCAAGCATGCATGAAAGTCCTCTTAACTTCTTGGTTTTTCAAGAGAAAAGACCTGTCACAGGCATACATATCATAAAAACCTCTTGCTCCCCTAAGATATGATAAGGAAACAATAGTTATTGCCCTAAAAAAGATTTCCAAGGGTAGCTACGTGACAGGAGCTCAAGTGCTAATTCTTGTTAAGGCTGTGGTGTGCACCCAGCTGTAAGATATGTGGTATCACACCACCAATGCCATGTGCCACATAAGCAACATGCTGCTAGAGCATAAGCAAACTCCAGCCAATGGCTCACATTTGTCAAAACAACAACAACAACAGAACGCTTTTATAACAGCAGGCTTTTTAGTGTATCGGTATTTTTTAACTTTGTGTTGGACCAGCTATCTCCTGCTTTTCCACAGCAGGAGTGTAGCTATAGCACAGAAGTATAAAGCTGGTATAAATTCCATATCATGTCCCTTGGCTAATTTGACAAAACACAATCATGTGTCCATGCCTGATCCGCATTAGATTTATAGTCCTGGGTGAGCTGGTAGTGCACAGATCTGGTATTAATAATCCTGGAACCACAGCCTAAATCTATTAGCTGGAAGCAGTTATATGATTCTTAATCCTATTTTGTGTCAAAGCGGATGACTGCAACCAAGATGAAGCAGAAATTACATGTTTTTGCCTGGCTAAACTTGCCCTGAGCTGAGCTTTCGGAGAGTTCAAGCTGCTCCAGGTACTAATCTTAAAACTGATGTTTTGGGGGTACTTCTGGGAGTTGAACCTGGAAATCCAAGAGCCCAAAAGATGAGGCTTTTTCCTGTAAGAAACAGACTCCTTTTACTTGAAAGATGCTTACATCCCATGCAAGAAACACCATCTATGTTTGAGAACCCACTGTTGGAGCAGGATGAAAGCATACATGTTTAACATGATTTGCAAGCATGGTAAAGATTTGGAACAGTATTCCTTGAAAACTTAATGAGACTCATACTCCAAGAGTCCACCATAAAAACACAGCTCCCTTCCTTAGAATGATTTGCCCATTCTAAATATCTGAAAATCATAATCATGCTGTTTCCTCAGCAATTAAATACTTTTATATAGTAAATGTCTTTAATAATAGTAAACCTTTTTTTATTATTTAAAAAAGCCATCCCCTGACAAGCACATTATTAAATTACAGTTTATAGCCCTTGCAGTGGGGTAAATTATAGTTGTTTTATTAAACTATTTTAAAGACTGGAGTTTTACCAACATCTTGCTCCAATAGTTGGCCAGGCCTGTGAATGCTGCAGAGGTGCAAGTTGCATCTCACAGAGTCCTTCTGCACACCAGGAGGGAATTTATGTTTGATTTTCTAAATAATGGGATACCACAGAAAGCAAGTCCCATCTGACTCCAAGCCTTTGGTGTTTAACACCCATTATCTATGTTGGGGGTGTTGCATTTTCTCTCTCACGGCCATTGAGAAGTAGTTAGACTCAAGAAGGAGCAGGCTGTGGCCTGTTACTGTTCTGTTTATTCTTATTGCGTTAGTTTGTTTGCTTCTTCACAGATGATCCTGTTTCTCCACAGCTGCTGGCCCACCAGGAGCTCCTCAACTTGAAGAGCTACACATGCTTACCCAACCAAAAATCATAAATAAAGGATTGGTAACATCCAGGCTGCATAAATATGCAATGAAAATGCAAACTCATGCCACTAGTCCAGTCACACTAAAGGCCACATATGCCTCCAGGACCCACTTCTCCTCCAGGTTACCCTCCCTGGAATTACACTGATGCCACACTGACATCAAGAAAAGGAAAAATCATATCCCAGATATTAAACAGAGCACTTGAGCCTTGTTTGGATTCAATAGCGTGTTTTTTCTCACTTCCACAGGCTTGTGTCTGTAACTGATAACTGTGTCACAGTGGTTTCTGATGTTAAATGGCAGTGTGAGAACAGACCTACACACGCATGCGGTTGCAGAGCTGAAGCTCCGACAGCCTCGCTGGGGGGCTGATCCTGATCCTGTCCCTTGTCTTCTGCTCCAAGCAATTTCTGCACACGGCATTTGGCACTGAAACAGGAAATTAAGGGCTTAGGAAAGCAACCTTTGGCCTTTAATTCACTTTTTAATAAAATCATTAAAAGAAACCCACTCCCTGCCAGACATTATGGGAAATTGCTTTAATGATACTTTGGAGCAAAACACTCTCTCAGCTGCATGCATGGCTTGCTTGATAACTTCAGCTCACTTATTTGTGTGTTTGCAGTATGAAAATTGTTTCAATTACAAAGCCAGGCTAGAAAATGTTATATGAACCAGGCCATGATAACACCTAGAGGCCAGGCTCTATCTTACACATAAACAACAGTTTATGTTTTGCTAGAAAACATCAATATGTCTGAGCCAAAGATGACCATCAACAAAAGGACAAAGAAAGCAGAGGGATTTTGTGTCCTCCCAGTCTTTACTTGAAACAAAATGGGTGCCATTATCTGCACAAGTGATGGCACACAGCAAAGAAACACACAGTTTATGAGTGCACAAACCCATCTGTCCATAGCTAAAAGTCTCAGGCAGCAGCTCCTACTCAGACTGTTCTCCCACTGACTTAAGGGTTTGCCATTGCATGTTTGTGAAAAAATGTGTGGCCCCTTTTTACTAGAGAAGAGACAAACCTTGCTTTATAATTTTCAAATTCATAACTAAACACTTGAGCATGCATAAATCTATTTAAGAAATTTTATTAATTGAACTGAGGCTAGGGATAGGTAATGATTGCTGAGGACACCTTAAAAATTACAGGAGAGATTTGTGCTAAACTAAACTGTTTAGTTACAGTAGCAAAATTTTAAGAGACTGAATAATTTCTATCTGGTGCAAAATTTTCCCTCACACACTTTGATTCTTTCTGTCCGTCCTATTGTATAAAAAAGTGTTAATCAACAAACCTGGTAGTCAGTTTTCTACAATCAATAAATTCTACATACAAGCCACAGTAGCTTTTATGTCTGTACGTTGTAAAAGTAAATTTACATCATATGTCAAACATTACACATGAAGAGAAAACCAAGGCTGATTTCTAGTCCTAAAAGATATATGTGTATCCATAAAATCAGCACGCTGTGTCCTGAATACAGCTGGATGATCATACTCTGACCAAATGGCTTTTTGTCTCAGACTGGAGATTTGTCAGGCTCAACTGTTTTCCAGAACTGCATCTGTTTCAGGGAGCTTTGGGGAAATGCAGGACAAGCCCCTGCTTTACTACCAGTCCTGTGTGAACCCAAATCTTCCTGTGCCTGGGCTGTGGAGCAGCCAAGGTGCTCTGCCATCTTCCCAGAGGCTCTGGGATGGCAAGAATCAAACCCAAGCTGGAGCTGTGCTGCACATCCTTCCACAGCAGAGAGCCAGGCAGTCTGATAGAGTTTGGTCACCAGAAGGAAATAACAAAGGAGGAAAGACCCAGCTGTGCCTATTAATCACAGAGTGACTTGATAGCACCAGCTTTTCTTGAGAAAAGCAGATCCTGTCCTGGCAAGAGGGACTGAGCAGACATGAGGGAGCAGGGAAGCCTTTGCAAGAAGCATCGATTAGAGGCTGTTGGGGATCTGGTGAGAATTGCTGGGCATCTTCCAAGCAAGGCAAATCCCAGCCAGAAGAAATGCAGGAAAAGGACAGCTAGAAACACCAGGGAATATGTAACCTGCTTAGAAAATGAAACTCAAAACCTGTAGTACCTCTAGCCTACTAAATGACATCTAAGATGCACACAATGCCTATGTAAAAATAGATTGGGTAGGAGCAGTGGAAAGGAAAAAAGCACTGCGTTAATTTAAAGACCAAATGTGACACAAGAGGGATGGAATAAAATCTCTGCCCATAATTGCATAAACATACAAGGAGTTCCACTGACTAGAGGAAAGAACGATCAGCTGGTTTTGAGGGTCATAGTTTTACCCCAAGGTGCTGGAGGTAGCAAAATCTTCTTGCAATAACCATAATTTTTTTTTTCCCCCCCAAAAATGAAGATATACTGCTACTCAACTCCGGAAGCTCTCACCTTGGTGGTTGAGGAACACAGCAGAAAGGGAAAATGTGGAACCACAAGACAGCACTTGTTCATGGGTTCTTTGTTAGTGGGAACATCCTCTGTGGAAAAAACACTGCTGCTGGAGAACACACAATGAGAGTATTTGCAGAACATTTTCCACTGTTTTTCAATGACATGACATTACTGTATTTGGGTGGGCTCCTTTCTTTGGCTAGTTGTGTCCTTGTTTTTGGCTGGAAATCTCCATGGATGAGCAGAAAAGGAATGCTACCTATTCCCACAAGTAAAGAGGCATTTCGAGATGCAGTCTTTAACAGAGTATACCTTTCTCATGGAAGGAATTTATTAGAAAATCCCTAACGAAAATTAATACGTCTCTGAAATGAGCTCTTTATCTAATACCTCACCAACTTTCTGGGAAGTGATTGGGTGGAGGCAATTGAATTTCAGGGTGGATCTAGTTAATATAAACTGCCACCTGGTGAAAGCTAAAGACTATTTTTGTCCTCACTAGGCGTGGTCTGGTTTACACTCAGGAGAAGAACAGGATCCTCAGATATTCATGTACTACAATTAGAGGTTACAACACAAATATGAAATGAAATAAATCACTGCATGACTTTCTTCCAGCTACACTGCACAGAGATTATTTTAACACAACGGTTCCTTCTAGAGCCCCCAGGCCAGAGCAAGCTGAAATTAGGCATTCATAGTTCCTGCTAATCCAACTACTTTTTCATCCAAGGTGTTGTAAGAAGCCATCCTGCTAAACCTGTTGGTAATGACACTACTTCCGTATAGGGATAGTGAAGAATACTAAGGGAAATACATGAAGTGTCCAAACCCTGTGGAGATGGGTTCACAGCAGTGTCCACAGTAGATTGGGGATGCCACGCTGCAGCAGCTCCTTTCAGACAGCTTGTGGCATCACAGACCTATTGACACTGAAAGACTCCCACTGGCTTTTATCAGCTTTGGCTCACATCCTTGGCATCTGGTTCATGCCTCTTTATTTATAATGTCATGCATATCAGGAGCAGCCTCCCAGGGAAAACACGCCAACTCATCTTCTTGCTCAAAGAAGCCTTTTAGCTGTGATCGTAATCTGTGATTTCATTGCTAGCCCCTATTTGCCTTTGCAGTTAGACTCTCCAGGGACAGAATTTTATTTCTTTGGCACAGCTTAAGCATTGTGCTGTGTAAATCTCTCTGTTTATCTCATGCATACCTATATAATAAGCATGGATGTGATGAATAATAAGTACATAGGTGCTACGGGTCTCCTTTGTATTTCTTTGGCACTATTAATAGCTTTTAAAAGTGGGAATAACTATCATTTGTGCCAGCTCTAAGCCGTCTTGATACAGTCCAAGCATTGTAATGGAGTTTTATTATAAACAGAACATTTCTGAATAATTAATCATTCCGATATAAGACACACATAACAATTCCAAATAACCTCTGCATATGTTCTTAGTTGAAAGGGGAAAATGAAAGATGGGGGGAAAATGGAGTCAAAATAAGGAGAGAAGATATAGAATCCAGCCAGGAAAGCATGGACAAGGTTCCCCCCCCCCCCTCCCCTTACTCATACAATTCAGAACACATTTTCCTTATAAAGCAAATGGGTAGGATATCTAAGTGTATCTCTGACAGTATCTCAGCTGCATGTGCAAGAGTGTGGTGTAAGGATGGGGTGCTGGACAACATCATCTTCTCTAAACCACTGAGCATGGTCCCCAAAACAAGTGCCAAGCTCTTGGCACTGCAGCAGTAGATGTGGGACCTGTCAGGCTGCCCAGAGCCATCCTGTATGTGTAAGATGGTGCAGCCAGTCATTTGTTTCGCTTTTAAGAAACCCAAACAATCACAAACACATGCATTTTTCAGTTTTAGCAGCTGCAGCAGAATTCACCAGGATGGGATGATCAAATAAAGTCATGTGAGGCAGGAACTTCGGTGGCTGCTCTTTATTTCAATGGATGCTTCTCTGCACTCCATTATTTTTTTTAAGCAGCACAATGAATCGGGGCATGTGGCACATCCAGACAGAGGAGGCTACAGTCCATAAGGGCACAGGCTACAGCATTACTCACTGCTTTCTACTCACTGTCCAGCTCATGCTGCTGTTCCTCAAAGCCAGTCTTGCCCTGCCTCAACCAAGTGGTTAATTATCATATGGAAAAAATATTATGGGTTGGTGTCTGTATGGCAAAGACATGAATTGACCCTGAGTCTTTAAACATACCAGTAACCCACACAGGGATGTGTTACTTTTGCTGGATTCATTGTAGAGCAAGATCATCTTAAGAATGAGAGCTAATTTCTGCTTTTTCCAGGTCATCTCATCTGTTTTCCCTTGTGCCATCTGAAGTCTCTCAAATCCAGCCAATCACATTGTATGTAAATAAAGGTTGGAAGAGCTTTGTTTTGCAGCCATGTAACATGAAATTATATGTAATGTATGAAGTTAAAAACAAACAAACAAATAAAAATGGGAGCGGTTTGGGGGAATAATGCATTTCTCCTCTGACTCATACTAGAAGACATTGTCAGAGCACTCTCAGCAACAGCATCTATAAAGGGCCTCAACCTTTGAAATCCTGCTGCTGTGTATCTCTAAAACATGGATGAGCTGGCAGACCCCAGGCAGCCTCTTCCATGCCATGAGACATGGCTGAAGGTTTGGAGGAAATATCCCTCTCACTTTTTGCAAGTGGAGGGAAAGATCACACTTATCATAGTACACCCATCCATGAACACAACCACTCTCTTCTAGATGATCCAGCCTTGCTCTTGGAACCCAGACCCAGGCTGGGCTCCCAAAGAGCCTTTTGATAGTGTGATCTGGATTATCCATGTTAATTTCTGCTCTTACTGAGCTACACAGAGACATAAAGAGTCTAACTGTAGCTGAATCTGTCAGAGGAATCACATGAAGATTCCAAGAAACTGGACTTTAGACAGCATTTCCTTAGATTCTAGTAGCAATTGTGGTTTTCTATTATAATTGTTTTTTTCCTAATGGTTTGGGTTGAAAGGGACCTTAAATGTCATTTAGTTCCAACCCCTGTGCCATGGGCAGGGATGCCACCCACTAGGAAAAGTTGTTGATTTTTTAGGATTTTTTAAAATGAAAAATTCTTTATGAAGTCTTTAATGGAAGAGGTAAATTGAGTGCCTGACTTTACAGCTTTCTTTTGGGATTTGGACGGATTTTTTCCATACTAGGGATCAGGACTTTTGCTACAAATCACTCCCAAACCCCAGTGAAGTCTCTTTGTGACAGGGATACCATGCCTGAAACATGCTTTGTGCATCCTAAGGGCCCTTTAGACCTTAACACCTTGGTCCCTTATGCTAAACAACGGGCAAACAAAAACTTGGGCCATTACAGCAGGGCAGTTTATTACCACACAGAAAATTACACAAAGCTGCAAGTCTGTGTGGCAAGGTTATAAATCAGCCCCATTTACACAAGTGGACAAGTTCAAGTTGAAGTTATCAAGTAGGACGGCTTGAGTGGCATCCTGTACGTCAGACCCAGAACTAAATGACCCCTCTTTTCCTTTTGCCAAAGAGACAAATGGTGAGAACATGTCAGACTTTATCTCTGATTCACATTTTTAGCTGGGGACATAGGAAATTTTAAACTGAAAATAATGTCTTTCTAGGGGTGTGTTCCAATCTCTTCCTGACAAGGTCCTTATTTTTGAAAACAGGGCAGTAAACAGAACAACACCCATATGATGACAAGATTGAAATACACAGATGATCTCAAGCATTTTCATCAAAGAGATACTGAGCTGCTTGTCTCCAAAGGCCAGTTCATGACTGTCCTTGCAGCAGGACAGCATAGCATGCCTTGGCCTATGCCACTACCCTGGCTGAGATAAGCCCTTGCCAGATCTTTCATCCTTGTCCCATGAACAGAAGGTCCCTGGTGATCCCCTGTTGAAATATCAAAGCACTAATGACATACCACACTCATTCTCCCACCGTGAGCTTCCCCAGGGCCACGATCGTGACACCTTATAGAAACCAGCATTTGCTCTTGCCTCAACAGGGATGATCTGTGACTGGGTTAAAGCAGTCCCATATGCCAGAGTGCTGTAAATAGGAAGCAGCGTGGTGAAAGAGTGGGTCGTCAGACTTTACGCTCCCCTTGGCCAAGTAAAACTCCCCCACATTAAAAAAAAAAAAAAAAATTAAAAAAATCATGAAGACCTCCTAGTCTCTCACTGCGGAGCAGTCAGATCATTGTAATGTTAGTACACATCTCAAGCAGAGATGCATTGCTCTTTACCTCTGCATTAGATAAACAGTAGCTTTCTTTTTTTCCTTTCTTATGGAAATCATAACTGTGAAGCTTGATATATTTCTCAGAGGATGAGTTACTAACAGCCTTCACAATCTTTTCCATTAGGAAGTAACCAAACAAACTTGACAGGACCATCATGCATTAATCATTTTTACCAAATTCTGTTTATGTTATTTTTAAAGAGGATTTAGCATTCACAAAGATGTATCACTTTTTGAAATGAAGGCAACAAAAGATCTTGCTGTTCACAAGAAATAGACAGAAGAGGTCCTTCTTGCATCCTTGAAAGCTCTTTGCTGCTCTTCTGGCTCTTGAGCCAGGAGTTCAGCCAGGTCTCACATGCAGCCATCTTAGTTCTGCAGAAATTACCCAAATGCCCAGAATATTGGCTGTTTTCTGTCCCTGGGAAGGTCAATCCCATTGACTCATTCCACAAACAAAAGCTGACAGTCTTGTGGTGGTGGCAGCCATCACCTCCAACCGGAACTCAATTCAGCGTAGTGCCTGTTCTTCCTGCAGTGGCAATTTAACCAGTGGCTTTAGTGGTCCAGCCTTTATGGGGGAAATAAGACAAGCCTTACAGCCGTCCAGCTTACAGCATCTATCAACAACAAACACGGAAGGATTGTATTTAGTTTCCTATCTGCAACTGGACCCACCACAGTGGCTTGTGACAGCCATACACCACATCTCATCTCTGGATTATCCTCCACAAAGAGAGTGGGATTTTATCCAGACAAATTCTATAAAGTGTGGTGAGTGGTAGCAGTAGCATTTTGTAAAATGTTTCATTTCATACAATTAACTTCTTAGTGTGTATGTGAGAGAATTCCCATTTGTCTACTATGCAGAAAAGCTAATTAATTTCCCCTGACAATATTGCATTTTAAAGCTGGAAATACCCCTTCTTTAAAGGAGAGATTGCTGATCAGCCAGGCCCGTAGTGAGGCAGTGCTCATAGTTCCTTTGTTGGAAAAGACTTTGTGCCATGTGCAGATAAAACCATGATTATTAACACTAATTCCTCCAGTGAACATCTCACCAGTCCTACAAATGTCACCCTCATTTTGATAAGGAAGGAAAATATGGATTCAAAATGTATTGATCATTAGGCAGCATATTGTGGCTGGATTTTCCAATGAGCTCCGTGTCTTTAGCAGTGGCCAAACGTTTGAAAGAAGCTCTTCATAGTCCAAAATAAATGTCTACATTTTCAGAAGACAGGCAGAGATTAGACACTGTCTGGGAAAAGATTCCATTTTATATCACTTACAAGTTTTATTTTTGCACATGAATTTTGTCCTCGGGTCTGGCTGAGCTGGAAGAGGCAGACGGGTCTCAGAAGGGTCAGCCAAGCATGGACACTGCTATTGCATGAGCTGTCTGTGCATCTTGATGCACTGCTTCAGTGGCACTGGAAATTCCTACCCCTGGAAGCAACTTGGGAATGGTCTGGCCATATCCTCCTCATCTAGACTGGTCCAAGAGTGATGCAGAGTCCCTATAACCTAAAATCAGGAAGACTCATCAGCTTTGCCCTCTGGAGTATAAGAGTAAAGCCTTGCAAATGTTCACCCCACTGAAAAGCTCACACACAGATTGTATCACATTGCCTACTGCAATGCAAGAGAAATGAGAAATCAAAGACACTGGAGACTTTTATTGTTCTTTTTAAGTTCTCTCCCAGCAAATACGGTGCCCATATTTTACAAGTCTACAACACAATAATCTACCACCACCATTTTAACAACCAAGCAGTTGCAGAGTTGATCTATAAACTGATGTTGCCATTTAATGTGGTTTCCAGTGAACTGTAAAATTTATAGCTGTAACTAACACTCCCTCTGCCCCTCGCTCTTTTATGTTCACCTCAAAAAACAAGCTGCTCCACAGCTCCAAAAGGCAACACACAGAAAATCAATGTGTAACCTGAAGTGAGCTAATTAGGATCATATTCACATACCATGGATCTGTGGTCTTCTGGTCAATTAAGCGAAGATTAATGTCTAACACTGGGTGGATGAATACCATGAAAAGGCAGGCGCAGAAACATTCAGATACATTGCTCTTGCACAACTTGAATAGTGGCAAAGCTGCAGCACAGAGCAGAGACCCTGTGTGAGCTTTCTTCCATGGTTTTCCCCCTCTCCCCCCAAAAAAACTTCTCAGCCTCACCACTATTGTCATCTCAGCGTGGTGCCACTGGCACCCCTTCTTTGGCAGATGCCTAGCATGGGTGTCCCTCCCGTCAGCCATGGTGATAAGAGTGGGTGTAAGGTGAACTCTACCTCTGTTCAGCTGTCCTGGCTCTTCTCCTACCCCTTTTGAAGTGACTGATGGGATTTAAATGGGCTTCGTGTCAAGTCCACCACATGGGGGGATCTTTGTCCCAAACGAACGTAATGTTGGAAAATCTTCTTGGGAGCGCATAAGCGCATGGACCGATTTAAGCTCACTGTTGTGAGCACTTGGAATAAAAACCAAGGGCCTGATCCCAAAGCCCATTAGCCTTTGGAAAGGCTCCCTATGATGTCAGTGGATTTTGGAATAAGCTTTTGATGCTTTCTGGTAAGGGCTGATGGAAAAAAAATCTCCAAGTTTAATTGGGGTGGGAGAGGGAATTGGTTAGGAAAATATTTTTAGATGAACACCACCATTGCAGGGGATGCATGCGCTTGCTTGAGCACCATTGATACTTTCTGCAGAAAACTCTCATACTTACTGATGTTGTCTCTTTGTTTAGAGGGCGTAATTTTTTTTAGGGGGGGATTAACTTTCTTACCTAATGTAAGATCACATTTAATATTTTAATCTTCTCAATAACTTCCTAATGGGAAGGAGGATCTATTTTGATACTTTTATCTAGATACTGGATCAAAACTTTGGCTTTCACTCTGTTGCCAGTGCCTCTTTGCCACAAACAAGGTTGTCTGCAAGCACTGGGATTAGTGATGATGCCATGACGTATTAAACAATAGATGCACACTGCCTCCATGACAGGTTTCTCAGGGGGATGGGGAGAGCAATCCAAAGGAAAACAAAGTCACCCCCGGGTCCTTTTGGAAGCTCCTAGAGGTGCAGCATGTATATATTGGCTGATGAGACAAGTAAGAGTCCTCAATATTATGATTGCAGTCAATCAAACTTTGCTTTAAAGTGGCTTTGTCTGGAGCCAGAGCATGAGTGGCAATTTGGGGTGACGACACCTTATGATGGTTTTGGGAGGATTGTCATGTTAAGCTCATGTCAGTGCTGCAATGTTTTTATTTAAGAGCAGAGCAAAAAAAAAAAAAAAAGCAGAAGGCCAGATTCTCACATTTTTGCTAGTAGAACCAGACATAAGTCAACGGGTAATAAACCTGCTGCTGGAGAACCAGAGTGCTGTGCCACGTTAATCATGGTCGGCCCCATAAAAGTTGGTGGAGGTGGGAATGGAAGAGAGCTCCTATCTTAGGGAAAAAGAAATTAGGAACCCTAATAGTAGGGGAAAAAACAATGAATAATGAGCAACGATCCAAGTCCCTGGTTAGGGATGTTCAGAGGTATTAGATTAATTTTTTTTCCTCTTAACTCAGTACATAATTCATTCTTTACATTCGTCAGTGGGACTGCCCACTGGAAGTCTCCCCGCTCAGCATGATGAAATTATACCAAGATATTAATAGAATCATAGGATGTCCTGAGTTGGAAGGGACCCACAAGGATCATCAAGTTAAAGAATCATCAACATATTGTTGTGCAAGTGTGTAGAGACAACCACTTTTTTTTTCTCTTATGTATGAAAGCGGAAACACTGAGCAACTTACAAGAATCTCAGAAGAGCTTGATGGAACATCGCTCCAGTGTGTAACCAAAGAGCCCATAAAGCAGAAACAACAAAAGAGAGACTACAAACAGCAACATGCATTATCTCTCTGAATCTGCTCTGCACACTTTACAGCAGGGAGAGCTCAACTCCAGTTTTACAAAAAAACCTGGCAGCTGTGCTATTTATATGTTCACCACCAAGCTTTCATTAATTTTAACACATGTTAATGGACAACCTGTATTATTTTGGGAGGCTAAACGTGCGATTTATTTAATTTCCTTAAATATCAAATATGGGTCAAGTAAAATAAACCATGGATTGTATTTTTTTTTTTTCCTAAGGAAAAAAGTGTCAGTTTAACAGAATTCAGACAGAGCAATGTCTGATCATATTTACAGCATTTATAGGTTTGGAAATCTCCAAAGAAATCTGAGGAAGCCTAAAGCTTGCCTGAGTGCATTGAGTGAAATTCTTCTTGGTAATGAATAAATACTCCACAGGTCTTTACAAGAACACCCTTTTAACTACATGTAAATATTCCACAATCTTTCAGAAAATCTCCAATTTAAAGGTGATGCTTAAAACAGGCTCTTTCTTTTTTAATTGTAATTTTTTAAATGCCATTTGCAGATCCTATAATTTCTCTCAGATTTCTTCCCTTTGCTAAAAACACCGGTGTTTCCAAACAGTCATACAAAGACTTTTGAAACAGAGTCCTTGTGTTGTTTAAAAGAAGTTCTCAAATATGAACTACATGCACCTAAATCAAATTGCAGCTATAAGAAAACTTATTTCTCACCTCATCTTGTTCCTTAGGACTTAATGGAAAACTGGCATAAAGAATGGCAACAGAAAAAAAGTACCTGCCACAAAAAATAAATCTGTCATACTTAGGAAAATCCATTCATCAAAGGAGGGAAAAATACAATGAAATCATGTGAAGTTTATGAAGTAAATCTGTAACTGATTTGGCTATAATATTTAATCTCCTTCTGCTACCTTGTAGTGTGAGATTGTGTTCACCCTTCAGAGCTTGAACATGACAATGGGTTTTTCGTGGCAAATTTATAACTTAATCGGGATATTGCTGGTATGGTAGCACAAAGCCAGGGTTTTTTGAGTGTTTCTGATTCTGGCCAGAGGGACAGATGCTCAGGGAGGTAAATCAGACACAGTTTGACTGGTAACAGATGACTTTGTAGAAGCACAGTTGATTTACACCACTGGGGAGCCTGGCTCTAATCTGTACTGGAAGAGCACCTTTGAAGCAAAAACTGTCCCCTGTACGCACTGGTTCCAGTTAAAAACAACCCTGTTCTGGCTTGAGAGGCAGGATCTGGGATCACAGTGAACAAGATAAAGGAGAAATGTCCTATAACACAATAAACCCCT
The DNA here is from genome assembly GCA_035041135.1 of Platyrinchus mystaceus. NCBI lineage: Eukaryota > Metazoa > Chordata > Aves > Passeriformes > Tyrannidae > Platyrinchus > Platyrinchus mystaceus. The sequence continues at coordinate 4,512,966 of JAWWLV010000005.1, forward strand.
TTCCCTCGCACACCGTGACAGCAATGCTGAGCTTGCTGACACCCCTGGCTTCAAAGGAAGGTGAAAGGTGCTGTGAAGGAGATGACCTTGCAAAGAGATTTGTTTATGGGCACAAAACTGTGCTCTCCTCCAGCCCAGCAGCCAGCTGAACCAAACTGGAGGTCTGATGGAGCCCAGAAACCACAGGAAACTGGAGAGCTTGTGAAAGGACTGCAGCACCCGTCCAGAGATTTGACTTTCTTGAGTGATAGCTTGATGAACTTAGGCATGGGGAGTTGGCCCTTTGAAGAAGTAATTGTGCTGCTAGCCAAGAAAAAATAGCTCCGGATTGTGCTGTAGTTGTTTACACAATGCCAAAGAGACGAGCAGGGGTTCCTTGGGACGGGTGCCACAACAGGGAAGACGTGTTTCAAAGAGTTATTTATTCACCGGAGATCCTGAGAGGATGTTTGTTGGATCATGCTGGAAGCTCCTGAAATCCAGGATGCCGTAAGTTCAAGTAGGAGCAGGCAGCAGATTTATCTCTTGGGGCTGCTGGAAACTTGTGAAGTGCCATAATTACCATTTGTTCTCCCCCCATTCGTGACTTTTAAGTGCCAGTATCCTTTGTGACAACTCTGATGGCAATTATTTATGTCGTATAAACAACATATGTTGACACAATTGTCTTTCCCCACTTTTTAATTCACCAGCTTCTCAAAGAGCTTTGCAAAAGCAAAGGGAACATGAAGGAAAATGGTCAGTGCTGAGCAAGCTAAGGAGTTTGTCTGAGATCTCCTCCTTGATGAGGAAGAGTGAGAGTCTCTGCATGCCACTGTGCTGCTTGAGTACCTTGGGAAGCTGCTCTGGCCTTAGGATGCTGGTGGCTCCCAGTGCTCCTCAGGACATCATTCAGCACAAAACCAGTAAAAAAGTGCATATGTGACAACTTTTATAGCAAAGCATCCACCTTCTGCCTTTCTGTGCTTCATGCTTGCTCTGGTATGGATACTTGCCCTGTGCCAGCCCTTGGCCTGAAACTTGCACCTCCATCCCTCTTGTTTTGTCTACTCTTTGATAATTGCCTGCATTAGTACACTGCATTGTTTTCAATCCAGCCACCAGCCAGATAAGGCTATCAGCATATCACAACTCTTGCTCAGGATAATCAGCTGGGGCTCTTGTGAAAGGAATGCTCTGCCACAGCAGGGGGGCAGTGCTGGGTGTACCAAAGGGATGTTCATCAGCCACAGCCTTGTTGTACAACTGGAAGAAAATTGCTATTTTCCTATTTTACACCATCTGTCTGCTTATTTTTGAGAGTAAAACTGACTTTTAGTACAGTCCTAAGCATGGGGCTGGACCGTGACTTAATCTCTGCTGGCTACTGTAATCTAAATTGCACTGTAATGCACAATATGTTGTCTTTCATCCAACTTGTAGGCAAATATTTGTATATATAGATAAGCTGACATTTTGCTTAGTACATGCACTCTAATTTCCAATAAAACCTCTAATAAAGAATTACAAAGTGAATTTATTGCTTTGCTTCAAAGCAAGGACATAGTGCCATTTTGAAGGGGCATTTGAAGTGTTAAATCCACTTCTATGATGCCTTAATACCTTTTCTGTACATTTCTTTTTTAGTTATTTTAATATTATTGTGCCACTCTATTAAGAGGCCATAAAATATTTTAAAGAGCAATAAAAGTAAACACAAATGCTAAAAAGTCCATTCTTCTCTCTCCAGCCCACTGAGGAGGAAGAGACAGAGGATTTAGGCATAACAAAATTCATGGCAGCTGTGTAAATAAAATAAAAGCACACTGTTTTTCTGTTGATTATTATTCTTAACATCTTGCTATCAAGCAGGAGCCCAAGGCAAGCTATGGGAAAGAAGCAGAAACACTGAAGGAGAGCATGCAATGGTGGGCAGGCTCTGCATCCTTCCTGAAAATGGGAATTGAAATATAAGAACAACAGAGGAAGCTTTCCAAGGCAAAGATTCTTCGTCCAGCAGACTTCACCTGCTGCAGGCATGAACCAGCTGAAGGGTGTTATTACAACCAGTGTTAATAAGGATGTGTTCCTTGCCAAGACAGAGTAGGATTTGGTAGAACTGACCCCCCTGGGATAACCTCCCTTCTCCTGCCCGGCATTTGTTAGCTTTCTGCAAACCACTGAGTTTAGCTCTGTTCTGGGTACCTGCTCATGGTTCACTGAAGTTTTAGAAAGCAGGGTTTAAGTAAGATGTAACTTGATAAGCTACATGGTTCTTCTCAGCCCACCCATGAATTTCACTTGGTGTGGGAAGAAGTCTAGTCTAGCTACAAAACTGAAGTGGGGATGAAAATGGTCAGAGGGAGTCTTTCAAAAATCTGAATAGTGACTGTTGATGCTACTAAAAATAGAGAGGCAAAAACCCCTGCCAAAAATGGGTTTATCTGAGGGAAATTGGATTCTCAGTGTCAATGGTCTCTGCAGAAATTTACAACAGTTCTTATAAAAGAAAATAATAGATTTTGAGCCAACATCTCTCCTTCCTATAAAATACTCCTGACAAAAGTGGTTCTTTTGTTCCTCAGCCTGGACCAGTGCTGGGAGCCCAGCACCTTCCCACGCTGCAGCTGATTGCAAGCAATGGCAGCTCTCGCTGGCTCCCTTCATCACAGAATCACAGAATCATTTAAGCTGGAAAAGACCTCCAAGATCTGGACTGTAGTCCAGTCTTTGACTGATCTCCACCTTGTCAACCAGACAATGGCACTGAGTGCCCCATCCAATCATTTCTTGAACACCACTAGGGATGGGGACTCCACCACCTCTCTGGGCAGCCCATTCCAATGCCTCACCACAAGTTCAGTGAAGAAATTCTTCCTATTGTCCAACCTGAGGCCATTTCCTCTCCTTCTGTCTCTAGTTGCCTGGGAGAAGAGACTGATCCCTACTTGGCTCCAACTTCCTTTCAGGTAGTTGTAGGGAGCGATAAGGTCTCCCCTGAGCTTCCTTTTCTCTGGGTTAAACAACCCCACAGGCACCAAGAAGCTGACAGAGCCATGGTCAGATCTCAGCCCTCTTGTCTTTTTAAAAAATAATATAGTAGCCTGGGTTATTCTATTTATAGCATCTTAAAATCTAAATTTGTAGCTAGTTCTATAGGTACAAGCTCAGGCCCCGGTTTACTGCTTGGGATGAGCAAAAAGCCCCATAATACAGCCTGTGTCTATCATTCAGCAATAACTATACAACAAAACCTCCCAGTCTGCAATGTCTGTTGGAGTTTTTGGAGATGTCAGGCATGCCATGGAGAGGCTGCTTATTTTGCCAGATGCTGCTACAAACATTTTTGCCTTAAAGACTGTTTCACCAATGAGCTCTAATAGATGCCGTGCTTCACGGGCTACAGCTGCTGGGCTGATGGCAGGAGTGAAAAGGAATTTGCTTTCAAAAGGCAAGGAGTAAAAGAAGGGTAAAATAAATTTGAGAGAACTGAGGTTAGTGAAAGCTTAGTGGGAACAGAATGTGACTAATGATCAAGTTGGTACAACACATAATGAGTATCATGGAGGGTCCTTCAAGAGCCAGAGACCTTTTGGTTTATCTCAGAAAGGTTTCACATGTAGAGAAAGGTAGGTAGTAGGATCCTGCCCTCACCGAGCACCACAAGCCCTGATCAACCTGGGGGCATCTGAACTGCCATGCAGGGTCTCTGCCACCCCATTGCACCCCATCTTGTCCCACACCAGGTGGGGCACCCTGCTCTCCTAACTCTGAGGAGCCTGCTGCAGTCTGTAATCCCAGCACATACACACAGACCCATGTATTACATGAGCAAAGGGCTTCACGATGTTTTTCTGGAAGTGACTTCATTTGGTCTGAGACCTTAATGCAGGATTTGGTTGTATTTATTTATTTTTCCCTGTGTTTTCTCATCCTAGACAACACACATGCAGCTGCGAAGGGCTGATGACTCCCTTTGCTGAGCAGGCTTTCTCCTGAGAGCCTTCCTTCAATGGTCTCCGTTATGACGATCTGGATTTTGCATTTCCGCCGTCGCGCTGACGAATGGAGTCCCAGGTCCTGGAGTGACTACAGTGAGTGCGGGGCAGGAATCACAGCCAAATTCACCAGCACAGCTCACTAGCCACTGATTTATTTCCCTCTGTGACCTCCACATGGCTGCGGTCCAGGCGTGAGCCCACGTACTGCCGGAATCCTGCACATCGTTTCGGGGTCTTTACTCATCATTTACTAGATGGTGCTCTCCGAGTTGTCAGTACGGTTTCCAGGAGTGAGAGGCTTTTGTTGTGCTCAGTGGGGATTTGGCCACGGCGTTCCGGAAGGACGGGAATACCGAAAATACTAACGTCCTCCAAGTTACTCACTTCGGTGTGCCTGTAAGGTCTGAGTATGGAAAATTATTTGTCATTTCCTTGCAGACACTATTTTCAAAGGAGAGATACATCATTCTGGCAACAGTGCAGCACTATGATTTAGTAGTTTATTTATCTCTCAGCCCAGCTTTGCTGCTAAAGTACACGAACCTAGCCCTGTCCCTTTTTCCCCTCTTTTTTTGTTAAAAAGCCCACAGTTCTGGTCTAATAAGGCTTGTTCATAGACTGAGATGTGCTGACGTGAATGAACTCTGGCTACCAAGAGGAATGAGGATTTGCAGTGCTCAGAGCTTCATCCAGCAGGATGCAGTCATTTGAAAGCCTAGAGTGACTCTGACAGCTAAAGAGATTCAGAGATGGAAATTCATCATAACGTTTCACCACCGAGATACATAGTGTTGGGGTGTAGAGGTGTCAGAGGAGAGCATTGTGGGAGAAGCTTTCTGGGCTAAAGAACCCATGCAAATTGTTCTCTTCACCCCTGTTAGCAGAGTAAATGGAGAAAAGGAATAGGAATAGGGTTTCCTTGTGAACCACCAATTTTCACCATTCCTTCTACCTCCAGGCAGCCTTGGGTACCATTTACATCTATATCATAGTAGCTCTCAGGCACACAAGAACTCAGCTGAGAAGAGGAGGTTGCAAACCAACCCTGGACCTTACCACCGATCCCAACAACAGACACTCCTTATCCCCAGCCAGTCCAGAGGTTTCAACCTCTAAAAATAAGAGCACAAGCACAGTTAAATTTATATATAGTTTTTGGATGTTCTGAAGAGTAAGAGCTTTTTCTTATTTTGCTCTAATTTTATAAGTGGCATAACACTTTATTTTCTGTGGTTTATAAGCATCAAAGTTACAAGGGGCTGACCTTGAGAGGGCTTGAGGGCACTTGGCTTTGGTGGAGTTTGGCCCCAACATGTATATTTAGCCCCAGGTTTACTTTGAATAGAAGCTGAAGTGCCTGTAAGTTCTGGCTGTAGAAAAACATGGATGTAGTCAGACCTCTTAAAGGAGAAGTCAAATTACATCTTTGGAATGGGAACCAGACATTCTAGAGCTGAGACAGAAATTCATTAGAAATAAAGACAGATGACCATGAAGTCTAGGACTGTGAATGGAAGAAGTTAAATAAACTCCCAAAGCCCTGACAGGCCAGCAACCTCCTCCACCAAAACATTAAAGATGTCTCTTCACAAAATAAAAAAAAAATGTGCATTTGAGGGCTTGAGAGAGGTCTGCCTTCAGGAATCCCTTTGTCTATTTGCCCAAAAGTCTCAGTATCAGTTGCAGTCTGTGAAACACTCAAAGCTTTCTGGGGTCTCTTGGCCAGCAGATTCTCTCTCTCTTCTTCCAAGGATTATTTTTTCCCCATTAGAATACAAATTTTGGACAATTTCCCTCTCATCATGCACAAGTGTAACAGATGATCCCTCACTGAATTATTTTAGAAATGCATTTATGGAGTCTGTTGTCTGGGATATAGAAGCTCCATCTTTCCTACACCATATATTATCAAATATTATTAACAGGGTCCAAAGCATGGAAGACTGACTTTGTAACTGAGTAAAACCTTCCACCAGCCAATCCAGACACTGCTAAGCATCTGCGCTGTACTCATAATCTGCTTCGTACGTCTCTCAAGTGCCTCTTCCATGTGGAGGACAGAATTCTGCTATAGACAGCGGCTGAAGGAGCAGCCATCAGGTGACAACAGCTTACACCTCTTGGCCACATAGATCCCATGTCTGCTTGGGATCCACTGATACCATACACTGTCATCATGCTGCCTGCTGGCCTGGTGACATCTTTGGAAAAGAATTGGTTTTCTGCAAAATGACTGTGATGGAGAAGAGCCCTGGCTACATGTGCTCTCCCTCCTGGTCTCCGAGTGCTCCGATTGGTTGTGTCCTGGGTCCTTACTGGAACCTGACCTGAGCATGGTCTATCTTCCCCATTTCCTTCGGACAGGAGAGGGCCCTGGGTCATTTCATGAGCTCCCTTGGCATGGACGAGTCAGACATGGGCTAGGGACCTCACCATCCTGAATCATTGCTGTCGTCTATGTGTCCTCGGTTGTGTTGGATTCAGATAAGGGAAAGTTGTTATAAGGATTTATTTACAAAGAAAACAAAAAGAAATCACAAACCCAACTCTGCACAATGGGTAGCATGGAAAATGCACTGTCCTGAGCCAACTGAATATTTGAGCTGATATTTAGTGTTCACTTTGTGTTTAGAATTGTGCATGTTCAGGCGTCTGGCCCTGCACACTGAACATCTTATGCAATTCAGCCCCCAGCACTGCTCAGGACATTCTTTTTGGTTTACAAGGAATCTTTATTGAAGTAGTACACAACGATAAGCATTAATAGAAAGGACATTCCTCCCCCATAATTTTAAAGAGAAGCCATTAACTCCATTTGCAGAAATGTGTGCAATGTGAATTCCTGGAAGGGTGGGGCAGGAGGGAGAAAGGACTGTGAGATGAAAACCTGGGGGAACAGTGTCCAAAATAAAATGTAAGTTGTACGTTGCATTGTGCAGATTTAGAGAAACAATGTGTCTTGGTGAAAGGAAGCACTAATCAGCCACTATTAGCAGCATGTCTAACTTGATCACCCTTCCTCAGCTGATGTCCCATGTACTGATCCCCAGAGACACTGCTGGCATGGTCAAGCTGTTCTCTTCCCCACTTCTGTCCTATGTTGTATCTCAGCTCTGTGCTCCTGGGTCTCAGACCTGTCTGTCATGCTGCTGCCCTCTCCTGTTGGATGGGTTGAGGTTGACCATAACCATCCTTCAGCGGGCCGAGAGTGCATGGAGAACAAGCACTGGAAATGCTGGCAAACATGACATGATGGGAATGGGAATATTTGCTGCTCTTACAAGAAAAACCCCTTCTACAGGTAGTGCTAAGAGTGTTGGTCCTGAGGTTGCAGACATAACGAAGAGTGCTCCAAGGCTTCTTGCCATCACCCTATAACAGCCAGTCCATGGGCCACTGAGACCAGCACCAAGAGCAGGAAGGGAAGAGAGGAGTTAGAGATGTGAGAAATCAGAGAGGCAATTAACCATAACCTCAGATAAGAGTCAAATATTCCATCTGTCTTTGTTTTAATGGCATTGATCTAAACCAGAGACACAGTGATTTCCAGTGCAAAAGTTTATGGGTATAATCTGTATTTGCTGATGGAAATGGCTCTTTGTACTTGAGAGTGGGACCACATCATGTTGGTGCAGTTTATCTTCTGGTGAGTTAAAGACTTCAAGGGGATTGCTTTAACGAGGGGTTAGTAAACTTCACAGTTGTCTGCAATATTTTATTGGAGACTGGGGAGAGTGCTCAAACATCTGCTCGGAAGAATAAACAAACAGCTTTGCCACGTTGGTTATAGGTGAGCCATGAATCTTGTGAAGGAGGTGATCGATGGACTTCAATTACTGTTTGAAAGAGCAGGCTGGCTCCTAGGGTGAGACTTACAAGGCAACCAAGAGGATGAGAAGAGTGCAGAGGCTCCTCAAATCTTGGCCCTCTCCATTGCATTCATACTTCAATATCGCATCCCAGAGGGGAGATGAGGTCGGTGATGGTTGTTTTTCAGAATAAACATTCTGGGTCAGGAGCAATCATTAATACAGCAGAGATCTGGAAAAATATACCTCTGTAAACAACACTGTTTTATAGCTGTGAAAGGAACTGTGTGTACCAAGAATCCTTTGCCTGTATCCGAGTGTATCCTGCTCATAGAAACAAATCAGCAGGGAATTTTTTCTCTTGGAAGAAAATATTCAGTAGACTTCATTTGTACAATACATTTCATATAATCCATATTTCCCTGGAATGAAAAGACAGAATATAGGCTGTGATAGGAAATAAAATGCAAGAGGAATCAAAGGAGAAGTCGATGAGATTTCTTATGTGGATAACTTAATGGAATATATTAAAAAATCTTAACTTTGCTATCAATCACAAAAGAGAAAGTTTAAAACATAGATCCTGCTTGCCACAAATTTCCAATGTAATGTTATTATAAGAAGGTAGCACAAATAAATCTATATATATACATATAGATATATATAGAAATCTATACATCTACATAAATACAGACATTTAACACTGAAAAAATGTGTGCCACACAAAAGAAGCAGTGAAATACGCAGGGTGCAAAGGTGCTGGCGATATCATCTCTTACCCAAGTGCCAGCCCTGCCAGCAGCGGGGAACATGAGTTCCATAGGGGTTTGAGGTCTACAGAAGAAGCCCATTTGGGTAACCTAATAGCACAGTATGGGCAGGAATGATTTTCACTGTACAAAGGGCAATTTCATGGTCATCTCCCTTGGAGAACTGGTGGGAGTTGGAAGCTGAACTGCTATTTGTGTCTTTGAAAACCTCTCCTGTAATATTTAGACAGAATGGTGTCAGGGTTTAAAGAAACCACCCCAAAACAGGCAAAGGTGGAACCTGTTTTAACCTAATGCTGATAGGGAGTTCTGTCGTTTGAATATGAAAAAATTATTAAGCATTTAAATGGGGGCCAGTATTCCTTTAATTAAGCTGACCTTACCTGTGATCAGGGCTGCAGGGGAGTACTCGCATTGGTGAACACACACCTTGCTCTGTGTTTCAGGATACTTCAGAAGTCACTGATATAGTGACTGGGTATATACACAGCTGTGCCATCCCTATAGAGAACACAGCAACCAACCAACTTACCCCGAACTTCAGAAGCCTAGCATCCTCCTTGTGTTAAAGAACAAACAGTGTTACCATAAAAAAATCTGCATTTCTCCTTGCAAGGGTGAGTGTCGACACTTCCCTAGCAGAAGCCAGGCATGCAAGGTGCTTTTTTAATTGTAGTTATTCTCTCTTTCAATGGATTTCATAACATACAGTAATCCTATTATACTAGGTAGGTTGTTTTTGCAGAGAAAACAGGGGTTTTCTTTCTAAAATACTGTTTCTTTTGCAGAAAGACTGCTCTTTTTTCCTAAGGAAGAAACAAGACACATGCTGTGGCCACATGTCCTCCAAGAATATTGGGGCTGATTCATTCTTCTGGTTACCTTTAAGGCCAAGGGCCTCTTGTCTCCTGCAGCTCCGCATTGCACATGAACATCACCTCCCTGTCATTTCTAGAGGGCTTTCTCCAGTGCTCACATACAGGAAGGTCTTTGGACTCCGTCCCGGGAGAGGAGGAGGAGGAGGTGGCAATCATCCATGCTGGGTGAGTGTCAACCCCATGGGTTTAGATGACTATCTCAAATATTTCTGAAAATTTAACAATTGGCTTAATAACAGGAAGTCAGAAGCTGGCAAATTACCGTTCTTATAATCAGAGAAGGAGTTGTGTTTTGGCAGTGATAGCCAATTTCCACATCTCATTACAGCAATGCGTCTTATTAATTTCTTTTTAAGGCTGTTTCTCTTTTAAAGGACACAGGAGTAGATACCCCCTTTTATGAGACATTAATTCGTTTCGTCTGAGCAGTCTGTATTGATGGAGGAAGTGGATTTATTGAAAGTGGCTGGATAAACACAGTATCAGTCCTGTATCCTTCTGATACCAGTCTCTTACTGGAAAAGACATGAAACACGTCACTTCCATGGTGTGTCTCTTGTCTCGGCTCTGAGTCGGCAAAGGGACTGTCCCGGCAGCATTTTCACATCTCTGCATTGTTTTTTTTCCCAGGAGAGACTCAGCATTTTGATGTGGGTGGGACTGAAAGGTCCTCAAGAGGATAAAGATGGGCTTATATTATCAGGTCCCAGGCATGTACCTGACCACTGCACAGTGCAATGGGTGGCTGGACCTGGTCCAGTCGCCAGCCCATATCTCATCTGTGCAAGAGTGATGTTTTGTGACCAATACCAGAAATAATAACGTCAGACATAGAATCACAGAATCCTAGAGAGGCTTGGGTTGGAAGGGACCCTAAAGATCATCTTATTCCAAACTCTGACATGGGCAAGGACACCTTCCACTAGACCAGGTTGCTCAGAGCTCCATCCAACCTGGTCTTGAACACTTCCAGTAATGGAGCAGCCACTGCTTCTCTGGGCAGCCTGTGCCAGGGCCTCACCAAAAGTCCAATCCTTTCCTGAATCTAGGGCAGTGTAAAGGTAATTCAGGGCTACAGAGTTCTTTCTCCTTTCCTTGTTGAAAAAGTCGCTACCCATGAAGGCAAAAGAAATAGTCTGTAGAAAAAAAATGTATAATAAAGCAGATTTATTGAGGTCATTGTGACTTTTCCCAACAGCAATTTTCCCCAGTGGAAGTCAGTTCTTCTTCACACTTGGTGCAACCTTTCCAAGCAGGGGACTGAGAGATGTGGTGGGCAGCAAAAGCTCTGCACAGCTCACAGGGTGTTTTGCAAAGCCAGCTCAAAGGTCTGTGCAGAGACACAACTGTGATGGAAAGACTGTGTTACCAAAGGTGTGGATCATAATGATCCCACAACAACAACATTTACACACACATATTCTGGAACACAGTCTTTGAAGGAACAAGGCTGTATTTTGACTGAATTTTGACTGCAGGCTTCTGTGGTGTGTTTCTTTGGTATGGCCCCAGAATCAATGGCTTGGCCAGAAGCCTGTTGCTGCAAAACAGCAGGGTCAGAAAAGACAAAAAAAAAAAAAAAGGCATAATGTTCATCCAAATAGGGGTTTTATCTGTTGAGTTTTGTTTAAAGATAAGTAAAAACCAAGCACGTGTCTTCATCACTTCTATAATATGATCTGAAACAAAAATGTTTGGGCTGAGAAACTTAGGAGGAAGGAGAAAATCTTGAAAAATCATGCTTATCCAGTTTTATATATGAACTAAACAGCCTAGCAGAGAAGGGAGCCTGGTCTCTGAGGTCCAGCACCTTTTGCTAAACGATAGATTGGCTGTCTGTACAATGCCGTAAAATATCCTGTTTGCTTTATCTTGGGTGGAGCAATAAAGGAAGGAAAATCACAATAGCTCTCCTCCCTTTATCAAAATAGTCTGTGCCTATCTAAGAATCAAGGATAAATTAATAATAGGGATCCTTTGGGATTTGAGCTGCTGCTAGAAGCCAACATGTGACATGACGAATATGCCTGTTTGAATATCATCCAAGCATTTAACACCCTCCAATTTGGAAAACATATCTGTGCAGCATCGCTCCAACCAATTCCTGTGTAGCCTCATCAGATATGTAAACACAGCCTCTTCTTCTTCTCATACTTATTTTTTATAGCCCTCACATCCTCCAGCGCTCTCCTCCCATAGAAGATCCATCACCTTCCAGCCCTGCAGCCTCCCAGAGCCCCCATTGCAGACAGGAATTATTCAGGGTTATTTGACCCAATTTCACTCTGAAGTTGTAACTTGTATTTGGTCAAAGGTTAGACTTGATGATCTTGGAGGTCTTTTCCAACCTTAATGATTCTGTGATTCTATGAACTTGCCCAGTGCCTGCTCCAGGATCCCATGCAAAGGAGTGGAGGTGACTGGGCCCTGCATTCAGACAGTGACAGGTACACATGGGTGTCAGTGTTCGAAGGGGAACAGCATCCCAAGAAGGAGAGAGGGAAAAAAAATTGAGCATATTTTCTCATGATTTATGTGGCTGATATGAAATATTTGTTATACATTTCCTTTGGGATTTATTTTGGTTCAAAACCTGTGAAACCAGTTGATAATGAGTTACACATTTATTTTGAAACGGTGCAGAACAACACTAATTGGAAGCACGTTCTCTTTGATGAAGCAGGTACAAGAATTCTGAAACAATCACTGTCATTTAACAGGCTTCTGCAATGATATTAATCAAAGCCCTTTTTCTAAGATATGAAAAGTCAATGCAACAGTGATCAGGTATGATACAGGGTACAGCAACAGTCAACCAGGACCAGCCAAGGAGATTTTTCTATTCCAGAACTGTTATGTTTTCATTTAAAAAAAAAAAAGAAGCTTTCAACTGGGACTAGTAAATTTTGCATTGACAGATAAAAACTTATAGTGACTTCAGGAAATGTCAGGTTTTTTCCCCCACAGAAGGCAGGTCTTTTTCTGGAAAAAAAAGAAAAAAAAAAAAGAAAAAAAAAAGTAACGATTTAAATTATAAACCTGACTAGAAATTTGTGACTAGTTTTTATACGTGTTCTTTCTGCACTCTCTGGCATCTCTGGTGTTGCGTCTACAGACATTAACTCATGCTGTGGCCCAATGACAACCATGTGAGAAGGAAAGGGAGAACTGTATCCCTTTCAGAGATGCAGAAGTGGGGAAGCAACGAGGTTCCGGCAGCTGCTGCTACAAAGCCAGAGCAGCTGAAAGTCTGACAACACTGTGGTTCATCATCATCATTTGCATTACATTATCCTGCACGATAACACAAGCAAGGCTGAGATCGTGGAGTACAGAGACATGTGAGGAGATTATTCTATCTCTTGGGACAGGTCTGGGGTGACAGTCATTATGGAGAAAAATAATTAACATTCATAACCAGGAAAGTGAAACACAAGGACAACCCTTGAGAGGGCACAGTAAGTGTAGAAAACGGTGACAGCACTGTGCTAAAAGGATACTCAGCCCTTGAAATTCTGAAGTCCCAAGAGTCTAGATATTTTTAGATAGCAGAGGGATCTGCATTTTATCACTCTGCTATTAATATAGATAACTGGATAGAAATGATACACACAAGTGTGGAGGATGTAGGAAGGTTTTCCGTGGTGTAAATGGGTTTAGACAACTACTTGGTAAGCATTACTGCAGGCAGCAACAGCTGCACTGGAAATCAGATTGCTGATGAAGGTGAGGAAATGACCAGAAAAAGACTTTTGGTGGCAGTTCTTAAAATCAAATCCCCGATGCTCCAAGTTCTTTGTGTGCATTGAAGTTACCCATACGTGTCACAGAAATGTGATTCTTGTGGTGGAATTCAATGTGGGCAATGATCTGCTAATTTCAAAGCTATATCTGAGTTTTTCCTATTGCCACATCTTGCCAAATACTTGCAGAAAAAAAAATAAAAGGGTGTTCTCAAACAGATTTATCTTAATTTTTTAGGTGCTAGACACTGTTTCCTTCTTCAAATATATGAAAAAAAAACTGTGGTGGTTTCTTTTTTTTTTTTTTACTTCTCGTTCCTGCCATGGGCTGATTTTGTGTACCTAGCAATTGTTGCTTTGCTATCTAATATGTTGCTGCTGAGTGTTCACAATGGGTTGGAAGCATTTCAATCATGCGCTTGCAGGAGAAGTGTTCAGCAAACTTTCACTCAGGTACTCCAGCATGAAACTTTCCTATCTGGCTAAGTTACAAAAACGGCCTTTGCCTTGTACTGTGAGGATAGTTAATAAATCAGTGAAAGCTTTAACCACACAGGGTTGGAGGAAGGAGTCAACACAGAGGGACTCAGGGGGGAGCCAGGACAGAATATACCAGCACAAACACACATGCAGCGATATTAGGCAAATAGGGAAAAAAATTTGCAGAGGCATAATTAGATACTGGTGGATCTATGACGAGGGATCCAGTGACTGTAAAAAACCCAGGTTTCTTGGTACTTCCAGGCTGGCTTCATGCCTTAGAGAAACAGAGCGATCTCCAGCAAGGGAAATTTCCAAGAAACAGCGTTGTGAGGACATCCTGCACTGGCTCCACCACATTTTTTTCCAAGAAAAGCAGCCAGCAGCCCAAACCAAACCCCAAACAACGTAGACCTCAGAAACATAAATAAAAACAAGAAGGAGAAAGGAGCCTTCGGAAATTTGGGAAAGCAGGGAAAGGAGCAGCCCAGCGGAAGGCACCACAGGACTTGAAGAAGTCCAGTCTGCTATTTGTTCATGGTACCAGAGTAAATGCAATGAAATCATCCCTAGGAGCAAGATATTTGGCTGGCACAACAATGTTCCTGTTTGCCAAAATGGAAGGTTTCATATGCACTTCATCACCAGACAGTAGTAACTTTCCATTCAAAAGCAAAGGAGATTGACCATGATGGTCTGTCCTTCCTGAAGAAACAAGGAATTGTGCATTCCCAGTCTCTTGGACGATGGATGCAAGTCCATGGCTTAGAGTGTCTATTTCCAAACACTATGAAAAGACACTCCAAACAAAGGGACCTCTCAACGTGACACAAGTGGCAGCAAACGTACAGCTGTACGTGCAGCTGACATCAGAAAAAAACAGTTTCCAAGAAAAACAGCACAGGCTCAAGTACTACACCTTTAAATAATAAGTTCTTCTCTTCCAGATGATTTTAATAAGCCCAGGCACATGTGTTGTAACCCCTTGATGCAGTACAATATGAATAACCAAATAAAAGATCTCTCCAGATTTTAAGATTTACTGTTTGCAATGGGAAAAGGCCAACCAGATGACATCATTATACTACAAATATGAAATACTGCCAAGTTTGGTAATACTAAACTAGAGAAATTGATCCTCTATGTTTTTGCAGAAAAACGATTTTTGGATTTGGGGGTGATTTTTTCTCTTGTTATTTATGTAACTATAACATTCATATTGAGCAAACCTGAATTTTACTTAGAATTAGAGCCAGAGTACCTTATCTTACAGGTTATTTGTTTTCAGCCATCTGCTTAGCTGGAAATAATTGAGTTTGACAATTTATGGGTTAAAGAGTCAATGGATTGTGTTGGATAAATCACAAAGAGCTAAATTCTAGCTCAGGCAAAACCGTTCATGGCTTGGGTGGGAGTCTGCCTGATGAGGATGTCAGGATCTTGGTCCCTGTCTGGAAGATGCTGCTTTGTTTGCCTCTAAGGAACTAAAATCCATACGTGTGTAGCAATAACACCCTTTTCATCTAAGACATCTGGATTTCTGGAAGTATAAAGCCATGATAATAATGTATTACATTTACATGCCATCTTTCTTCAAGGATTCTGCATCTTCTCATGTCTCGTGGCTATTTCAAACACCTCCTTAAATGAGGTCCACTGAATACTGCTCAGCCCACTGCAGATCGAGTCCCTGAGAGGTTAAGCCACTTGCTCAAGACTGCAAAGTGATTCACAGGCAGAGCTGAAACCAAAAACCACAAAGCTCTTTTCCCACACCCCTGCACACCACTTCTTTTAGACTGTTTGTTGATGATGTGAATAATAACAGTTGCAAAGTTTTGTACTGCAGACAACTTCAGTGATTTTTTTCTTTTTTTTTTTTTTTAAATCAAATGCTTACTCAAAATCTTTTCTGCTGCAGGAAAGGGTTCTGAAATTTCATGTTACAGCAATGCTTGCAGACAAATCCATACCCTTAAGGCCAGGAAAATGTTCTATTTTTACAGCACACATAAGTATATTTATTAAAGCAGCCATATATACATGGAATTATGTTGGATCTATTTACTTCAGAGAGGAACTCACATGGTTCACCCATCACAACAAAACTGGTCTTACTTAAAGCTCAGTGCTGTGACAGCTTCAGTGCATTGTGTGCCGTGTGTGACCCTTAAATATCAATGCTCCATCCTTTCTGCAGATGCATGAGCTGCTCCACCTTGCAGCGGACACCAGAAGGCATGGCACACCAGATCCTGCTCATCCTGGAAGTCTACAGTGCACAAGCAGTGCTGCAAGGTTGGTTTTCCTTGTTGACATCCATTGCCAATGGGTAAATGTCCTCGTGGTGGAAAATGGTTACCTCAACATTGAGGAAGGGTTGGTCTTAGGTGACCTCCTTTGGCAGGATCGTGAACTCCATCCCGTCATGGAGGTGATGATAAGTGTCTGGTGGACGTGGCACTGGGAAGAGTGCCTGGAGTATGCCCACAGCTTGGCAGCAGAGTCGAGAAGAAGTGGACGAGGCCAGAATAAGCACAGGAACTGAGAAACTCCGAAGGGAAGTTTTTGGGGCCAAGAGCTGGTTGGGAACAGCATTTGGCTCTCTGAGCTAGAGGAGCCTTTCCAGCTCTTTGATTCCTGGTGTGTTGGGGGAAGTGGAACTTCATAGCTTCACATGGAAGAAACGTCCCACATCACCACCAACTCTGATTCCAGCCAGGCATTCCTTTTCCCACCAGCCAAACAGGGAAAGAAAAGAGTGGGGAGGGGAAAAAAAACAGTGCTAAGCCCTGAATTTTGGCGAGTTGCTACAGACAAAAAAAAGGTTGAAAGCCTCTCTGGTTACAGAGAAAACCACTGTTGGAACTGTGGATGATTTCAAACTTGGGAAGGTTTTTTAAGACCAGTTTTGAGGGGGTTTGGGGTGGTGCAGTTCACACACCTCATCAGAGTGGGCAGGAGCTGGGCCAATTTTAGTCATACCAGCTGGCATGGAGACATCCAGGGAACCTGTGTGTAGTGCTGCATCACTCTCTAAGATCCTCTCAATCCTAGAAGCTGGTTTGCCTGAAGCTCATGACTCAGGGAATTTTGGGTTGTCCAAAGAGCTTTCCATTGACAAAACTGTTCTTGGGGGGCAAAGTTCAGGGATGATCAGCTCTTGGGCATGGAAGAAAGCACAAATATTTTCTGCGTGTTTTTTAATGGATTTTTTTCTGCCCAGATACCTTGACATGCTCCACAGATCTCATAGCAGTTGGAGATCTGGAATCAGAGACAAACAACATCTCTGCTCCTGCACTCCTTGTGCACTTCTAGGTTTTCTGCTAGTCAAATTGTTGGTAGATATGGGATTTTGGCAGGCTAACCAACTGCCACATGCTTTAATCAGAGGATGTGAATGCAATTAGGTACTTTACAGCATGCAGAATCTACGGCGGGCTTGGCAGAAATGTTCCCATGAGTCAAAAGAGAGAGGAATATATAAAATCCTGAATTCATCCAAATGAACTGGAACGCAACTAAAGAATTAATACACAACATTTAGTAAAAGGTCTGTACATTAAGAGACATCGGGGACATGTTCTCCCCCACAGCTTTATTTTTAACCGGATATGTGGAGGAAGGAGGCCAGGTTTGCTGACATGGCACACCACTTTGGGAAAGGCCATCAGAGGTGAGAAGGACCAAGACCTTCCCAATGAGGGGAAAATGAAGGAGCTGCAGCAAAGCCCTCAGAGGAAAGCATTGTTCCTTTCCAATAGAAGCTCCTTCATTCATCCTCCTTCTACCTGGGCATGGTTCATATATATACCAGGGCATTCCACAAAAACCATGATGTTGTCTTCAAGTGCTGCCCAAACCAAAACACAGCAGGGAAAATGAAGGAAGGAAAGGCAGAACAACACAAAGTCCTCATGCACCTAAACTCTGTCTGTGCCACTAAGGGAGGGTAAATCTTAGGATAAATGAGTCAGGGACCACCGTGGGAGAGTGTTTACAACCAGGAGGATGCTCGAATTTACCACTGCATTTTTGTTTATAACAACTTTTGGATTAATTTTATTTTGCAAATAATCATGGCTGGTTGCCCAACTTTGAACTTTGGTCGGGTGGTGCCCTGCATTTCAGCAAAAGCCTTGTATTTAGTGGTGTCCAACTAAAACATGTAATGTGGTCAGAAATGTGTTTTCCCTGTTTTAAGAGGAGCAGGAGAAGGAAACTTGGAGGAGCTTCTGTTCTCTTTTTTTTCTCTCTCTATTGGATGACTTGAAAAATGAAAGAGAATCTGTTTCTGTGTGAATGTATCCCTTTGGACTATTTTTGAAACACAATATTTAGAGCTGTGCAAAGAATGGACTGGCTTTTTTTTTTTTTTTATAAAATGGTTTGCCAAAACAGACAAATCAAGAAAAAAAGTTCATTTCAGATTGACTAATCTATTTTGTATGACAGCAAATGAATGATTCTGTTTCATTTTCACATTTGGATTATTTTCTTAGCCTTTAGAAAAGAGTTGTGGTTGTTTGTTCAGGGAAAAAAGATTTCCAAATAGAACAGGGAAAAATATCTGTTTAAATAAGGAAAATGAAATATATGAAAGTTATTCCACTTTCTCCCTGGTTTGCAGGTGAAACTATCTGAAAGTTGACTAACTAATTTATCATCTCAAAAGAATATTTTAGAAAATTTTCTTTACACACAAAATTCCAGTAAATTTCTAGTAATGAGGAGATGGATGTGGTATTGTTTTCCAGATAAATGTAACATTTTAGAATTAATAAAATAACACAAACCAATCTTGTAGTGTTTCCTTAACTAGTGATGTCAAAATATTGAAACCACACATCCAGAGCTGGGTAGTGAACCTCTAGTAAAATCTCACCAGCTTGAAACAAAAACATGGCCTGAGTGCAAAACCTTTCTGCAATTCAATTTCCTTTTTGGGGCACACACAAATCAGTTGCAGATGCAGCAACATCTCCTCATCTTTCAGGTGTAGAGCTGTGACTGACTGCAATGGATATTCATAGACTACCTTGACTGCAAAGCAGTCCAACACGAGGCTCAGCATGATCATCTGCCTCTCTTGTTGTTATTCCTGCTTGTTGTCCAAGCAGTGCACTTCGGAAAAATAAGGGGAAACTGATATAGATCCTCCCAGCATTCTTGAAATCAAATAATGATGTGCACTGAACTGCTACCACCTCACCAAAGAAGGATTTCTTGAAGGTCCCTGACACAAGCCATGTCCCAGATGCCTCTTAATTTTCCCTCAAGACATCACAGCCCAAAGCGGACTATTATGTATCCTTCCCATTGAGGTACTCAGGAGAAAGAATGAGTCCTCTTGACATTTTTAAGGGGCTAGAATAGTATTTGGGGAAGCGAGACAGGTTTTTGAGGAAACCTGGCCATTGCAACCCAAGTCACCAGCGGACTGCCTTTGAGGAGTGAAAATACCAGAAACTTTTCTTGAAATTGTCTCCATTCCAGCATCCAAATCCCTGTCAAAGTATCAATATTCTGGAACATCATTCGCTGCGTGAGGTTAGAGTTAAATCTTTCCAACACGTTTTTTCTGTCGGCAGTTGCACACAGCCAGAAATGAATATCTGGAGAGTGCATATGAAGAAGCTAACCACAATTGGTGTTAATTTGGAAGTGTTAGATTTTAGGGTCCATGAGATTAAACACCCCTAAATGGACCTCAGTTTGCAGCACCAAGTCAACACAGCACTTTGTGTGAGGCGTGTGAACTTGAGGAATTTGAACTAGGAATCATGAAGACACTAACTCACCAAAAAACACATAAATGGCTAAAATAATAAAAAACCTCTCTTCTTTTTCCACATTATTTCAGTGAGTATTTTAACGGATTTTTGGATCAAATTCAACTAGAGCTTGGAAATGTTTTTGGATGCTTTACTATCTTAACCATATGTCAGTACTTCAGTCCTTCTCTATTAGATTTAGGTTGTCCACAAACCAATAAAAAGTCTAATCAAGTATGTCAGGAAAGGGACAAACGCAGTAGCATGTGACCAACATGGTCCCTTTTTAGCTCCTTCTTTTTTACTTTAACTTCCTGCTGTGCTAATACAATTATTATCCATGGACACGGAATCTTTATTTTAGGGAAATCTGGATTGAAAACACAGTCCTCATCTTCTGCCCGAGAAAACATTTATGCTTATTTTATGGTTGGGTAGTTGTGCAAATGCCCATGCAACGCATCCAAGGGAGGATGGTGTGTGGGAAGAGCAAGCCCAGCTGCTCAAGAAAAGTCTCCCTGAGGGCAAGCTTGGCACTTCTCCCAGTAACATTTTTTGCGGGTTTCAGCGGCGCACCTGACAAACAGCACCCATGCAAGCTGGCTGGACCCTCCAGCAGCAGTGGCTGCAGCAGAGGCTCCTGAGTGATGCTGGTGATGCTAGGTGCTCCAGGCACCCACACCCAGCTGACCACCGTGGCACACACAGGTGCCTGCTACAACCCCTGCTTTGGCCACGGGCTGTGCAAATTGGTATGAAGAGGACAGGGTGGGTGGCATAAAGGCACAGCCCTCACCTCCCCCAGAGTGACTTTCCAGTTTGGAAAAGAAGAGGTTCCCCTTGATTTTTTTGTGTCTTCCTGGAGTATCCTGGCACAGCTTTCCTCTGCTTTAAATCTACTTTTGCATTTACAATAAATTAATATTGCTACTACTATTATTAAAATGACGTTTGAGCAGCCCAGGGAGGCTATTTAAGAGGAGCTGGCAACATTCTGAGTCTCACACAACCTTTTACCCTCACATCTGTGTGTTTTCATCAGCCGAATTAAGAATGAGTGGAAATACTCACACAATTACAAGCTTTTATGTATGAAATGACCAGTTGAATACCCATGTTAGTGAATCCTGTGCCAATTAGCTGAGGCACAGCAGAGTGGTTCCAGCTCATCCACACCATGCACAGCACTTCATCGTCTCGGCCTCTCCCTCTAATAAGGGGTTGTGATTTAGTCCCATAGTTTGGTCTCAATTCATAAACAGAACATGTAGCCACGTGAAGATCTGGTTGTAATGTTCCCACATGGTTTTAGGGGCACCACATTTCATTCCTAAGCAAGGGTATGAGGAGAAATTTTTCTGGCAGTTCATGAACATCTTCTAAACACCTTTGTGTGTGCAGCAGAGTGATGACCTAGTGCTCCCAACAGCACCATGCTGGGGAGGATCTGAGCCCATCTGCCTTGGGATCAATGGCAAAGAATCACCAGGTCATTCAACTGCGTCCAAGATTTAACTAATGCACATCCAGACTGCTTTGCTATTCCTCACAGAGCAGCTGGCATCTGATTTGCAAAGGATCCCACCCAGCACAGCCCCCATTGTCTCTCTTCCAGAAGTGTTGCAATAAAAAAATAATAAATCCCTCACTGAAAAAAAATATTGGTGGATCTTCTAGATCTCCATAGGATCTCTGTCCCCTAATTGCCCCCTCATTGCTACTGTTCATTTAACACTTTCTTGAGCACTTGGAGGCACATGACTGTTAAGGACCTTAACTTGTCATTGCCAGTCCTCAGACACATCATCTCTGAGGATGACACCATCAGGAAGTTCACACTTGGCTGCTGAAAGAGCTGGAAAGGGTTCAGCTGCTTCCTGCACAGTGACCACTACATCAGCCGAAAGTGTGCTATATGTTCCAGAGCAACTGCTTTGCTCTGGGAGACAACAAAACATCTTCCAGCCTGCAAAGCTCAATGCAATCCATCTGCTCTCTTTGACATCACTTTGCTGCCTTTTGTAAGACACATTCCCAAAACATCTCTGTACTTGCCAAATATGCCGTGACTCATGGTCTTCCCAGGTACAGCAAAGTTGCAAATTCCCCTCAGACATTACAGTGGTTCTCATGTTTTGATGGTCTCCTGCGTCAGTAGCCTTAGAAGGGTTTGACAAATGTAGTTACTGATGTGACAAACAAAACAGATGTTTTGCTTTGTTGTGTTTTTTTTCCCCAGCAAACAATGATGTTATTTCTACAGAATAACCCAGTAAGAAAGCAAAATCCTTGCAAATCTTAGAGCACCGACCTGCAGCTTTAGCACTGTGTGGCTTTCCCTTTAACCCACTAGTAGTGAGAAGAATAAATATATAAAGGAAACACAGGTAAAACTGGCTGATGTGATGAATGAGCAAGATCTTTGTCAATGGATTCACTTCCCTGCTCTTTAACTGTACACAAGGAAGACAGAGTGGAGAGATTTATGGTGTCCCTCATGAATTAATGGAGAGGAACAAGAGTATTTAAGGTGTGATGGCTACTGTAGGGTGAGTGGTTGAGATCCTTTAGGTTCCTGTTTGTCTTTACTCACTCTAAGCATTGCCAGCTCAGATTTTTACATCCAGCATATGGTGGATCAGGTGAAACACAGTTTCAGGTCAAGGGGCAGGCTGTGTGCTGGGGAAAGCTTTCTACCTCATCAGTCCAAATTTTGTTGAAAACAACTTGTGTTACCTTTTCCAAATCACAGAAAATGATACAAGGATGGAGTGGCATCTCTTCATGATGACTGAGGTGATATCATAAAATATGGCAAAAAAACCAAAGTCTGAGATTTAGTAGGAATAAAATATAATGAAGCAATAAGTCCTGCTTTTCTTTGTGTGCAGCTATAACTTGTGTGTGTGCTTATACAGGTGACAGAAGATGTATTGGGCTCTGACTGCTAAACTGATGTAATGCATGAATATGTAACAACACTGTTCACATTTATGACACCAGAGTAGGATGAAGCCTCTCAGATGTTTCAGATGTCATTTTATCTGCTGTAAGTTCCTTTGTTCTGCTCCTGCAGTTCTTCAATACCTGTCACTCCAAAGGGGTATAAAACAAGGAATTTTAAGGTGGAATCATGACTTTCTGATCCAGTTATAAGGTTCTATTAATTAATTCTTGGAGGCCCAACTAGTGTTGATTTCTTGATCCTAACATCTTTGTTTCAGCATAAAACAAAGCTAAAATTGCATTTCCTACTAGAACAGTTGCTCAGGATGACACATGGACATCAAGTGATGATGAGAGGAGGAGAAGCGACTTTTCTGTCTCAGGAATTTGAAGGGATACCACAGTCTAGCAGCTAAGATGTGATCCCTCCAATGAAATGCCTAAGTTCTCTTTGCACTGTTGGCTTTCCTCTGCTAACAGAGGGTGAAAGACCCCTTCTTTGCAATTTGTCTCATGTTTCTTTTTTATCTGAGGAATGGATATGAAAATAGAGGGCTTACCACCAAGAATGGATGTACGTTCAGGCTCTTTCAAATAATCAGTCATCTCAGGTTTCTAAAAGAATACAGATAGTTGAGCTTTGCTGTTTGAAAAGGGCCACATTTTCAAACAAAATCACTTCAAATCCTCTGTTAACCGGCTGCTTATTTCCATGCTTAAAAACTCAGACAAGTTTTCTCAGATAAACTGAACAACTGAGTTACATTCCCAGGGAGGGAAGATGTTGTTATTGAATTATGTCTTGCCAAACAGTGTCCAGTCATTTAGCCTAGTCTCTAGGCTAAATGAACAAGGATTTCCATGGAAAATGACCTAGGTTGCTTCTCTCCCCGAGCTTACTGTAGTGCTGTCCATTGGAAGACATACTGCTGGGAAAATACTACAAAAAAGTTTCCCAGGGATACTCATTTTAATGCCTTATTGAATGCACTATAACTTGTCTTAAGCTCTTTTTAAATTTCTCTTTCCAGTAATGAACACATTAACTGACAAGAACAATTATAGAAGCAACAAATTAATGGAAAGATATTTTATAACGCAAGTATTTATATTGGAAACTTGGCACTAAGTGGCATGTTCCTTTGATCATGGAATGAAGACATATTATGCTCTCCTGTAAATCTAATGGCTAATAAAAACAAAACAAACCAAAAAAATGATATTTGAACACTGATAAGAAAAATTAACAGATGAACAATTATATTTTTCTTTGATTATTCCAGATAAGAAAAAAAAAAAAAACCTCCAAAGGTAAATTTCAATGGATGAATGATTTGATTGGTGCTATTTCTATCTAATGAAGAGACTTTTTGGGGCAGGATCAGTGTGTGTTGTGCCTATCTGTGATACCACCACAACAAACAACACAGGCAACAGTGTGTAGTTATGGGAAATACAAAGAGATGGGAGCTTTAACCCCTGGTGAATGCTGGTTATTCAACATCAGACACATAAGGAGAGCTCAACTCCTGTATTAGTCAGTGTGTCTCCATGGATTCAGATGGAAATAGGGCTGTTTATGGTAATTATGACTAATCATGTGAATAAGAAAAAAAATCTGTTAAACTAACAAAATAAGCCAGCAGTGCAATCCAATTACCATAATCAGCATAAAGAATAAAAACTAAGACTTAACACCTTAGAAACACTCCTAAGGGCAATCCAGACAATTTTGTTAAACAGACACAGTGATGACTTTTCAAAAAAAAACCCCAAACCCAAAAAAACACCAAACTCTATAATTAAATTTGAACAGGACTAAAGTATTTTAAAATCTGCCCCATCTATGCAGTGTAATTAAAAGTCTGGCAAAACCACCACTTAAACCAGTGTGGTTTTTGTATCAGTAATTACTGAACTCAACTAGTTGGCCTCAATACTGCAAGAGTAAAAAGAGAGGTGCTTACTTGGATTGATAAGAAACACCTCAGCTAAAGGTTTTCTGACTTTAGTTTTCTTTTGCAGGCCCAGTCAAATCTCTGCTTTAAACTAAAGAGAGGAAATGGGGAAGAGAAAACAAAAGACCAATACATTCTGCTGTTAAAAATTCTATCACAACTCAGCTGGGAAGATGGAAATTATCCATAGGAGAAATTGATTGATCATTAATAATAAGGCAAGAAATCTGTCAGAAAGCAACGGGGAATGGATGGTCCTGACTTGTTTTCAGATACCATTGAACTCCTCTGTGGGCAGCACATCAGGCTGCTCAGAAATGGTCCAGATCTACATTACAAATCCCACCTAACACACAGCACAGGTCTTGACTGTAGTGAGGAGCTGGTGATGAAATGCAGTGATTGAGAGGGAGGGTAAGGAACTATTCACTTGGGCAATTTAAGCTTTTGTCCTTTTCCTATTTGAAAACTGCTTCTCCTCAGACACAACAAAAGTGAAGTTAAGTCTACTAATTTCCAAGGGTGTGTGTCCAGAGATTCCAAAGAATGTGTAACACTACCTTGCAAGCTCCACTTCATACTTATAGTCAACTATTTTTCGTGAAACATGTTGAGACTTTTCAAGTGCTTCATTTTTTTGCTAGTGGAAAATAATCTTTCAGTTTAGTAGAGTGGCTTTTCAAACATTTTGGCCTGATCTGAAAACCTGCCAGTATTTTCCCTCTTAGCAGATAAGTAGATACTTTGCTGTTTATCTTCCATATCTTTCCCCTGACCTGGTGGCATTTGAAGCAGTGTGCAGAAAAATGTGAAGCTAGAGGGAAATTAAAGACTACTTTTGTGTCAAACCGAAAGTATTATATGCCCACCTTTTATTTTCTGAGACTGATAAGTGAAGGTGCAATTGCTTTTCTGCTATTGTCTGTCCAGAATCTCACCCCCTGCATTCCCAGGCAATACAAATCTCACAAAACAGGTTTTCCAGTCATTTTTTGTGATGTAAAGCTGGGACTGCCAGGTAATTCCTAGGGACCATACACAAAGCCTTTAACCTTTTTACCTCCACCAGATGCTTTTAAATTGCTTTAGAGTGATTTTAAAATGTCTTCTGGAGCACATATAAGAGGAAAAGGGCACAATCCTGAAGAAGAACTCATGCATGATCCTACTGTTTTCTCTGAAGGGAATTGATGCAGAAAATGATGCATCATTTACACACTACTTAATTTCCTCAGATTTCCCAAAGATTACCTGACACTTGAGCCATAAGACTTTTATGTCCCCTTTTTTACTTCTCTTTCACTAAAGTATATATTTCTCCGGAATTTGGGACATTGTGGCAGTGGGATCTTCAACAGTGGAGTCAGTTTCCCACGAAGAACCCAACAACTATTCAGGCTGATGTGGATGGCTACATTTCTTTTCAATATTTGGATAAACTCTCATTCAACTTACTTTTTTAGCTTTTTTTACAATGTAGTTATTTGGAAAACAGAACAATGTGTGTTACCAGTAACATCTGAAAATAGAGATTGAGCAATAAGAGCATTATAGGACTTGATTTCAAAAGAATGCATGCAGCAATTATTCCAGGCTGCATTAAATTACAAAAATTGAGAAAAGCTGTGACCTAGATATTTCTTCTCTTGAAATATTTTTCATTTCAAGCGTCTGCTTTTTTTTTTCTCAGCATCCATTTTGCAATGAAAGAGGTATTGTTTTGTTGGTAAGGTTTTTATCTTTGCAAGCCTATTATGCTATATTAACAGGTTGCAGGGGATAGTTAAACACAACAGAGACATATGTAGTCCCAGCAGAGAAGAGAAACAGATTTTGAAACAAAGATACCCTGCAGACCATTGGGAGTTATACAAAACAGACAGGGGAGCTATTTAAGTGAGGAAATCTGATATAGATCCAGAGCTGGAATTGAAAGGCTGAAAAGCTCAAAGAGCAAAATTTGAGTATGAAATGTTATCTGTGCGGTAGGGGATTAACTATGAGCTGAATTATATTAAAGCACACTCTATGTTAAGGAAAAGTTCTGATACACATTCATTTTTTTTATAGTAAAAAAAGTCACTCCTCATAGATTCAGTACTCAAAAAGCAGTATCATACACAACAGACAAAAGAACAGTTCCATATATTGAGAAACAGATAGATTTTTGGTTGTAATTGAGTGCTTTAGAAAGGAAGAAAACACTCAGACAAAATTTAATCTCCTTTCAAAGTAGTGTGCAAAATGGAATGAAAAATACCAAACTCAAGAACATTGTAATTGGAATAATTACTCTGGATCGGTATTGGCTGGGAAAATTATGTGGTGAGTCATATTTTATTTTTTTAATCTGTTCCTAAATAGTATTTAGCAACATAGGCCTCAGTTCATCTGTGGATTAATCATTACAGGATTAATGACTGCTGACTGAAAAATTTCAGTAGATTGTGATTTACTGAAATGTTACTCATGTCTACAATAAAGTCGAGGACTCACTGTCTGTGCACAATTTTCTTTGCCTGAGCTGTTTAATCAGAAATCATTGATAGTTCTCTTCTAAATTCTCCTGCATCCTATTAAAAAAGTTTTGCAAATCTTTAATTTCACCATCACAGTTCAAAAGCAATTTTTCCTGGGATTTTACTGCCTCTTTGAAGTATTAAGTGGTTGAAACACTACTCTCTGCATCACACCTTGCAAGATCATGGTCCGGCAGAAATACTGCCGTGTATTTGAGATGAAGACATTCAGATGGGGGCTCTGAGAGAGGCTTCAAGTGATGCAAGCAGGATTCTTTTCCCAGAGCTAGATGTGTTCTTGGCTGCTCCCTCTGTGACTCAGGGCAGCCCATACTGCAGGACCTTCACACCATGGGCACAGTGATTTACAGAGCTTCCTCACCTGCCTCTGCAGACAAGAGGAGCTATTCCCTAAAGATTTAATCCCTAAACTGGATGCACTGATTTCCTTACGGCCCACCCCAGCCTAAGGAAGCCCTTATCGTGACAGCAAGAGAAATTGATTGCAAAAAGCAGATTACTGCAAGAAACTTTTATGATTTAGACAGAAACCCAGTCATTGATAACACTCATCTTTCCTAAAAATCATGGATGAGAGGAGAGAGATGCCAAAGAACCAAAAAGATTCCAAGAGGAAGCATTGTCCTTGTGCCACCAGGATTACCCCAAAGGTGGGAAGACATATGCAAGGTTGTGACCTGCCTGTGGCAAGTGGAGACCTACTGTGATTTGCACTAGGAGGGAAAAAAAAATCCTCCTATAGAGTTGATTTCTTGAGATCAGAAGATCCAAGCCCTGTGCCCACAGCTCCCTCAGAGCTCGGCAGCCGTATGTAGGAAATATTTTCCTACATCCTGAATAATGGCTTTACCTACTCAGAATAGATTTTCAGTATAAATATGTCCTACACAAACTGAAAGCACTTAGATTTGAAAGAGCCATTCATGTCTATTAAGTCAGACAAATGATTGAAATTTAACATTAAAAGTGCAACTCCACACCTTGTACCATTTATCGACAGGAAATTAGGAACAATTAGATCTCTGTAAAACAAGGCAAAACCATGATTGCTGAAGGTCAGGCTCCAGGAAAACCCTGCAGAAAGCTCAATAGCAGAAATTTTTTACAGGTATGTTCCTTTACACTTACACTGTACATATGGTTTTGGCGACAATCAGGTAAAATGGACAAAACCAGATTCCCCACCAGATGTATTAAATTCAACCCTTTTTCTCCCTCCCACTCCTGTTATAAACAAGCAGAAATGTTGCACAGAACAGACACTCTTCTGGTCTTTTATGGGTGTTACTGTGCTCTGGAATGGAAAGGGGACTGGCAAAGATTGCTTGCAAGTACCAAAATGAAAGGAAGAGAATTAATTTTCTGCAACTCGCTCTGTGTATTTCTGGAGTTTTAATACTTTCACATTCTGAACGTTCACAATGAAACACCTTGTGTAAATATTGCGAGCTCCTACCTGGAATTCTCGCAATGAGCTGTCAGCAGATAAACTTTCGCCTGCTATTTTCCGTAAATGGATAACCTTGAGAACACACACACACACACACACACATACACACACACACACGCACAGAGAGTCAGATCTCATGACTTCTTTTCTTTAAAATGAACTGTATTCCTGATTCCTAATAACTATGTGTATGCTAGGTTAAAAATAAAGAACTACTTTCCAAAATGTTCTTTCTAACTCAGACCAATTTTGAATAAAGCTTGATTAGGGTTCTGAGGGTTTGAAGTCTTTGGACACATAAGCATACATAAAATACATTAGATAGATGATAGATAGATAGATAGATAGATAGATAGATAGATAGATAGATAGATAGATAGATAGATAGATAGACAGACAGATAGATGGATTTTTTTTTTGCTTCAAACTTCCAGTTTTGGCCAGCACTAGAGCCAAACATGCCAAAACACAGAGAAAAGGACTATTCTCCTGATACTCCCAGCTGTGGCCAGAAGAAATTGTGCCTGAAATCGTGTGAGAAAATTTGAAGACAAATGAGCTTTGGCTCTTTAAGCTGTGAATGTTTGGATGCTTATTTAAAGTGAAGTGACCCCAAACTGCAAAGCTCTGGATGCTCACTCATCACTAATTTCTAATAGTCACTCTGAGACAAGGTGAAAGAGCCAAGAATGGGCTATGGGCTTCCTTTCTTGCACAGAGCATTTAAGGGATGAAGGAAGACAGGAAGAGTCTCTGGGGTTTCTGGGCCATGTTGGCTGGGGAAATTGTTTTACCTTAGTGTTATGCAGGAGTTTTGATGTTTGAACAATACCCTATGCCCAAAGGGGGACACCTGGTGGCCTAGCAGTTAAGATGCTGGTCTCTCAGCGCCAAGGCCACGGGTTCAAATCCCAGTCCCCCGGGTAGATGGAGCTCGTCAGCCCCTAAGGCCATCCATCTAAGAGAAGGTCACTCTAAACAAAC
>JAWWLV010000005.1:4552162-4574748 GCA_035041135.1 Platyrinchus mystaceus
TTTTGGGTTTTTTTTTTTTTTTTTTGGGGGGGGGGAGGTTGGAAGTTGTTGGCTTTTTCCCCAGGATGGAAATGCAGAGTTTTATTTCTTTGGAAGGAGAACTTGCAGAAGGCCACGTTACCTGGGCCCTTGGCCATCAAGCAAAGCCAAGCTCAGCTGCCTACCTAGCGCTTGGTGGAAAATGGCAGCAATTCCTGGTCAATGGGAGATTAAAAGGTGATTTACAGTGAAGGAAGAACCACCCCTGATGCAGAATTTCCAGCTAAACTAAAGGAGAAATGTCTGCTATAAACAATGTAATATATGTAAACTTCACTCGTACTTAAAACCAAGCTTGAAAAAAGTACCAGTGGGAGAAGAAACACCAACAAATCAAAAGTGGCAGAGAATAAAAGGTGGATTTTGGAGAGGTCTGAACAAAGAAGGCAGGCTCCTATGGAAGGCCAGACAGAGCACAGCCGTCCATGAGCTCACACAACATCCTCACAGCAAGGGAGGATTTAAAGAGCCAAATAAGTCCATGAAATTCACACAGAGCCTTCAGGAGTGGAAGAAATATTACACTTGAAGAGAGACATTCCCCAATCAAGACCACAAAAGCCATTAAAATTATCAGACAAGTTGGTTTAGGCTCTCTGGCAGGATTTCTGCAGAGCAGCAGGAGCTACGGTGTGGAAGACTCTCATAAATCACAGGCCACTTCTGTGTTGCTGATGCAAAGAAATGAGATCCATCAGGGACCAGTCAGCATCTGTCCAGAACAGAATTGTGCTGAGACGTGATGCTGTGACACAGTCTGACTGAGACTTGGCCTTGGCAATGACCTCTGCTTGGTGTTGGAGAGAGAGAAGCTACCGGGAATTGTGCTCTTGATGGAGATTTCCTGGGGGGAAATCAGAGAAATCACTCTACTATCTTGGTGGAGCCCAGTTATTTCTGGATGGGCTTCCCCATGAGTTGCTGTTTCTGACCCGATTTGGGTTAAACACTGAAAAAGTGATTTTTAACTCAGTAAATAGCCTTAAACTGAGTGATCACAGTTGACTCACTTGAAGTAAAACTATGACTTTTGGTCATAGGATGTGGAGCTGGAGGAGTCGGGGGGCTGAAGGGCTCAGTGAATCCTATGATGAAGGAGGTTGGAATTTCTGTTAGGAAATCCAAAAAAATGCCATCCAATATATCTCCCTACTAAAAGAGGAAGGTCTCCTCCCTGACCCACATGGATATCTTAAAGTGGCAAAATAGTAGGAGTCTTGCCAAGTGTGTAAAAAGGGATGCAAAAGCAAGAGAGAAGCATCTTAAAGGCTGGGGAGAGGAGAGGTAAAATGAGAACTGTCAAAATCAACCTAGCTAGACATTTTGATGAGGAAAACAGCCTCAGATGTTTTCCAGCCACAGAGATGGAGAGGGAAAAAGTGCTGTGGTGCAGTTAAAATGGAGCAGAAACAGGAGAACTTGTTGCTGCAACCAGCCTGTCACCTCTCCTGTGGTGCTCAGCAAAGGGCTGCTGCAGAGCCTGGGGTGGCAAGGGAGAAGAGGATGTGGAAAGGATGGAGCTGACAGAGTCACAGCCAGAGCATCACATGGCAAAGTCTAGAGGGATGGGGAAATCTCCATTCTGGGTTGTGAAAAGAAGTTGAGAAACTGCAAGTCAGGAGTGTGGATTTGTAACCCCTAAATGTGCAATAACTGCATTGAAGGAGAGGAGCAAGGAGAAAAGAACAGTTTAGGCACTGGGAGGTCACTGAATCTGAATTGAAAGCAATGAAAGCTTTCAAAAGCACTTTTTCAAGAAAAATTAGATATTGTGAATCAGGTTTTGCCTCCATTCCTGTTTCTTCAAAGAAATGAGTCCCAGCTTTTTTCTGGCAGGACATGAGTCATTCTGACCTCCCTCAGTGAAAGCCAGTTGTGTCCATGTGAAAAGAAGAAAGCCCCTGGCATACGCCTTGGATGTTGTTTTCCTGGGCATCATCTGGGTAACATACTTCAAGTCTGAGCTGCCATTCATTTTTGCCAAGTGACTAATAACGACTTGCAAAATTCACTACTATGTTTTTCATCACAGCTGCTCTGGGAATATGTTTCTGGCACACAAAGCACTGCTACCATCATGACAAAACCAATTATGCTAGTAAAAAAAAAAAAAAAAAAAACAACACCAGGCCAAGAAGATATAAGGTTATTGTTAGGCTGAGGGCAGGGGAATTATTGAGATGAGTTGTCTACAAAATAGCTTAAGAGAGTTGATTTCTTATCATGACATCATACATTAGGCTGACTCAATTATGATGAGTGATAATCATGACAAAAACTGCTCTAGCTATGGCCTTGGGAGATGAAAATTGAGGGGAGGAATTAGCAGGGGGTTGAAAGAAAGAAAATTAAGTCATCTTCAGTATATATTAAGCCAATAGAAATTGGTTTAAATTATAGTGTGTGAGTGGAGTGGCAGGAAAAGTAACTCCACAAAAGCAGGCAGGGCAGGGATTATCTTATAGTGTGCACCTATATAAAGTCAGGCACCCTGGGGGAGGATTAGGGCTCAAAGGGGTCCTGGAAGTGCAAACAACCCAGAAAGGTGCATATGCCTGGTCTCCAGGCAAAGGGACATTTAGGATCAGATCTCTACATCCTCAAGTCTTATCCTCATCACACAACCTAACATCCCTATAAAACAGAAGGATTTTTATGCCTCCTTAAGTGCTCAGAATCACATAGTTCTGATTGTCAGAAATCTTCATTTTTTTCTCCTAAATTTTCTTATTGTAAAGCTATACCTGGACATTAGGTGACCTCTCGGCACTGTCCCTTCTTAGAATGTTGCAGAACTGTAATACCCTCATGACCTCCCTTTTGCTTGGATAACCAAGCCAGCATCTCCCAGTTCCTCCACATTGCATGGCCTTTCCTTTCCCTGGGGCTCTGTGGTCTGCTGAGCATATTCCAGGTGGGAAACCTGACCCCTGGAGGCTCCCTCTGCCCTGGAATTGGGGGGCAGCTGGGTGCTGAGAAACCACCTCTGAGAAAAGGGCTAAAAAACAAATAAAACCATGCAAGAGCCAAGGAAAACTGGAAGTAATGAGATGATTTGTGTAAACTTTAAATTGAGCAAGTTTCATGGAGAAGGCTCAAGTTACATTGCGGGCAGGGAGAGACAAACTCTGGTAGAACAGCAGCGGCTTCAAAGAGGCACAGAGATGATTCCTTCCTTGCTGCCTCTGTGCCACCCTCCACCACACGGAAAAACTGGGCAAATGGATCCTTTCAGGTTTGCTGTACACTAAAGTGAAGGAAAAAAAATCTAAATATCAGAGCTTCCCTGTCAATTCTAGGCTGTTGGAAACAGCCGAGTGTTTGTGATGGGTACACCAGTGCAGGCAGGTAAGGAGCAGCCTGCCTGCCTCGGCAAAGCCTCCCATCTGGGATCTCAGATTTTACCTGGAGATTGCATACAAAAGGAGAACACATTTCTGGGGTTTTCGGGGCGTTTGCTGCCCAAGCACGTGTGAGGGGCTAAGGCACAGCTCCCCTGCAGACCACCCACCACCTCCTCACAGCCAGAGCTTGTTCTCCTGCTGGTGTCTTTGGGACACCCCAGCATGGCAGGGGACCAAGAGCAGCTTGAAAGCTAGACAAACATAAACAGCTGTAGCTTTAAAAAATAAGAGATAGAGAGTTTTGTGATAGAGTGGTCACTCCAAAGAGCGAGACATAACTACAAAAACAAAATGAAAAACCTGTCTGTCTCAGAAAATGTGCTGAGGGCAGAAGTTATGCAATGTGGCAAGATGTTTATCAGTTCTGTTTTTTTCATTTTTTCCCCTCAAATTGGGGAAAAAAAAGAATTGAAACATCTTGGGCTGATGTTTCAAAATTGTAACATGGGGATGATGATACTGAAAACAATTTTAAAGTATCCTCTGGTTTGCTCCTCTCTGACTACTTTGAAGAAAGAGTCAGGTGAGACAGTGGTGAGGGAAAAGGGGATAGACTCTCTCCTACCCAACAGCTCCTCGGTATCAATAGCTTCTTGACATCAACACTAACATAGCCAGGGCTCAGTTCAGGAACAGGGTGCTTGAGTGCATCTCTGCCACACTTGGCGTCCTTGGATACTTCTCCTGTCTTCACATTCAGCAGCACCTTAAAAATGCCTTTCCTAGGGCATTAAAACCAAACCCAAATGCTGCTGCCTGTCCAAATCCAGAGGAGATGACAGCTGAGATGTTTGGGTGAAGTCGGGAAAAGTTCACAAGAGACGCCTGTGGGTGGTAGAGTGATGTAACCCTTTAGGTAGCTCCCAGCGTTTTGAGGTCAGCCATCCATTAACTTTCCATTAAAAACCTGGCAATCTACATGTGAGCATTGCAACACCCGATTTCTGTATGCCAGAGAGGGCGTGTACCCACAGGCTGCCCCTGCACCCTGCTTCCCCGGGCGTGCAGGAGCTGCTCTGGACATCCAGACCCAGAAGCCACTCCTTCCTTGGAGAAATGAGTCAACGCCCGGACCAGAGACACATTCCAGTGTCTAGGAAAACAATTGAAACCTTGAGTGGTCTTGCAACATCCAGCAACTCAACAGAGTGAAGCAATCACTCACATGAGCTGGTTTTCAGCTCACTTAAGCCAAACTGCAGTGCCCAGGAATACCCAGGACCAGAGTTTGCTCCTATGTGGTTTATGGAATACCCACACCCAGGGTAACGTGGCCCTGAGTGGACACCGGTGTCCTTTCCCAGTTCCCCTGCTCAGTGTGGGCAGTGGGCTGTGTGCTGGGCATCCCTAAAATGCAGAAAGAGTCCGCTGAAAGAGCCAGCTGCTGTTTGGGCAAAGAAGGGCAGTCCAATCTTCCTTTTTCAGGGATCCAAAACTGCTGCCCTGAGAGGAGGAAGCACCTGCTTATCCTACATCCCAGATATACCAAAACAATGACAACTGAAGATTTGCATTTCTGGCACCTTAACAGTTACATTAGATTTTTTTTTCTGCTGGATTTTCTCTTTTATCTTGCAAGCTTGAAAAAATGTTTATGGTCTAAGGAAAATATAAAAAAAAAATTCCAACAAAACCTAGCAGAAGTGAATATATGTTTTTTAGTGCCAAGAAGGGTAGTTTTTCTAAAAATTTAAAGCAAAACTTTTGTAGTTGCCGTGGTACATTTGTATTACTGAAAGAGTGGTGAGAAACAAACATTTCAGAGGTGAAAGCAACTCAGCCCTAGCAGGTGTTTTATGATGTTAACAGAGCCAAGTGAGGAAAACATCTCTCCATTACAGATCCAATTATCTGTTTGAACTGAAAACACTGACTTTGGAGAGAAAACAGCAAAATGCTTGACTTCCAAAATATTTAACTTATTTTGAGCATTTGACCAGTAGGAGGGAGCAAAGCAGGGACAAAACCACTCATGTAGTGCTTCCAAATGTACATATACTATTCACGCTTTTCATAGCTGAGTGGTTAACAACAAAGACAATTACATTCTTGCTACAGCTGATTAAACAGTTGATCCCACGGACCCCAGGCTTCTCAGACACGGTTGTTTGCTGTAAGCAGAACCAGCAAAACAAAAACAAGGCTAAAGTGGAGATGTTCATCTGTCATGGCCTGAGTTCAGGACAGCAACCTCAGCCAGAGTCATGCATAAATATGAAACAAGTCCTGTTTATATTAAAATTCATACAATTTAGCCAGAACATTGCAGGGTTGGGAATGTGGAGGTGTGGTTATATCTGTAACTGAGCTAGGATCTGAGTTGTCCCTCTTCTGTTATCATCAAAGAGCTGAAGTTGCCAAGACCTATGCACAGGACTCCTGGATCTCTCTTTTGTTTATGGGTTAGTGTCCCAGTATTCAATCTGTGTTTTCTTGGCTGTACATAGAGTATCCCACCAGCCCAGCTGGGCAACTCTAGATGATGTCTTAAGCACGCAAACAACTCTCCACTTGGAAAAGCTTTGATTCCCGTTGAGCCTGTGCATAAACACATCACCCAAGAGTCCATTCCCCACCTACAGCTGCTCCCATGGGGCATCCTGAGTTATGTGACACAGGATATCTAAGTTCTAGAGAAATACGTCTCATTGAACTTAAATGATCTATCCTTTCAGCAGGCATAGATTCATTCCTTGTTACATACCACACATTCCTCTCAGAATTATTTTACATCCAGCTTTGTTTTGCCTTTTGGAAGCACTGAATGTTGTCTCCTTAATATGCCTTTTCGAGAAACAATTGCATCTGTATTGGCAATCTTTTTTTTTTAAAGCTATTACTAAATCTGCAGTCTTTTCCCTGGGGAATGATAAAAGTTGGATAAATAAGAAAGCTGGCTTGTGACCACTTTTTTGCAAAAGAGGAAAAAAATGTGCTTTACTATGTGGCATAATAGACAGTATTTCCACACAGCAGCAACCCTCTCTGTGGAAAAAAACTCCTGCAAGCCTTTCATATTTTAGCCCAAGTGGAGTATTTGCTCCAAAACAAAATTGCTCAAAATGTTCTATAAGTGAGTCCATATTCGATATTTAATATTCATTAATCACTTTTGCCTCTGTATCATTTTTATTATAGCAAATCTGAGACCTGAACACAGCTGACCTTTTCTGTATTTCCTCAGTGATGTATAGACTATAAAAAACCCACTTCCCATGTTGATAAAAGAGCTCCAGTCCCGTCAAGTTTAAAAAATTGAAAAAATAAACAGAAAAGAAGCAGTGAGGGATAACTGTGACTACCACAGAGCTGGAAACTTGGAGCATGAGATCTGAAACAACTTCCCTTTGCAGGAAGCATGTGGAAGATGGAGAAGACCATCACAAGCACAAGCCTGTGGCTGGCGTTCCTCCTGAGATATCTCATATATGTCTTATTTTATGCATATATTTGAGAGTAATTCTTTAACAACATTTCTTGGTGGCTTTGGTGAGGGAACTTCAGGAGGTAAGAAGGGGTTTCTTGACCCTGTGCTGTCTAAACAGTGTAACTATTAGAGGTAGATTTGATCCCTCCAAGGCTTGGTCTTAACCCTGAGAGAGGAGATTCCCTGTTCTACGAGTGGCTAACAACAATATACCACAAATGTATCTGAAATAAGGATGCAACACTGCAACACAAGCTTTTTTAGTTAATAGAAACCAACTGTAAACCTTCCCATTGA
This sequence comes from Platyrinchus mystaceus, assembly GCA_035041135.1. Taxonomy (NCBI): domain Eukaryota; kingdom Metazoa; phylum Chordata; class Aves; order Passeriformes; family Tyrannidae; genus Platyrinchus; species Platyrinchus mystaceus. The sequence goes on from JAWWLV010000005.1 coordinate 4,559,330, forward strand.
CTCCCAAGGGTCATGCCTCAAAACATAATGTATTAATGGAATAAACCACCCTGTTAAATCATCAAAAGTCATGGACACTCATTCCTCACCCCTAAGCCCCTGTCCAGATGATACAGCTTCTCTTTAAGGGAGGAGCAAGAGGAGTTAATCCAGGGACTAAAGTCTGGGCTGCTGAAATGCAAATTTCACACTCCCTCCAAACAAACACCTCTGAGTATGAGAAAAGGGAAAATCAGAGCATGGTCCCTAGGGTCAGACCAGAATGAGCCACCCTGATCCTGTGACAGTCCTACAGTAGCCAAATCCTTCTCTACCTCTCGCAGAGGGATCTGGCTACATAGGTAGTAAGGAATGTGCAGGCAAGAAAAGATTGCCACGCCTCATTAGAGGGCAAGGATGAGAGTGAAAAAAATAGAATCATAGAATCAGAGCATCATTTAGTTTGGAAAAGACCTTTAAGATCATTGAGTCCAATCATTAATCCACCACTGCCAAGTCCACCACTAAACCATGTCCCCAAGTGCCACATCTACACGTCTTTAAAATGAGCTTACTCTGGAAAGCTGGATTTTGCTGCCTGGGATACGTCTCCATACACTCAGCCCAGCTCAGAGCTAGAGAGCCCTGCAGCTCTTGGAACCTTCTGCTGCAACTTTCCATCCAAAAGCTCCACGTGGACTCACTTGTAAATGGCAACAGATTAGAGAACTTCCCGTCATCATTACTTTTTCCCAAAAAGTTTGGAAAAATCTTGCTTTCTGCAGGAGAAAAAAAAAAAAGATCTTGAGGGAGGCGGGAAATAAAATGTTTATAGTGTGCATTACCTAAAAAAAAATAATTCATATGATGAATCTTTATCTTAAAAGCCCTGGATTAAAAACAAATAAATGAATCATTTAAATTATTGTGAAAACAGGCATGTTTCATGTTATTTATATGTTTAATGTTCCTTTTAGGGTTAGGTTTTTTCCTTCTTATAAAGAAAGGCAGTTTTCTTAGGATTGCTGTGAATACCAATGTCAAATTCTATTTTAACAGAGTTCAGTGATGCATGAACATCCCAAGGGCAGAATTTTAAAAACACTAAACCATTTGTTAAAGAGCAACTAGACAAATCAAATAGTTTTCCTGAAAACTTTACAAAGATAGGATAAACTATCCACATGGATGGTGTCTGAGACAATCCCCATCAAAATAAACAGGAATATTGTCATTGACGTTATCTGAACTTCGGAGTAGAAACAGAAAAGTATTTTTCTATTGCCAATTGGTCTCTGTGAACAAAATTATTGATAAAATCACAAGAAGCCAAGGTATTTATTAAATAGCTAGTGGTTTTCTAACCAGATGATATGGTACATTCTGGTTACCCTCTAGAGACCCTGAAGCTGCCACTTGAGGTGGGGAATGCAACAGAGCAGCAGTGCTGGGACACCAGTAACTGCTCCTAAGAAAAGACATAAGATTTTTTATTTTTTTTATTTTTTTTTCTTTAGGAAAGGAACAAATGAAGGGAACCCAGGTATGAAAAGAAAAAGGACTGTCTCAAACCCAATTGTGCCTTTTGGGAATAGTAGGTTTCCTTTCATGAGACAGCAACAGGTTCAGACATTTCAAGGGCTGGTGTTGGGGACAAGGTGAGTAGCATGATGAGGAGGAGGTTGTTTAAGCCAGAAGTGCCCTGGGAAGCTGTTGGGAACAACTGCTCCCAGTCCAACTTGTAGGAGCATTGCTTCCAGAACCAATGGAGTGTGAAGGATAGATGGAGGGTTACCTGTCTGAGAAGGACAGTGACAGAGAGGGCTAAAAGAGCACTATAAAGTACAACAGTACCTTTTCTTCAAATTATTTCCCCCAAATCCTCAGCTTATGGAGTGTAGGATGCTGCTCCCTGGGAGGAGAGAAGCTCTCTAGGGGATGCTTGGCCAGCATCAGTGGACTAACACAGCTGCAGACCCAACCCCTCCATTTCTTTGCACCGCTTTGGTCAATTGATTTAAATAAACCCTCTGAGTGAGGAGGTGCAGCACAATTAACATCATTAACCAGCTGTAAAGCAAATAAGAAGCTTGCTAAATTTCTCTCTTTGGATGAATACCAGGAAGGTTACAAACATGTGAATAAGTATGTGCTGGGGATCTCTGGCAACCTGTGTTAGTGAGCCGTGATCCTTGGGGAGGTACAAATGTTCATGTGAGCCTTGGGATCTGACCATTCCGTTGTATCAAGGGTATATTTTCATATCAAATGTGGGTAATAACAACATGAGAGATCTACAGTCTCTACCAGTGCTCTTTGTCTTTCTTAAAGCCTCAAGATATGACCAGGAATTGCATTATTAATATTGTGAATAATAACAGAGAAGGAAAACGCCAATAACATTGACAAGAATAATCCAAAGTATGTTAGACTTGTTAAATGCAAGTTAAAACAATTTGGGACCTAATTTGTGGAGAATAAAATGTCAACAGCATTTACACCTGTGCCTCACCTGGCCTCAAGCTCAGCGAGGGACTCACAGCTAATTTTAAGTACACAGCATGTGTGATTTAATGGGTGCATTTTTTGAGTTTAAAATTACCTATATTTAAGAGCACTGCTGATTCAGGGGGTATATTCCTGTATTTATGTTGTAGCTTCAAATTCTTCATAATTACATTACCCCTCCTTCTCTCTTCAGGCATTTCCATCTTTCTTCTGTGTCAGGAAAAATCAGTCTTTCACAGTTTGTTAATAAGTTTATGATAACACAGTCTTTGTGGTGTTTTCCTTGGCAGCACGGACTGAAATTATTTAATGACCTGATCATTAATTGAAGATTAAGGTTTGTGGTTGTGTGTGCTTGGGTCTCCAATTGAATATGAACCCAGCAGAGCTGAAGACATCCATCCCTTCCTAGGATAAAGAATCAAATTACTAGGAAATAGTGAAGTCCATCAGACTGGAGTCATTGTGGTACTACTTTGTACAGACTTTACGTGGCATCTATTGCATAAACATTTTTGCAAGGAAATCAGAGAAGTTTGGTCCCACTGCCCTCTCTTTATGCACAGGTGCATAAGGCTGGTGCAGAGAGCTGACAAAATAGCCCAAAGTCACTTATCACCCAAGGTTGCCCATGAGGCAGAAGGGGGTTATGGGGCAAATCAACAACAAACTGGGCTTTGGAGCTGGATGTCTCCCTTCCCAGTAAAACATGGTCCTGAAGAAAAAAATACTTATTTCCCCGTGCTGCCATGATTCACCTGTGATGGTCCTCCAGGAAAGACCTGGAGGGACCCAGCAGGATTTTCCCTCAGTCACCACAGGCTACATCTTTCCCACAGAGTTATTAGAAGAATTCTTAATTCTTTTACTACTTTTTGTTTGTTTGTTTTGCATTTTTTAAGACTACAGCAGGTTTTTAAAAATCCATTTAATAAAAAATAAATAAAAATCAGGAGTAAAAGTGGTTTAGGAAGTGGAGGTGATGGCTTACTGATTCTTTTCCATATAGCAGAAAGACATTGGTTCCAAAAAAAAAAAAAAGAAATAAAATAAAAATCCCGATTTCCCCAATTAGTTAAATGAGGAAAATTAATGCCACCTGGACTGCAGCAGGTATTGGACTGTTTGGATTTTCCACAAGAGGAAAAGAAATTCACTTTTCTCTCTCTGTGTCCCCCCTTTTCATCTGTCTTCATTTGCTCACGTTATTTTGTCAGACATCTGCCCAGCTCCAAGTCAAATAACCTTCCTCTTTCTGCAGGATAAAACAGATCCAAGCAAGGGAATATAGAGTGTGTATCTGAGCACTCTTGGCACTTGGAATGTATAAACCTAAGCTTAAGCCTTGTTTGGTTCTAGTTCGTAGGTCACCCCTTTAAAAACCTGTTGAAATGCTTTGAATAGCTGAAATTAGCCTTGTAAATACTCCGCTGCTATGCCCAAAAAAACCCCTACAGAACGTAGATTCCCACTGAAATATTGAATTATTTTGTTAGTGCCTTATGCTGCTGCTGCTCCCTTTCGAAGAGCAGGTGGCCTTAGTGCTGATTAGTTAAACAAACACATGGAAAGGAAGAGTTAGCCTGGCAGAGAGGGGTGGGAATGGGAGCCAATATATCTTCTTGCTGAGGTCCAAAGTGTGTGCCTGTGCAGGTACAAAGAGCACACAGGAATTTGTCATCGTTTTGTGTGTTACATGGTGACAGGGATTTACCAGCTCAAGTGGAAAGTAAAAACAAAACCCCACTCAGGGGCAAAGCCTGGCTAAAAGACCAGAACAAATTCTGGCTTTCCCTTGGGAAGATTCTTGAGGACACAAGAATAAAAGAAAAAAAAAAATCACAGGCATCTGGCTAAGTCAAGAGACAACGGCTGAAGATACAAAATCGCTGTCAGGTGGGACGGGGATGCCAAATAGCTACTTTTTGATAATAATAAGCAGAAGAAATAGCTATTTTTGGGTGGTTGGGGGAGAATTACTGTCTAAACCAGTAGGATCCACTGCCTAAAGCACATAGCATGAGTTAACCAAGTGCAAAGGGCTAAGCATTTGAATTTCTTTTAAAGGAGCAAAGGAATTCATGCAGGGGTTTTTTCAGGGTGTGGGGAAGGGTAGAAAAGTGGGAAAGGAAAGGAAGTAGGGGAAAAGGGGAGAAGTAGGTACTAAAAACACCATGAGAAATATCACAGTAGCGAGAAGGCAGCTGAAAAGTCAAGGATAACTGAAGAAGCACATGAAGCATGACCTTGAAATGAGACTGATGAAGTGAGCTTTTTGGGTTGAGTGCTGGCTGGAAAAGGGCACTTGGACCACTGCCCAAGGAAACTGCCTCCTGCTGTTTAATTTCTAATGAGTTCAGGGAACAAGGATTTTGCCCAGGCTTTGAAATAAACAGGATTGCGTTAAAGAAATACTTGAGACCATCATTAACTTCTACTTCTAGTGGAAACAAGCCATGAGACCCTACATCCTGACTAATCATTTGGGTCAAAAAGGTAACATCATGTGAATTCCAGCACTATATATTATTTTATAGGGCCAAACAGTTCTATGTGTTTGGCTGTATTGTGGGTTTTCAGAAGAGAGGGGTCATTGCTAGTAAACTTTTGTGTTAATTAATACTGTAGAGATTCAGCATTTTAGTTTCTTACTTCTCCTTCCTTCCTGTGCCAGTTTTTCCATCCCTATAATTGTCCTTCCTGTTTATGCAATTCTATATGCACAGTGGCTACTAAAAGTCAGCTGTTAAAACTGTTTACTGTAAATATTTACACTGTGGCCATTAGTGAAATCTGTATCTCTGAATGGATGACGGATGGCAGAGGGTTTAATCCCAGAGACACTGTGGAATAAACAGGGGAAAATCACATGCAGAGGCTGGGAATGCTGCTTCCCACTGCTTTCAAGCCAGAAGAGAAGTCTTGTGCTTAGGTCATTTGCTCTGAAAAACGCTAAGAAGCACAAGTTAGTTGCTGGTGTTCATGATTGATTTTGGATGCCCTTTTATCCACGGCATCCCGGGGTTTGGGCTGCCAGAGGGCATCCAGCAGCTCCTGGATGAATGATGGGCAATCTATCACCTTCTGGAAAAGATGGATCCCAAGTGCTCCTATTCTGCATATTTTTTGTTCTCTATGCCCTTTCAGAAGTAACTGGTGTGGCAAAGCACACATTCTCATGCAAAAGAGACACTGAATAATAAGATAATGAAATCCCCTCCAAACTGAATTATTTGGGAAGAACAGAAATAAGCAGGTATTTGATGTTAGTTAAATATTTGGTGGAGTAACAATTTAGGCTTTGTTCAGTGTTAATAGGAGTTTTTCCACATGGTGCTGTCAGATAAAGCTTCAAAGAAGAGTCACCTCAGGCAAACACACACCACTTCCATCCATGCCCGAAATCCTAATTGCACAAAGGAGAGAATTGGGAAGGTAACATTCCCTGTAAACTTCCAAATAGACAGGTCAATACATCCTAGGATAGAGACCTGCCTCATTCCATGGTTCTAATCAGAGTTGTGGGAAGCATTTATAAATCAGGATAGCACATAATCTCAAAGCACATGCTAAAGCCCCTTGTTTAAGCTGCAGCATGTGTTTAGGTGCTGTTTTGCAGGAATGGACTATGCTGATGACCCAGCTGATGTATGTCACAGAGCATGTCCTATGGGGAAATAACTTGGCAGTTTACTCTGGATTTAAGATAGGACTTGTGCACACATGAAAAACACTCCATGACTTATGCCTGCAAGACGTGATGGTTTGGGAAATGTTTCACGTGTTACTAAACCTATTTGAGATTCTAAACTCTGCCTTCTTTGTTTTCATTTTAATTCCTAGACAAATGGAAAATCCACAGAGAAATGACCAAGCTAATAACACTGATGAGTTTCTATTCATGGGGATTCATCCTAAAAAGCATAATTTTCCCTGACTAAGAGGCCTGGAGGCTGAGCAAAAGCAAGCTGGAGGATTGAAACAGGCTTGGGACTCATCTGAGAGCCGAGAAGCAAGGAAATGTGGAGGAAAGGAAAAAAGATATAGAGAAAGGGAAAAAGGGGGAGAGGGGGAGGAAAAAGTATAAAGAGGAAAAAGAGAAAAAATAAAAAAGGAGAAAAACAGAAAAAAAGGGGGAAAAAAGAAAAAAGGGAAAAGAAAAATGGAAAAAAGCACCTTCCTTGAATACTGTAGGGAGGAGGTGAAGAGAAAGAAACATTGTGGTTCATGTAAGATGTCACTTTGGAACCACAAGAAAAGCAACGTAAACAACACGGTCCCAAATCCTACACTGAGGAATTAGGATTATGGAAGAGTCTGAGGCAAGGAAAAGATAATAGCTGTTTTAGGCAGTTATTTTGTGGGCATTTGAAGCTGTAGGAGGAGACAACCCACAGGCTGTGCCCAGAGGTGACAGAGGGGTCACTCAGCAACACCTTGGCTGCAGCACTGGGGTCCAGCTCATAAAGGTCAACTTCCCAATGAAAGGAACCACATTTTGGTGTCATCCAAACCCTGCTGACCTGTACTAGATAAACAGCAATGTTCATCTTCCTCATACACACCAGCACACCTGCAACTAGAACTACAAAAACATAAGTTTTGGTGAAAATGCTCTTCTCTGCCAACTGCATATCCATAAACCTCTGTTTTCCTCCCTCCATAAACCCCCATTTTCCTCCTTGCTGCACAGGTGCCCCTCTGATCAAAGGGAAACCAAGTCCTTCATTCAACGTTCCCTTTCATTTGGCAAAGCACCTTCCTTCCCACACCAAAATTATTCTCAGCACAGGTAGTTTTCCATTTGTAGCTCAGCCTTCTTTGTGGGAAAGTTTATTTTGCTCAGCCCAATTAACCACTGCTGCAAAATGTTTCTTAACAGGAGCCAGGGTGGGATTAGTCATTCCCAGGTGGGAATGTTTGCTCCACGCAGCACCTGCCAAGCTCCACACAGACCTCTGCTGCATCTAACAGGAGACAGATGGATCTGATGGTACCATCTTTGATTTCTCTCTGTAAGGTATTTTATTTCTGTTGGCATTTCCAGAGCTCAGACTTGGATGTGTTTATGACATGGCTTGATGTTAATGTGAGTTTTCTGTGCTCCACCACTGCATTTTCATTTCTCATTTCTCCTGCCTCCGTGTTACTCCACTCTGATCTACTATTTTTATTTATCTTTTCCCCACCTTTTGTTTTTGTGGCAAAAAGTCATCACACAGAGCAACAGACAGAAGGATCAGAGTAGAAAACTGTCTTCTGTTTGTCAGAGACCACAAAAGTGGGCTCAAAACATCACAGGCACACCAGTCATAGCATCCATGTCCTACCAGTTCTCCCCCAGCTGCTGGTGGAGCATGTACACCACAGAGGGAAAGGGGGAGCTCCTTCTGCCCCGAAACAACTAACTGAAAGTCATTAACTTCAACTGAGCTGACCCAAAGCTTGTGTTCGAAAGTGTTTTCAGGTCTGACAGATTAATCTGACCCCAGGTTACACCTGGTGTTCAGACAGAGGTATGAAGACAAGAGGCTCAAGGGGTTTCTCTGAAGTCACACTGGTCATCACACAACGTGGTGACCTGCAGTCTCGACCACCTCCTTCGTGCCTTAGTTCCCCCCCCTCCCCAAACAAAGCAGCCATGGGTTACAATGAGTGCCATTGAAGAGATAACCACCTCCACTCCCTGTTATTGACTTTAGAGTGGCATTTCCTCTATCAAGAATGAGCTCCACAACAAGCTATTTGTACCTGGCTGCAATACAAACTTGCTTTTTACCAGTGCCTGCTGCACATACCGCACCGAGGTGTTGGGAGGATTAATTACTTAGCACATGCAGAGGACTTTGAAGATAATATGTGCCAAGTAATTACTATGTGTTTTACTCATTTGGGCATGCATGGACATTTTTTTCTTAATGGTTTGTTGATTTTGTTGACTGGCAGTCCGGGACAAAGCTGCATTTCTTGTGAGGTTTCTTTTTTTAATATTATTTTTAATAAGCCTTTTAAATGCAATATTTACTTTAGTCACCTATTAAATAGCTAATTACTTGTGATCCTGTTTAGATTTGTGTTTAGCACAGACAACAATTACATCTTTTCTCCCACAGCCCACAGTTACTGCATTACATGCTGTTCTTGATCTATTTTTTCCCCTGTAAACTGGACTTTCTGACTGTAATAACTTATTTTCACCCTTCTGCTCGATAAACTGGAATGAATCTCAGTAAGGGCTCTCTGCTTTACCCACAACAAAGGGGCCATGGCCAAAAGCCGTTGTATAAACATGATAGATTAATCCTTTGTGTCATTAAAAGGTGTAAATGGGACATCAGTGTAAATAGGAGAAACAACAGGGTAGGGAAGAAAAATGTATACAGAATTCCGTCTTCTGCTGATTATGAAAAGGTGCCAGTGAGTGCTTGGGAGGTCATTAGGCTTTCCTTTTAGGAGAACAAGCGAATAGTTGAGCAAGGAGACTGGTGGCTCTCACTCATAAGAGCTTTACCAAAAGCACTGATGGCAACAGCAGCAGAAAGTACCACAGAGGGTGCTTCATACAGGGTAACCCGAAAAGCTCTGTGACAACCTGCCTGGAAAACAGGAGCCCAACCAGCCACCCATGCACCTTCTCCTTGTTTTGACATCTTCTGCAGTATTTAAACTACCATTTCCACTTCCACAAACACCCAATTAAAGAGAAAGACCTCATTAGGTAAAATTTGGCAGATTGCTTCTATTGTACTTCTTCACTATTTAATGACAGCATTAAGCTCCTCTGTAGCACACAGGCATTTGTGGAAAGGTCAAGCCTAGCTCAGAACCAACAACCAGACAGGAAGGGTCTCATTTCTTGTATGCCCTTAACATCCTTTCACTGCTGCAGAAGGATTTCCAAGCTCAGCAGCTTAAACCGGATTACTTCTTTTGCCTATCCTTACTCTCAGCCTCCAAAAGTACAACTAGTTCTGCAGTCTGGACTGAAGACCTGCCCAAGAACAGTAAGTGAAAATTAGATCTCTTCTTGCCAAGATTAACTTTGATTTACATTTATCTCCTAGTTTCTTCTCTGTTATTTTTGTTTTCCCAAAGACAGGCTGTGGAGGAAACAGTTTAAGTTAGAGGTGAAAAGGAGGCAATCAAGGTGAAGAGGTGAAAATAAACTCATGTTATTTGCTAAATTAGTTGCAGTGACCTGTACTCAAGCCAGTCACCTCAGCTCTTACTTTCAGCTGTAAAACCCAGCAAAGTCCCCACAGCGCTTGACTCCAGAAGAGGAGAAACAAACTTAACGAAACCCTCTCAACCACCTCAGCTTGATTAGAAATAATAGTTCCAATGCCTTCTTCCTGCCCCCATGGTCTGGGAACTTGAGGAACAGTTCAATTCCTGCATCTGTCTGAGCAGAGAGGTCAAGGGAGATCCAGGGCAGCCACAGGGCCAGCTCCTGACCTGTGTACGTGGTGCCTCTGTCCAGCTCTTCTTCCCAGCCTGTGCAAACACAGCCTCTGTCTGCCCCAAGAAATGTTTTTTCCAGCACATCTCCTTCAAGATATAATCCAAAATAGATTTAGCAGATGGAACACTGGATTTGCCTCCCTGCAATGCCATCCAGAGGCCAGAGAGTTCCACAGGGAAACCCTGCCACAGGCACAAAGAGAGCTTATGCCTTGCAGCTACTCCACTGGGATCTGAGGGGCTAAGTCAGCCCTGTCTGTATATTTACTTTTCACAGATTTTATGGCAGAGACTGTGCATCGCAACAACTCCTTTTTTCTTTTCTTTTTTTTTTTTTTTTTAGCCCAGGAATTCCCAGCAGGTGCAGGATTGTGGAGGATGCTTGCTGGAAAAAGCCAGGCTCCAGCAAAAAAACCCTCCACCCTTGTCTGTCTTGCCATCTCCAACTGAGGTCAAGGCAATCCTGCTAATTATTGGATACACTAATTCTTTACAAGTGCAGAAGCCCCTCCAGGAATCCTGCAGTCAGGTTTAGCAGTGCCACGCATCCCAAACTTTTCAGAGCAAGCAAGCTTCAGGGATATCATGTTTTTCCAGGCACAGTCTCGAAAGTAATAGGAAAACAACTGTATCATTGTTTAGAGCATCCCTAAATATTGCCAGTAAAGATCTGGTCAACTTTCCACAGTCTGCGGCTTTTGAGATTTTTCCATGAGGGTGATTTATTTCATCAAAACAGCTCTCAGGCCACCAGCTGTTAAAGCACTTGTGGAAAGGGCCAACTCCATTCTCATTCTCCGCTGCAGGTTTCCCTTAATAGAATCAAACTGGTTAATAAGTGCTAATAGCGGTAATACAGTGCTCTGTACTTTGACCTAAATTCTCCTCCGGCTCCCGAGGGGGTGGACACAGGGGGAATATTGCAGTATTTCCTCCAGTGCATAGACAGGCAGGATTAACCCATACAGACAGTCCTCATCCCTGTGTTTCGGGAGCATTTTAAGGTCTAGGCTCTGTTGTATCAGACTCTGTGCAAAATCCTATCCAGTTCCTCTGATCTCAAACTGCTTGTGGTTCGTTAGTATCCGGCCAGTGTTTGGCCTCAGTCCCAGTTCTCCAGAATGACCTTTCCCTGCTGCATGCAGCCAGTTCAGACAGTCAAAGTTGGGTTTTTTTTAAAAAAAAAGATAAGATGTGGCACAGTTTTCTAAGTTTGGTAAGAACACTGCCAGTTTGAGCACACAATAAGAAGGCAAATTCACTATGAAATTAATGGGGGGAAGGAGCCTTTTCTTTCTGTTTGTTTTTGGTTTGGTTTTTTTTTCCCCTGGGACAATATCCAGAAAAATCAGATTGGTGTAAACACTGCAAATATTATTTTATTTTGGTCAGGTTAATTTGGCAGGTCAGGCTCAAGTGAAATGGTTCTTTTAGTTACTTTCATTGATACGTAATCCAAGTTGTAGTTTTAGGTACATGAACCACATATGCTTATCTACAGAACTGCAACAAAAGCAACTCACGCAAGCTGTGTGGAGCAGAGTAAGGTAGTAAAGGAAGGGGATCTAGGATGAAATAAGGCGACTTTATTCCTACTGGTCCCAATCCCAGCAAAAGCACATGTTGTTGCCCAAAAAATCAGCTTGAAGTACTTCTCAAGTAGAAATGGATATCCTTAGGGGTTAACACTCCAGAGTGTTGAGCTAGAGAGAGTTTATAACCATGAGCTGGTGTGATGGTGTTTGGCATAACCGCCCTTCTTCCCCCCAGCTCAGAGAGGAGTTGCAGCACTCCCAGCACTGACCTCCCGCACGGCTCAGCCTGCACTCTCCGGAGGAGCTTTGGCAGCGAAGGGGAGGAAGGAAGGAATGTAGACTCCTCCAGTCACCAAGTTAATGGGTTTCAATGTGTAATTAGTGTCATTCTTGAAAACCCATGTCTTGTCACCACTCTAAATGTATTCAGCTTCTGTTTCCTCATTATTTTGGGATCTCATTTTTCCACTAGATTAAGGAGATACTTTTGTTTCCCCCCCAAAAAAACCCGTCTCCCATGTGGGTACTCATAGATGATTAAGAGATGATTGGAAACCTCTTGGCCTGCTCTTTGCATGTTACACATTTGCCTAAGGACAAATATCCACTATATAGTTTGGAAGTTTGACACAAATCTGACGTATTGATCAGAGACTAACAAATCCCTGATTTGTATCTATCCTGGGCACCACAATTCTTTAAGACTACTTATGCATAGTGACCATGAATTGAATGAAAGACTAATTTTCCTGTATTGGCAATAATAATTTTGGGGGGTTTCAGGCTACCCTGGAAAGCTCAGTCATACACCCCAAGGGATTTAATTTAGGAGATTGGTCAGTACATGCTCTTGTTATTATTACTGGGGAAAAACAGGTGCCTTGAGAGGTAAAATCAACTTTGATTTAGTTAGTGGGGAGGAACTATCTCCTCTCTTCACTTTCTCTGTCCCTATCAGGGAAAACCAATTTCAGTTGATGCAGTGAGAAAACGTGACTTGACAACTCTGACTCTAACAGAAACACGTTTGTTTTTTTTGAACACCACTGCACTATCACTGCAGGGTACATGTCCTCTTGCAGCCAAGACAGTTTCCAAAGTCCCCATGCCTGTACTCACCTCCACCCCAGCCAGAATGTGCAGCAGCCCATGAGGCCTCAGGCACACCACAGCTGCTCCAGCTGGCTAAGCCAAAGAAAGGAGTTCAACTCTGCAAATACAGAGATCTAGAGTTACATGGTACATGTTTCTTATCCTATTTAATTTTGATTTGATTTTTATTTGCAAGCCAGAACAAATGCAAAGTTCTGAGGATGGAACACACTCTCTTTCCCCTGCCTTGAGACAGACAGAAAGACTTAGGAAATACCACAGAAATAAACTCCGCTAAGAAAATGCAAAAATTGAGCAGTTCAGCTTTCAAGAGTCAGATAATGGCAAACAGAAGGTTGAACTTTTCCCCTCGTGTGCACATGCATCATGATTCATTGCATACTCCTCTTATGCTATTCCTCAACTATTGCAGTATGCCATAATTTGTCTCAAGAGGCAAACAGTAGTTTGCAGAGCTGCATACTTGTCTCTGAGTGGTGGGGCAAGGCTGAGTTCACAGCACACCCCCTCCACTGTGCCCAAGGCACTGCACACAACGGCAAGCTTGCTGGTGTCAGGGAGAAGCACAAGAGCAGGGCTGCTCCCTAAAGGAAAATCCAGGAAAAACCAAGCAGCAGCTCAGGAACAGAGCAAAGGGCAGGAAATCCTGCAATGCAGTTCAGGCTGAGCTCAAGTGGGGACCATCAAAAGTCCTAGGTGAGGCAGGTCAGGGAAACCACAGAATGGGTCAGGTTGAAAGGGACCACGGTAGGTTATTTGGTCCAAACTCCCTGCTGAAGGAGGGTTGTCCTAGACTACATTGAACAGGGTCCTGTCCAGATGGTCCATGAACATCTCCAGTGGTGGAACTCCCTGTACCTCAGTTTCTGTCCGTTACCTCTTGTCCTACTGCTTGGCACCACTGAGAAGAGCCTGCCTCTGTCCTTTTGGTACCCTCCATTCAGGTACTGATAGACATTGGGAAGATCAAGGTCTGTTAGTGCCCTCAGGGCCCCCAGCTCTTCAGGGGTGTCCCTGAGATGTGGCTGCCCTGAAGCCATTCTCTGGGGTACAGGAAAGGCTGGCTGCATTGTGCTGTTCAAGTGGCCAGTCCCATAATTAGCCAAAAGCTGCACCACGCACCACATTGTGCAGGATCTGCCCTCATGCAATGAGAAGTAGTGGTAGGTTTGAGTCACTTCTGGCAAGACCATATGTGGAGCTCATCGGCCCCAAAGCACAGCTCAGAAAGAGCTCTGCTAGAAAAGGAGCCTGAAGTCATGGCTTTGGGTCCATGTATCCACATCACTGCTTCTCCCCAGCTAGTTTGGACCAGTGAAGCCTCTCAGACTGGTATTGCAAATACCTCTGAAAAATGTCCCTAAGCAGCCCTCTGAAAGAAGTCCAGCCACAGTGCTGCTGAAGTCAGCATAGCCCTGATCTCAGTCAAGTCTGCTGCCCGGGGAGCCTGCCTGTGTGCAGGACACGCACTTCCCAGTGCTGCACGGAGTAATCAGCTATTGCCATGCAGATGAGCCCCAGGAGATGAGCAGCAATCAGCACTGGGACTTGCAGTTCTGGGAAGCGCAGCCCTTCGCTTTCAGAAATATCTCACTGCAGGAGTAATGCTGCTCAAATCTTGCGAGTAATAAAATATAATGGGAAACAGATGCTGCTGTACCTTAGATTAGAATCTATGTTTAGATTTCCAAGATAATTTTTATCTCTGATACTTCGGCTAATGTAAGGCTGATATGATAAATGGATTTTCTATGGAGTCTGAGAAGAGTGCGCCTGCTTCAAAATGCAACCTGATATGGATTTGTCTCCGGCAGAGAGACAAAGAAAAGAAACAGAACTGGCCTGAATGAGGGTCAGGATGGAGGATGTGTTACATGTATGAGGTCAAATGACCTTAGACGGGTGCTGGAGAGGGAGAAGTCACATCTCCCCTCCCACCTTCCCTTAACAGGGTGAGAAGGACTATCCTGCAGGGCTCCTCGGAGGGCAGGGGAGCCTTTCCTCCTTTCCTCCCCACAGCAGAGGAGCCCCCTCCAGCCCATGTTTCAGAAAGACCCTGGGAGAGCTGTCACGTCTGCAGTAAAGTGAAACCAGGGCCTTTAAATCCTAAATGAGCTGAACTCAAATACCTAGTACCCTGACTTCAAATCAGCCACTAATGGAGAGAACAGGGTACCACACTCCAATAACCACATTTCCACTGGCTCACAGTGCTAGGATCAGGTATAGACCTCCCTGCACATCCACATCCTCCTTACCTCACTTGAACTCTGTTTTCTGAAACCCACTTTTCTCTGTAAGAAAAGTAACGTCCTTCAATACCCCCATCTTTGACATCCTTCAATAGCCTCTCTTCCCGTCACCTCTCCTGAGGCCAGGCACAGTTTGCTGCCATGCTCACCTCTCTTTCACTGTCCTGTTGAAGCAATGGCCACAAACAGCCTTGTCTTGGTCTACAGCCAACAGGACCAATGGCACTTGCATGTGGCAAAAAAAAAATACGTGGGAGAAAAAGAAGAAAGATTTTAATTTTTTTTTATTTTTTTTAATTATTATTATTTTTTAGCCTGAAAACTCTTGGCAAAGTAAAACTCATCGGTTCCTCCTAGCATTGTAAGCGGAGATTATGTAATATTTACAGTGATATTAATGCAATCAATCAGCGTCAGCAAGTGGAGATGTGGGAGCCAGCTATACACACGAGAGAAAAGTGGGGAAAAGGAAAGCACAAAAGGGTCCCTGTGATGGCCAGGGAAGGATGCCAAATAACTTCACTGCTTTCCAAACTAATATGTTACAAAATAACACAATCAGCTTTGGCCC
>JAWWLV010000005.1:4574848-4590349 GCA_035041135.1 Platyrinchus mystaceus
GGCCAGGGAAGGATGCCAAATAACTTCACTGCTTTCCAAACTAATATGTTACAAAATAACACAATCAGCTTTGGCCCAGTTCATTAAAAATAATTGACTTGACTGCTCAGTGACTTCCCTGCAGACTGGAGATGCCCACAAGCACCCAGGCATTCCCATAAACACCTTTCCTCCTACCATTTGAAGGGGAAGACTTTGCCCAGCCCTGCTCCAGCTCAGTCCCAAACGATGTCAAAGGAGCCCTTGTTGGATCTTGGGTTACTGGGAAGGGTGAAAGAGTCATGGATCAAGAGCCTGCACCGAACAGAAGGGCTTTGCCACTGCTCCATCCACTTGCAACAAAATGCTGAAAAGAGGCTATTCTTCCCAAGGTGTGGGCCTTGCAACATCAGGAAAGTGACTTTGCAACCCTAAAAACCTCACAAATAGTGACTTCTGCTGCTTTGTTTTCTTTTCCTTTTTGCAGGTGGAAATATTAAAGTCCAGAGGGGATTGTTCCCAGAACTTGATTTCTGCATCACCATCGGAAAAATTTTTGGCAGCAGGGAAAAGATGTTGTTTTGCTGTACAAGGGTGGGAAGTGGGATCTGCTGGTGATTTGAGAAAGACTTAAACCCAGCCCAGCCAGCTGCCAAACAGGCAGGCTATGAAGGGCTCAGCAGTTGGCTTCCAAGGAGCTGGCAACATGCTGAAGAGCAGCAGCTCTGGTCCCTGTCTACCAGGGTGGAAACAATGCAGGCATTTCTAAACCATATCTTGGAATAAAATTTTCCTAAATAACTGCTACTGATATTTGGACCCCAACCTACAGTTTGGCAGAGGCCAGTCTTGGCATTCAGATCTTGATGTGGACTGTCTCATGTTCTGGCGATGCTGGAACGAGTGATCACTGCTGCTCTGGCTGGTGGGCCACTCTCACTAGAAGAAATAGGCAAATCATGCTCATGAAACCATGAAAGTACCTTCTAAAGAGGCTAGAATGGATGAATTAACTTGTTTTCTTAATTTTAAAATATTTATGTAACTGTTGAGATACTGGGCTGGATGCTTCTCACACACCAGTAGAAGATCTGAACGCTGATTTCTGCTAGAGCACAGAAGAGTTTTGTAGCCAAATCTGAGCAACCTGAGAAATTCAGGTCTATCTTGGAGGGGCCACTGCCTGTTGATGTGCTTGTCTGAACCAAATAATTACAGTTTAAAAATTTACCTTTGCCTGCAACGTAAAGGACAAAACCTGCATATCTTTAGACATGTGAACATCACTTGAGAAACTGAGGCAAGATATAGTTAAGAAAAACTGAAATTATGGTAAGCATGTAGATGCCTGAAACCCTACCTCATTTTCTTTAGAGGCCTTGTTTGACCAAGAATTCAGTTTAACTTCTACAGTAAGAAATTCCAGGTATGCTTCATTCAGAGAGAGGAAATTATATATTTTTTAAAACCCATCAAGTGCAGTAAAATAACAGGAGGGACATACTATTTTTCCCATGTTCATGTTTGTTATGTTACCCCAAACCCAGAAGTGTACTCAGCTCATAGTCAAAGCAGACATACTCAAGCCAGATTTCTGTTTCTCTGTTGACCTCCTGCCAGAAGCCACCATAAGGAAATTCCCACACCTTCAGAAAAGTTTACTGACACCCACCGTGGTTGAAAGGGAAGGCACAGCTGAGTAGCAGAGCACCAGCTGCTGAGATCCTGACCCAGGTGCAGAGGGAGATAAGGGTAGAGACAATGACTCCTCAAACACTGCGTTTGGAAAGAGCTATTGGCCCAACCACGATTAAGAAACGCCTGTTCTC
Source organism: Platyrinchus mystaceus (assembly GCA_035041135.1). Classification (NCBI taxonomy): domain Eukaryota; kingdom Metazoa; phylum Chordata; class Aves; order Passeriformes; family Tyrannidae; genus Platyrinchus; species Platyrinchus mystaceus. Next base: position 4,576,657 of record JAWWLV010000005.1, read on the forward strand.
TGGAGAAAGATCAGCATGTGGGCAGCAGTGAATTTTTCAAGAGCAGACCTCCCCAAGCAGTTAGTTTGGCAGTAAGAGCCAGTTGTCTTTGAACAGGCATTCAGCATGTGATCATTTTGGGCTTCTTCCCATTTAGGAGTATGACTCCTGGATGAAGCTTGACATCAGATTATGCCCTGCTCAGAGAGTGCAAAACTCTGTCTCAGGCCAAGTTTTGTGCATTTCTGACCCCTAAGCTATGCTCTTTCTTCTTCTCTGTCCCAGAGAGACTATTTTGGGCTGAATTCCTAGTGACATGAGCAAAAATTCCTAGAATAAGACCCTTGTGTGCAGATGGAAGAGCAAACTCTTTTGACCACAACCACAAACCACTTCCATAAACTCCAACCTTTTGCTCCAGCTTTAGGTTTCCTTATAGAGTCTTGAAAGTTGTCTGGGCAAAGTTCAGTACCCTGGGGGAAAAAAAATCCCTTTTTTATTGTTGCTGAGACCTGTTCCTTGCACCATGGAGATGCTCACCAGACACCCTAGAAACATTTTGTCACTGGGAGCAAAAGAAAATTAACATTTGCCCCAGACAACTCTAATCATATAAGCAATTAAATTAGGTAGCTGATCTGCCTTCAATCTCTTTATAATCTCTGTAGAGATCTTTCTTTCTGTGAGCATCTTAGAGAGCTGAAATTTGCCTCATGTCCAGGGAAGAGCCCTACAGAGTAACCTTTCTTTCTTCCCTGTGTAGAGAAGCTGTTGAGCAGTTTAATCCAGGCAGCAAACTTAGACACCTTAAGTAGACACCTGGAGGTGTCATCACCTTCATCACCTTCTGGAGATGAATACTTATCAAGTACTTTACCCTCTGTGTCTCCATCAAGTGGGAAATGCTTCCTTTGTGCTTCAAATTCTGGACAACACTTTTCCCAACATCAAACTGACCAAAAATTGATAGTGGCAAAAGAGTGACCTGAAATGCATGTTCCAGAGGGTCAGAGACAAGAGTAGCAGTTGCTTTCTTTGGTCTGTGGTGATATTCACAGCTTTCTTTGTATGTCACACTGAGGCAAAAATTACGCAATGCCCTGACTGTACATTTATCCACACTTCTGGTGCTTTAGCAATCTGGCTTCTCAGCTAGAGGCTGGAGCCAAAGTATATTAAGAAATGAGTCTGTGAGTTGAACATATGCTATCAGCAAAGTCTCATTTTTTGTTGCCACTTACTATTTCTTAACAGGAGGAGACTGCACATGGGGCTGTCTTTAGATAGGAATGATGCAGGGCAAAGCCCTCAATTGCTTTACGCCTTCAGACCACTCACTGCCACTAGACTGCAGTGCAGAGGTGTCCAATTTTAACCTTCTCAGTTAGGGCTAATGGAAGGAATCATCAACAATAAAAATACTACAGCAAGGACCCAGGATATGGGCACTCACTGACCACCATGTTGCAGGCAAATACGAAGTACAAACAACCAAGCTGCAGATGACCTCAAGATGAAAGATGGATTGGGGAGAGCTGTTCACCCCAGTCCAGGAGAGTCATGGGCTTGGCCAGAAGTCCACAGCTAATGCTGAGTCCATCCTGTTTGGTTATAAACACAGAGCAGCACTTGGCTGCTGCTCTTGTCTGTATTTCCATTTGTGCTGATAACACACATTTTTAAAGGCGATACAAATTGCCAAACTAGATTTATTAGCATGAATATTATCCATTCTTTCCTTTCAACCCCTCTCCCCACTTCAGCTCAACTGATCACTTTTAGGAGAGGGTGAGCTGAGAATCACACCTCCTTTGCTTCCCATGGATGGCGCTGTGGACATCAGCTTCAACATCACCCATGGATCAAAAGATGAGTTCATAGAAAGTTGTGGGTAAATGACTGAACCAAGCACAGGGAGGCCCATTGCATTATTTTCTCCTGAAAATCCCTGAGCAACTCGAGGTGCCAGTAACGTTGCATCTAGTTTGCAGTACAAAGAGCTTTTGGGGCGGAATCCAAACCACATCCTCCTATCAAACCCTGCTGAGCCAGGATGCTAAAATGGCTGAGCCTGCAGCATGGAGCTATATAAAGCTGTGGGGATAACAGCCCTTGTTTGCTGCCAGGCTCCAGGCTACAGCAAGTTTTACAGGAGGAAGGTTACAGGCCTCTAACGGGATGTAAATTGTGTTTCAGAAAGTGCGGCTGGTGTCTGCGCAGATCCTGGAAATCTGCATCTTTCAATGTAAGCATCGGTGGTGCCAAGCAATTACGATGTTTATAGAAACTGATGGCCTACATCTGTTTAAAATACTTCCCAGTGTTTAGACTGACAGGACAGAAAACATTCTGCAAGGAGTAAGCAGAAATTGGATGGTTTGATATATTTTTTTTTAAGTTATAAGATCTCACACTAAATTGATTAACTACTCAAATTCATTAGCACTGTAAGCACTATAGGGTGAACACATGCCATAAACCTGCCTTCCTGCATGATAGGGAATTAACAAAATGTAAGAAAATTCTTCCAGAGGGTGAAGCCTATTTGGAACTAGACTGAAACAGGAATGTAGTCTCATATCCCAGCAACTTTACAACCTTTCTGCTTGATCTTAAGCAAGAAAAAGCTTACTCTCCATTGATAAATCACCCAGTATGTCTTTGCCTCAACTCCCAATCTCTACAAAGATAACAACCATTCTTACTCCAGTGTAGCTATTTACCGACAGAGCAGGAGAGCAAACTGAGGTCCCAGCCTGACTTGCAAAAGATAACTAGATTAGTTGCACAAACAGAGAAGCCTGACCAAATCCCTTGGCTTTATCTCACCTGCCTGTGGTGGCTCTTACTCTCAACTCCAACACTGTCCTTTATTGCTTTCGCTGCTTCCAGGCTTTGACTCCTTCCAGGAGACTCTGCAGAATCAATTCTGCACAAAATTCACACCAAAATCCAGCACCATGGGATGCACCTTCTTTCATTAAGGCATCTTTGGACATAAACAAAACATCCAGATGGTTCAGGAATGAAAGAAGCAGAAATTGTGTAGATTGTGACCATGAGATCAAGGAGAGCAGATCTATATGGTGCTGCATTCCAACAGCCCTCAATGACAAAAGGGCTCTTCAGGGACCTCAATGAGCCAGTGCAAACTAGAGCTGCCTCCAGAAAACCAGAGGTTGCTTCAGAAATGGCCAAACCCCAGGACCCCATGGCCAAACCCTATAGTTTTGGCAAAACATCTTCCCTCAGCTGCAGCAGCTGTAAGCAACACGAACAATACAGCAATACCTAAATTCTCATGCACATAACCACGGGCTCACAGCCATCCTTAACTTCCTCTTCCTTGAACTTGGGCTGCTGTGCTGTAGTGCTTTGCCACCTGACTAGTCAAAGAAGCCTTCCTTCATTAGCAGCTTGGAATCTTGCTATAAATCTCCCCATAGGGCTCACTCTTGGGTGACAGTGTTCCAGAACAAAGAGCCCCATTCACCAGACAAGCCTTTGGAGTGCATTTTCCGTTTTTTAATGTCAGTCTTAGAGGAAGGGGGTGCAATTTTTATGGGCAAAGCACACAGACACCCCAGAAGGGACACCCTGTTCTGTAATTAGTTATAACCAAGCCCCCTTGGACATGGCTGCTGCGCAGCAAGTGGGAAGGTCTCTCCTCTCAGTTATACTGAAAACAAATGTATGGCAGAAAAAAAATCCATCTCTGGAGCTCTCCCATAGTTAATTGCCAGGATTATTATGGTATCTAGCTTAGTAAAAGATTTAGTTTCCATTCTCTTTTTCCTCCCACCCAATCCCTTGTGTTTTTTAGGCTACTTATGTCACACACACACGCAAAACTCCAGCAAAAGAAGGCAGCCACATCAAGCACCAACATCACAAAAAAGCCGCCACCCTCTTCCAAGCCCTCATTCCTTCTGTGCTGTAATTAGTAAGCAAATTATGTAAATTAGAAGCACGTGCAGAGGGGAAGTTGTTCTCCCTGGCACTGGCTGGGGAGGGACTACATCTCCCATGAGGAAGTTCTCTGGGGCACTGGGATGGAATTAGTACTGCAGTTTGCACTGATGCTTCATCCTGCCTGCCTCAAGTACCTACGTGGCTTGTCTTTACTCCCACTGGAGAATATCCTGTCCCCTCGGCAATGACACGGTCCACAGGTCCACATGGGGCTCTGTGTGTTGTTCCAGCACTGCTGTCTCTCCCCCAGTCCCTGAGTGGAGCTGTGTAAAGCATGCAGACGTTTTCATCACTAAACTTATGGCTGCCCTGAGGGTATGTGCATAAGATTACCCAGTGCTCTTTAAATCAGTCCCAGAACAACCTTTCCAGCCACTGCTAAACAAAAGCTTTTCCAGCACAACTCCATTTTTCTTTTCTCTGTAAGAAGCCATTTTTTTCAGACTAGCTCAGTAGTTACACTTGGGCACTAGCTGGTGGAAACACACACAAATACCCGCAACCTCACAGAAATTAATGGAAAAAACCCCTGCCATTAAATTCAAGGCGAGTGGAACAAAATTTTACACTTGTTTTTTAGGAAGAAGTTTGAAAAAAGAAAAAGAAAAAAGGGAAGGAACAGATCTGTTGAAACCCAGTCTGAGTCCACACCGAAGCAAACCTTGATTGCTCTCCTATCCCCTGTGGATGACATGTAGGTCCTATAGAAGTGAGCTGCCGCTCCACCACAATGTAGGAGCTGTAAGGACGCAGTCTGCTCTAGGCTAAGCCTCTGACCTGCTCCTCCTGTGTCCAAGGTGGGCTGGACACTAGTATAGCACTTGCAATGCTAAAGAAACCAATGGGCAGGTGGGCATAACATCTACCAAGCAAATTCTAAAGGAGTGGAGTGTTTTTAGACTTTTATTCTCCTACCGAAATAATTCAGCCACTGATGAGCTCTATAGGGTGAGGCTATGCTATGTTTCCGTTTGGTATGATGATGATTGGAGAACACACTATTCCACACCCAGTTTGCATCCATCATCAACAGTCCAGAGGACAGCCCAGGCTCTCAGGGAATGACGTCTCTTACACTTCTCCAAAAACAACCTTGTTTGAGACCTGTTTGGTCTGTCCTTCCTCTCTGATCCTCTCACCCATAACTACAGCTTTCCACCAGCCAAGTGACTCAGAAATGCCAATACCATATTAGAAGGGGTGTCCTTGCCAGGTAAATGAGTGCCATGAAGGGACAAGGGCTTTATGTCTCTCCTCAGAGAGAGATATGTTTACATCAGCCAAAGGGGTTGTTCTTTGCATCAGGATGGACAGGTGAATTTTAGACAAAGCCAACCTAACAGCTCTGCTGACAACTCTCAGGTCAGCTACACAACTAGTCTCAGACATCTGACATGAACCCACATTCTGGAGCTTCTAAAGTTTCCCATGGTGTCATCTGCTGACTAATGTCTAAGGCTCATGAGGTTGCCCAGCATCACTGAGCACCAGAGTCAGGCCAAGCCACTCTCTCCATTACATGGGGACAATCCTGGGCACATCTCTGGCCAATGCTGAAGGATGTCAGCATCTTGAAAGACTAACTCCATCTGAAGGGATACAGCATTACCATCTGTGTGAGGAGTCATGTCAGGGTGAGGGCTCTGAGATAAATCGTCCTTACACAGCCAGTTGCTGGATCTGGTACACATTGATACTTCTATACAAATAGAATTGGAAGCTGCTCACATCAGCATTTAGCTGGAGGAAATCCCAGCCACGAGCCCACCGGGATCAGGGGAATCAAAGTGTTTCTAATAAAGAGCCATTTCTCACCTCCCAAATCCACACTCCAAACAGTAGGATGCAAGAGGGAGGATTTCTCATAAGTCGAGGGACTCCAGCAGGAAATGGCACATTTAGCACTTCTTTCATGAGTTTCTTTCCACCACATTTCTACCATGCCCTCTCCCAAGCTCTGTCAATGGCAGCACACTATCTCTGTGAGCAGATTCCTTCATTTTTAAGAGCAGCACTGTGCACTCCTGCCAAAGGAACCTCATTGGTCCCTCATGTGGCCACAGTCATGTCCTCTCCAATTTATCCCTGCAAATCACACTGGCACCAGATTAAGCCTTTGGCCATGTTATTTCATGAGGTTTACTCATCACAAATGTTGACAGTAAGGATCAGCTTTAAGTAATAAACCAGAAAACCAATTCCCTTCCATATATTCAACAAAATCCTGTTGTTCCCTTTAGGAGAAAACATGCTGCACAGCATTCTTGTACAGGCACAAGAGGAAATCACTCTTTGGATTTGGAAAGTCGATATTAATGGGCTCAGACTGCAGTAGAGGGCATGTTCATTTTGCAATTGAGTTACTTTCCCTGATACGCTCTTGATTCCATTTTCCTGGCAAATTGTGATGGCTAATAAATTGCAATAACTTCAAGTTTACATTATGACTTGCAGAAAATTATTTTGGGCAGTAATGACATTCCCAAAGTGGAGGGTCTCTCCAGTGAAATATCTGGCATATGGAAGCAATTCACTATTTAGAGATTCAGATGAAACCTCCATATTACTGATGAAGAAACCATGTTTTGATAAGATAATAGGCAGTGGTGTGAGCCGACAGACATATTTTTTAAAGAGGAGAAAATATGAAGCTCCTAATGTCTACTAGGAAGTCAGGCTTCTCCCAGAGTTTACTGAGGCCAATAGACTGAGTCCTCCAGGTTTCACTGGGGTTGAAGATCAAGTCTTCACCCTCCTCACAAGAGGAACATGTTCTGGGTCAGCTCACTTCATCCCAGAACACTTTATCCTACAATAATATTCCAGCCTCCCACTTATTATATGCTGAAATCTGTTTATTTCCTCTAATATCCCACTCTCTCTGAGTGTCTCCTTTTGAAACCCCCAGGGCAGCAGAAGCAGGAATTTTAATTTTATTGCGCTATTTGTCAAAAGTTTTTTTCCTTTTTTTTTTCAGGCACTGTTTACACAGAGCAGCCTTCCTCCATGATCCCCTCTGGTTTGTCTTTTACTTCTCAGGCATTTCCTAGCTGCTGTGCTTGGGCTCCACCTTGTCATGTAAATCCAATTTAATTTGCACAGTTCTGCTTGACTGGGGCTGTTTTCTAATAAATTCAAGCTCCGTGAAAAATTCCAACCAGGTGATACACTCAGAGGCAGCAGCTCCTAACACAGTTTGTGGGAAGGATCTTCAAAACACTCGTTAGGAAGAGGCAGGTGGCTTTTGGGGCCGATTGGCCTTTTACTTCTAATATTGACTTTTAATTACCAACAGCTAAACATTGTTTTCCTTATGATCCATTGCTGCCTGAAAATCCATTTTGTTCTGGGGTTATTGACACTGTTGGAAAACGTACTATGTTTACTCTTTTTGAGAAAACAGTTTAGTTTTCATGCAATAATTTCAAACCAAGACTGTCCATGTTCATACTGCAAGCTCAAATTCTGCCCTTCTTCACCCCCTTCTTAAAAGGGAGTTGTCTTCAGAAGCTTCTAGTGCTGAGATAATAACATGCAGGAAACAAGAATGAAGAATGGATTTATTTTATGGTTTAATGTTTTTAATCCTTAACAGTGGGTGAAACTTTGGGAATACTCAAAAAACTAAATAGCAAAAATCCTCTTTGCAAAATGGGGGTGGTTGACCCTACAAACCCAGTAAAACACCCTGAGATGCCAAGCAGGATCAGAAGTGGGTCGTAAGAGAAATAAGTGAGCACTGTGCCCTGCCCAGCCTAACATGGGCCAGGAAATCAGAGCCCAAAAATCCCCTTCTGCTATAAGCAGGGTCTGGGATGCTTCTGAGCAGTGCCTAAAAACATGCCCTTTGCTTCATGGTCCACATCTCAGTGTAGGCTGGTGTCTCCCTGCTAACCTATTTTTGGCTGCAGGCTCAGCCCCAAGCACAGGTTAGGTGATGCACATGGCTTCATCAGCCAAGCAACTACTGCACTGCCTCAGCTCTGAACTGGGCTTGATCCCTTGTGAAGCACCTCCAAAAATAGCAGCATTACATACCTCAGGTACAAGAGGCCAGCTTGAGGTTTAGGTGGCATTTATCTACTCTCCTTTGCAAAGAAAACCCAAAAAAATCCCAAGAAATCCACAGAAGAAAAAGCCCCAGCTTTTGTTCCCCTTGGTCAATAAAACCAAAAATACTCCTCTAACAGCTTTGTAAATAAATACAGGGCACATGAGAGTGCAGGTGATTTATTGGTACTTAACATTACGGGGCTGACAGAAAGCATTGCAATAGTCAAGTACCACGGTCATGGCCATTATAAACATTTTTTTAAAGGGGGTTTATTACAGAGCTGTAAAAGTAAGCTCTAGGCTAGAAGTTGGCATGTGAGTTCTTTGCACCTTTGAAGTATTTATTGACAGTAGAGATTTGGAAAGGAAAAAATATCAATTTGGAAACTATGGTTTCATCAGACTTCGAATAGCAAGTGTAAAAAGGAAAGGAGATAAGAAAGGGGAGAAAGAGAGGGAGCTGTGCTGTTAGGATGAATAACGTCCAGCAAATAATTTTCCAGGGAGATCTTTTGGGTTCACCTTTTTCCACTTACAAAGCAGTGGTTTCTACAAAGTTTCTCCATCTTTCAAAATATTTGCCCAGCCATTTCCATGCAGTTACTGGTGTGTAATTTACAGCTTTTCACAGCAGGGAATGCAAGTCGCCCTGGGGTAACACATGCCATTGAGAGCTGCTGGGAGAGCTGCAGCTCTTCTGGCTCCCTGCTTTCACCAGAGGAGGAGAAATTTGTGTCCAAGTGGATGAGCCCTGCCAGGTTACACATTGGCAAGAGCAAGGGGTAAATCCCACCTGGCTTGGTTCTCCAGCCAGTGCTGGAGCTTCAGAAGTCTAGTCCAGGCATAGGGGGCTGTTTTTCCATCCCTGCAAACACTACCCAAATGTAGGTACCTCTCAGATTTCAAATCCAGAAGAGACCACTGGAAGCTTCCTGCACAGGAAAGGCCATTCCATTTTTTAGTTAAATGTCATCACATCACTGCTCCTGCTCACAAGCTTACCTGCACAATATATCTGTACCATGAATTAGGAACACTGGAGCATCCCTGGAAAGCCCTGTGCTGAGAGGTACCTTCTAAGGTAATTATAGGAAAGCGTTGCACAGAAAACACTTGGGAATGGGTTACCATCCAGGAGGACAGCAAGGAACCATTAACTCCTCCATTGGCAGCATCCAGGATTACACTCTAAGCATGTTGGAGCTTGGCATCCCCTTTTGAAGGCTTGCACGTGCCCACCCGCACTTTGTGCATCACTGAACTTGGATCAGAGAGACAAGAAACTGTCTTCATTCATTGTCTCGCTGCTCCAGGGCAAATCCCACAGTGAAACCTACTTGGATGGGAGAAACAATCTGGAAAATCAGCTTGGAACATCTCAAAGCAAGTGGTGAAGATGAAACACACCTCGAGCAGGCAGTACAGGAGAGGAGACACTGATTAACACCCGCCGGCAGCTGGACCTGACTCCCTGGGAAGATGATGCTATTTTTGTCTGCTCTTTCCATAGCCACACTCACCATTGAAACATTCCCACATGCTGAATTATGGGCTGGATGGATGAGTCTAGCAGATGTTTATCTAATTTGCTTCCACGTTTTTCTAAACGTTTCACATGTAGGAAAATGATAAAAGCAAGAAGATTAAACATGGATGTCCAAAATCTAATTAACATCCCCACTGGTAAGCTGGGCGTGTTTTATCTTTAAAACAGTGTGACACCAGCTTCCTTTGTAACATGTATGAACCCCAGGGGGAGCAATCAGAAATAACACAATTATATTGTTAAGAATCATTTATTATTATTATTATTACTATTACTATTACTATTACTATTATTATTATTATTATTATTATTATTAGCTTGGGTGAATCAACTCAGTAAGACCAACACAACTTCTTTGAATAAGTTAAACTCTCTTTTAAAGTCTTGAATAAGACTTTGATGGGACTGAGTGTAAAAACCTACATATGGGTAAGATGCAATTATGGAATTTTGACAAGGGCATTTGACCAACCCAAAAAAATCCATGCATCAAACTGTCATCATCCCCAAATGTACATACCTCAGATTTTCCAGTTCAGTAAGGTTATAGAACATTACAACTTTTTATGTATTTAAAAGTGAGAGTTAAAATATAATTATAATATAAAAACATTATAAAATAAAAAGCTTACTTTTTATAAGCTCGCCACACTGGAAAATTTGAGGCACAACAATCTTTTCTATAGCAGTCTCAATATTATGGTTCCAAGTTCCTAACACCTTGTAACATAATTAAGTGTCCTCCTGAACGCTTTGTCGTGCTTTGATTTTTGCAGACTATGGCCAGGAATGGTTGGTCAGGCTCCACTCTCTCCAACCATCCTGACACTTGGTGGCTTGGAAATAGATTGCTCCAAGATCAAGTATGAGAAGTGAGCCCTAGGGGTAGCTTTGGCTCTGTAAACTCACTGCACACAGGGAAAGAGAGAGAGTGGTCAGAAATATTTTTTCCCAGATGCAAACGTGCAAGCAGGTGCCAAAGTATTCTAACTACATGACTTTATTTAGCCTGGTGACAAAATAAACCTCTGTGTAGGAAGATACAGTAGTTCAAAGCAATAGGTAAGGGGTTTCAGTTTAAGCAAATCCTAAGTTCTTTATCAGAGGGAACAGCATTAATATACATATAAAATCTTTAACAAAACGTTATCCCTGAGGTCATGTGTCTAAACTGTTTTCTTTTTCTTATGTTCTATGAGTGTTTTCAGATGTCCATATCCTGCAGCTGTGGTTCCCGTGTAAGCTTGGTCCATGCTGCCAGTCCTGTGGCAAAGGAATATCAGCACCTCATGGCCACTTGTTGGAAACTGGCTATTGTTTGGCTCAAAGGCTTGTGCATCTTTGAACATCTGGGCCGAAGAGGTTTGTGAAGTAAATCAAAACAAGTTACAGGAAATTCTAGACATGGCAAAGATTCTTTGCAAAAAGTGCTGTGCTGGTTTTGGCTGGGGTAGAGTTAATTTTCTTCATGGTAGCTGGTATGGGGCTGTGTTTTGGATTTGTGCTGAAAACACTAGATGAAATGTTCAGAGTGATAGTGTTTGTCTTCCCAAGTCACTGTTACACATGATGGAGCCCTGTTTTCCTGGAGATGGCCGAACATTTTCCCACCCATGGGAATGAATTCCTTGGTTTGTTTTGTTTGCACACACGTCTGCACTTTAGCTATTAAACCATCTCTGTCTTAGCCCACAAGTTCTTACCGTTCCAATTCTCTCCCCCATCCCACCATGGGGAGTGGATGAGAAGCTGGGTGGGGCTTAGTTGCCAACTGGGGTTTTACCACAACAAGGGTCTTGCATGTCAAAATCTCCCCAATTATGATCCCAGGGCTTTACTAAAGGAATATAGAAGAAGTTTGGAGTATTGATTAGAGCATTCTGTGCCCTAAGGACACCACATCCTCCCTGTTTATTTGACATTCTCTTTCTTTCTGGCTCTGTGGACCATATTATGCAAGCAGAGCACAGTTTCCTCTCAGGACTCATGGTCTAGAGTTGTGATGAAATTAAATCTTGAATTCTCAGGGTCTATGTGGGCCATGATGTTGACCTGTGAACCAAGGGATGGAGTGGAGAAAAGAGCAGAAAGGTTGTCCTGTCTTGCCAAAGTAGGGAAGCAACTAAATGGGTCTGACTGGGTGGCAAGGGAACCCAGTCCTGCTTCCTAGACAAAACCCCATGTGTGTGCTGACTCCATACCATTCCTCCATAGAGCCTGGTTGTCTTCATAAGAAGAATCAGGAAGGTGGTCAAAAAAGAGCTGCAAGAGGCTCCAGTATGTCCCAGCTTCTGGATGATGAGATTTCATTGACTGTTTCCCTTTTGATTCATCCTCAACTGATCCTGAGACAGGAGGAACTACAGGGGTAAGGACCATCCCTATTACATCTATGGGGACATCTCACAGAGGGTGGACACAACGCTGCAAAACTGGGTGTGTAATGACAAGTTAGGATGGATAAAAATAATCTGCAGAATGTCCAGGGCTGACTCTTACGGAGGGCCATGAAAAACGATACTCAGACTTTGGAAGACTGAGTGGAACGTTCCAATTCTTCCCAAAATATACAGTGGAAATATTTGGGCTCAGAAAGAATGACTACAGCCAGGGCAGCAAGAGAAACAGTGCTAGTGCTGGCAGTGCTGGAGAGGTTGAGAGCTGACTCAGAAAGAGGATTATCTTTCATGCTGCCGATCGCAACGTCCTCGCCTGGCCTTTGGTGCTGCATTTCACTAGTGCACTGAAAGCCAAAACCCCAGCTATGGGTCAAGCCAAAGAGAATAGGCTTGAACGTGGGGCAACTGGCAGCAAAAAGATTTCTCCAGACACTGACTGTGGGCCAGAGGTGAGCTGATCCCTGATTGTTATTGCAGGCTGAGAGGTGTGGTGTGCTTGGCAGCTGCTGTTTCCATCGGCTTGCATGGGCTGGATGGGGGAAAGCAGAGAGGTAAACTCATCCAGGCCACTGTCTCCAGCTGACTTCTAAATGAACCTTTCAGTGGGACAGGCTTACCTGGTCCTTTGCTCCTTTGCACAAGAGGTCACCATGTATTGATGGTGTGTTTTTCACAAGGATGTGACAGCACGAAAAATCATAGGAGAGAGTGGTTTCTTTTTCCTTGTTTTCTTATTTTGTTCTACCCAAACAATCATATGGAGTTCCTTGGTGTTTTGTTCAAAAACTTGGACCAAAGACAATGAACTCTTCCCAGGCTCTCCTGCAGTTGACCATATACTCCTGCAGAGTCTCTGTACTTTTCAGGTGTCATCATAAAATAATTATCCACTAATAATCAAGTTATTAGCCACTTATAATCAGTTAAACTAACAGACTACAATTGGCATCTCAGCAAGGTGCCACCTGGTCACCAAGACAAAGCACCTTCTCAGATCACCATTGACACCTGTAAGACCAATAGCATGAGACTACAGCAGTTATTCCTTGCATTGGAGGGACTTTAATCCAGGCAGCAGCCAGAAGGCCAACTGCTCTTTTTCTTTTGGCCTTTGCCATATCTAAATATGGGTTAGGAAGAGGAATTTCAGACAACTTATTACAAAAGGCATGTCCCGCAGTACCACCCATCTCATCAAATCAGGCAATCAGCTAAGGACCAGAGCTGATTTTATGGCCGTACATCCTAATTCCCTTCCCATGACAACCAGTCATAAAAAGAAAAACAGAGTCAAACATGCATCCAGGAAACATGCTCGAGTCCCACTCTGTGGGCATCACCATGGGCTTACTCCAAAGAGATGTGATGGTGATGCTATTTATGAAACTTACTTTTCCCCACCCTTACTGTTCAGTTTTACTATTTTTGATCATCAGGCAGGAAAGCATAAATAAAATCCTTTTAATGTCATAGACATTTTTCAAGCAGGATGTGACACAGGTTGACACCCAGCCATTAATTTGACATGGCGTAGTAAAATCATTTGATTCTGCTGGCGGAATTTTATAGGAATTAACCAGCTTGAATATTTATGGTCAACATTTTGCTTTCACTGTAAAGGCTAGTATAAAAAAAAAATGGAGCATTATCATTATTTATTGTAAAGGAAAAGTGGCCAGTCTTCGCGAACGAAGATCTGGGAAAGGTGTTTTTACCTTTCAAGCCTGCGCAATGGATTTTTTAG
>JAWWLV010000005.1:4590449-4635429 GCA_035041135.1 Platyrinchus mystaceus
TGACCTTCTCTTAGATGGATGGCCTTAGGGGCTGACGAGCTCCATCTGCCCGGGGGACCCGGGATTCGAACCTGCGGTCTTGGCGCTGAGAGACCAGTGTCTTAACTGCTAGGCCACCAGGGGTCCCCTGTAAAGGAAAAAGGACATTATTTATTGACTTACAGAAACAGTAAATTAGGAAATTTGCTTTTCTGTAAATATCCCCCCCAATTTTACTCTAATTTCAAAATTTTTCACAAAAAGGTGTTTTAGGAGAAGCAGATATTGTAAAGAGGCACAGAGAAACGGATGGGTTTTAGTGGTGTGTGAACTTCGCTTCCAAGGAACGAGCACATGTGCTACAGCCAAGATGATGGCGGCCATAGGTCAGGTGTCCAAGGGTTTGTTATTGTCTAGTTATCCAATGAAACCTAAGAGAGTCAGGGGGATATTCGGGCCTGATGAACACCTTCAGCCAGGCCAGGGAGAAGAAAGGACCAAAGAGGCTGTAGTCTACTTGTCATAGGCCTATACCCTAATCCCACCACACTCTTAGCACAACCACCCACGGCCAGGGAAGGGTTCTTCACAGAACATGCTGAGTTGGAAGGGAGCCACAAGGATCATGAAGTCCCACTCTTACACCCCACAGGACCATCCCCAAGAGTCCCACCATGTGCCTGAGAGTGTCTTATGCACCTAGACTCTGGATTGCATCCTCCTGGTCCTGTACTGCCAAGCTTAACCAGCACACACCCTATTACTTCCTTCCATTAAGCAAACCCTTTACATGCATGAGGAGTCTCTCTCCAGGTAAAAGTTTGCTGCCCATGGTCTCACTTGTAGGCATATTAGAATAACATACGTGGTTGTGCGTGTGGAGGGCAACCCTGCCAAGGAGCAGACGTACATTTCTCTCTGCAGCAGGCTCCAGCCCTGGATGGCAGTGGAGTGGGGCTGCACTGTCCCTCACCCTCCTGCTGGATGCTGAGGTGAAGTTTTCCCTCCAGCTGTGGGGAAAATTGAGGGCGGGAGGAAGCACATGGAGATCCTTATCAGGCTGCAGTCAATAGCACTGCATCAAGCCACGTGCCTGATATATTAGACACCTGAGATGAGCCAACTGACCCAAGCCAGTGCTCCCCGCACAGCCTGGCCAGCTCCCCCTGTAAGTGTCACTCCATGCAGGGACCAGCTCCTTACACCTCCACCCTGTTCCTTCATGCTCAGTCACTGTCTTGCTCGCTCAGCCTTAATAATTGTATTCCCAGAACTATTTAAAATGCTGCAGGGAGAGCAGGGAGATCTTCCCAGTACCTCCAGACAGGAGTGAAACCTCAATGCTTGCATAACCATTCTCACCAAGAGGTGACCAAAGTACTACTGATCAGCAGAGGAGAGATGATGCTGGAGTCTCCAGGAAGGGATGAGCTGCCAGAAAAGGACAGAAGGTCCCACAACAGTCACCCTTGTTCCTTCAGCTCCGGCCCAAGGGCCAGGTGCACCCAGCTGTGAGCCACCCTCAGCACAAGGAGCACCACAACAAACACATCCAAATTGATTGCTACAGCACCTGCACTAATAAGGTGAGAACAATGTTTATTATTATGGGCATAGCTGTGCATTAACAGGCTGAGGTTACTTCTGGCTTACTTCCCATCATCTTGGAGCAAGGCAGAGCCAAAAGCCGATTGCTGTTCTGGTGTCTGTACTGCCTCTGTGACGCCTCATGGCCGAAATTCCTGCACAAATTGACCCACAGCAAGAGGGCCTCTGCACCAAGGAGACTTATATGCTCAACAGCAGGAGATTTTGGGAGAGCAGATGTAGAGAGAGAGGGTCGTGCAAAGTCACATTGGAAATATATGGCAGAAGGAATAGCTTAGCTCAGTTGAACGAAATTCTTGCTCAATGGCAAAGCCATGAGACCATCCTTCCTCTTAAGAGTTTTTCCATGCCCTAAGAAGCTTGGTGAGGGCTTAATGACATCTGTGTGTTCTTGCCTGAGCAAGGACCTCATGATTTGGCTGGATGCCATGAAAAAAAAGATGTCTAAAAGTTATGAAAATACAGGTATTTATCTTCATTGTTAGAGGCAGAGACTGAGCCTTTTATTTCCCTCTCTTGGAGGATTAAGCTCACAGATTTATAAAGAACTGGTTGATTACCAAAATAAATACATCGCCATGCCAATTTATAGGACACAAATGTAGGAAACCCATCCAACCAAATCAGGCAAAGTGTAATTCATGTGAGAGCCCTCAGCATGTGCAAAGGGCACAGTGCATGTGGAACAAAGTACATAGGGAAAACATGCTAGAAACCTCTATCTGTGGGAACAATTCCCAGTGCAGCGTACAATGGAGCTATAAAATAAATGGCTTGGCTCTCCACTGGAAGCAAAGCCCAACTGTTCTCAATGAGAAGGAGGATCATGTATCTTTATAATGAGAATTCAGTCATTTTTAAATGTTGGCTTTGCTCATATCACCACCAAATCTGTCTGCAGAGCTGACAGGCTGCAGACTTCATTTGGATTTCTAACTGTGATTATACATGGCAGTGATGGATACCACAGGGTTTTCCGGGGCTTAGGGTTTGGGGCTGGCTTTTGTTTTTCAGTTGTTTGGGGCTTGGGATTGAGTGAGCTGGTGGGGTATTTTTAGTGTCACTGTCCAGTGAGGCTTAAAGAGCTCTTTACTCATTTTAGTAGTTCTGATAATGCACAGAGATGAAAGCAGACCCTGAACAAGTTCTTCTTTATATTGGCAACGCTGCCCCTTCTGCGATGAAACCTAAGAGCAGTTTTTGGTTTCAGTGCACAGTGAGATGGAGCAGAACATGTTTACTGAGCCTGAACATACCATTGCCCTCAGAGGTGTAAGCACCACCCTTTGCAGCAAAGGTGATCCCCAGCACACTAAAACATCTGCTTGCTCAGTGAAAAAACAACCCCACAATCATGTTAACATTCATTAGCATGGCATATTGAGGAGTTGAGTCCTTTTCTCTCTGCTGTTTCTTACAGCACAGAATCACTTTTTATAGTCCACAAAGGAATGATACATTTCACAGGCATATCAGCTCCTGTCACAGTTCAACCTCAAGAAACCTGAAGTTGCCCATTAGAAAATGAGGCAGTCTTCACACAAGGCTTAAAGCCCCATTTGGAAGCTGTTCTTTCACAGTCCTGCTATCCACCCCAGACCGTAAGGCTACAGACAAGCAGAGAACTCGTATAACAGTGGATGCAAAGCAAGAGACTGTAGCAGCACAGTGATGTCCAAGAATTTACAGGAAACAGGCACACAGAGGGTGTTTATTATTTTAAAAGTCAATTCCTCCAAATCTTTGCCCCTCCTATTAAGATTAAAAGCAGAAGGTCATCTGGTTGCTGCTGGGGAAACCAAGTCAATGCTATGATCTCTAGGTACCACAGCCCAGTCTCCAATGGGAAAGTCAAGTGGCATAATTTTGACATTTACAAGGCAGTTCTCCACATAACATGGGGGTAACAACCCTGAATTTGTGACATGAGACATTTGGAAGCATCAGCCCACCTATTAGCCTGATTTAGGACACTGTTAGACAGACTGGAGCTTCAGCACTTGAGAAAGAGGTGGTTTACCTGACTATTGGAGCAATGGGGACAAGTTCAATGCATCCAAATCAGTGAAGTGATGACATGCATGGAGTTCACAGCATGTTCTTTGCAAGTGGACATGAAGCAGCTGATAAAACTGTCTCAGATCTGTTGCCAAGATCAAATGTTCTCAGTTGAGATGATTTGGTACAGCATGACACTGAGTCTCAGCAAAGAGGATGTCTCCCTTCTTCAGAGCATTGAGTGGCCCAAGGCACACCAGCTCTGCACAGGAGCTGGATAACACCTTGGATTTCAGCCTACTGTGGCCTTCAGAGCAGCAGCACATGGCCAGGTAGCACAGCTCAGGAACATCTAGACCATCTCACAGTCCTTGAGGTGATGGGAACACACCAAGATAGACTCATAAAATCATTAAGGCTAGAAAAGACATATAAGATCAAGTCCAACCATTAACCTAGATGTTGTTTTTATCTTGTGCAGGGGTGGAAGGCTGGTTGCAATGCTTCTGGGAGTCCCACCCCAGCAGTGAATATCATCCTGCCACTACACTGACAGAAAATTTAAAGGCAATAATGACAAGTCCACACTTCAAATCAAATAAAAGCACAGGTTCCCCACAGTTAGCTCAGCAGCACACAGCTGTATTGCTCCCAGCACTCCAGCTACGCGCTGCAGTGGCATAGACCAGCTGAAAGTGCTTTGTAAAGCAAAGGGCACGGCAAAGCCAAGTAAGGCTCCAGCTCTCCCCAGCAGCATGTCAACTGCTTCAACCCAGCACTCCTTCCCAAGCTTTAGCCATCTGTGCACAGGCCTCGAGGCCAAAATGAGAGGAGCCTTCCCAGTTGCAGCTTTTGGAGGAGGCCAAAGTCTCTGTACATTGTGAGCTGTGAAATATATGAACTCCCAGGCTTTACATGAGCCTCACTCTTCTGTGCAATATCACATGGCTTTTGGATTTGTCTGCCCTGTCCACCTATCCCATGTGTTTCCAATAATTGCTTACATATGGAGGGGTTTCTTTTGTTTGCCCTTAGAAGGGACACACTGTTGTTCCCCATCCTTAGATGAGGCCACAGACGTACACATCATTTTTATTGATGTATTTTATTGCCCCTACTTCTTTACAGCACATGCCACTGGTCTCCCCAGCCTTCCCTTTCAGTCCACTGTTTAGCCTTGCCTCTGTTAGGTCTCCTCATTCCCCATCCTTTCTCAGTCAAAACAGGGGCCCCTAATTAAGAGAATGCCTTATAAATCTCTCCGCATCCAAATAAGATCCAGAGCCTGGCTGGGGAGACGGATCTGGAGACAGTGGGTAGGTCTGGCATTCCTCATGTTGCACACAGGCTTTCTTTAGCATCACTCTGCTTGGCACGTGAGCTTGGATCTCAGCACCGGCAGCCAGTGCTGAGACCCAAGCTCATGTGCCCACCATTTATAGCAAGCAAGAGGAATGGGCTGGAGACCACCCACTTGGACCCAAAACCTTGGTTACACAGAGCAAAGACCCAAATAGGGATGCTGACCCTGCAGAAGAGGCAGTCACATCATCTAAAGCTTCCTTGCAGGGCCTTGGGGTGCACACTAGTAGGAGAGGTGTGTAGCAATCTCTCCTCCAAAAACTGGAGATATGGCCAGCAGACCCTTGGGGCAGGAAGTGGGCTGCATTCAGAGGTTGTTCTTCCTCTTCTAAGGCATATTCTGCCCTCAAAACTCCCCAAACCCACCCAAAAACCAGAATGGACATTCCTGCTATGCAGTCCTGCCTGGATATATCCTTGTGCCCAGTTTCACACTGAGTGGTGCAAGGCAGGTCCCAGCTCAGCACACCCATCCCATACACAGCTCATCACCCAAGCCCCCATAGAAGAACCCCAGAGGTTTGCCCTGGTTTGAGGCTCCTGGGTTGCTCTCTGCACTTTCCATTGGTGCTGGGTGTGCACAGGGAGCACAGGTTTTAATACAGGCAGGATCACCCTGTGGTGACAGCACCCTGTGACTTGCACATTGATGGCCCAAATAACGCGCCAGTACAACCCTGAGAACTCACAGTAACACCAAGCATCTCGCTGAAAACCTGCTCTTCATGGAAGAGTGATGTTGGAGGCCTATAGCTCAAAGGACACAAAGGATAACAGTGGCCTGAGACAGAGAAAACCCACCCCACTGTATCACCATGTTGCTTTTGTCCACAGTCCTGACTTTTGATCAATACTGTGCCAGCCCAGGGACTCAAGCTCAGCCTGCAGCGGTGTCTCTGCATTACACTCGCACACAATAATTTCCTCTGTGTACACATTGCTGGAAACAGAGCCAGTGCCAGAATTCCCTGATACCAAATCCCTCCTTGGGCTGGTGCCCAGTACTCTGAAAAGGCCGGCAACATCTGGAAGCAGTGACACCGCACATCTGCGGGACCCTCAGAGCTACATGGTGGAGAGAGAACTACCTACAGGATTAGTTATGTTGATAATTAAATCCCAAATAGGAGGGCACTAGATGTACTCACCTTCCATAACACCATAATGCTTGAACTATTGCATGACCTGCACAAAATGCTGCTGCTGCTGCTGTAAACAACCCTTGCGGTAGAAGTAGATGGAAATTTTGCTTGCACTTGTAACAGAATTGCAGCCGGGGAGGCGGAGCAGGTAGGATAAATCTAAAAAAAAATCTCTAATTATCAAGGGAGTGATTTTGAGTCTCTATATCATGTGGAGTAGTGACAAAGCAGATCACTGCACTGATTATCAGCACTACTCAGGGGACTGAGTAGTGACTAGATCCAGGCTTTAAACACAACCAGGACCTCTAGGACCAAACCAGGGTCATACAAAGCTTCTTCAGGCTTCCCACAAACTTGGGAAACTCATTTTCTTCCTCAGACTTCACAAGACGTGGCTTTCTACTATACCCAGCAAGATAACTTCATGCTTCTAACATACTGTTTTTCTGGATGCCTGGAATGGAGAAGCACAGAAGAATACCTTGTGGTTTTATTGGAAACATTCCCTATTTAGACCTCTGGCATAATTTATACCACCACATGCAAGATACCTTTCCTCCAAACCACGTGACACTATATCTTTAATGCACTTCTTTTTTCTTTAAGTTATTTAGGATTTTACTACTAATGAAGTCCTGATTTCCTGGCAGCAGGGTCAGATTTAGCAGAATGGGAGAGAGGGCAAGAGAGACTGTGAGCTCCCTCTGCGACTCCCCCAGCACTGCATCAGCATCACCCAGCCCATGCCATGGCAGAGGGGCTTTGCTCCACACCACAGCCCATGCTCTGGCCTGGACAGATTTTTACAGACATGCACACACTTCACATCATGAGAATCCCCAGTGAAACCAGTGGGGCTGATTAGGCTCCTGATGCTCTATTTGCTGCACTGAAGAGTCTGGGATTGGTGACAGGAGTTTTATCAAGTCACCTAAAAGTCAGAGAGTCCAGGAGAATTTAGAAAGTATTACTTTAGCTGCTGTACTTGTATACTAACACCTCCTACTTGGCTCAAGGTCTATGAAATTTCAAAGAGGCATTACTTAATTTATCTATGTTTTTCTATTATTTTTACTTTATTTTAATGCAAAATCCACCCCTTGGTAGGATCCTGAGCACTCCAGCTACCCTGGGAGCTTGGGGAAACGTTTCCCCATGGTAATTCTGAACACAAAAGACATCTAGACCAACAAACCACTACTGATACGGGCTATAAATGAGCAGAAAGCACCTGTGCACACTGCAGGAGCCCTGCTCTGTACACAACACAGACAGACAAAAATTTGCACAGAGAACAACATTTGTAACCATGATGCAACTCGAGGTAATGAGCCTTCCTGATGCTTATCTCTGATCAGAGAACCAGTTGTTTCGTAAGTCATTACGGATAAATACTGCTTTACATTCTCAATGACCCCAATCCAAAGCTTTTCCAAAATCAGAAGCTCTCAGGACAGCTTCAGTAGCATGTTTTGGAGAGGGTGGGGCAGACTTTTTGCTGGTTTTGCTGGTGAATAAACCCATTATGTGGACACCCAGCATTGAAACGATGAGAGATCTGGGTTCAAAACGAGGTTTTTGTTTCGCTGTAAATCCTATTTATGGCTTAGGGTGCAGCTGATACGCCGTTAGCTTTTATTTCATTGATAATTCTGTGATTGTAGTTGAAACCTTGCAACTTAATGAGCTGATGTTATTACTCATACTGTGTGGCCATCTGGAACCAGTTTGGTCAGAGAGCCCAAAGCACCACCAGCCACCTGTAATGCATTAAGTCTCAGCCGAGTACCAGCTCCGTGGATTGGAAAAGCCAGGCCTGCATAAATACTAACCTGTGAGAATGTAATTGGAGAAGTGATATTTAAGAACTTACAGTTTGCCAGAAACGCTCATTCTCAGGGGAATGTATGCAGAGGCTTAAAGTTTAAAGCCAAGAGGTTTTTAGTTTCAACATTGTGAATCAAGAAAAATCATTGCATATGGATGTTGTTGGACTGTCCAAGATGCCAGGTCTGTCGAAACAGACCAAGCTATGCCAGGGCTTTTCAAAACCAAGGTTCCCTCCTCGCACCTGAGCCTCACACTGCACATGTTGCTTATTACTGAGGTACCATCTCCAGACATCACTCCAAAGGGACTGAAGAAATAAGGAGCAAATGCTCCACAATGCTTTACAGTAACAGAGAATGTGCTGCTGCCACAATCAGGAAAAAAAAAAAAAAAAAAAAAAAAATCATTCCAGAGCTCTTGTGTGGATAACAGATAATTTGGAAAGGCACAAACCAGCATCTAAATATCCCAGCAAAATATTCTACTGAATGTTGTGACTGGACACAAGCTGCCTCTGGGTCAAAAGAGAGGTGGAGCAGCTGCCTTACCTGGAATTCCCTGCTGTGTCCCAAACAGACCCATCCTTGGTGGCCTTCTCCCAGGAGAGCACATGAGCTGGAGTTGCTGGTGGCTCTGCCACTGGTGCACCAAAAAGGTGTCTGTGTTGGCAGAGACATAAATTAATGTGTTTAGTTAGAATGGTAAGTAGCATGGTTCCTCTCTGCCCATTGCTGTTTTACACCAGCTGGGGGTATGAATCACTACTCAGCTTTCAGAGATTTGGGTAAAATACAATTCAAGTAAAATGCATTTTTTCTTTTGATATTTCCAAATATTTTTGGCATTTCAATGGTAAAATATATACTGGGAATTGCTTTCCACACTTTCCTAATGCAAACACTGATGGCTGCAACTCAGATAGGCTGTGACACTGAGTAAAAGCAGTTTTCCTGGCTGTTTTCCAATGGCTCAAGGACAATGGTTCCTCCTTCTGGGACTTGATGGAGTTGGGCTTCATAATCCTTATAGGTCCCATCCAATTTGAGATATTCTATGATTCTAAAGCCCCTGGTTCAGTTAAAGACACACAAAGCTCTGATGCTTCAAGGTAGAAATGCAAACCCAAAGAAAGAGATGGCTCAGCTCCTGGAAGGGTTTCCATTTCTTTTCTTCCCCTGTTTGTCCTGCACAAGGGAACTTTGCAGAGCAAATAAACAGGATGTCCAGTAAATACAGACCTATATGAAGGCATGACTGGATACATGAACATTTTGTCTCAGAACAGACCCATAAATGTTTTATGAGTTCCATGTAAACATATAAACATGGCATTTGTGTGAAAATCACATTTTATTCAGCATCATGTGCATTTTACACACTCATGATACATCACAAGGACTCAGCGTGGCCATCACATCCATATGTCTTGCCTGGAGTTAAAAATGTGTTTTATTTATTTATTTTAGTGCATTTTGGTGACAGAAATTTATCTGTTTTAGATGAAGGCTGCAAGTACCTTTTTTCTTTTTCCCCTGCATAATCCTGAAGTGCTTTGAAATTCACAAAGAGCCATAAAAAAAAAAAAATGGGCCAAGGAGAATTTTTTCTGATCTAGTTTTGATATAAGTGATGCAATGCAATATTAAAGAGCATATATAGAAAGCCCACAATAACAGTGAAAATGTGAAGAGGTTTCATTTTAAACCCCGAAGTGTGGTGGATTTATTAAGTAAGAGTTGGGGAGGGTCATGCATTCCTCACACATAGATGTTTTCCAATCCCATCTGTGTCTGGAAAACACCTCAATCTTTTCCTGTCCCATCCCCATGGCCAGGTAGGAGCTGCAGTGGACGTGTCACATCCCATTTCCATGCCCTTAAAGAAGAGGGTTGTCCCCTGGCCATGTTGACCAAAGCCCCTGAGACCCACCAGAGAACATGGGAAACAAAACCAAATCCTGAAAGAAGGGCTGAATTTCCATGTGGATATGCAGAAGATGGATTCAGCAACTCTCTTCATTTATTTTCTTTGTTCTCTGTCAGAATATATTATGATACAAATCTTTCTGACTTGCAGACATAAAGCCTTTTTTTTGTGGGACAGTAGTTACTTATTTCTTCACGATCCTTCAGACTCTTTTTTTTTCCAAATTTCAGCAGATTTTTCAGTATTTTGTGGTGTGGTTTTGAGTAATTCCATGCACAGAACTGTCCAAGGAATTTTTCTTTGCAATAGTTCTTCGTGGGTTGACTTCCTGCAAACATACTTGAGTGAGAGCTCCATCAAAAATGCTAGTGTCTCTTAAGTTGGGTGAAGATTCAGATGGGAGAATAAAAACCCACAAAAATCTTGAAGCTTTCACAAAAGCATTTAGAAAAGTTACTGAAAATTCACCATATTTTCTGGGAAATTATTTTTTAAAAAAATCAACACCTAAAACCAGCAATGTTTTCCCTAAAATGTATTTGTGGCTTGGACTGTGATAGAAATCTCTTTGCCAAAATTCTGTTCATCTGAGCATCCATAACTCCATTTATATGGAGGCAACAGGAAGAAATCTCATACAATCTAATCTAGTGGAAGGTGTTGCCCATGGTGAGGGGCTTGGAACTAGGTAATCTTTAAGGTCTCTTTCAACCCAAACCATTCTATAGTTCTATGACGATCCCCTATAATTGATGCTCACTGTTGAAACCCTTGGTCTTCCACCCTACCTTTGAACCTCCGACTCAGTCCTATTTCTTTCCTATGTTTTATTTCAGGTCAACCTTATTCAAGGTGCGCATCCCATACATCCTATATATTCCTTGATCATGTCAGCATTCTCCTAACCCCCTCCATTCCACCCATGTTTCTTTGATGTATAAGATCTCTGTGACTGGGATAGAAAGAAGTTTTCCAAATTTCTTTCACACTTAATCAGCCTCAGGGAAAAAAAAAAAAAAAAGAAAGGGCAAAAGAAAACAAAGCAGGATTCTTGGGAAGCTCAGTTTGGAAAACATCAGTCACAACACCCTGAAATCCTCCCTTTCACTGATAACTGTGACAGTGAACAGTGCCACCAGCTCACAGCTGGTGACAGCCCCTGTTCCGTGTGTGTCCCTGCAATGACAGCAGGGACAGAGCTTATTTCAGTGCTCTCCAGATACCTGGCTTCCTTTAGTACAGAGATGCCCAAGCACAACCTTTAGCAGATGTGTTCTCATTGTATCCAGGAGCTGCTCTCAGACTGGGGTTCAAATGAAGACGATGTTTGCTTTGCCATGGTATCTCATCTAAACTACTTGGATTTGCTCTAGGAATAACAAAAATGTCTTGCCTTTGCATTTTTATTCATTCACAGCTCGGATTTCCCAGAGCTCAGAAGTGTGGGCATGAAGGCGTTGCTCACAGTCAGCCCAGCATTTGGCTGTCAGGATAAAATTCAACCTACACTCAATGCCTATGAGGAAAGAAAAATAAGGAAACCCGTCTAGATTAACTGGCTCACCCCATGTCCCACAAGTTTTCATTCACAGCTTTCACTGCCAGCATTGCACCATTACAAACCGAATGGTTCAAAGCTTTGTTTCTCCAGAGGCTTTTTCCTTCATATAAAATACAGGTTATTACAATGCATCCCCGTGGCACTGTGCCAGCCACCATCAGCCATCTGCACACACCACGGCGAGAAACTCACTTGTGCTTATCCAAAAAAAAAGGGGGAAAAAGTTCATTCATGGATTGCACAGTGTTAAGTGGAGGTACAAGGGTTGTCTCTGTCCTGCTCAGGGTCACCTCCGAACCTCATCTGGGCCATCTGACTTATCTCCTATCTGTCCTACATGCTTCTGTGTTTTTCCCCAGCTGTCCCAAAAGCAAAACCTCCCCCACTACGCACACAAGTGCCTTTTCCAGTGGCAACTCCAAATTTCTGGCCTCATGTCTCTGCAGAGAAACCAAACCTGCCTCAGCTTTTCCCAGTAGCTGCCTTCTCCTGTTATACGACTTGCACCTTTCTTCCATTCCTCATATGGTACATGAAAACCTAGAAAACAAAACCACCACAATTTTATAAATGATGTGGGGAAAAAAAACAAACACCACAACCGAAGCAGAGAACTTGATGACACATCCCATCCACGGCTTGTCCAATCATTTTTGCAGCACTTATATCTTCAGGTGTCTCTGACCATGGGCAGGAGCTTGGAACTAAATGATCCCTTCCCACCTAAACTGTTATAGGATTCTATGATTTAGACCCTAAATCACCCTGTGTGCATCTCCCTGCTTGAATTTGCATATGCAGCCCAGCACCGGAGAGTAACTGGGCAGCAGGGCAGGGATTTTCAGCCTTCATCAGTTATCACAATAAACCACTTGATTACTGATATAAAGCAATACAAAATTACACCCTCACTCTAAGAAAAACCAAGCACAGTGTTGCAGACCCCCAACCATTCCTGCTCTGGGCTTACTGCTGCTACACACTGTCATTCATCTTCCAGCAACCTCCACTCCCACTTGAAAAAAACAGCACAATATTATGAAAAAAATAGCATTCCGTATACACAAACACATGTTTCTCTGTAAATATTTGGAGAACATGCGAATCCTCAAGAGGACAAGGCAAAGCAGTGAGAGCGTCAGCAATCATTCTCATTTCTTTCCAAACCCCAAACACTAACAGTCATAGTCTTTCTCCATCTCTCTCTTGGAAGGAGGGTGTATTCTTGCCCCTGTGCATCCCATCACCATGGCATGGGGATGCTTGACACTGTGCGTGACACGTTGAGCTCTGCTTGACACTTTATAGGACTTTTAAACAGCAGGTGTGCAAGATGCAACTTCGGGTCAGTCAGTGGGGATGAGAGGCTCCATCCAGTCAAAGGAAACAAAACAAAACAAAACCACTCCTTTTCAAGGCTTGCAGCTGGTCATGAAAAGGCCGGAGTGCTGCAGCCCTCCCTAACCTCAGGGCTGCCGGGGTCTTCTGCAGGCAGCGGATGGGAGGGGAGCGGGTGTCTGGCTCTGCCCACCTCTGTCTCCATGGAAGTGCTTATCAAGTGGAAGGAAGTTATAATAAAATTTACTGCAGTTCCACAAAGTACCACTGTTTGTGTGTTATTAATCACTCACACGGGTCCCCGTCGGAGGAAATGGCAGCCCCGACAGTGATTTATATGCTATTTAGATAACCCGAGGAGAGGACATTACGAGCTCCGTGCCCAGGCTGTTGTCTGCCGAGGGGTGTCCCCTCCTCCAAACACCCAGGGGTCCTCTTGGACCCTCCCTTTTGCCTTCAAAGCCACCGCATGCCTTATCAGGGCCACCGCCAAAGCAGCATTTTCCAAAGGCATCCAAAGCCAGCAGCTTTTCCCATCACTGAGATCAAACAGTCCCTCCTGCCTGCAAACAAAAACCTGGCTGGAAAACAAAGTGGCTGTCCCCTGCCTTGAGTCCTGAGGGACATCAAGTGCAGGCAGATGGTGATGCTGCTGTTCCCACCTGATGCAGAGCAGTGCCCAGCACAGGTCCCATCCTCAGGCTACCCCAGCATGGGACAATCCCCTCAGGATGTTAATGTTGAAGTGATAGAATGGTTAATGAAGAGATGTCAGAAAAAGAGAGACATTTGCATCGTTTATGTTCTGAAAAAACCTTTTTTATTTTAAACCGTGGCTGGGGTAGGCCTGGGGTGCAATATGTTTGCACAGCAGATGATGTTGGGGTTGTGAGCAATTCAAGGAAGGATGGTGCTGCGGGGACCCTACACTGTTTGCTGGCACTGAGACCTAGGCTGACCATGTCACCCTCTTCTCTTCCCAATCATTCCTCCAGCAAAGCTTTTCCCACTCACTATCCTTAGCCCTTCATTTGGGGTACTCTGGCTACTGCTTCATGCTGCTGTAGAATAAGATTTTGCTCTGAGGTCCATTCTTGGATGTACAAGCAAGGACTCACAGACCCAACCCTGCCCACTCTGGGCTGCAGGCTGCATGTGGCTCACACTTTCTCCAAAAAGCTGCACAACTTTTGTTTCTTTTCCTTTTGTCCCCCCTTGCCTTCTCCCTTTGTCACCTTCAGACCAGCAGGAAGGCCCAATTTCACTCATGCAAACTGAACCGAAACCGCCCAGAAAAGCCCTCAAATCTCTCTTTCCAACCTGAAGTTTTTCCCCCTACGATGTGGAAGTTTACTTATCCTTGAAAAATCCGTGTCCCTGTTTCTGAGAAAGCCTAGAGGAAGCGTTTCAGGGGATAGGGCAGCAGCACAGCTCGTCTCAGTTTCAGTAAGAGGGTTGTTTTTCTTGCTCCTAATCTCTTCTGTGTATCTCATTTCCTCTCTGTTTCATAAATGAACAAATTTACTGTAGTCATTAGAGTTTTACTTCAAAATTAAAGGCAGTCTAATACAAAATCGTGCACATATTAGCTTTGACTCTGTTTTTGTTAAGTCAGATGTTTCTTAATCAAAACCATATTTTTTGCAAAGTCTGGTAATTTTAGGCACCTTAGGAAAAAAAAAAAAAAAAAAAAAAAAACAAAAAAGGACTTAACCTTCCATTAAATATCAACTTTTCTTCATTGTAAACAACTCAGCTTTAGATCAATGGAGTGACATTTGCTTTCCCAAATGCAAGTGTTTGTTTCTATCTTTTTGTAAACAGAGGGAATGTCTTTGTGGCCTTTCCATTTCAACTGACATTGAGAAATGGAGTATAAAGATGCAGCTCAGACTGCTCTGGCTGCAGAACTGGCTCTTTTGGAGAGGTTCTGAGTCCCATGCTAAGGGTGTCTCTGAGGTTCAAGTAAAGCTCCATGGATTAGAGTGCTTGAAATCCAGAAACTTCCTCAGAAGTTCATTTGGAACACCAGAGCTGATATTTTGGCTTCTGCACCTTTCCAGCTGGGGATACAGAAATGCTGCCATGTGCTGTAGGCTTCAGCCAAGCCCCAGGCAAGCCCAGGACTCAGGACCATGCATTTAGTAGGGCAGATGCCCTTGCTTCTCCCTGGATGATATAATGCATGATTTCCAAGAAGCAACAGAAGCTGAAGTATCGCAGAGCAAAAGCTGCCCTGGCTTGCGAGTGTGCCGCACCTGGGAAGGGACAGCTTGCTGTGTGCAGTGCAGGTCTCCCTGCCTTCCCATATTCCACCTTTCAGTCCCATGGGGATGGCTTGGGTAGCATGGGGGACTTTAAACAATATCAGATGCCTGCATTCAGCTGAAACAATCCCTTGTTTTCCCTGGATTTGCAGTTTACAGCAGCCTTTCCATTTATGAGGTCCTGTTGAAAACCTCACTCGCTTCTGCATCATTTGCAGCCTCAATGGCTTTCCAAAACAGGACCCTATGCAGAGGCAAGGGCAAATCCCCTCAGACACCATGGCTGGACTTGTCTTTAAGCTTGGCAACACATCAGAAAGCCCTTCCCCAAAGTGGTGGCCTCCGAGTCATCAATTCTATTTCGCTCTCCTCCTCTGGAAGCACCAAGGTCCCCCAAACAGGACAGTTACCCCTCATATTCAGTATCAGATCTGAACACACACATTTCTTCTTAGGTGCAAGTGCTGTGTTTGCAGTGCTGTGTTTGCTGGAGCTTCTTTTGCCCTGGTCAGGTCACAGGAAAGGGAAGACAAACACTGCATGTGAAACCCTCATATGGGTCAGGTCTGGGAGCAATAGGGTCAACAGGAAGATGCCAGCACTAAGTAAAAGGTTCTCTTCCCATGTCTCCCAAAATCTATTACTAAATCTTTCAGCTGCATGCATTACATGATTCTCAAATTTAGGGTTTGAACTAGAGGCTATCAATGCCAATCTCACTTTTCCCATTTTTCCCCCAGTATCCCATGCTGGCGCTCTGAGTTACTGCCTGACACAGGTATTAAAACTGCCAGAGAGAGGATTCAACAGCTTAGGAGACCTTATCCAGCCATAGTATCCCTGTCTCTGTTTCAACCATAGGCTCCCACACTGGCCACAGGGATAAAAATAAATTAGTGTTGTTTAAATCAGAAAGCAAAATGTGCTTTTTCTCTCTCATCTTGCAGGTTTGAGTAGTCTCAGTGAAAATAACAGATTTGTTTTGTTGTTTTCCTCAGCTTATTTTAATCCTCATGTGGGTAAGTTATGGAATTGTGGTAGCAGATTTATTGACTCAAAGTGTTTGCTCAGAAGCTGCAGAACACTGAAACCCACAATTTTACTCATGAAGCAATCCCTCTCCGAACAGAAACCCCAATTTCATGTTCATAAATAACAACAGTAGAGAAAGAAGAAAGATCTAAATAAGATGGAGAGAGGGTTCAATAACAACCACAACTTGCTTTTTAAAACAGCATTGTAAAAATGCCGTTTGTACCACAGATCTCAGCTGGACAATATGAAGAATGTCAGGAATCCAATTTCTAGAGTCCAGTCTTTGGGGGAAAGGCAGTTTTTAAGACATACATGATGATACGATCCTGAAAACAGTTACATAAATCACAGCTGACTCAGCCCAGCAAGCAGCTACTTTGGAGCCCCACAACCATGGCAAGGGATGTGCACTTATCTGTTACTCTGGGTCTGTGTGTCTTGCAGGACAGCTTATTCCAATTCCCAAGTGCTTTATGAGTGTCTTAACTCTTCCAACCAAGAGGCTGGAGGAAGGTGTTTGAGCTGTTTATGTCCATGGGTTCATTTGGCTGGCACACCAGAAATGAGAGAAAAAAATAACATTTTTGTGGTACTAACTCTAACTTATTTACACCAATGGGAAAAGTGTTTACTTCTCCTCCCTGAGAGTGTGGCCAGCACAAATGACCCACTCGTGGTGATGTAGGATGCCAGTGGTGGTATGAGTGATTTGTGATTTGCCAGCATCCTCAGCAGCAGTTTGATCCTGTTCTGAATCAGCATTTCTAAAAAGCTTTACACACTTGAAAACCGTTTCAGAAGGTGGGGAAAGTGGGAGGTTTGCCCCCCAACCTGCACTCTCCTAAGAGAATTAGCAGCTTTCATCTGCTAAGCTGATATGACCCAGTAATGATTTCTCCCCCAGATTTCCTTCTTACTTTTATCTCACCACTTCATTTTCCTCCTCAGAAAACAAAATAGCTGCTTTTCCTAACTGACTCATCACCACAGTCCCATGGGGATGCAGCGAGCACAGTCCCACATTCACCAGCATTGCTGACAACCAGCAGAGGACAGAAACTACAGAAATTCAGCCCCATTTCCCCCCTGATGCTTCCTAATTGACAGCACCAAGAGGCAGAACTGTAAAGGCATCTACTGCTCACATGAACCACCCTGGTCCTGTGTTCAGCTGGGTCTCTAGACTCCCCAAGCCAGCAAGGTATGAAAAGAGACATCCAAAGTGAATCCAAGACCTGCTGGATGTGAACCTCTGCTCATTATGTGCCTGCGATGTGGAGCAGAGACGTGACACAGGGGCTCCCTGAGAATGGATGGGCTAATTAACGTGCTGACTGCCTCTGGTGAGCTGAGTGGAAGGAGCTGGCTTAAAGCATGGAGGCTTGATGGGCAGGCAGGGAGTCTTTGAGCTTCTTTGATATGCTCCAGTAGCAGTTTTTGGGTGAAAAATTATGACAGCTTTGGAAGCTGAGGGGTCAGACCAGGGAAAGAAAAGAGAAAATATAATGTAAATTGGGATGGTGTCTGCACTGGCATGCCAGCACAAGGGGAGGTGGCCCTTGGAGCCTGATCTCCTTCATGGAAGAGAGGATGTGCTGGCCATGAAGCAGCAGTTTGCACAGGCCGGGTTACTGGTCTTCCTGTTTTTCTCAAACAGAGAAGATGAAATAGCACCAAAAGAGACAACAACTGAAGGAGGTTGGGTGTTGGGACACATCCCCCTCATAGGTGGTCTGTGCAGGAGCAGCATCACACCACAGCTCTGTCATCTTCCCCTCTCCAGAGCCTGTCTCACACCACCTGTAGCCCTGTAAAATTGAGCAGGGAGCAGAGGCTGCTGATGCCAGGGACAGACTCCCATTCCTAGTGGATCAGGGCTTCACAGAAAAAAACTAGCATGTTCTCTAGACACATCTCATGTCCACCATTGCTCCATCATTAGCTCTGCATGAACACTCTCACTGTCCACCTTGGCAGTACCCAAGTGCATCCTCCCTCCCCCAGGCCCCAGCTGCAGGTCCTCGGGGTGTTTCCACCAGTGTTGCCCCATATCCTCAGTAATATCCAGTGTCAGTGGCTGAAGTGCCCCTATTAGAATGCTGCCCTAAGTGATTAACCAGGCAAACACCACCCTACAGCGGAGCAGCTGGACGGGTGACTTGAAAGCAGTTCTGCTCATAACATGCCTGGATTTTGCCTGGTGAGATCGAAGGGTGAAGCTGAAAACATCATTCACAAGAAAGCACATTTTTGCATTTCAAAGAAAAAACAATTTTACTTGCTAATAAATGATTTGTTTATTTACCCTTTCCTCCCAGAGAATGGTTTCATGGCTGCAAGTCCAGATAACTTATGCTTCTATTTAACCCGCGTGTGACTTCGAGGTCATTCATTCAGGGAAGTGTAGTATTTCTTACCATGGTATGGAACAAAAATAGGCTGGACTCTTGCCAGATGGGAGGTTTGCATCTCCCCACACTGGAGACACCCAAGTGGCAGTCTGGCTGGTGGCCATGTGGAGAGGGGAGGTCAGGGGCCATCCATCAGGTTGGGTGCTTTCTGCGTGAACAGAGACAAGTAAATAAGTAGTTAAGTCGCCTGCTCCATCCCTGGAATTGGAAAAGCCATTGGGAGTGGTGCTTTCAGTACAGCACAAGCTGTCAGCCAGTTTGTTTTGTTTGCTAATGTAGCCCAACAAGCGGCTGGTGGGTAAGTGTAATCGGTTTGAGAACACAGAGTTCCTGGATAGGTTTTGAGATGTGCCCAGTAGTGAACCCATTTCCCTGGACTGCGATGATGGTTGGGGTTTTGGTTTGTTTGCTTCCCCTTTGCTTTGTTTTTAATGCAGAGCAGACTTCATTTATTGTAACAGGAAAACCGAGGGCTCTATTAAAGTCATTATTAGAGAGTTGCCAAGTATTCAGGATGCTAGAGTTAGGATGTTTTTCAACAAGAAAAATTCACCTGTGCCACTTCACAGGTAAACCTGTTCAGCACTTTTCAAAGGTCAGTTTTCCTTCCCACCCCCTTTGTGTCAGAAACATTTGTCTCGTACGTTGGAAATTTTGACATGAAAACAGTAATATCTCAGCAATTCAGAACTAAAACAACCATACGCAGCTTCTCAATGGAAAGCAAAATTTCCCAGTGGGATATTTCAGTTTCTCCAGGTGCTCCAGCCATCACCCAACGAGAAGGCTCCAGTGCTACAGATGCCATCTGATTAATCCTCCTTGCACCCTTGGTGTGCAGAGGGGATTAACCTCAATTTACAGATCAGGAAAATGAGAGAGGAGGCAGATGAGTGACAGCTGTAATGAACACATTGCTTCACTCAGCCAAGGATTAGAACTCATGAAGCCCCAGTTTGCAATTCCCTAATTAGGAAATGACAGAGCTCCTCCAATGGACCAGAAATGAGTATTTTGTAATAAAGCAAAATGTTTTCCTTCAGATGTTTGGGTTCCTGCAAAATATCTTGCTACTGAAGCTGATTATAAGCCCTGCTTCTGCCACTGTCACCTCTCCTGGTTTTGTTAATGAGAAATTCATCTTCAGGGAGGAAATATCTGCTGTCACACCACGTCATAGGAGGAAGCATTACAGAAATGTAGCTATTCAGCAATCTTTGGGAGATCTGGCAGTGCCAGGGGCTGTTCTTCACAGGCTGATTATGGCTCCCATGCTGGTTTATTTGCTGAGTGTTTAAGTCTTGGTGCCAATGGAAACCCAGTTTCATCAACAGTTTTTTCTGGCAGGAGAGTATAACTGATTAAAAATTAATTCAAATCACCTCAGTAACGTTCAAGAGGTTTGTATAACTCTGACAAGTGCAAACTAACACTTCTCTGGAGATGGGATAGTTTTTTGCATACATTGCATGCAAATGTATGGGTAGCAAACTCAGCCAGGAGAAATCCTAGTGACCCTAAGGCACTGCCCATGACAGCCGATTTCACTATTGCATCTCTGCTAATAGTTTAGGAGAAGAGATCACAGTGCCACGGATAAGCCCCTGCATTTATGACTACATTCTACCTACTCATATCCATTGAATATTTCCTAATTATGCACTTTTAAATATCAAACTTCTATAGGTATTTTGGATTTAAATGACTGGTTGGCACATTTTCCAGAAGAAAGTAATTTGGTTGTTGTTCTGCTGTTTTGGTTTTTTGTTTTCTTTTTTTTTTCCCCCCACAGGGAATGGAACAATATTCTATAAAAATGTATAAGCTTTGCAAATTTTATATCAAAAAGAAATCCCCTCCACAAAAAGCATTCTGATTTTCCTGCAATAGAAGGGTTTACATTACACTAACTGGCACATTCCATCTTTCTCTTTCATTTGCAATACAATGATGTAATTTTAGAGAAGGAAAAAACACTTCTATTAGTGAAAAAAATCAGTTTATT
Source organism: Platyrinchus mystaceus (assembly GCA_035041135.1). Lineage (NCBI taxonomy): Eukaryota > Metazoa > Chordata > Aves > Passeriformes > Tyrannidae > Platyrinchus > Platyrinchus mystaceus. The sequence continues at coordinate 4,610,915 of JAWWLV010000005.1, forward strand.
TTTGGGTTTAAGATTTTCTTCCCCTTTGGAAGAATGTTTTCTTTCCTGTAATTTCAGAACATGTTTTCTCTAATTTCAGATTTTTTCCATAAATAAAAATTCTGATTCCTGTCCTGCTCTATTGCATCCTTTATTCGGGATCCTCCCAGGAATGGCATGCCTCAAGGATTAAAGAGATGTAATGTTTGGAGAGAGATAAAGATTAAGTTCATTCAGTTCCTAGACCTCATGCCGGCTCTGAGCACAAGACTGAATTTCACTTTGTATGAGTTATCACAACTGAAACTGCTCTTTGGTGGAAACCACTCTGCAACCATCCATTTGCAGTTGTAAAAGTCAATATATTTAAGCCTGCGGTGCATAACAATGACCCCTATGGATCCTCCAACGTTTTTCTTGGATCTCTATAAGCCTGTTTCTAATATATTACTCATCTAAATTGTTCCTGGGACTTGATTATTTGCTGGAGTTAAATATCCAATCTTTAAAGATTTTTAAACATGTGCATGCTGAATTCCCCACTGCAATAAGCTTCATTTAGCTCAACTAAAACTGCCGTGCCATAAAAAAACGCTTTTAAAAATCCCAAACTAACTGCTCTCCTGGTTGGTGGAAGCTCCCCAGGCAGGATTCCTTAGTGATGATAATCTCTGGTTTTGGCTGGCTCTGTTTGGTGCCTGGAAGAATAAAAATCCAGTTTTCACTGAGCTGCATATTGAGGTGAAAAGAGAGGGCACAATCATCCCCCCTCCCCTGCAGCGTCCTTCCCCATAGTACATGGATACTGGATGTTCCCCAAGGAAAAAAATGTGGCAAGCCAAGCGATCTACAAAACAATATTGATTTATGCTCTGTCTCTGAAAAACGGATGAAATCACCCCGGTTTCCATGCGCCAGGGCTCGCTACATTCCTCCCAGTCACCCCGGCCCTGGAGAGCCCTCCTCGCTATTCAAAAGCAAATCACTGCACGCCCAGCTCAGCGCAGGGTCCCCCCCTTTGTCACCATCAACTTCTGGGGCAAAGCCTGTCGAATTCTAAAGCCCATCAAAGGCTGCTCAGCCTTTGCCTGGTTTGCTTCCCAAGCCTCAGCTCCTTTTCATCGCGCTGGTGTAAATTAGGGGCCACTCTACCGAAGGAGATGAAGTTGTAGCAGAAAAGAACTGGGCCAAAAAAATAATCCAAAATCCACTGTGCAGAGTTCAGCAGGCAACTGTTCTTTCTCTTGTTTCTTCCGCAAAGAAGAACGGGGTCATCGTGAAAATAACTGTACAAAGCCCGGCATTTTCCCCCTCCTCTCCCATATGGAAGGGCAATTGGGCAATCATGCGAACAACTGCACAAAGTTCAGCAAAATGGGAGGGGGGAGGTGTTTCCCCCCTCCTCCTCCTCCTCTTCCCTTTTGCTTTACAGCAATGAATACTAACAAGGTGATTCCGATGTGTTTTCAGAGTATTCAGAGCAAGCGCCAAACACTTATTTCCAAATCTGGAAGTTTTGCAAATTGTTCGCCTTTGTGACTCTGAAATCTGGGGGGGAAACACCCTAATTTATGTATCTTTGATTGATTTTTATGGCTATTCAGAATGTCTTTATCTCAGCCGTACAGTCAGATTTCTGTGGTTTTGGCCACAGAGCCTCCCTACAGTTTCAACAGCTTAATATCCAGAATTAATAAATCTGATATGTACATGCTTTCACAACCCCCTTGTCTTATTCCCCCGGGGGAAAAATATCATCTGCCCTATTGTTGACTACTTGGATTTACCCCCACAATATCTCTCCCATCAACATGTGATTAATCACCCTAATCCAGCAGGCACCTCTCAGGAACTCAAGACCTTTTACAAGCCTTAATTAAGCCTTGCAACATCCCCGTAAAATAGGTTGAAGCCGGGGTTAAATGATTTGCCTGAGGTGACAGAGTAAATCAGAAGCAGGGATAGAAATGAGATGGAAACCTGCTGCTTCTGAAACGTGCACGGCGCCCAGGATCAATGCAAGATACCAACATCTTTATATTTCTTTATGGAGATAAGATGCTACAGCCACAAAGCCATTCTGTGAGGCTTTCCTAGCCCTCACCCACTGCAGGAATCTGCCTCAATCCCTTCAGCCTGGGCATCACCTGCAAGCCCAACCTCTCTGGTTGCCCATGGTCGTGTTGCAGTTCCCCAACTTGCACAGGCTTTAACTGCTGTAAACTGGCAGCTGAGCAGTGCCCCAGAGCTGTCTTTCATGAGCCAACTCTCCCCCTTTGACATCCAAATTGAAGTCAGACTCTTCTCACTTGGCACATCATCAATTCTGCAGAGGGAGAGGGGAATCAGAGCCAGGTGTGAGGATGCTGAGGTCCAGGCTTCTCTGCCACCTCCTCTGCAAGTGGAGGGGAAAATCACATCAAGGAAGGAGAATGCAGTGACACCTTCTGTGATGCAAAAATAGAAAAGGGGCAAAAAAATGCATAACCTACTTTACATGGCCTGGGAGCTCCTGTTGCCTGGCCAGGGGTCTTTTGGTAGGATCACCTATTTTCTAGACTCAGAATTAGAGTCTCATGCAGATGGTTGTGAGGATTGTCCATGTGCTCTTTTCTTCCTCTTCACCGAGTTATGAAACATAATGTGGGTTTCTGAGGTTGATTTTCTTTTTCTTTCTTCCCAAGAAAAAACTTTGCTTTTTTTTTTCTAATTTGCCCAAGATTTTTATGGCAGAGTCCAACATTAAACAAAACAAGAAGCAACCAAAAATCAGTGTTCTCTCAGCTGGTTTAGTGGTTTCTTCAATGACCCAGCAGCAAAAGCGGACTGGCAGGGGTAGGGAGATCTCCTTGTTGCATCCACCAAAGTGGGCTCTGTTGGGAAGGGTAAATACCCACAGCTCCAGGAAAGTATCTCTCTTCCTGAGGAAACAGATTTCCTTTATCCTTCTCTCTGCTGCTCATGTGTCTCCTTCAATGTATTACTAAAGGTCACCAAAGGAGACATCATTCCTAGAAAATTCTTCCTCCCCCAGGGCTCTTTACATCTCCTCTCACACACTTTACCCAGCTTGACATAATATGGAATAAATAAAACAACCAATTTATGAGGAAATGATGGTCTGAGGTCCTTGTGCACGTGTTGCCACTCAGGAGGTGGCTGTGCTGCATGACAACTCACCCAGGGGCAGTGGGAAGGAGCATGAGAATCAACCCCCTAAGGTATTACTAAAAGCTTTAATGAGAATAAGCAAAACCAACAAATCCCCACTTCTGATGGCATTTGTCTTAGCTATTTTCTTGGGGGCCAGCTGAGATCTTTGACATATATTTAGGCTGAGGGGCATCCCAGAAACATCTTGCCAAAAACATTAATTGTTCATACAGAAAATATTTACCCACTGCTGTGACGCCCTGAGCACAAAGCACTTTTCCAGCCCGGTGGACTGATCCACCATGTGTCCCTGGAGACAGGGCAGTATGCCAGTGGATGGGGAGAGATGGTGGCCCCACACAGCATCCCTGGGGATGCTCTCACATGCCTGTTCATGTGGGCTACTCCCAGGAACAGCTTGTCTCCAGGTTTGCTCAGCTTACATCACAGAAGGAACATCTGGGCGAGTGGCATAACCGCAGAGCTCAGGCATCTTTGCTTCGAGAGGTCCCCTGGGAGCTGCATCAAAAATCCTCCTCTTCCTTCTCAACTGCTGCTCCACAGTTGTATCAGCCACCCCATCATACACATGCTGTGCACAGTCAGCACACAAATTCCAGGGACTCATCCCTGTCCGATGCTCTCAGTCTGGAAGTAGTTAATACACAAGGTGCCAGGAAATGGTGCTAAAAATATGCTGCATGGTTGCTCCGAAGAACATGCCATGCCTTCCACACAGCTTTTTCAGTGGGATTCTTCAAGTTAGCCTTACAGAACATGGTCATTTTTTCCTACATCTATTTCAACATCCTAAACAGAGCCACAGGCAATGGGGTGGGTTCTTCCCTGTACTCTAGCAAGGTCAGTGTTCCCACCTCCCTCACTCCTTCTGGTAGGTTTTGCAACATTTAGCTATTTTGAAACACCAAGATAAATTTCCAGACCCGTGTTTACAGCAAAGAGCTTGAAAGCACAGATACTAAATCCCAGAAGGCAAATAGACACAACTCTTAATTGCAATGTTATTCTAATTCCAACCATTTTAATTAAGCACTTGGGTTGTCAATAGAATTGTGCTTTTTTTTTCCTGCGTTTTGGAAACACTTCTAGAAATATCAATAGTCTCAACAGCTGGACCTGAAAATCGGAAATCATAAGTGTGCAGAAAATGCTAATTAAAATGGAACCAAATTGCCAAAAGCTCAGCATTTTCTGTGCCACAACTCCCTGTCTGGCTTGGCTGTTCCAAACTAGCCTCTTCATGCTTCAGCAGGAGCTGGGCAGGCAGCATCCTAAGGCTGAGACTTTGGGAACAGAGACTATTCCTGTTTCAAACACTCAAAGATGCAGGTCATAAAGTGCCTCCTGCATGGATCTGATCACTGGGGTACAGCCACAGGCTGTGAGGACCCTCATACCGCCCATTTTTCTAAGCCAACCTTGGAAATGTTGCTGTTGTCAACTGACTAAAATAGCACTTGTTGCACAGAAAGCAGCCAGGAAACAGTTAATCCCAATTAGTTCAAACCAGCAGATATCATTCTTTATATTTTGGCAGTTCTCATTTTGAAGGAAAAAATATGTTTGTGCTCTTGGAGTCAGTCTGAACAATAAAATTGGATGCCAATTTTCTGGTCTAAATTAGGTGAAAGACCAGACTTTTTATCATATGTGTGTGTCTGTGTGTGCTGTTGGGTTACATTTATTTTATTCCTTGTGTATTTACCACAGAAATCACAGGCTGCCCAGCCTAAGCCTGGCAGAGGAACACAACAGCCCAGCTCATTCACTAAGGTTGGAAATAAAACCTGGCACCAGGAAAACACGAGACACTATCAATTGCAAAAGGAGATATTGCCAAAAGATAAACATAATAAAGTAGGTCATTGTCAGCATATCAAGCGAAAGCCTTTCCAGGATGCATGAATAAGGGGTTTAAACTTTTGCACTGGTTGAAATGTTTTCATGTCTGATTTCAGTGGAAGCTGAAAAACATCCAAACTTCAAAGAGGCTAAAATCAAAAGGATTAATGAGTGGTAAAATGCCATGGGAAAAGAAATGAGACTGGCACATCTTCCATGGGACATTGTCCATTGTGAGCCCGTAGCCAAGGTGCAGGCAGCATTGCCCTCCAAAGGGGAGGGAAAGGAAAATATGAGTAAACTAAGCACATTTTCAGCTCCATTCCACATGCTGTTCCCATCTGCTGGTATCAACTGTAGGAGCCTGACCAGGGGAGAGCAGTGTTACCACCCCTCTGGCTGGGGGGCAGGTTTCAGGCCCCGTGGACACAGGATGGCAGACAATGTGACTAGTGAGAGGGGCGCAGCCCAACCTGTGTGATCCATGGGAAGGCTCCAATACTTTTCTTTCCACACAAGTGAGCTTTCCATAATCTTGTTTTCATCATTCACTCTCTTCAGATGTCACTAATTTTCAGGACAGGCAAGAGGATGCCAGACTCGCAGTTAGCACAGACGCCGGCACGCAACAGAGAAACTATTCCTGCAGCAGAGCAGAAGATACAACACAACCCAGCCAAAACATGCTGACTTATCAGCCAAATCAGCTAGTGGCAGCTCTGCTCACAGCACGATGGTCCCTATCCAAAATTCCTCCAAGCCCTCTCCCCTGGCCGTTCATGGAGGTGTGCAGCTCTGAGGAGAGCTTGCTGGCATCTGTTTTCTGCTCACTTCACTTAACTAGGAGAATACCTTGGACATTAAATCTCTGACACATCCTTTACCTCCTATTCAAAGTATTTTCAAAACACTAGAGGGAGATGGGATTCAAATCAGGTTTGGCAATCAGAAATCTGTATTTATCCATGACAGAAACCACCCAGAAATGCGTGCAGAGCACAGTGCACCTAGGAGAACGTAGGTGCCACTTCTGAGCATGGCCAGGTGCAGAGCAGACCATTTGCAAGAGAGGATTCAATAGTATTTTGGGTATTTCACTCAAGAAATGCACATAAAACAGAAAAAAAGTTGAGCACAGGCTTAAATTTAGGCACATACTTAAGAGCTTGCTGGCACAAGGGCTCAACCAAGGATTAAGAGCCACACACCACATTACTTTTAATTGAGCTACTGTCTTCCCATATGGTTTTCCTTGGGGAGACCAGTGGCTGGCTTATGAATTCAAGTAACAACATCGGTTAAAAGAGTATTCGAACAATTGTGGTTGGCAGTTTTCTGAATAATATGAATGTTATAGAGTGTCGGAAAATGTCGTATCATCAATTTTCTGGTTTCCTGCACTGATTGCTTTTGATCTCCACTAAAAGATTTATTGAATGGCTTTCATTTTTACATTAACCTAGTCCAAATTACACTGATTGAGAGCTGGGATTTTTTTATTTTATTTTCTTTTTTTTAACATATAAAGCTTTTTAAAGCTGAGGTTTTCCATTCCTTCCAGCTTTTATTGTTTGAAGCAAAGGGCTGTTTTGGCAGGTTTATGAGATGGCGTCTGCTTTGCTGACAGACGTGCCTGATAGATTGCTTGTTCATGTTTTATTTTTGGAGTCATTGCTGTGTTATCTGTGTTTGAAAAACAATTAACTTTGATTAAAATTTAAATCAAATATATGGAAATATCAGCCTTAGCACCAGATCTTACATGTCTCTGGTTGAACCTCTTGTCCTCATTGTGAGTGAAGTGGAATGCAGAAGAAAGTGATTCCTTCTCCTCCAGCAATGTCCCTGTTCAGTCATTATTGCTCACAAACAAGGAATAATTCCTCCCCACAATGCCTTGAAAGGCGAATAAAGACACTGGCTAACTTAGATATGCCATTGGTGAGTGTGAAATTAAAATATTCCTTAAAAATAAAATTATAGCAGCCAGGACATTTGACTTGGATGATTTCCTGCAGTAGTGAATTTGAGGGTGACCACAGCATGCACGATTAATGATGGATTGGATGGGTTGGACATGAAGCATTATAAGGATTATTCCCTTTCAACTGTATTTAATCATTCATAGCTTTTAAGTTCTGCCCAGAGATCAGGTTCCAAGAATTTTTTGTTGTTTAACAAGATTATTTTCACTCATCTGTACCACACCATAAGTTTGGGGTGAGTTAGAAAAATAAAATGGAGAACTTCTAGTGCCAACACGTCTATGCAAGAGAGCTTACAAGGCAGTGAACCCAGTGAGTCATATGGTATCCCGAGTTGGAAGAGACCCACAAGGATCATCGAGTCCAACTCCTGGCCCTTCACAGGACAACCCCAAGAATCACACCATGTGTCTGAGAGCGTTGTCCAGTGCTCTTCCTTCAGGTTTAAAAGATACCTTTTGCCATTCTGGAAGGTCTTACAAGCCCATTTTATCCTCTGTTAAAAGAAGAGAAAAATGGATCTTTCATTTAAGTTATATAAAACAGAGATGCCTCCTGCAACACATTGAGACCTTCAGTGGCAGTTGTGGGGGAAATAAAAAATAAAGGGGAAAAAAAAAAAGTTTTCCTCCACTGCTTTTTGCTTTTAGACAGCCCAGACGTGTTAATTCAGTGAGCCAAGTTCACCCCCTCAAAGTCCATCTGTGACAGTACTGATGAGCTTGGCCTTGCTGAAGCTTCTTGAAATAGCCTCCAGTCACAAAATAGCCCTGCACACACACCAGAACCATCTCCTCAGTGGGAATTGCAGGGATGTGGCGGGCAGGGAAATCTGGGGAAGCTCATAAGTGAACATGGGAGTTGAGGATGGTCCAACTTTCTATAAACACAGCTAAACAAGGCACAGCATTCCTCCTCTCTGTCTCTGCATTCCTGTTGCCCCTTCTCCTATCTCAGCTGAATTTTCCTACCAGCTTCCTGAAAATACTTCCCGATTTCACACCATAAACATCCTCTGCTTTTATTTGACCAAGGCTTCCTATGCTGCGAGCCCTTCCGCCCTGTGCCTCCAGAGCTGCTTCTATGCTTCCCCTATCTTTGATATCTCAACAATAAATGAAAAACCACCTTTCCTGTGCCGGGTACTGACATGCTCTCAACATTTTTATTCCTCCCCCCTCCAAGTGGTGAGTGCAGGTCACTTCATGCCTGGGTTAGCCAACAGCTGCTTTGCAAGAGATGGAAACAGTGGTGGAAGGATTTATTGATCCCAAATTAAGGCTGGGAGGAACATCACACTCAGAGGGAGATGATGAGGTGCTGGGGGTTGCTCCTGTGCTGTGAGGGTCCTTCCAGACCCACATTAGTGGAGATGCTTGAGGAATGGGACTGAACCCTGCTAGAAGGCGAAATGTCACAGTCACCCTGGTCTCCATGAGGAGTGTTCCCTCTGAGCCACAAGTCACTGTCCTTGTATCACCTCCTCCTCCACTGGAGAATTCCCAGAGCTCAAGCCAAGGCCAGCTGAAGGCAGGAGATGTTTGTGTTGCTTCAGCAGCCTTGGACAGGGCTTCCTAGAAAAAGAGTTTCCTGGAGAGCCAGTGCTGATGGACAGAGAGATGCTTCCTCAGGAGACACAGTTCTGACAGACAAGTAAGGTGCAACCTGTGTGCTGTCTCTTCCTCCTCTGGAGAGCTTTAGCTATGGCTGGAGACCCATCATGCCCTATCATATTATTGCCCTTTTTCAACTTTTCATGTTGTCACTCAGTAATACATTAATTCCCTAGAAGTCCAACCATGTGGGATGCTTTGTGGAGCCCTGAGCAAGCAAAAAAGAGAAAGGGCATATCCTCCACTGCAGGCAGCTCATACAGCATAGAATCATGGAATCACTTAGGTTGGAAAGCTTTCTAAGATCATTGAGTCCAACCATTAACCCAGCACTGCTGAGTCCACCACTAAACCATGTTCCAAAGTGCCACACCTAACATGGCTTTTAAATCCCTTCGGGAATGGTGACTCAACCACTGCCCTGGACAGCAGTATTTGACAATCCTTTTGGTGAAGAGATTTTTCCTAGTATCATTCCTTTGGTCAGCTGGGGTCAGCTGTCCTGGCTGTGTCACCTCCCAGTTTCCTGTGCCCCTCAGCCTCCTCACTCAGGACCACCGAGGACACATTTTGTTGGGCTTATGGGCACTGACTAAAGCTGGAAGAGCAGTGTTCAACCATGCTGGAAGTCAGTCTAACAGCAGGGCTAAGATGCTACAAAAAGGTCGAGTATGTGACTCAGCATTTGGGTGCTTTGGTGGCCTGGTAGTAGGACCTGCAGCATGCAGATGCCTGATTTTGGAAACAGCATCACAAAGAAGGCTGATGTGCTCCAAACAATTCAGCTCTGATTTAAGCAGCGGCCATGTAACCTCAGTTTCTGCAAAAGTCTTTATGGAGGCATTTGGCGCTGCAGCAGCAGCTTTGGGAAGGTCTTCTGACACATGAGAAAGCAAAAGAATTTGCCAGGAAAGTTAGGTTGAGAAGCAGCAAGGCTTATTTATGGAGAGCTGCAAATGGGCTGCCTGTATTCACCACGATTGTATCAGAGCCACCAATGGACAACTGCCCTGCTTCTGATGTAGAAATAAGAAAGTGGGGATTAGTTTGAGAACTCTTTTATTTTGTTTCAGCCACACTTTGTTAGTATCAGATGCAGCCAGGGATGTACTACCCTACCTCAGAGTGGCCAAAGATAACATGCAAAGCTTTGCTAGAAAGGATGACTGTGAAAGATGAGCGAGTGATGAGGAGGATGCAGCATCCTGCATTTAACCAGTAGCAGACAGGAACAAAATCCCTGTCCTATCACCTGTCACCCACAGTCTCTCCCTTTAAGCAGATATATTTTTGCCACCCTGTAATTCCTAAGTAAATCTCATGTTTAGATATCATTTGACTGCATGTAGCATTGTTTTAACAAACTTTGGGTAGAAGCCAATAGCATCCTTTGCTTGTTTGCCATTTTTGATTTGTAATCAGGAAGGCAGAAGCTTCTCTGTTTGTTCACATAACATAACATAGGAAAACTGGAAAGGAAAGCCTGATGGTTTTAGATGCAGCACCCTTGCATTTATTACTGCAGATAAGGCACACTGTTGAGAGGAGTTTAAAGCCGTGAAAGCCGCAGAATGCAGAATATAACAGTGGCCATTTCAGTTATGTTTTACCTTGTTACTTTTTCGTTAAAGGGAAAGAACAGAGAACAGTACCTTTTCACTGTGTCCTGTTCAGGCAGGATCTTAGTTCACCTTATACCACTATGAAAAGCTGTTTGGTGAACAGAAAAAGAAATAGCAAAGGGGCTGGTTTCATAATTCTAACATTTCTTCAGCATTAGAGCATGATAAAGCAAATTTAAACTGTCCTTGTTTAATACTTAAGCGATAATAGTTATTAAGACATTTAGGAGCCAGGACACCTTCCTGCCCAATATCTCATCATGGAATTTCAGTGTACACTGCTTGAGACTGCCAAGTCTGCAAAAAACATTTCTTGGAAGAGCTATAGCTGGGTGCAGATGATGACTCCTCTTTAATACACCACATTCAAAGCTGAGGAAGGCTGAACTGAAGCAACACTGACTCCATCCTAACCAGGGGCACCATGTTCCTCACAGCAGGAAAAATCAAGACAACAGCCTTTGTTTGTCTTGTCATGGTGTTGCAATTTAACTGTCACTTATCCAGTCACTGTGAGACACGGTAAGGATTTAATGGGATTTATGTGTTGTAATAATTTGTACATTAATAACATTGTGTTGGGAATAGATTTCTGTGCCACTGTGGATATTGCCTTGATGGTGCCCAAAACAAGCCCAACCAGAAACAGAGTCCAAAGCTGGGCAGGGAGCTCAAGATGAACAGGAATCAACTTTGCTCAGCTCAAGATGAACTGGATGAGCCTTGCTCAGCTCACATCAGTTCTGACAATTTTATGCCTCTATCACATGAGCGAAGAGCTTTAAGGAGGGACTTTTAAATGGACAGCATGGGACTTGTGCACACTGACCAAGTTCTTGGGGTGGGCAGCTGCTGAAAGCATTTTGGCCGGCAACCTGGAGATCCACACACGCGCAGAGCAGAGGCTGCTCTTGGCCTCCCAGCACCAAGCCAGAGAAGACAACAATGCGAAGCTCGGCCTCTAAGAGCCTCACAAGCGAAAACAACTCTAAATTCTTTATTCCTCCAATAATTTTTTCCTTGTGGTGAGACTCACTGGAGAGTTATTTTTTCCAATACACAAAATGCAACCGTCCAGCCCAATGCCTGTGTAATACTAACAAGAAAGAAACAAATGAAGGACAAAATGAAAGCTGAGCAGCCCCAGGAATAGGCTGCAGGAATCCTTGGGAACAACACGCTGGTCCTCACTGCAGGCAGCTCATCACTGTGTGAGGCACCATTGCCCTCACGTCCTCCCAACATAACCAAGGCCACCAGGCTGAGCATACTCATCCCAAGCCATCTTATTGGCTCCCAGCAGCTTGCTGTGTTATTAAAATAACACCCTTTTGTCATCCAGGCCCTAAACACCTCTCTGGAGCACTTGTGAAAGCTTCTTCAAGGGAAGAAGAACTCACCCTTCTCACAGGAGCTGGGCTGAGAAGGCTGATAATCATCTTGTGATCACAAATTACTTTTCATAAGGACCATTTATGAGGTAACAGTTGGCATGTGGAAAGCATTTCATTTCACCAGCAGCTTACTGAAAATGAAACATCGTGAACCCTAAAAAGAAACTGTGAATCAAAGGCTGCATTCTTCTCTCCCACAGTGACCCCTTTGTTTGGGTCTGCCCAGAAGTTTCATTACGAAAGTCTGATACAGGAGTCTTATTAAATTGTGATTAAATGACGTGTCCACGTAGAGGCCTGCTCGTTCTGCTATTGATGTGGGCTGCATTTCTTAGACTTTTAAAACATACAGGCTTATGAAATAGCTGTAATATCTTTTCCCATGATTTCTAGGGAACGGAGGGTCTTTGCTCCCACTCTAGTCATACCTGGCCTCACTCCAGAGGATAACTTTTTCATTAAAAGTGCATTAGGTGCACAGTTCACCATGTAGCCGTCCTGACGAAGCATTGACCTGGCTCAGAAGTCTTAATGGGCTTTAGTGAACTTTGCTGGCCTCTGTAAAAACAGAAACACCTATCACTGGATTGACTTTGAGCTGCTTTTACCATCATTTGATCCAGTTTGTTCATGCTGCTTCCACCTAACTCTTTCTATGTTTCAGGATTTTAAAAAAGCAGCACAAGCTGAATCTTGGCTCAGGCAACATAATTCCTCTACTGGAGCAGCAGAGATGACATTTTACTATTGGGACATCTTAGAGAGGGTTAAAGAGCAGAAAGTCAAACCCAATTACTCCCCAACCATTTCTGACCAAGTGTGAGCTCTGACACTCCAGCAAGCTCACAGCAGTGATGCATCTTTCCCTTCAGATGACTCACTTTAAATAGTGCCTAGTGATTTATGCACAGAAAAATGCATTAATATGGAAATGCACAAATTTGTACGTTTTAAGGCCAGAGGAACCGTCACAAATGTTCACTCTGACTCTCTGGGGACTGCAGCCTCACCCAGCAACTCCTGCCTGAAATGCACAGCTTCCATTGGAGTGAAAACATCCAAGTATCACAGTGGAATGCTTAAAATACTTTCTCCAAATATTTGTCAGAAGGGATGTTGTAAAAACTGAATCATAGAATGATTTGGGTTGAAAGGCACCTCAAAGATCATCCAGTTCCAACCCCCCTGCCATGGGCAGGGACACCTACTAGACCAGGCTGCTCAGAGCTCCACCCATCCTAGCCTTGAATATCCAGGGATATGGCATCCACAGCTCCTCTGGGCAACCTGTGCCAGTGCTTCACCATCCTCACAGTAAAGAATTTTTCCCCAATATCTAATCTACACGCTGTCACTTTGACCCTTGTCCTGTCACTACATGTCCTTGTAAGAGCAACTCTGTGCTGATTGAGTCAGTAGCAGATCAAGCTACTCAGGAAGGTGGCAGAGGATGGCCAGGAGCTTTGATGGCAATATGGGTTATTTCTGGGAGATGCTGGCAACCTTCTGGCTGAGTCAGCAAGAATTCTCCATGGGACATGTATCACAGGCTGGCCGCCTCACAACCCCGGGAACAGAGGGTTGGATCACAGAGGCACAGTCTCATTTGTCCAGCAAAGGCGATTTAAATCATGCTTTACAAAGTACAAACGTGTGTAAATATTTGTGTGAGATAAGATCGGTGAGTGGCCGAGCAATATTTCAAAGAGCTGAGCAAGGGCAAACAACAATTTATATGTACTGCTCCAGAAAAATAAAATTAGGAAATGCAGCAATGTGTTTATGTTAGGGTAACATTTGCTCTGGAGTGGGTTTCTGTCAGTGGATGTCCCACACATGGAACAAGCAGTGGAAATACGAGGGCAGGGCATGAAAAGAGATTTATCTGAAGATCAGTCCTGAATCTCCTGAGGGACTACTAATCAAGCCGTTCACCAGCCACAGGACAACAAAAGGCTTTCGGGAAAGGGTGGTGGATCTGTCAGATTGACATACACAGGCACAGGCAGCTGGTTGCTAAGTTATATTTTATTCAGAGCAAACTCACAGTGAGCATGAGATAATGAGATAATCTGAGATAGTCAATCCTTATTCAGGAGACAAAGTTTGTTATCTAAAGCAGCAGCAATGCTCTCTAACAAGGATACGTTCCAGATTTTTTCCTTTTAAATTAATATTTTTAATTAATACTTGTAACTTAGAATCACAACACTGGGGACATCATAAAAAACTATCCTAAACTGGAGACTCAGAGAGGTGCTGTACCACCCTGCCTCCATCAGCAAGTGAATGCCATTAATGCTGACCTGTGAGGCTGTGACACAAAAGCAGAAGCTACTCTAGGAAAAGACAGAAAAAAAGTCTGCATATTTTATAGGTAGGAAGCAGACAGGGCCAGTCTCTCAAATGGTTTCATCCAGAGAAGGAATAGCAGCTCTCAGCTTTCCATAAAGCCCCCCCACATTTCCTGGGGATGATCACACTGCAGTATCACACAACTATAAAAAACACTACACCATTTTTATTGAGACGTTGCACACCTCAATTGCATTTTGCATCACAAACCAGATTCTCAGCATCCCTTAATCACTTTGTCTAAGACTTTTTAATTTACTGGAGGCAACAGAAGCTCTTCTGCCACAGCCACCTACACCTTCACACTGTCAGCACAACCACCTGACCCTACCCATTATCTGGTGTTCAAATCATGCACAGGCAGCACAAGGTTGTAGATAATCACAGTGCAATGACTTGAGCTTTCTGATTGTAGCCATCAGATCTGAAAACTTCAGGCTACATGACTTGGGGAAGGAATGAGAGAGTCAAGCAAGCCACTACACTCCAACCACCAAAAAACTGCCTCCGCCTCTCCACAGCCTCTCTTCTTTTTCCAGATGCTTTGCATTTCCCCCTTTCCTCTGCCAGGTGTTTTTCACACATCAATGCTAAAAATTTCAGCACGTCCTAGGATCACAGCCTGCTTTTAACTAAACTGCCATAGATCTGTCTCATGGAAGATGTTTCTTGCCAGAAATATTATCTAATTTGTAAGCATTTTATGATTTTTTAAGAGTCATAAAATACAGTATTAGGAAACAAATGGGGAACGGAAAAGATCTCTTCTGGTAGCCAAAGTGACCATATAATTGATTTTTATGAATAGCATCTGAAGAAATGAGTCACAACCCATATGGCTGTTTTGGAATCCAGATATACATCGTGTTTTAAGCCTCTCAGAAGATTTATCCAAGTTTTTTGCATATAATCAATGGTCATTAGACAAGGACATGAATCATTACAGTTCCTAAGGCTGAGCACATGTTTGAAGGGTGAAGGTTTCACACATTCTCTCTTTATAAATACCCATCCAAGGTTGTCCCGAGCATGAGCAGCTCATATGGTAGAAAGTAAAAAGGTATCACAGAACAAACTGCAGACTCATTACAGAACCAAAGGCCTCCTCCCTCCAATGGTGTAAATGTTATTAGCTTAGGACAGAGTTCAAACTTCAGCTGAAGTCAGATGGAAAAACTTCACCTCTTAGGCAGACTGTGTATCCTCTTTCTCCATGGCTTTAACCATTTTCTCATAGCTTGGCCCCAGCCGGTGACAAGGTTGGGTTACAAATTTGCTCACTCAACTGTGATGCTGTACAAACAACACCCACACGGTTCACATGTGCACACTCTTCCCTCTGGGCTGTCCAGTGGTGCAGAATCATCCCTCCCATGGGCCCATATTTGCACAACCGCACACACCTCACCCATAACACACCAGACTCATTCCTGGATGCTTCATGCAGCTCCACCATTTCATCCCACACTGCCTTTTCCTGCACCAGAAGATTCACATTTATTCAGTGTCGACACAGGACTGCATCCTGCATCTTCTGAAAATGTTGAGAGCCCTGTTTGCACTGGCTTCAGAATTATGCCTTATAATTGATCCAACAGCAGTGTGAGAATTTTGTTTACTATGACAGTAGGTGCAACAGGTACAGAACCCTGGGCAACTCAACCTCTGCAAACATTATTATTAAATTAAATTGCTTCACATTCCAGCCTCTGGTGCTGGTCCACAATACCTTGCCTCTGCTCATGGCATATAGCACCAGAGCACCTACATATCACACATTGTGCCAGTTTTCAATGACTCCCAGAGAGTGAAATTCTCCCAGTACAAAAGAGCCTTCTTGTTCCCATTGAAAATTTCAGCCAAATAAATATTTTGAAAGTTCACTTGCTTTGGAAGAAAAAAACCTATAAGCCAGGACTTTTGCATGATCCTTCAGGCAAAGAATCTCCAGTGCATTTCTTTTCATCCATCAGACTTCTATGCAGCCACACTTTACACACACAATAGCTGCCCACAAACACCAGAGGTGTTTGGCCTAGGTTGCATATTTATACTTTTGATAGACTTTTAGAACCAGAAGGGACTGTTATCATAGTCCCATCCAGCTTCCTATGAAACACAAACCAAACAGTCTCAGCTGATAATTTCAGTATCAAGCCCAGTGACTTCTACTTGAACCAGCACCAGACACATTCCCAGCATGCTACAGCTATTATATTATGTACCTTACAGTTCCTATATTCCTCCAGGTAAAGCAAAGGACAGAAGGGAGCTGCAGTCCCTCTTGTTGCCTTTTTGCCCTGATAAATGAGGAAACCAACTAGGTTCCAGCAGTATTTTTGAAAGCTGTCTGGTCTTGGAGGTAAGCAGAGCCTTCACATTCCTTGGAAACAGGCAATCGGATGATAGAGAACAGACCAGGATCCATAATCTGTTGTACAGGTTTGACTCCACACTACCAGCACACATTCAGATCCTGCTTTAAAGGGAAGCTGAAGGATTAACATCGGCTCCCAGACCAAGCCTATTGTAACAAAACCTTGCCTATGGTTTGACAGAGGCACTAACAAGGTCTTTCAAGATGACTGCCAAGGGAAGGCTCCAAGGCAGACAAAAACTTTGAGGTTAAAATTTGAAAGGCAGACAAATTTATCCTCATATTCATGTTACAGCACATGATAAACTACTCCAGAGGGAATTCTTACCAGGATGCTAGAAGAAATTTTATGAAGAACTAGAGTCATTTATCCAAAATGAGGATGAAAGAGTAACATATTACCTAGGAGGAAACAAAGAAAGGTAATATTTTGCTCTCAATTTTATTACGTTTCTAAGGCAATTCAGTCAGATAAAATTTGGAAAGACATTAGAAGATGAAAAGGCCTGTACAAAAACAGATCCAGAGGATCACAACTTCAGGAAATATTATGCCAGTTGTAGCAAAAGTAGAAGTTTTCCTATTTAAATTATTTGATAGTATTATGAAAGATACCAAGACTAGCATTCTTCCACCAGGAGATTTCCCAGATTTCCCACCCACATAGAGTCTAAAAATCTTTATATAAGGAGCCATTCCCTACTTCACAGATCAAAGCAACCATCCCCATGCTGGCAGCTCAGCTAGAAATAGAGCTGACATACAGTTTAGCATCTTTAGTCTTGACTTTACTAGACATGTGAGCCTTTCTGAGCACATGGAGAGTGATTTTATTCCTTGAATATCAGGGGCATCTATCTGGTTGGTTCCCCAGTTCCCACAGATGGTTAAATCACCTCTCCAACACGGATTGGTGCCCTCTGCTGATGTTGGGCTGGGGGCTTCTGTCCCCTCCAGCATAGCAGGAGTCTCCATGGTGCTGAGGAGCCATGTGAATGCAGCCAAACCCAGCCTTACGGCCTTGGAACTGCTCCTGTGCCAAGAACAACACTAAATAACCTGCTCTCAACCAAGAAGCACGAGCATTTCCAAGCTCAGCTGGGGCCTCTTCCTTTTTTTTGCCTGAGAAAAGTCAAAATGCTCCGTGATGCTTTGGAAATAGAGTACAGCAAGTGCTGCTGAAGGGGAGATTTGCAAGGAGCCCTGCCATGACCTCAGCTTTTAAATCACTTCAATCAGAACGGCTCAGAAGTCATGCCAATGCCAAATTATCCCCATGCAATACAAGAAAGGAAGCTAATCCCTGCTCCTTGATGATAATTAGCACAACGAGAAACACCTTTATGACATTATTTAGCTCAGAGCCAAAGCCCAAGCTGTCTCAGAAGAAAACTTCTTCGAAGGAGCAGATGATGACAAAGTCTTGAGTGGTACATTGCACCACACCAGTGGTGTTCAAAGAAACAAAGCACCTGGCCTTCCTGGCTCATCACTGCATCTGGCCACCAGCCATGGCTCACCTCCCCATGGTTTGGATACAGGCAGGAATTCCTTCTCCTTTCCAGTGGCCAGACACACTTGATTTTCTAGCTATTCCATTGAGGAAATAACCCCCAGGTGATTATGTGCTACAAGGCTCTGTGCAGTGACTCAGCCCTTGTGGCTTTTAGTGGAACCGACTTCACAAGAAGATTTTGAGGAGGGGGGGAAATTCTTAATGAATGTGACAGTGAATAAACATGGTAGTAAAACTCCAGGCAGATGCAAGTTTAACTCCCAGGTAACTTTCCATGCCCCTACCTTCATGCCTGGGCTGAATTGGCTCTTTTTAAGGGAAAAGAAATAACATTTTCCATGTGGGTAATTCAGAGAGATTGACTGGAGTTTTGTCACTGGCACCCACAAAATGACAGGTGAGGGTTTCAGCCGGAGTGCTGCCGAGCAATACTGGGGAGAAGATTACACCAAAACAGAATCACCTCAGACTCAAAACCTCACTGCTGCTGTTTCTCAAAGGGTTTGAGGCTGGAAATCCAGAGCTCCTTCAGCACCAATCCTTTCCAGCCATGCCTCAAAGTACGGGCAGGGGAATGATTCATTTCCAATTGAATGGCTTGATCACCTCTGACCCATTAAACTGGTAACAAACAGCAGGGCCAGAAGATTTAAAAGGTCCTGGAAAAATCTGGGAATACTTTTTTTATGTGCAAAAAGCCCCAGGTGCTGATGCCACACACCACAGATGCTACCTGCCCCCATAGCCAGAGCAAGGGATGCATCCTTAGCCCTGCTTTCCCAGCCCAAGCAGTGAGCAGGGTATACTTGCAAGGAAATTTAGAAAACAGAAAACCTACCAAGAAACACACCCTCCAAGAAAAAAAAAAAAGAAAAAAAAAACTGAAAAAAAACCCCAAACTGAACTGAATTCTGTTCAGAATTATTTCTCCTCTGGGAGAGATAAGATGTGAAAGAGCAAATCACTTGTGACAGATGGCAAGGGTGGTGGGAAATGCACTAATGGGAAGCACACACATCCCAGGAGGATGAAAGTAGTATAAAACCTTATAAAAAACTGATTGCATGTCTCGCTGGGCTGCTTCACTGTGGTTCTTTCTATAAAAGATATATTAATTTAAAGTCAAATCTTGATTTCTGTCATGAGCCCATTATTATACCAGTGCCTTGAACTGGTGTTAAAGATACACCAAGTCTATATATACCCACATGTATTTTGGACCCAGATTTATACAGTCAGTGCTACAGAAAACTAGGCACTCTTTATATTTACTAAATATTGAATTCAGTGCATCAGCAGCATGAACTGCAGGGAGCTGAAGAGCAAGGTGCTGGCTGCATGCAGCATCACACTGCAGCTACTAACAGTATTTATGTTCAGAGCCATTGCAGCTACGGCTAAAGGCAGCATTTTCCTTCTTTCTTCCCCTTTTCCAGTGGTGCCTAAAATAGGGGTTAGTATAGGAGTGCTGCCTTTCAGCAGTGTTGGGTTACAACTCAGATTTCACCTTCAGATCCAGAGTTAATGTTTTGTCATTGTGAAGATGCAGAGTTTTGATGGAAACTCCTTTCCAAGCCCTCATGCCAGCTGCTCCGCCTACAGCTTGGTGACTCCCAGTGCTCTACCAGGTAGAGCTCATTTTGGCTTCCTTCACTTTGCATTCTCCAGTTACACAATCTGTTCAAATTAGTGTTTCTACAAATCCTGCACAGCCCCACAGCACACTGCACAGGTCCTCCAGCTTGCTTCAAGAGGACTAACAGGACACACAAAGCCACAATAGCCTGGTATTGTATTTCAGGTAAAGACAAATAGATACTTCTCTCACATCTCAAGTTATCCAGTGCAGACTCCCACCCCAGAATGACATATTGCTGCTGGTACAAGTAGGGTGGCAGAGGAACTCTGCATCCTTTCAGGCACTACCCACCCACTCCCTTAGCACAGGGGATCCTGGAAGGCACTTTTGTGTTTCATGAGAGCACATGTAGTGTAATATGAATTTAAGATGCTCAGAGGGCTGGATTACCTCTGTTATGGAGGCAGGCTGAGAGAGTTGGGGCTGTTCAGCCTGGAGAAAAGAAAGCTCCAGGGAGCCTTAGAGCCCCTTCCAATGCCTAAAGGGGCTCCAGGAGAGCTGGAGAGGGACTTTGGAAAAGGACATGGAGTGACAAGACAAGGTGAATGTCTTCAAACTGACATAGGGCAGGGTTAGATGGGATATTAGGAAGCAATTGTCCCCTGTGAAGGTGATGAGGCCCTGGCACAGGTTGTCCAGAGAAACTGTGGCTGCCCCATCCCTGGAAGTCTTCAAGGCCAGGTTGGATGAGGCTTTGAGCAACATGATGTGGTGGAAGGTATCCCCACCTATGGCAGGGAGTTGAAAAAAGATGTTTTTTAAGGACCCTTCCAACCCAAACCCATTCTGTGATGCTATGATTTATTGTTTGTACCTTCTGACACAAGCACCCCTTGCACCTGTTTCTAGCATGTGCAGGCATCCCAGCAGGCTATGAGATACAAAAATCTATCAAAGAACACTGTATGGAGAAAATTGCATTCCAGTCCTTAGTGGTTTCAAGGACTGATTTAATTTCTGAGATGCAGCCCACTGCTTTCTTAACAGCACATGCTGGTTTTATGAGATGGTCCAGAGGAAAACATCCAGAATACTTATCAGCTGAAACCACAGGTAGCACATAGGGAAGCAGATTAAGTGAATAACATGTTTTGCACAGGCAGCCATACCCCATGCACACATGAAAAGCCCAGGGGATGGTTAACCCTGAGTGTAGCTGCTTGTGTTTAGTACTACAGACCCACAGAAAGATTTATCTCCAATTCTCAAACAGGCAGGAGTTTGGTAGGGATTCAAGGAAAACAGTAGTGGGTCCCCTTTCATTCAGCATCCCAAACAAGTCTGGGCAAAGAGGAAATTTCAGCATGAAACAGACACAGGAAGGAGCTGCTAATTTCTTGAGTGAAGCTCAGACCATGGGAGGTCCATAGTTAATCATGTCTGTCACCCACTCCTTGACATGTCCAAACCAGCTCAGCCAGAGCGCTCAGAAACCCTGAGACACCAAAAAGATTTTGCGTCATTAGAGTCAGGAGGTGATGGAACCACTTTCCACTCTGGGAATTGGAGTTAAGAGAGCATAAACAGCTTTTAAGATGGGTCTTGACCAATTTATGAAAAAATATCCAAGATGTGGACTTCTGCAGCAGCAGAGGACACTGACCCAGGACTTCTCTCAATCCAAACATCCAAACATTTGTGCTACTCACAGCAAAACATTTTGGGGTTAGATATTTGCTGGACCAGCTCCAAACTGTCATCCTAAACAATTTTCTGTGATCCCCCCTGTAATATGTTGCTCTTTTTCATTACTTCCTGGTTTTCCATCTCAGGGTGTGCCTTACCATCGTGAAATCTGACTCTGCCACTTAATTAATACCATAACTGCACACTGTAACCGCTTGCCCTGTGCCGAGCACCATCCCCACACTCTGAGGTATTTGTTGCTGTGACATGGGAATACAAAGCTTTACATGCAGGAGATGGAAAAGGTTAAAGTCAATATTTTGGCTGGTGGAAATATTTATGGAAAGAACCCGTGAATTAGTGAGCTGTATTCATTCCACTGACATTTCCTAACTGCGTTAACCTTTTATATTTCTTGTGGTTGGCACCTATTTAATATGTTCTAATTATATGAGAATCAGGAAGCAAATGAATGGCTGAGATTAAAGTTAAACAACAGCCATAAATATTGCAGGACAGATTCTCAGCACTGAGCGTCTGAGTTCAATGCTGTGCAGATGAGACACATAAGGCTATCAGACATATGTGCAGAGCTCATGGTTTCTTGCCCACTCACTCATCTGAGGGCAGAACTTGTCCCTTTGATGGCACTGTGTTGATGTTTCATTGTGCATGTAGTAAAACATATAATTTCATTCAAAGAGGGTTCACAAAGGACAAATAACTTCTGCAAAAATCAACATTTCCTCCAGCCTTCCTACAATGAGAAAGGCAGGAAAGGAAAAAGGGATTCAAAATGACGATTCAGTAATGATGGGCAGATGCTTTTAGAGGCTTTGGCCAACCTTCAGCACAGCTCAGGTACTACTGCATGCACTGTGAGCAGTAGCAGCAATTCCATCCAATATGAGCAGCCAGTCACTCAGCAGTGATTAACAAGCACAGCAATATCTGTTACAAAACCCACAAGATTGGAATAACTTTCTCCCAGCAAAACTTTACATCACAGGCAAACACAGACAGTTGTAAAACTCGGATCCACAAGCGGAAGATGTTCGCAATCTGTTCTAGTTCCGCTTGGTGCACGGAAGTGCCAGATGGCTACTCCGCTGTTCACCACCTCAGAAGTGGCTGAAGGAGATTCATGTATGCAGGTTGCCCCTTCTAATGGAATACACTCAAAGCTGGTGAACAAGGGAGTACCAGCGATCTGCTGTCACTGTTACAAACTCAAGCTGGCTGGAGATGATGACCTGTGGAGCAATTGCACCTCTGCTGGAGAATTAGATGTCACACTCAACCATCACCTTCACTTTGGAGGTTAAGAATGACAACACCAGCTACACCAACACTTGCACATGGCCAAGATGCTGTTAGTCTGCAGCCCTGATCACATAACCATCCACACTTGCATGTCAGCTTCCTTTGTCCACCAAGGTGCTTACAAGTAGAAAAAGAGGTCTAACGGGATTACGTGCTCTATTCCTAATCTAGCGACCTCCTGCCTCCTCGCAGACAAAACAGAGATCTGTGTATAGCAACAAGGAAAAGGGCATCATCTTTTATCTATTGGCCTGTGCAATAAATGTCCTCTCAGCTCCTTGCTCCCCTCTCTGTCCGTGGTCCATATGATTGCTCGATGTGCACAATTGTTGACTTGTATCACAGCTTCCGATATGATGCAGCATCAAAGGGATTCATGCATGTGGTTACAATTAAATCCATGCTTAAACACTTTGCTGAACCCAAGCATTCATTGAACTGCAATTGTTTGTGAGGGAGAGACCATCTTTTCCTATAAGATGCCTCACACAGAGAGTTTGACCCCAGTTGGCCTTCTCTATCCCACTAAAATAAAAATAAATAACTAGGAGTAATAATAATAAACGGTGTCACCCTGGCAAAAGTTTATTTCCTTTGTGTTTCCAGGAACGGTACATAACCTTCAAGGAGGGATGTTGTTGTCTCCTATCATCAACAATGCCAAAAATAAACAAAAATTAAGTGTAAGGGTCACATTTCAAATTTGACCACAGCAAATATTTTGTGTGGATGTGGTATAGTTTAGAGTCCAATGTGTTTCTTTATGGTCTATCTACTTCCTCAAAAAATATCAACCTTAATCACTACACAACAGCCAAGCCTAACACAGCATAGCAATTCAATAAACATCTCTATTCCACTATTGCCTAAGGGGCAAAAGAAATCCTAGTAGGTCTGTAAAGGATTTTTTGAGAGCAAATCTCTTGGCTGATCTGTTAAAAATCCCAGTGTTTGTCTTGCACAGCATTAGCAGAATCTGTTCATAGCCCAGACAGTCTCTGCTTTATTTTCAATAACTCTGATTCCCTCCCCATGCGGTTTTTTTCAAAAAAAAGTTTTTAACACAGTGATCTTGAGTATTTTTTATGCATCTGGGAAAGTCTCTGCCTCTTACCACAGTTCCCTCTTTTGTAAAGCCAGTGTCATTAGAGACTTGAAACGCTTAATGCTTTAACATACTTTGGAATAAACAGTGTTACATTAGCACAGGTGCAAATAGCTTTGTAATTATTATTAATTTAATAATACGGTGCTGCTGGCACATGCTAATTAGATCCATGTTGTTCTATACGAGGGGAATAACACTAGAAATTTCCACAGCTGTCAGCTGCTGTCTTCTCACAATTGCTATGGAAAGCAAACAAACCATGAAGGCAACTCGTAATTATTACAAACACTCCCTAACCTAAACCACGTTGACATTTCTAAATCAGAGCTGCATGCTTGCTCTTGTCTGGGGTGTCAGAAAGGGATCGGAGCCAGCTGAAGGACAAGCAGCTATCAGATAATTTGATGACCAAGCAATTATTTTGGTTTTAACAAGCTGCTTTAACATGCAGAAAGTGCTTCCCCAACCCATCCCACCTCTCACTACATCATAGTGATCTTAGCATGAGACAACATTTGGTTTTCCAGTATTTTCTGGAGTTTTCCTGCAAGGTAAGTGCTGTCCTGTTTGGAAAAGGCTTTGCCATTGATATCCATGGGGATTCCTTCCCTCCAGCTAAAAGAAAGGAAGGAAAGCTCCAGTTCCCCCTGCCTGCTGCTGAGTCCCTCAGGGTTTTTCTCATAAACTCATTCCAAGAACATGGCTTAAGCTCTTAAGTGATATTCAAAGCCCTCAGCATGAGGTTTATGGCTTTCAATGTCTGCTGAGAATATAGTTATAACTGACAAGTTCAGAGGCAGGTATTTGGATGCTCTTCCACAAACACATCCCTATAAAACAGATCTCAACTCTGACATTGACCAAGACTTAATTTAAAGTGGTTTAGTAGAAGCAGCTGACAGATTAAAAAAAAAAAAGAGTCTTCATGCAGAGAAAAGCCTACAGGGCTGAATCTGCAGCTG
>JAWWLV010000005.1:4635439-4747202 GCA_035041135.1 Platyrinchus mystaceus
AAAAAAAAAAAAAAAAAAAAAAAAAAAAAAAAAAAAAAAAAAGAGAGAGACTACATGCAGGGAAAAGCCTACAGGGCTGAATTTGCAGCTGAATGTCTCTCTGGCAGAACTAGAACACTCTGACTCTCCTTTGAACTGTGTATCACTCACTAATTTTGACTTTTTAAATATAAATTGCCAGTTTTACCATAGAAGAGAGGAAATCCTTGTTTGCTATTTCTTTTATATTACGGTTTCATTTAGATTTCATTACAATAATTTGGGCTTTGATTTGCAGTATTTCCTGAATGAATTCCTTGTCTTCTGTGAAAACTCCTAAAGGATAGTCAGGGCTAACAGTGTGGGGATCAGGAGGCTCTCCTACAGGACCCACATGCCCATGCATGTTGCATCCCTGATGGATAGAAATTACCTGTGCAGGGGGAACACAGAGAGGAGGCTGCCAGAGTCAGCCCATGCCAGCCTCAAAACTGGGGTGACATCATTTGTCATCCCCATCAAAGGCCACTGCAGAGGACTCCTCAAATTCAGCAGAATTAGTAGCAGGAATGGACCCAGAGCAACATGTCTCAAGAGAAATCCAGTCCAGTAATGAGCAAATCCCCAGCCTTGCAGCACAGGAGCATCCAACAAGGAATAATGCTCATTCACATATTACCAACCCTCCTGCAGACAGAAAAACCAACATGCAAAAGAAACCCAAGCTCAGTTGGAACCTTTTTGGTTAAAGTGTAGTTCTGAACCTCAGTAAGTTCACTCTGACATATAATGAGATACTCATAATCTTCAAACCATCACTGAATTTGGATGACAGCAAGGGCTTTGCAAGAGTCATAGAATCACAGAATGGTTTGGGTTGAAAGAAGTATTAAAGACCATCTCCTTCCAACCCCCCTGCCATGGATAGAAATACCTGCCACTGGAGCTGGTTGCTCAAAACCCCATCCAACACGGCTTTTTTGATGCAGTAAATTCAGACACTTATTTTACATTTATTTTAGTGTGGCACCCAGAGACCCAGTCACATCAAGGGCCTGCACTGAAGAGCATAACAAGAGATACCAGTTTCCAAACCTGCAAACTGCTCACTGTTTGAGCAGGACAGAGAGGATATCCACGTTGTGCAGTACAAACACACTTGGATCAGCATCAGACAAACAGGGGACATGTCCCCACAGACACTGTTCTGTGAGAAACCCATCTGTGCCTTTTCCAAAGCTCCCTCCTTTTGCTGTGACAACACTTCCCCTGTGCGCCCAGAGCACTGATATGAAACCAGGACAAGGAACTGGAACTAACCTGAAGGATTATGTTTTGCCACTGTAAAACACTTGGCAAAAAGGCTGCCTGCAGCCCCCAGCTCCTCCAAGCCCCACGATGCTGAGCAGCTTGTCGTGGACACCAACTTCCTGCACTCGTGTTCAGGCTGGGCTCAGACAAACAGCAGGTGTGGAACATGCTGGAAAGCTCTCTTGCTCTGTGTAGCCAACCAAGAAACGACTACCTAACTGGCCCCTTCCAATCACCACATAACCCTTAGATGTCCTGCACACCACTGAGAGTGCACGCTGGAAAGCAAAATAAACTGCCTCATTCAGAAACTTTCTTTTCTTTTATATTGCACTGTGAAGTTTGAAACATCACGTGCAAGACCTCCCATGAGTGTGAAGTATGCTGAAAAAGATCATTTCTTCCCCACAGACTGATTCCTACTTTGAACCCAAAAGCTCTGTAACACACTTTACCTAGGAAATCGGATACAGACACTCTTCTCACACTTTTACTAGGTCTCCACATTCAAGTTTAACTTTCTAGCCAAGGCCAGGTGGGAAAGTTCTGCTATTAAAACACTAACAGGAAGCTGTGGGGTCATTCAACATCCCTACCCTCAAATAAAAGCTCCTCTTCCACTGACATGTAGCTGAGGGCTCTTGCTTGTCTTTCCCAACCACAAAACTGGCCTGGATGTTAATTTGAAATGGAAAATGTACCCAAATGTGACAACAGTCTATTAAAAACTATAATAACCTTAATGTAGTAAACTCTTTCTGAGCACAAGAACCACATGGTATAAACACTGCGGGCACTCTTAAACCTTCAGTTGGTTTTAGCAGCTTTTCTTTCAGCCTACTATACCCTCAGCAAAGGACTTTTTTTTAGTTCATTGTGATCACAGTAAAACATTTTTCTTTAACAGTTACAAAAAAAAGAAAAAAATTTAAAAGCATACCTTGATATATATCTTAAAACATTCCTCCGAAAGCTCTCCTTACCCAAGCTGACATGATGCTTTTGGGAACCCAAAATCTTCCCCTCCAGCCTTTGTAGGAGCCAGAGCTCATCTTCAATTATGTGCCAGGTGCTGTTCAGGAAACATGGTGTGGGAAACAGCTGAAGCCATCACCACTGCAGCTCCCACAAGCCTGGCAGGCAGCAGGCAGTGTGGGCCTAGGGAAAAGAAGGTAATTTGTCTGCATGTTAGCTTATTCTGAACCTTATGGCCTGTGTAAGATGTCTCAAGGCCGACTTTTCTCTACCTGCAATAGGGTGGCATCAAATATTTGCATTACCCAGAAATGTTGCTGAGGTTTTTAACCCTTATCCTGGTTTAAAAATTAAGATGAAACAGACAGAGTTCAGCTGCTGTCTATTGCACTGGAGAATTTAGATCTTTTGTTTTATCTGGGAATATTTCCAGTATAACTTAGAACATGAGTCCCTTAATTTCAGTGTTTCACATCACCTGTTCTTACTGGGCCAAACAATGCTTCTTAAAACAAATCAGAAATATGGAAGGAGTAAAATGAAGAGAAATGACGCTGAGCAACATTCTCCTGTCAGGAATGGATCATTTTAGAGTAGGATAATTAATCAAGCACAGTCTAAACGGCTTCTGTCTTAAAGGACTTCCTTCTCCTCCAAATGTATTCTCAGTCGGTCAGAAATGCCAGTGCAGTATTATCATTCTGTCTTTGCATTTGAAATACTAGCTACCGTGTTGGTGAAACAGACCTTTATTGAACTTCAAAGGGCCATAATTATATATCCTTTCCTTCAGCTTTGATATTTTAATATTCAGCTGGTGAAATTATTATCTATTCTAGCCACAAAGCATTTATTTATTTTGCTTGCTTTATCTCTGTTATTTCTGTGGTGGTAAGAGGCTGAGGAAGAAGCCCCCCTGCTTATTGGCAGCAGCAGAAAGTGGGAATTGAATGTACCAGGACTTTTATCTCCAGCAGCTGAAGAACGAAGTGTTTGAACTCCTCCTCAAACCCTAACGGGACTCAGAAACCTCTCCCCGCAGCCAGTTCCTCTCATTTGTGCTTTTCAAGAGCCAGCCAAATTTCTTTAGATAGGTTTCCCTGCGCCATAAGGGAGCACAGGGGTCAAGGAGACACCGTTCAGCACTAATGACGGAATGAACTTTTCATCTGAAAAGGGTACTCTGTTTTCGGAAGCTGCAAAAAGAAATTGTTGCTCGTGTTTGCTCAGCTCCAGGCTCACCAAGGTGGATGAACAAGCAACAGGGGCAGAAATATTTTATGTATGCATCCAGCCCAAACATAAATACACACAGGTAGAATACAGCTCCCTTGCTGGCTGTCAAAACAAGGTAGTGTTTCATGGCTCTGCATCCCTCACGAGAGAGCCCCTGTGAATATTTTGTGCCCTCTTCCAGAGTGTTCCAACAACAGGACTAAGCTGCAAAATTCAGAGCAAAACCTGGATTTTCCAAGCTCAACTTGTAGACCTGGCCCAAACCTTCAACAAAACTAAGTGAAAAGTGCATTTACATCACCAAGAGATTTCAAAATAGAGTAAAACTCCCAACATTTTCAGAGTATCTCTGCATCTAATTGAACCAGAGCTGTAGTGAGGAGGTGCTGGAAATCACACCGGAATGATGTTATTGATATTACAAAGCAATTTCTATAACAAATCCCCTCAGATGCGCCTGGATCTCTCTCCTGGTGAAAAGGATGATGGTTGATCCTGTGCAGGCATTTCTCAAGAGTCCTCACAAGCCTTCTCTCTCTCCATTGGGTCATTTCCAAACAATCTTGAAATCAAACCTGTGTTAGATGAGCCCAACATCAGCATATGGCTTTCATCAGGTGATTTCCATGCTGTTGAGGAACGTGACTTAATTGTGCTTCACAGCAGCCCCTGATGGGCTTCAGCAGCTTTTGCTCTGCCTTGCTGAGCTGGAAACTGAAGAAAATCGTCAATGTCATCTCTCCAAATTTGCAATGAGAAACAGCAGAAGTGGCAGAATTACCATTGAGAGGTCTGAGCTCCTTGTCTCACGCTTCCTGGGACAGGCTTCCCAAAATACAGCTCCTTTAAGAAAGTATTTCCCCACAAGGGAGACAGAAAGAACTAGCCAGTTGGAATAGGACATGAATGTCAAAATACTCCATAAAATTGCAATTCTTCCCTTAAAAAAAACAAATTAAAAAATGAAATTATGCATGCTAACCATGGTCTTTCCCATTATTAAACCTGAAGAAGCTTCTGCTACAACATATGGGGTGGCTGTCCAGGCCAGAAATCCATCTCATTCAGCCCTGGGAATCCAACGCCGTGATATGGGGGAGGTATTAGAGGATGGAAGACTCTTTTAGAGGTGCATGTTTCCCACACGTGGTCTCACACGGGCTCTGCATGTGGCTGGGTTTGTCACCTCTGAATACCTCCTGTGGCCATTCAAACCTGTGTCAGGGCTTGCCAGGAAATGCTTGTAATCATGGACATGTTCCCCTCCTACAGGGCTGTGCTGTTCTGCCCGCACAGGGAACTTCCAGAAGCAAAGGCAAACAGCCAGAAACTGCTCCCTGAGCAGCAGACAGGGCACATGGTGCACATCCCAGTGACTGGAGTCACTCGAGTCCCAAATATTTCTGCACTGTGTTATGTGAGCCCCAAACCTCAGCCTCACCCCTTCAAACACTCCAAAGTGTCTCACTTTCCATTTGCTGTCATTTACCATCATTTCCCAGCAATGCAGCCCTTGGTGAGCATATTCCTGGTCAGCTGCAGGACCCTGCTGTCTCTTTCCAGGATTAAGTTGTTTATCTTCTTACATGGGCCTTCTGGAAAGCTACGATCCTGTTTATGTCACAGTGTTGCCGTGTTCCAGAAACATTAAAGCCTGAAAAAAATAGTGGAGCACCATCTGGAAGAATGGGGACATTTGCTGAAGCAGAGAGGTGACCAAGAGCCAAAGGCCCTCTCTGTTGAGCAATGGCTTGGCTTGGTTCTCCAGCTCACTGTCAGCTGAGGGATGCTCAGCACAGGAAAGACACAAGAGCCTCCTAAAGCCAAATTGGGCAGTTATGTACTTACCAGGAATTTGGGAAGGAGGAGCACGGGGAACCTCATAGGGCACATTCTTTTTGCAAATGAAAGAACTTGGTCTTTAATAGTACTACAAAATCTTGGGGGGTTATTTGCAAATTTTCATACAAAAATGACTTTGTATTCGGAAATGTTAACGCCTGACTTTCAGCCGCTGAAAAGATGCGAAGGAAATGGAAATCTAAACGAGTAGCATATGCCATGCTCTTGGCTCCACCAACAAAAATATTTGGCTTCCACTTGCAGCTACCCCAATCAAAAAGAAGTTTGGGTTGCAGGAATGTAAGTCAAAGTGAATGTTAAATTTACATTAGACATTTGTTAATTAGCCAGCAAATGAATCACCCTCATGGACTGGCATGGTCCACACAATTTAAACCAAACACTGTTGTGTCAAGTTTAACTGTTGCCTTGGAACTGACTAAGCAAAAACATTCCAAAATGGAATTATTAATAAGATTTTCTTATATTATTAAAAACATCAAGATTAAAATACCACAGTGGATATTTACAGGCAGGGAAGTAGGAGGGAGACTCACTAGGTGTTTATTAAATCCATTTCCACATATACATCCAGCCTTAGTGTGCTCTCCATTCCCCTGCAAGCAAAAGCCCTCTTTTATCTGGAATTTATCCCTGTGAGTATCTCTTCAATTATTACACCCTGGTCAGTATGATTTGTTGGCTTAATCAATATTCAGGTTAAACACTAATTTCTTTTAGGAAGAAGGAACTCTGTCACCCTTCTTGATGTGTTGTGCAAATGCATTAAGGGACCAAAATATTTTCCTAGGATGTTAAAGGAACATTCCTGAGACTGTGCCTCAATGGGTAGTTGAGTATTGCTTGGAGCTGGAAGGGTGGTAGCATGCACAAATCTTGGCTGCGGCATCTTCCTCTTCCTCCTGAAGTTGCTGACACCTTAGAAATGCCTTTGGGAGGACTAAGGAATCACTGTGGCCTCTTTTCCTGATCCCACATGGCTTCTCCACTGGGTTTTCTCCCCACTGAACAGCCAAACCACCCAAACAAAGCTACCAGGGTTTTGGTTTTACTATTGACACAGGGAGCCTGGTAAACTTTCTTGTACACCAACATCTGAGACTCAAGTGCCCCAAGACCTTCAGAAAAGGATATAATTTTTTTTTCACTTCCTTTGAGCCTAGGCCAAAAGCCAAAGTCATAAATGGAAACAGTTATTCTGGGCTCAATATCACCTTTTGTGCAATGACAAAAATAAAGTGTTGTTGAACTGTTTGGCATGACTGCCCGAGCATATGACAAGAAGCTAATTACATTTGAAGCCAAGTCCACTTGAGAAAACAAGAATTCAACTTACAGGAACTCATATTTTGCCAGTTTTTCTGCTCCAAATGCATATTTTCTTCCGTTTTTCCTCTCTCTTGTGACATCCTTTCCTTCTTTTTTTTAAATTCTAATACACAGTTTGCAGCTGAACTTGCAGTCTCTACTGTTCCCCTCTCAGTCTCGCTCACCCCACGTGATAACCAGAGCTGAACTCTTTTTCCACCATCACACAGAACATTTAATCACTCAACACATTTGTTTGCAGCTGTCTTCCATCACCAAGCCCTCACCCTGCTGGCTCCTCAGAGCAGAAGGAAAATTTAATTTTCCACTAATGAAGGTATAAAGCAGGTAATTTTTTTGTCCTTTGGTCCCCAGAAAATTTTGCTTTATTTTACTGGAAAACAAAAAATTCAGCGAAATGCTCGGGTTGTTAGTTTTGCTTGTAAGGTGGGTGATCAAATGAGGCTCTTCAGGGAAGGAGCAAATTTCAGATTTTTAAGCAAGTTTGGCCAAATCAAACAGGGACCTCATAACACAAGTTGGTCATTCCTATAGATGTGTAGTTCTTCCAGGGTAGGTACATCTACTGATTTATTATTATATGGCTTCTTCTGCTGCTCCCCTCAAACCATTCCCTTGTTTGCTTATCCATATAAATGCTAAAGAAAAAAAAACCACAACAACATCAACGACAACAAAACAAACCCAAACAAAACCCCAAGAAATGAACAGCCAACCAAATCTGACTCTGAGGTTTGCAAAAAGATTTGCTTTAAGTGATGTCCCCAAGTCTGAGACTGCAAACACAGTGAAATTTGCTTTGCACCTGATATTTGGGAGGCATTTTCCTTTTTTCTCCCTCACTCTTCAGCTCTTGCTTCTAATGTCAAACACAGGCAGTAGCTTTGAAGCTTTTCCAAATGAAAACACCAGAAGAGTCCTGGTTTTCCAGACAGGCTGCCAACTCCAGCAATCATTAATTTTATGCGCTAATTTTAAAGTTGATTGGTTTTGTGTATTCGCCTTCAAAGGCAACCCTCGTGAAAAACCTAAAATATACTTTAAAAGCTAGAAAATAATTTTGTTAGAATGTCTTTTCTTGCAAAAAGTGTCATTATTTTTATTTTAAGGAACAAAAGTTTCCTTCCTATAGCTTGCATAAATGTTGCTGAAGATTTCCATACCAAATATTTGGTTTATTCCAAAGAAGTCTTTAAAAAAATTAAAAGAGTTAAATAAATCAGACTAAAAGTGTTTACATTCATTACACTGGTGGCACTATGGATGTTATTAGTGAAGTGTGCATGTAACATATGTGCAGAGCAATTATGTTTTTCAGTTACAAAACACCATTCATTAGATTAAATAAAATGACAGAGATTTTGGTCTGGTTCTGCCCTCAGATATTACACAGTCACTTGACTGGAGTACAATTTTGACTGTTTTCCCAGCTCATCAGTACATTAAAACCAGCTGTGGGTCTCGATAAATTGTTTCAGCAGAACCCACTGAAAATATTTGCATTTTCCTTCCTCCCAGCCCAACAAATGAATCTTTGAGGTCATTATGGTAGTTTTAATTACAATTTGGTAGGGATGTCCTTCACAGAAAATGGTAGTACCATAAACAATATGTTTCTTCTGTCATATTAGATTTCTTTATTTCAATTGTAAAGTCACAAAACCATGTGCTTCCCATTTTAGCTCCTGGACCCCCTGCTAAATTTATACACATGAAGGAGTGGTAGTGCAGGGAGAGCAGCAGCCAGGAGTGTCCAAGGCCTTATTCCTGCTTGTGAAAACATGTTTATTCATTCTGCAAGTGAAAAGAGGAAAGAAAAAAAATGGGGGGGGGGGGGGCGGGTGGGGAGAGGGGGAGGGGAAAAAAAAAGAAAACCAAAGCAGAACTCAACAAACTGGGAGCAAAATCAGGCGGGTGTCAAGACAGAGCCCCAGAGTGATAGAGGTTTGTAAATGTATAACAACTGCATTAGCTGCGATCCTCATACATGGCTCTAAAGTGAAACCAGCTGCCAGCGCCTGGCTCCCACCGCCTCGCGGCAGAGGCTCTGGGACACGTCACAGAAAAGTTCCCCAGCGCTGCAAACAATTAGCCTGGTTTCTTATTTGTTCCATTTTATCAAAGCCTCCAGGCTGGAGGAGAGAAAAGAGAGGAAAAGAGAAATTTGAAGGAAAAAAGGAATAAAATAGTTAAAAAGGGCATCACTTGGGTTTAGTTAAATCCAAGAAGGGGCCTCCGTATCTCACTCTCACATCTCTCTGCTAGGGAAAATTTAAGTCCCTCTTCAATCTGCAGTAGCATTTAGGCTGTATTTTAATGGAGCCCTTAAGCAAGTGCCTAATTTTAAGCACCTGATTTATTCTATTCACTGCAGGCTGAGTCTGCCAGCAGATGATGCAAAATGTAGATAAACACTGACTTGACTTAACTCAATAACTCTCAAACAATTCAGTGTCCATAATATAAAGATGTCATTGTACTAGTTTATTGTTTCTACCACATGTTTCGGCACCCTGGACACAACCAAGCAGTTTAAGTGCTGCCGGGATAGGCCTTTCCCATTAGGAGAACACTGGAAAAACATATTGACAAACAACTGTCTTCAACAAAGCCCAAGCATTCCCTTTGACAATGTGCATTGCATTTGTAAGATAAATTTTGGCTGGAAAAGGGGCATTTTGGCCAGGAATTAAGTATGTTTGTGAAAGAAAAGTTCCTCTGGAAACCCATGCAGTTGGGTTTGCACTGAGGAGCTCACACCATTGGCTTGCCCTCGTACTGATTCCATATAGCTTCACACAAACACTTTAATTAGCTCATCATGGACTGAAAACCATATAATAAGGGAGGCATTTGTATCTGCCCCACCATGAAATGTCACTTGCGATAATGAATTTCATGTCTGTCTGATTAAGAGTTTATGGGACCAAATTTAAGTTTGGGAAAGATCTCAAAATGTCAAATTTCTCGGAGGGCAAACAAGTTTGTGAAAATCAGAGACAGAAATGAACCAAGGTAGTGGAAATTCCAATTGAAAATGTTAGACTGGTTCCCTGTCTTTTGTTGACAGTTGGATTTTGGAAAAGAACAATTAGTGTAATAGGTTCTGGGAGCTACTGAGCCAGAAACTGAGAAAAATGGAAACCAAGAGAAACAGCTGAAATATCTTCTCATTCTTATTTAGATTGTGGTTGGAGCAGCTGAATGGCTGTTTTTTCTGGTCCACTTGTGTAATACTGAAAACTGGGGAGGGAAGGAATTGTCCCAAGTCGACCTCATGGAACAAAGGGGGAAAACCGTGGGACAAAAAAAAAAGAAGGGGGAAAAAAAAGATTTTCTTTGGAGAACTGAGAAGTGTGCAGCATATTCTGTTGAGATGAATTGATGGCTCTGCTCAACTCAAAATTAGATTATTTTCTTTACAGACTGTTTTTAGAGCAAAGGCAGGAGAGATACACTTGGTTGTATTAGGAAAATTGAAGGATATTCCAGGAAAAAAAAAAAAATCAACTTTGGATTGAAAAGCAGAATTTTTCAGAGGACTTTTTTAAAAGCTGTTTCAAATAAAATGGAAAAAGAGAAAGCTTTGTGATGCAAACTTGTTGAAATTCAGCTGCGTTTTTTTTTGTCAATTCTGTTTTCACAGGTTAAAAATTAAGGCAGTTGGCATAGCTTTGAAAAACAACCAAATCAACCTCTTTTGAAGGGAAAAAAGGAGAAAGCACTGTATCACACTTAGGGTGGGTGGAGGAGTCTAAGCCCCAACACATCATGGCAGAGCCCAACTGCCACACTCAGCCTAGGCCAGATTTTTCCAGGAGTTGGGATCAGCCCCAAGGCACAGAGACCTTCCACCTGCAAACGTGGGATTTGAGGTCTGTGGAGATCCTGTGCCAGCAAGAGCACAATGCCACCGGTCAAAGCAGAAGAAATATCCATGGGGTCCTGCAGTTGATGAGAAATGTAGGATTTGCAGGGTGGGGATGAGACCTGAGTGAGATCAGTCATCAGATCCCTTCAAAGGGCCAGGAGAAGAAAGGCAGACATAAACCCATTCCAACGAGCCAGGTGCTGGTGCCACAATGCCAACCAATGACTACATCCACCTCTTGAAGCATGGAGATTTGTTACCTGCCAAGTTGATTGATGCCTGCACTCTCAGTTCAGGGGCCTAGGCATATTTAGACTATAAAGCCATTTCAAACCATCCAGGCCCCAAGAGTATTACTTTGGGATGTGCTATACCTTTCTAGTATTGGCTTCCTATAGGACAGGATTGTTCCATTGTGGGGATGGGTATCCAAAAGACACCATTTACTCTAAGGAGTCAGTAGATTGACAGTGCTGAGCTGATGGATCTGTGTCAACAGGAGGCTTCCCAAAATGGAGATATCCTGCAAACGATAGCATTTAGTTTTCAGTGTTTAATCTAGACTAGTAATCAACAAGTTAGCATAGGATCCAGTTAAGAAGGACTCACAGTCTGAGTCCTTGATGGTTTCACCCCTTGGGAGACCAGCTTAGCACTCTCCTGTACTTCTATAGCCCCATAGAAAGGCTGGAAACACAGCAAAAGGTTCACCATCCTGACAGTATTTGACTTGCAGGTCTTTTGCAACACCCTCCAAGATGATGCCCACATAACTCAGACCCACTCACCTGTACCTTATTGTAGGGCTAAGACACCCCTATGATCTGCTTCATATACAGACCCCATGGGAGCTGATAACTTGGTGTCAGATCAAGAGTTTAGGAGCTTAATTCAAATGAAAAAAGGTACCCAAATTCTTTTAAAAAATGAATTTTCTTGAAGAAGTTCAAAAAGTCCCGTTGGTGCTTTATTGAACAAGCAGATGGAGTTCCTCATCAAGCACTAATGTGGGCAGTGCTGGAAAAACCCTACAGGAGAGGGCAGAGTCCTCCCCTCTGCAGAAACCCCAGCTGACTTCAAGGGCACTAAAAATATCTTTTGTGGCATGAAGAGAGGAATATGATCATCCCCTAATACTTCACTCCTGACTAAAAGGAATTACTTTATGTTTCCAAATGGTGGTTCCCCCTTGAGCTGCTAAAATTTTATCAGACAACAGCGTTAAGAAGGGTCTGTAGATAACACCAGGGACATAACAGTGGGGTCACCCCTCCCTGCAGCTGCTGCTGTCCCCTGATCTGGGCCATCTGCTCTCTGCTCTCAGGACACCTGTAACTTCAACCCTCGATGCTGAAATGGGGGTTGCTTCAAAAAGGGGCTTTTCACAGTGGAGAAGTGCCAAACCAAGACCTTCACAGCATTAACAAATGGAGAATTCAGCCACTTTCTGGTTCTCACGGTGGGGTTAGACACAGCTGTGCTCAAGCTGGATCTTGGGCCAAGGGCTTTAAAGCTGTTTAGCCTTCCTGCATCTTTGAAAAGGTTGTCAAGGCATTCTGTGAAACAGCTGAAAAGATTTATTAAATTCTGCAGAAAGCTCCAGAATTTCAAACAGGCTATTTTGTGTGTATGAAATGGTTCTGTCACTGATTTCCCCTGCACTCAATCCCAGCTGACAGCACCAAGGTCTAACATGAGGAGATGAATTTACTGGTTGCACTGAAATCATCCTTCAGGGCACCCATTGCCAGTTCAGTTGTACATCTATTCTCCCTTGACTACAGCTCTAAAACATAAACCCAGCCAACCATCCTGATTGTCCAGGTGTCTTATGAGGTCATCCTTTAACAGTTATGACATCATCATTTGGTGAAGCCCTGAGGCAAAGTTACTCACTCAGGACCGACTTTCTTCCTTCATTTGGAAGAGGGAGAGGCACAGAGCTGAGAAATCACAGCATCTTCCAAAAACAAGCAGTAGTGGTGGAGGAGACAGGGAAAGGGTACATTGGCTGAGGAGTAAAGGTCCGAGCATTGTTCCTCCTCCCTGCTTCAGCACCATGCTGGGAACAGCTGGTGCCATGTTTGGGAATTTACTGTTGGATCAGCTTCTACTCCCTCTCCCCAGCTGTGCAGAGGTCCACATAAG
Source organism: Platyrinchus mystaceus (assembly GCA_035041135.1). Lineage (NCBI taxonomy): Eukaryota > Metazoa > Chordata > Aves > Passeriformes > Tyrannidae > Platyrinchus > Platyrinchus mystaceus. The sequence goes on from JAWWLV010000005.1 coordinate 4,648,152, forward strand.
ACCCCCGGCTGGTGCAGAGCAACATGTGCCAAGCCAGGAAATGTCCCAAATGCTTGGCTACACACTCTCCATTATATTTGCCTCACCTCACCACTACAGCATCTTTGCCCTTTGGCAGCATTTCCATGGACAGGAAGATTTCCATGGACATCTTTGCTCCAACTCTTAGAAGACCAAAGCCCAGTAAGGCCAAAGACTGAAGGTGCAAACTACATACACAGAGTTCCCCCTGCTCCAGCAGGAATTGAAGGCAGATTCCTACAGCTGCAAAACAAGGGAATCTAAGTTGTGTGTATAGCTTGAGAGAAGGGACTATAAAAAAATTAAGCATTAAATATTCTTAATAAAGGCAGTCTGGGCTCACTGTGTTCTGTTTTTGTTATGTTTTTCCCCTGTTTTATGCTGCTTTAACCTTCAGTTGTTGCTGTTGGAATCCTTTTTGCACTGTTCCACTTGTCATTCTTCTTATTTTTATTAGAGACACTTTGGCAGAAGACTTATCAAAATGCGCTGAGCTTGTCAACAAACGTCATTAGCAACGAGTTGAGGCAGACAGCGTAAGCAGGGAAAGGGCATGGGAAAATATGCAATATAAAATAATTTTATCTGTCGAAGAAATGCAGCAGAATAATAATGGCAAAAGCCTTGCTGTAAATTATTTTTGCTGTTATAGAACTAAGTTCCCACTGTTAAGTGATTTCTAGCCAGGCCTCAAAAGGTCTGTACAAGGTACCAGATGATCTTCTGGAAGAAAATGGTATTGTTTCCTCAAAAAGAGGGTCTGGCCACTCTGTGTACAATGTAATCAGGGTGAGACATACTACCCTCCACATTGGATAACTTTAAAATCTTAAATGACAAACTACAGACTAGATCTCTGGAAATCAAAATCAGTCCCCTGGCAAAAATACAGCTGTACCAGTCTACGCCCAAATCATGCTTTCTTTTGGGCTAATATTACACACTGAGATATCCAAGAAGCCCACACATTCAGCTTTGTGCTGGGGTTCAATCTCAACATGCCATGCTGTTTGTTACAGGGCTAAGAAACTGTCCCTCTCTCCATCCTCCACTTTGAAGTTTCCTCAAAGACATTTGCTTACTTAAGCTCATGCAGGAGAAGGTGAAGTCTGACCCCACCATCCACAGGTGGTGTCCACTTTCATAAGGGTATGAGAAGAAAAATAAATCACTGCAAAATGAACGTAAGCGAAGCCCTACGGTGTGCTTACTGAATTAGGCGTGAGGTTACATTGCAGGTTGCACTGGGCTGTACAAGAAGGGTTGGAATTCAGTAGGCTTAGGTTAATCAAAATAAATCATAAGGTCAATGGTAAGGTGAAAGCTGAAAGGCATCCCACCCACCCACCACAGTTCATCAGCAGCAAGCAAGAAATCGCACTCCTGGTATCCCGAAGGACAGGGAAGACATATGAGCCCATAAGATTTAGTCCTGAATTGTGCTGATTACAGCTCTTTGGAGATCAGCTTCTGATAAGTGAATAGGTCAGGCTGCTCCTGGCCCAGGCTAATGGTCAAGGGATGTTATTTAACCTCATGTGCTTCCATGGGGCACTGGAGAGGATGGAGGGCTGCCATGGAGGATCACTGAGTGAGAGTGAGTACAGCAATAGGAACATAGGTGAAGCTCCAAGGAGGGGAAATGTCAGAGGCTGACCCTGGTGAGTCATTGTGCCAGGAGGAGGAGAGCACGTGGTAGCTCATAACACATCATAAACACTGCTGGCTGCAGCTCACAGGGAGGGACAGGGCAGGTCGGTGGTACAAAGCAGGGGAAACTTGGAAGAAAAAGGTGATTAAAATTTAAAACGTTTTTATTGATCACACCATTAATCTCTTCAATATGCCACTAGGTGTGATGGGCTCTAGAACGCTTGCTAAACCACACACAGGAACTCCAACATCTCAGATATGAAACTGAAGATATTTTCCCCCATGGGGCAGGGAACTGCCCTTCCATCGCTGCACAGCTTTGTGCAAGGAGCTTTCGAGTACGTATATGGAGCAGGGACACAAATGATTTTGCAAACCTGACTCACAGCCTTGCTGGACTCTAATGCCATTTCATTGGGCTGAACTGAGGCTGTGTGTCTTTCATAGCCTGTTTTGCCTCAGGAAGTATTTTTATGGCCAAAATAATATTTGCCATATGGGAAAACCCCACAGAAACTAATAGGAGTACAACCAGTAGAATTGGAGAGAAATGAAATAATCTATGGAAATGCTGTGTAATCTTTAAAATTTGATAGAGAATGGTCCCCTCTTGCAAATACTTTTCAAGACATTCTATAGAATTGCAGTGATGTAATTTGGTTTTAAATCCTATTCAAAAAGCTCCAAGGCCTAAGAATGGTTATTGTTTTCTTATTAAATTCTGTAAGACTTTTCCATAAGGAAAGAGCTGGTATTCTCATAATATCTCTACTATCCAAATCTGAGGGAATACAAGACCACTGGATTTAATTACATCAGGCACATAAGTGTCTTCCAACCCATTACATGTATCTATACACATGAAAACACTCATTCATAAAAATTAGGTGCCATTTGAATTGATAGAGTTGAACTCGCTCTGATGGGACCGGCTACTGAAACAACTGCGGTGACTGACATGCTTTTAAAGGTCACAGAAGGGAATGGGCTGGAAAGTTCTAATGAAATGCTTTTGGAGGTAGAAAAATACCAATGCATTGAGATGGAAACTGGAGGAACTTGGTGGGTTTGCTCTCATTTCTTTTGAAAAGAGCAATTTTTGGTCATGTACCAGAAAGGGAGTATGTGCTTGCCCCGGTTCAGAGCATCCTGCGGCCTGGCGTGGGGAGGCCAGCTGGGATGTGAAAGGCACAGACTTTGGAGCTGGGAATTGAGCCTAGGGAGCTGGCAGCCTGAATATTTCCCTCACCAGGGGACTGTAAGGTATTTGTTCTCCTCCTTTCTCTCTCCCACTCATTCATTTCAAATGAGACCTATTGGTTCACAGTGAGATCGAGAGGGAAAAACAACCCTGCAATCACAAAGTGCCATTGTGAGGTGAAAAAACTGGATTTTACCCAGCTCTGCTCCAAAAAAAATTAAGGGAAGAGGTGAGAGTGGCTGCCTGAAGCCTGTCCATGGGTCAGGAGGGGACTATGTGCTGGTGGAACATGTCTGGGATTCCTCCGCCGTGATGCTGAACTGGCCCTGGCAATTGCAGCCAGGGGGAAGTTGCTCAATGTTGTGAAACACAGAAGGAAAAAAGTTATATTAAGGTAATAAATGAAAGTAAAAGTGCTCTCTGTCAGGGGCCTGAGAGCAGGGGAAATCTCAGTGTGTGGTAGACCAGTGCAAAATGCATCTTGGCATAATTCTCTGCATTGGAGGAAAAAGGACATAAATAGATGCAAAAAAATCTTATGGCTGGCTAGTAGAGTATGCATGTACATGTCATTAAGGAGCTCCATTCCCTGATTTAGTGAAGTACTTCAGTGTATGTTTAATTTTCAGCATGTTAGTGATGAACTGGGTCATAGAGCACTAATGAAAATGACTGGTGTTGATCTAAAAATTATGAAAAATAAACAAGAAAGAAAGATATGTATTTCTCTTTATTATTTCTTGGGAACATTATTGTTAAAAAATAAAAAGCACTTAGATATTCTTTAAACAAACTTTCAAATTTAGATTTCTACTAAACTCAACTACTCTTCCCAAAGGAACGTAGAAAATAATCCTGCAAATTAGAGAATTTTCTTGGAAAATGCTTGTGTTTGCCTCTTTTTTTAAACACAAGTGTATGACTGGGGATCTCCTGGCAGGGGCCAGGGTCATATCAATATAGACCCTCTAAAGGGTAGAAAAAAACACACCTTATGTATGAAAAGACTCAGCACGAACCTTTCACATCTACCCCTGACATGTAGTGAAATTGCTTCAATTTGGCTTTTATTATTCAGTTCAAATGACGGTCCCTGAGGTGGACCAAATTTCAAACAAATCCTGGCTGTGTTTCAAGGGAGCACAAGCCACTTTATAGCTTCAGGTGCAAAGACTCCATGACTTTCTTTTTCATATAAATTTGACAAAGTTAGGATGTGACAATTTTAGTCACACTGCAGGACTCTTCTCAATCTCTGCCTGCTTCAAGGCCACCTCTCAGAGAAACTCACCCTGAGCCTTTAGGCTACCATGATTAATATTCTATTATTTTATTGGACATCAGGAAAGACCACGATTTAAAAATGAAGAGTATATCATCAAGGCAAAAGTTTTCCTTTAGTAATTGTGTTCAGCTGTCTTTTCAACAAAGGCAGCACAGGGAGAGGCAGTAATTTTGCTTTATCAGCCTAAATCTTAATTAAAAATATATAATAAATGCTTCTTGTTTTGGAACAGAGAGGGGCAAAAGAAAGCCAGAAGTTGTTTCTCTTTATCTGATAGCCGTCAGAAGTGAAAAATCGCAGTTTACATTCTGGATTTCATCACTTCTGTATAAAATCAACCTGCCATCATTGAGGCTGGCAGAGAAATGTCCTGCAGAAAACAAATGTTCAGCTGGGGAGGTCTCAGCCTCTCTGCTGACCCTCTCATGGGACAGGAAATGCTGTTATACATAGGACAAGCTGCTCTGCAGACACTGTGGAACCTTGCAAATCAGACTGCCCTGTTCTTTGAGAGGATGCTAAACGATTTTTTCTCCCAAACTTGAAAAACTGGGCCACGTTCAGGGCTGAGCAGGGCTCCTCAGTGGTCTACAAGTCCATCAGCCCTGAGGACACCTGGAAATGTTGGAGCAGCCAAACATATTTGTTAGCCTGGGGAGTCTGGTGCAAAGTGCAAACGCACTTTGGTTTCCCCCTGCCATGAATGACCTCCTGAGAGGCAGCAGTTGCCTGGGATCCGCTCCTGCTGGCAGAGCATGCCACAGGTGGTACCATCTGTGCCACCAACTCCAACCCAAACAGCTCATTCCCAGCTGCAGGGAAGGGCCGGGAATGTGATAGTGACTCCCAGGCGGGGTGGAGGGTGGCTCACACACTGGCTCCCTTGTGGAGGAGGAACGGTCAGTAATTAGCACCTGTAGGCAACTCCCAGCCCTGGCAATAAACACAAATATGTCTCCTGGCATGGCCTTCTAGGAAAATATAAGCTGAAAAAGGCCCCTGTGCCAGAGACATTCCACTGTGTGTGTCCCACTGCCGCACACCAGCTGCTCGCTGTGGGTGCGTGTGCTGCAGGACCAGCAAACTGAGCCTGCTGTATCAGGAGGAAGGAGAATCTTTTCCCTTCAGCTGTTTTCACATATTTAATAGCACTTATGGACTTCAGAGGTACTCTCATCTCCAGATTTTCAATCATGACTGAAGGAAAGATGTGACCCTAAATGGATTTACACTATGATTTTTTGTAATGTATGTTTAATTTGTCCAGCTACTTCAGTAAGGGGCTGACCAGAGGTCCACAAGTGTCATGCACACCTTTCCACCTCCCTCTCACCTTCTGCCATTCAAAATCACTCATATTGCTGCAATCCAGATGTTATGGCAGGAGGAGCAACAGATGTGCAGCTGCAAAAAAAAAGATGGTACCAGTCTGAGACATTAAAAGAAACCTCTCATAATTGGTATGGAATCTTCTCTGATGCCCAGAAACCACCAGTTTGTGGGATTTAGGAAAGACCTTGACCATAAGAAATGTCATCACAGTGGACAGTCCAGGAATAAAGGGCAAGTGGTTGCTTTGGTGAGGAAAACCCATCACACTCTATACCCATAGGGACATTTAAGAGGTGGTGGCCATCACCAGGCTCCACTCATCCCAACAAGGGGGTCTGTCAGAGGGGCTGGTGCTGCCACCAGCACAGCTGCAGGCACACTAGGCCCAAAGACAATAAACAAAAGGACTTTGCTCTCAGAGCCAGGACTGGGCACAGGGTTATGTGATTTTTGGAAGCCTTGCAGAAAGTTGTGTGTGACAGATGGAATTAAAAATCCCTTCACGTTGCACAGACGCCCTGGCGCTACGAGGCAGCTCTTGCTAAGCACTCTGCTAGGTAGCTACCTGCTGTGCTGAGAGATCTAATCAGAGCCTAACATCTCCAAAGGAAACAGCACTGAACAGTTCCATTGTTTAAATTTTTTTGCTCTGGGCTCACAAAATCCTGGTGCTCACTCTCTCGAGTGTGAAAACTGAATATAAAGCAAGTCAGACTCAGCTGTGGCTTAGCAGGCAGCGTGAGCTGCCCATCAGTGGTGGACTTGCATATAAACCACTTGGCAGAGCTTCCAGGACAAGTCAATTCCTGGAAGGAGAAGCAGCTGATAGGTATGAAACACACTGTTCTTGTACCAATAAGCACTAAGGCCAAATGTCTGCCTGTCAGGTAAGTCATAAAGCATTGACTACAGAAAAGCCTTCTGCTTCTGAGCAGTCACACCTGAACCCTTGCTTTGCTGAAATTCATCTCCTTGATCAAAATACGCTCTGGGGCTCAGCAGCTGAGATGTCCCGTGGCACAGTGGCCATTGGTCACAGTTTAGCTGAAATTCCTGCTTGCCTTCCTGCTGTGCCAGTTTGGACCCCAGTTTTACCTTCAACTGGCCTGGGTAAGGGACTGCCTCCTGCCATGGATTTTCCCAAACAAAAAGAGCATTTGTATTCTTTCCACCAGTGTGACTTTTGGTTTAGATTCAGGGGGAAAAGCAAACTTTTCCTAACAGGGGCAAAGAGCATGTCACCTCCATAACGTGCTACATAAACAGAATTTTCCTTCTGGCAAGCAAGACCCACCTGAAATACAGAGGAACAATGCTGAGCAAACACACTTAAGAGGTGTGATGGAGCTACTGAGGGCTGCCCAGTAGGCAATGCCTACACTCCAGTGACTCCCTCATCTGCTTTAACAACCAGAGAAATCCACGTGGACACGCAGGTGTTGGCTCAAGCTGTGGCCATGCACCTGCTCTAATTTCTGGATGTTCAGAGGATATTCCTCAGCACTGCTTCTTTGATATAATATGGGTACAAAAAGAAAGTTTTAACACTAATTCTTCCCACTGTGACTTCTTTTTCTTTCATTGTCCTTATTACCCGGGATGGAGTTAGTTTGATTTAGGCTCTTATGTTCAATAGCTTTATCAAGCTCAGAGCTGGCAAGAAAAATACTCTGAAGAATAAATACGTTGCTAAAGAAACTATAGGAAACATCATGTTGTCCTGAGTCCAGCAAAATAACAGGAGCAGTGCAGTTTTAGCATGCTGAGTTTAATTTAAACTATTTGGTACTTTGGAATCAGATAAATTTGGGTGAATATGGAACTGGCCTGAGGATCTGAGATGGCAAATTTCCTAAATAAAGAATGATGACCTTAATGGTTTATAAAAACCTCCAATGTACTTTTATATCTTCTCTTTTTCACTTATTGCTGTGATTAATGTTGTGTCATTGCTGTGGTCCAGATAATAACCACATCAGAAGGACATCCTTTATTCATTTACAGATAGACATGACCCATGAAGCTTCTGAGAAAACATCTCTGGGTCACAGTCAGTTTTCTCCCATACTGCCAGCACAAGCATCTTCCCCCTGCCAAGGAAGGATTGCTTTCCCAGGAATGGGGTGACTGCCTCAGTGACCATCATGACTCTGCAGATGTTTTATGCCATAGTCCATGGTCTATCCAGAATGATGCAAAGGCACAAAAAAGGCAACCAGCCCTGCTGCTCACAGAGAACTCAATGCTAATTCATGATTCCACCTGGGCTGAAGACTTAAATTTCATTATGTGCTTTATAAACTTCAGAGTTTTAGAAATAACATATAATATTACTGGCTCAGAATGAATTTCCATCTAAAGGCAAAGTTCTGAAAGGGATATATTAAAACCAAGGAAATTCTGCTTCAAAAGCTCCACGCACTTCTGAACATAATATCCCAAAGTCATGTACCAAAGTTAAAATTTGATAAAAACTGGAAATTACTTGGCATCTCAGCATATTTGGAGATACTGAGTAATAAAATGGATAAGACCTGTGCCAAGAATAAGATGAATTTTCACCATTTGTTTAAATATTTAAACTGTACAGAATGAGAAAGGCCTGCTCAATATTTTTAAATGTGACTGGGTGATAGTGGTGTTAGTTTATATGTCTCTATCTCTTTCTCCATATTTTTTTTCTCTGAGTTCAGTGTAGTTGACTGAGACCTCAACTCCTGCTAAAATCAAGGTTTAAGTGTACAGCCAGAAACATTTAAATAGAAGACAATTTTAACTGTTTTTTTGAGTCTGTCAACCATCAGAAATCTTTCTTATTATCAAGTTCAGAAGAGATTTGTTATTTTTAAGACATTAGGTGTTATACCCTTCTGTTCTTATCCACAACTCAACAGGCAATTGCTTCTTTCACCAGTACAACCAAGAGAATCCTTTATGCAATTCACTCCTCAGAATACAATTGCTTTAAGATCTGTCTTTTGGCGTGGGTTTTTGTTTGTTTGTTTGTTTGTTTTTTGCTGCTGTGTTGGTTTTTTCATGTCCAGTCCTCTCTAGGGTGATAAATACCCAAGATGACCAGTACAGGTTATTGAAAACAGAACGAGATAAATGCGAACAGGGAGAAAAATATGTTTGCTTGTGGTTGTTATTGAGGGGGGCCCTGCAACTGGAAGAATAAACATTGGTTGACTTTGTTCTAAAGGCCACAAAGAAAGAAACACGATGCTGATTTTTCATAAAGCCTGCAAACTGCATTATCTGAAATAAAAAGTTCTGCCTGAAACAAAATAGGGTTTCTTTGGAAATGACTGCTGAAAATTAGATGCTAAGAAGATGTCAATTAGATGTGTGGGGCAAGGTCTTTTCCTAAGGCCACTTCAGCTAATAAAGGCAACCATGTATTTTAATTCCCACCCTGGGGAAAGGAAAAAACATATTTGGCTCATCAGCATGCAATAAGAGTAATTACTGAGTTAGAAATAGGTGTGGCAGGGGAACAAAACAGTGGGCTGACAGAAGGATTTGTACATCAGGAATATAGATAACTTGGAGAAATCTGGGGGTTTACCAATGATTTTGAAACACACTATGCAAAAATAATTATGTTCCTACTCTGTCAGTTAACCCAGAGGTGTACACACATCAGGCAGACCTCTAATCCAATTTTCAGAGGCAGGTTGAAGGAGGAAACTTGATTCCCTGGTCAGAGGAGCAGTCTGGGGTGTGACCAGTCTTGGCAGAGCCCAGTTACCTCTTCCTCCTTGGATCTTGGACATGGTTGTGTTATTCAGATCCTTAATAGCTCAGTTTGGTTTTATCTGTAAAGGAAGTGAATTCTATTTAGGTGTCACCTCTGTAGCACCTCACTGGTTTATAAAACACCTCTGATGAATAGATGTGAAGAATGGTTTCTAACAAGGAGCCTAAAACCTGAGAAGACAAAATAAGACAGTACTCAGAGCCTTAACACAGCTGCCAGCAGACTCACACGATGTTGCCCATCACTCAGGAGATTTTAGTCTTTGATTTTTTACATTACCATTCACAATCAACTGATCTAATGCAATCTCTTTCCTCTTCTGTGTTATTTGCAGTGACACTGAAGAGCCATTGGCATAAAAATCCACCTCCAATTTACTGCAGAAATGGAGACAGATGCATTTTATTAGGAGTTTGTACCGCTCTGCAGAAATGAGAAAATATTTATAGATAGTTCAGCTGATCTTTTAAAGTGGCATGATTTGATTGCCATTGAATAATTATTATGAAAACATTTGCAAGGTTTTTGTTACCTACCTTCCCCTCTCTTTAGAAGATGTCTTTCTGGAAAAGATTTTTTTAAAAAATGGGGCGTAATGTAATACATGGCTATAACATAGATTGTTAATTTTTAGTGTAGCTGAATCACAGCATGCTTTGATTGAGAGGAGCCAACACAAACATGCAAAATATGTGCCTCTTTGAACAGGATACACCACATCCTGCATTTGGTAGCCAAAGGTTCCAGTTTGCATCACAAATGTAGTCCAAGATCTCTCTCTCCTTGAAGTATGTACCTCTGAAAGTGCCAAATCTGCAAGACACACTGCCTTTTTTTTTTTTTTGTAATTTCTTTCTTTAATTCTTTCCCCTTTAAAAAAGAAAAAAAAAAAAGAAAAAGAAGAAAAAAAAAGGGTTTAATCATTTGCTTGTTTGGGTTTAGTAGAGACTCAGCAGGTGATTGAAAGAAAGAAGTTGTCAGGAGGGACTTTGATTAATCAGAGACTTGATCGTTTGATTAATCGTCCCAGAAAGAGCTGACTGCAGCAAAAGTGCCCCAGCCAACATGTAAACACATCGAAAGAACATTTTCAAAATACGTAAAGACAAATTGCAGTTCAAAGCTACTCTTGCTGGCCTGTTGATTTGACTGCTAGAAACAAAAGCCTTTCTGCCTGACTGATAGAAACCAGACGTTCCACGGGAGGAAACAATCGACTCCAGGTCCTTTCAAATTTTGAATAAAAAGAGCTTGACATTTTCTTTTTTAATTGAATTTTTTGTCTTCTCATTCTTGTTTACAGTAATAAATTATAGTCTTTAGTCTTTTTATAAGGAAAGTTAAGTTTCCTCTCATTTTCAAGCAATTTATAACACATGTGTAACCTTCAGTTACACAGAAAGTCCCAGCAAAGCATAAATTATCTCAGTGAGGTAGCAAACAAAACATCAAGCTATGCATCACCCAACCATCATCACATTTTACCTGCCACTTAATGGTACTCAGTAGGAAACCCTGCATTGGAAAAATACTCCAAATTGCCTAGCAATCACTTCATGTAGGGGGAAAAAAATGAGATTTGAGAATTCAGATGACTCCCAAGCTAGTGGAGGTCATAAAAACTCCTTCTTGTCATGGAAGCACATGGTGAGCTGGCTGCATGGTGCACATAAGCCCTTGACAATGTTTCTTCTCAAGTTCAGGAAAGGCTAAGACCAGTCCTTGAGCACAGTGCTTGAGGAAAGCCAGTAAAAAGCAGAATTAGTATTTTGCAGGAAATTTGGGGAGGGAAGGAAACAGTTTCCTTTCCAAAAATAAAACTTTCCTACAGATTGTGCAAAACAGAGAATGTGGGGAGAAAACTGAATGTTTCCAACGTTGAAGCCAAAACCAATGGGTTTGGTCTTCAACCCACACTACCTGGGGAAATCCCTGATTTGCGGGTGCCGCACCCTCACTGGGCTGCCTGTGCAGGAGCTCAGGCATGGAAACACGGTACCCCAGCATCCTTCAGAATCCAATGACTGTAAATGGCTGAAGCACTGCTTTGATCACAGGGCTCAGCCGAGGGAGAATCATGTCACGTTTTCCTGTCATCGGCAACATGAGAAATAATCTTAAGGAAAAGATTGGTTCAAGTCAAATCAAAATGTAGACTACTTTGCTTTTTCCATGCACACCTGCAACATCCCAGGCCCATCACCAGCAGCCCAGCAACAATTCTGAATCAACTGAAAGCATTTGGCCGTGAAAGGAACAGATTCTGACTGAATGAGGTATGTTTTTCAGCCCCCCCAAAAAAACTAATTTAGCATCTGTTTTAAAATATATATGAATTGTGAGACCAAACAGAACAATGAAAGTTAAAATAATTCCTGTGCAAAATTCTAAATAAATACTTTGATACTTCCAAAGTGTTTCATTTTCCAAAATTCTGAAATATTACATTTTGCCTTTTACATTCCTTCTTGTGGCCACCAACCATCATTTTGAGGTCCAAACCCTGATTTTGAAGTAGAGTTTGTCATTCTCAAGATGTAATTTTAATACATTTACTATTTCTGCGGCAAGGGTCACAGCTACTTGTTTCTCATTTCAGCATAGCAAATGGGGTATGAGCCGAGAAAATTGTCTTGAAAGTGCAAGAGCACAGTAGAGAAATTTTGGTGAAAGCATTTAGAAAAATCTGTGTAAACAATTTGGAAAGAGTCCAAGCTTTGATAGTCCAATTGCTTATTAATATTTGCTGAAATATAAATAGGCAAAACCCTCTATTCCCAAATACTTTGCTAACAAAAAAGGAGACACACTAAAACATATCGGATGCTTTTGTAGTAATTGTTTTGGAATATATATTTTTGCTTTGGTTTGCTTTATTTTGCTGTATCTTATCTTCAGCATGTTTTATCATTAATTAACCCCTCCTTGTCAAAGACCTTGGATGTCAACCCTGAATTCTAGCAAAGCACCACAGAGAGCTAAAATTACCAGCATCTCCTCCCTTCACCTACAGAGCCAAGAGATGAAGATCTACATTATCTCTTACAACTTCCTTAGTGGCAGCAGGAATCCAAAGGCTATTCCTCCCCTCTTGTATATATAAATTGTAAGTCCTTTGTATTCCTTCTCATTCCCTGTCCAGCCGTATTTTAATTAATGAAATAAAAGACCATCTACTAAAATAAACCAGATTTAATGAGGGAAGAAAGTCAAAACAAACAGGCACCGTTTACTTCCTTTGCACTGATTTGCCAAGAAATGAGCTCCACATTCAGCATTATCGATTCCTGTCAGCAATATTAACCTCTCAGCAGCATGAAGAGTAGCATCTGGATTGAAAGAACGATGGAGACAGGAATGCAGTGAAATGAAGGCAATGTGATATTTCTGCACGCCCTGGTGGATGTCCTCATCCCCACAGGTATATCCTGTCGATCAATCCTGCAGGTGGAAAAGTCTAACATTTGGCTGTGGCTCTCTGTGGAGAGGGGATGGGCACTGCCATGTGCCTGGTGTGTCCTCCAGAAAGGGTTCCTCCCAGCCACCTCTGTAGTTCCTGGCTCCTAACATTGAAGGATGTGATACCATATCATCAGAAGTTATTTCAGCTGTCATCTACTGCTGATCACCCTTTTAGTGTGAAAGAGCTTGGATTTGGTGGCCATCACAGCAAAATATGCCAGCTGTTCATGTGATTGAGTTTGTAAGGAAAGGTGGCATCACACTGCCTGCAGAGCAGGTGAAAGAAGGCAGAAACATCTGTCTAATCTGAGAATCATCTTCACTGGTTACAACTCTGCCCACAAACACCTCCAGCCTTTTGGAATATCTTATGTGAAAGATTTTGTTACTGAAGGAGCAGTTTTCCCAAATCCAAAAGGTTCAGTCCAAAAGCATCATTTTCAATCATTAGATCTTTTCATTCACAGAAAAGGATTTTAAAACAAAAACAAACTAGAGTCTACATAAGCTTTGGGTTTTGGAAAATGGAAGTGTTACAAGCTTTCCCCCCATTTCTTTAATTGTTGGCTGTTCCATTTTCATCCCTTCCCCACCTTCCTTTCACCACTGAATGCACTGACAGGCTGTTTGTCTGGTGGGATTGTCGTTTTCCTTTTCCTTTGACATCTTCACAGTATTTGTCTGACTTCTGCAACATGCAGGGCAGCCGTGAGAACCCCTGCAGGACCCACCTTTGGCTGTAGTACCACCCTGGGAAACAGAAGCAACTTGAAGATTTGTAATTTTTCTTCATAAAACCCTGTTTTCCTCCTTTTCAACTGGCTCTGCAACTATTATGTTCAGATTTTGCAACACTGTTGGATTTCAGCAGCGCCCTTTGTTATCCCCCTGCTTGCCGACAAACAAAGAGGGAACTGGATGGCTCCTGCAAGCCGGAGTGGGATGTTGGCTCCCCATCCACTGCTTCAGATCTGAAGCCGCTAACAATGAACAATGGTGACACACTGGCTCCCTGTTGCTTTTGTGCTCTATGTAGTGTGTGAATGGGGCCAAGGGCATGGACATGGCTCTGGGACAGGGTATTTTGGTTTCCTGCCTTTTTTGTCCAGCGCAGAGCAGAAGCCAGAGCATCCACAGGGGTATTCCCTTGCTACACTTGGTGGCATCTGCCCCTCAGGGGCTGTTTTGTCACTGAGAATAGACGGAGCATTAAACAGAGGCCAAGGAAGAGAGTGATGTGCTTATGTCCCATTAACTCCATCCCACATGACCAACTCCCTTCTGCTGACAAACAGCAGCTCAGTGCCACTCCTGCAGCATCTCAATCTCTGCACCTCATTCTCCAGGAGCCACAACTGATCAGAGAATGATCCTGGCCGCTGGCATGAATTTAGTGACCTCAGTGTTGCTTTTGGGAGTAAATATCCTGTCAGTCAAGCCACTGGCAGCTCCTCAGCATCCAAAAGGGTAGACAGGCATTACGGCAACAGACTTAGAGGTGGCCTTGTCACTTGGGGTTAAAAGCTATTGTCTGACCTAAAGTCTGAACATTTGCAGCCCTGTGGATAAACACAGGACTGCCCAGAGCCCAGGTTTAAATCCATGCTCACATGCAGAATAAATAAAGAATTAAATGTGGTGCATAAATAAATATAAATGTTAAGCGACGTGGAACCAAACACAGCCCTCTCTGTGTCCTCCCTCTGGAGGGGCCTCGGTGCAGGAGCCCCATCTCAGCTCCGTGCCAGGCTGCTGCAATCAAAGCCAAAACGCCAACATGCTCTTTTATCCCCTTTTTGTCAGATCTGGTCCCTAAATTCTCACTTTACGTGGATGACAGAGGTCAGCACAAATAGCACAGATCCAGGTGTCATGCGTTTGTGCAAGCGAAGCCAACTAGGACAGTTCTCTCATTTCATTAGTCCAAGGTGTTGGTAAAATCATTAAAAAAAAAATGCTGACTCTCTCACCCTGATTTTTTTTCCAGACTGTAAGACACACAGTGATTTCTCTGGGTTTCTTATCCCATATTCACAGAGATTTTTTTCTTCACTGTTCTTTTCTCATTTTCTTTTCCATTTTTCTTTTCACTCCCTTGAGACCCAGCCAGGGTGTCAGCTACAAATTTTATATATTTTTTAATTTATGTATAATATATAAAGATCATTTATATATATATATATAAAGATTCATATATATATATCTTTATATATATATATATATAAAGATTCATATATATATATATCTTTTCAGTAATGCCTTTCAAAAAGAAGTGTCCTCCCAAAAACTAAAACAAGTGAGGAACTAGACCAAATCATCTAACTCCAAAGACCTCTTAGTTCAGGCCTCCTTGTTCACTAGCAATCAGCAGAGCCTCAAGATGTTTTTCAACAGGGAGTTGGACCAAGCTGTTCCTGGGCTATACAGACACTGATCTCAGTTGTCTCAGCTGAGGATTTGGCACACAGGTCTGGTAGCCTTGGCCCCAGCCATCCCCTCATTGCCCTGTAGTGTAACACATCACCAACACGGTGTTTGCAGGGGAGCGACACGCTCCTAGGGCTGATTCCTAGCCATCCAAGTGATGTGAAACATGGCTCACACCCAAGTCTAGGCTAGAAAACTGGTACACAGAATGGTATTTCCAAATGATAAAGGGAGCTGGAGCTTAAGTTACTCTCTAATTCTGTGCAAATGTCACTCCCACACTCTGGTCATGGCACAGTTGTTCCCCAAAGACAATAGGGCTGAGGGTAGCCCTTCAACAAACTCTGCAAATGCCCCATGGCCAGGAGAGCCAGTTGTGCCTTTGGAGACATATCTGAGGGTCTCTGAAGTGATGGGAAAGCCATGCTGTCTCTGCTAGTCCCGCCACACTGCTCTAGTATCCCAAAATCCTCACCACACAGGCGCCACTGGGGGACCTCTTTAGTTTGCATGAAGACATTTGTGGATTTCAGCTGAGGAATTCTGGTTTTCAACCATTTGGAGGATAATTTTTGCAGCAATTAGCTATCAGATCTATCTCCAGTCCCCTAACTGCCCATGAATTTCACAGTGAGCAACACGAAAGCCATTAGTGGTCAGAGAGTCACAGAAGATTCAGAACACATTTCCTATTAAAAGAATTATTAACTAAGATTTTTTCATGGTGACATCCAAGCTCTACTAACTGCTTCCCAAGTACTCCAGAAGGGATTATGTCTGTTTGGAGGCAGTCTAATTTCAGAGGTGCAATATTTCACAGTTAGGACAGGGATTTTTGGATCTTCTACCTACATCTTATGCACAGACTTTAGTAAAACTTGATAACAATTGAATAAGATGAACTTCCTACTAACTGCAAAGCAGCACACAAGGACCATAAATGATATCAGATCCCATGTCTCTATGGGAATAAGGGAGCCCTTCTGAGGGTGCCATATGGACACTGTAGGATTTCCAGTGTACCAGGTTATGATGTGCACTGTGAGCAACAAATGGAGGGGACTGGAAAGGCCAAACTTGCTCACTGTAGCAGGGTCCATTTAGTGATTTCATAACTCCAGCTGGACCTCTTTTGGCAAGGGAGAGGATTTTTATGAGGGAAAATGCTATAACTCTGCTATCACTAAAGGCCATCAGACACCATGTGGCATGTTCATGATATCACCAGTGTGCACCAGTTTTAAAACCAGAGGTTTTAGCCATAAAGCTGCCAAGCAGCAAAGTCACATATGAGAGCAATGCTGAACTTTTAACAGTGAAACATCCCTTTGAAAACTCTTCCTCTTCCTGTTCCTTCTCAACCCCAAAGCTTTGGAGAGATAGAGAAGGGGAAAATGAAGGGTGTATGCTTCAAAGTGCTGTGATAAACATCCCAGGATTAAAACAAAGCCAAACTTTGTGTCCTGTTTCTGAGCAGAAACAGCTGTCACTCAGCAAAAGCGTTTGCTTAATGATGAGGGAGCCAAAAAAACCCCCCACTTCTTTAAAGAAAGGGAGTGTATCTGTTTCATAATGCTCATTTTGCCCTGCCCTAAGTTAAAAATCAGGAGGAATCAGTGCAACATGCAGGTAGGAGTCAGAGATGAAAATCTAGCAGGGTAAGTGTGAGCCATGCAGCCATAAATTGCTTGCCTTAACTGCTTGTGACAATTGGTAGCAGACAAAAGTTATATACTTCTGGCAAATGTTTCTGCAGTACACAGCTTTCTGTTCTGCTCCAGTTACTGTGGTCTTTCTTACCACCTTCTTGCAGAGTTTTTCCTTGTGAATCAGGGAAATGTTGGAGGCTGGGAGGAGAGGGGAGCAGCCAAAGCCAGGCCAGGCCACTGAAACCCTCTAACATGGAGTATAACAAACGAAGGCAAAACATAAGAACCCTCAGGGGACTCAGAGCTCCACGAGGCAGAGATTTTGTGCATTGATACCTGCAGACAAAATCCTGATTGTAGACACCAGTCCAGTGCCAGAACACTTTTCCGCTAGGAGACTTCAAATTTATGCTTCTAGCAGGGTTGAGAAGTTCACAGAAAGGTCATATTCATCTGCTTCTCTGCACTGTAATGCAATACCTCTCCCAGTGATTTTAATTAGGACCCTCACAATTAATTTACTTCCCCATCACATTTGTACTTTTACTTCTTATCACAAGTGAAGAAATGTTGCTGCTGTCATTGCCTTCTCTACCAAAGGAAGAATGAAGACTCATTATTTTTGTCAATGATAAAGGTTATTTCACCCTACTCCTGCACACCCTGGGCTTTTTCAGGCAGATTGATGATAACTGCTCATTTCAGTTGGCTGCACCATGCCCAAGATTCTTTGATTTTGGAGGTTTTGCCTTGTTACCCCATTGCCAGCTATTGGAGTTCAAACCAGCAGGCTACGTGTGTGCAGAGCAAACTTTGCACATGCTAAGGTGTGGGTAGGTAAGGGAGAGAAGGAGGGAGAGGGAAGAACAATTTTACAATATTTATATAATTTCTATGGTGCCACAGCTGAAAAGGATGAGCAATGATGTTCACATTTCCCACTGAAGAGGCTGTACAGTGAAGTTTTACTCAACTCCTGATGAGTAAAAACTGGAATATTTGCAGCTTGGAAGATAGAGTTACTGTGATTGGGAAACTCGCTTCTGATAATGAAATACATGGAGGGGAGATATTTCTTGCCTATTTTTCTGGGTGCAGAGCAAGAACATTCAGCTCCTAAAATGCATTCAGGTTTTTTTTTTCTGCTTCTACACAAACACCATCTTCTAACTTGTTCACTTTTCTCAGTGCATAGGTATGTACAATGCAAATGGTTGAGAATATTGCAGAATTTGGCCTCAAATTAGTTCCAAAATAATTTTTTAATTCATTCACAAACTGCTTTTGTACTATCACCCTGATGCATAGGTCATATGTCAATGGATTTCAATGAGATTTTAGATAAATCCCTTGTGCAGGACAAATAGAGGGGTTTTCTGCTCTTACTGCTTTGAATGGACAGGTCACCACTTTAGAATTCAGCGACATGCCCATAAATTTGGCTGGCAGCATCCAGAGGCCTCCTGAGTTCACACAAAGGATTTAGGAACTGCCATGTGGTGTTGGTGGCCCGCCCAAGCCCTCTGTGAGTTTCTAAAGAGCAAAGGAGTTAGAATCATTTAAAATTGAGCTGATACAATGTTGTCACATTATAGTTTTTCATCACTCTGTCCTGCCCTGTAAAAACCTTACTCAGGTTTCTTTCCTTCTCCCAAATGAGTAATGTTGAGCTTTACAGAATGGTTTGGATGGGGAACAAGACATCGTCAAAATTATGTGAAGCATGATCCAAAATCTCTGAAACATGGGGGTAGAACAAATAATCCCTTCTCTTGCATAAGCACCAGATTCATTCATCTGTTGAGGACTCATAAAAGGCATGAGCAGGCTGGCTAAGAGGCAGCTTTTTGGCCCTCTGCATCTACAGTGGGGATATGCCCATGTGAAATCATACAGAAACTCCTGAGAGTTTCCCATGAAGTCACTTCAGAGCTGTCCTCACTGAATCAGGAGGATATGTGAATTTTAACACTGCCAGTGTCTACCTAATTGTGTTAAATATGGAACATCCTTAACCCTTTCTGGTAAAGACATGTTTCTACACTGGGCAATAAAGCAAGGAATGGCCATGCCTGACTGCTGCTATCACAACAAGGCCAGGTACTTTGGTGTGGAACAATCCGTTAAGGGGACGAAGAAACCACCTAAACATATTAAGTTATAATGAATGAGGTTTTTAACACCATATATTTCCATATTTCAGGAATCCAAGGAAGCGAAAGGGACTGAACATAAGCAACTTCCTAATCAACCTACACAGATGATGAAGAGGAATACCTGCTGTCACATTAACATTCAGAACCATAGAATCCTTTAGATTGGAAAAGACCTCTAAGACGATTGAGTTCAGCCATATTTTGGACTACTTCCATACTAGTCCTAGTAAATAGTCCATAGTTAGGATTTTGGTGGTGGAGGGGAGCAGACTGCAGTCACTGCCCAGCACAACTCCTGCAGGCCGGCTGACAGCAGCCTTCCTAACCTGAAACTGGAATTAGTCAGTCAGCAGCAGAGACACTGAGTGCAGACAGATGGCTGGCCTTCAGGATGAAAGCTGACTCCTATTCCTCTGGACCAGCCCTTACCCATTGCTCCACCTGCATACTCTGCTGCATTTGTCTTCCAAGTCTTTCTCCAGATTTGGCTCTTTTATTGTATCCTGCTCTAGAGGCTCTTAAAAGGTATTGGCCCTAAGAGGTATCCACTGCCAGAAATATAACAAATTAGCAGACAAGAATCCAGGTGTCAGTGCAGAAAACAAAAGAAAGAACCAAAGAAAACAAAAGAAAGCATTGTGACTGAAGCCAAGACAGCCCTACCTCGAAGCAGTGGATGCAAAGAGAGTTCATATATGTTGATGTTATTGCTCCTCCTGATAAATATCAAAGGCCAAACACAAGTACCAGCTGTTGCAGAGGCTAGTTTGCAGCACAGTCCTTCATATACTTTCAGGATACTTTCAACCCTTCACTATCTGAGGCAACAAGGATTAAGGATTATCCAAACAAATTAAAAACATATATGATACCTACCATTTCTGGACCACCCCACTGGCACCCCCAGAGCCAACCAATTCTGTGAAATTTGCAGCTCTTGTGGTTCCAGGAAGGTTTATTAACTTTGCTATAAGACTACAGAGTGCACAAACATGGAGATGCTCTGGGATGCTCTTGGACACTGGCTACTTCTGGAAGCAGTGGAGTTGCAGGTGGGCAGTGCTGCTCCTGGGCTGGTAAGTTCTACAGAAATAAGGCCACTGTCTCAGTAAGACACTTTGTTGTCTCTGACTAAATATATTTTCAACCATTACCTCAATAAGAATTTTTTAGAGAGGTCTGTGTTCAGTGCTTGCCTGTCATGGCAATAAATATAATCCCTACTGATGTATGTGCTCAGGTTTGGCATCCCCTAATGGGGTGCCCATAACTGTTGTGCCATCTTCATTACAGAAGATCTCACAGCTGCAGGCCTGCACTGAGAACAAAGTGAATTTGAGGGGCTAGTTTGGCCTACAGAAGGAGCCTGAAGGGGTACATGACCTCTACAGAAAAATGGGGTGCTCCGACACAGAGTAAAGACAATGAGATGGAAAGAACATGATCGTGTAAAGAAAAAAATGTTGAAGATCAACATTCCTAAAGTAAACCCCATTTGGAGGATCCAGTGGGTCCACTGTCAATCAACAACAAAGACCATTTTCTTGCCGAGGGAAAACTCTGAACTTGTAACCTCCAGGCTCAGCTTGTAAGCAAATGTTTGCACAGAAAGCACAATAACAATTGTTTAAAGGAAAGATGTAGCAATCTACATGAAACTTTGAGTAGCAGATAAAATTTCTTTCTAACTATTTGCGGTTCATAACACTTCAGATCTATTGTAACCACTTTATGACCATGAAAAATGTCATGTTGTCACTACACTAAGCCCTGCAGTCATATTCTAAAAGCACGATCCATCACTTGAGCTGAAGAAAAATATCTTGTAAGGTTTGGCACTACAAGATTCATGACACATATCCTGTCTCAGAGAAGATGGTGACACACACACTCACCAGCCAGTCTGCTGCAATATACCAAACAGTCTTAAGTATTTTAAGTCTTGTTCTTTTTCGAGTATCCAAGCCTGAAAGAGCACCCGGTGAATGGTTCTTCTAAACGGTTTCCTCCCAAAATAGTATTAAGGCAGCAACAGCAATGTGGCACTCTGACAAATTTTACCCTGATATTATTATTTACAACAGAATCACTCTGTGTGGCTGAGAGGTGACACTGGACAACAAACAGGGCATTTTGCTATGGGTACAAAAGTGTCCAAGCAGGGTTTTACTGGTTCAGCAGGAATTGACTGGTCTGCTTTAGTGCCTTCAAAAAGAAGCACAATTTGAGTGCAAGGAAAACATGCAAAATTGGAAGGCAAATTAGTCTCAATCCAAATCTAAAATTTTTGGTGTTGGCCAAACTCTCTCTCAAGCTTATTAATGCTGATGGTGCACATTTCTTGTCTCAGAATGTTACAAATCATTTAGCATGGCTTCAGTGGGAGTGAGCATTAAAATTGTGTAATATTACTGCCTTATCTTGCATTGGCAAACTTCTCTCCTCCCTCAACCTTCATTAAAAGAGCTTCCAAAGACTTATTTCTTTGAGCACTCTTAATAGCTCTTCCCCACCCATATGAAAATGCCAGGTCTGGGGAGCTGTTTTAAAGGCCTTCAGGTTGGGATGAGGTTTGAGGCTCAGCATTTGACAAAGAAGCAAACACAGCAGCATCTCAGATATTTATTGCTTGGATGGAGAGTTCATTCCTTAGCAAACTCTTATTTAAACATATGCTGCTGAGCAGAAGCTTTGAATATATGCCTAAAAACTGCAGTGATTTCTGTCCTTGAGTGACTACCAGCACCAATGGTCATCCAGGACCTGGAAACTTTGCAAGCCCTTGTATGACAGCACAAAGGGGGGAAATACTCCTCTGCTTTTAAACAGATCAAATCACGTAGTAGCAACCGCAGTAGAAGAGCAACTAAGTGCCAGTTGTACACAGGTCCCCTCATGGCACAGCACTACCTGCATTCAGCACGCAGTGCCCAGCACACCATTTCTGGAAGAGATGTGTGTTGGTTTCTGGATTTAGGTTTCAAGTCAAACCCCACTGGCACCACGGGACAGATCCCATTGTGTAGAACTGCTGTGGCCCCTGACTGGTCACGTCATCTTTCCTGGAATACACCACGTTAGAGGAGGGCTCAGGCTGGTGCAAACACGCTCCCATTCTGCATGGTCTCAACACAGAACAGTCAAGCTTCTTAGGCAGCAGACAAAAAATAGTAACAAGTACTAAGATTATTCTCAAATGTCTGCTCTAGTCTGTATCCTGCATTCAACTAAAGAAAGGCAAAGCTTAGTGAAACAAGGACCAAACACAAACGAACAATGTTGAACCTCTCTGTGAAATGCTTTTCTTTAAGTTACATTACATGCATGATAAACTAAATCAGCTCTGAATTCCTGCTCCAACTGGATACAAGGCAGGGGAATAATTAAAACAGCATAGAACAGTAGACCATGTCAAGAGTAATCAAAATTTACAAGCTCAATAGATAAAGATTGTTTGTTTTGTTTGTAGAAGCTAAGAGTAAAACTATCAGAGCATTAGAGGACACCAACAAAATTCTCAGTGCTCTCACTTATTTTACAAAAGAAAGCAGCAGAATTATTCAGAAATACCAAATGCACAGAGCTCTGCCTGACCTTCTTGGCAGATGGCCCATTCACCATGAAAAAAACTACACAAAGATCTCAGTGTGCAGAGCCCAGACTGCGATGGTGTGAACCGGAGAAGCGCTGGGGACTGAGCTGGGGCAGGAACCTGTAAGACCTGTGGGTCCTTAGGCCATGTTGCAGCAAGAAAACTGTTCAGAGGGACAAATCAGAGCCCGTGAGAATGAGGACTCTCTGTCTCCATTTAATATATTTGTTCTAAGGCTGAGTTGTACAAACTGTCCCTCTGCTGCCTCTTTGGAGGTGCTGAAGCCAGCCCAGATAAATTAAAGCTAGCAACAGGGCAAAGGGAACATTTGTTGCCTTTATTGCTGGCTTCTATTACACAAATTAAGTCTTATGAAAGACAGCGTCATGCTGAGGATAGAAGATATCAAATGAAGCTAGCCCAAGAAGCAGGATTTTCCTAAAACCAGATTTTTCAGTTTTGAGGTTTAAAAGAACAAGTTTTGTTTTGTTGTTTTAATTAAAAATTCCATTTTACTAAGGATTCCTTTTCTTCCGGGGGAAAGTAAAAGTCCAAAATATAAACCAGAAACAAACTGCAGTGGAAGAATACAGAGTAGATCTATTGCATATATTTTTGTTCCCTGTTTGATTCCTGGTTGTACACTTTTGAGGAAAACCTCTTCCCTATTCCAAGGCAGGTGAAATCAAACAAGTGGGTAGGCACAAACAAGGTTAGACATGAAGTAAGAATAATCATGGAAAACAGGTGGTGTTCCTCTCCCGATGTCTTACAGTTGAGAAGATGCTTTTCTGGAAGTGATCCTTTTGCCATCACATAATCAGCTGGTCTCCACACCAGGTTAACCAGTGAAATCTAATTTCTAGTACATTGAGGATATCAGCCTAGAAGATTCAAGCTTTCTTTTTAGTCCTAAACTCTATGATTCAGAACAATAAATGAGCTACTTGAGAGGAATGAGATGCCCCACTCCTGGAAGTGCTACCAGAGCCATGATTTTGGCTGGCTCCATTTAACCACCACTGTGTCTGTGTTGCAGTAGCACCTAGTGGCCAGGGCTATGAAAACACACAGAAAAGGAAGCGTTCCTGTCAAAAAATCTAAATACTGCTAAGCTTAACCAAGAAACAACAGGTGGTCATTTGTGACTGCTGCAGCCAGCACAAGGTAACTCAAGTTGACTCTAAAGGCCTAATTCTCATGTGAAAGTGAGAGTAAAAATAATTTACATCCTGTGCTTGCTGGCTCAAGAGACCTCAGTATGAATGAGAATCCAGTCCTAAATCCTCAGTGGGATCCAGGCTTCAAGAAGGATTTCAGCTCAAGAAGGGGTCTGGGTTCTACTTCATAGTGTGTTAACAGCTGAATGGGTAATTCATATTATTTTAAGAAATGCCATGATGGGTTTGGTATAGTTTTGTTTTTTCCTTTAATAATTATACCCCACTTATTAGGCTGTAACCAGGGGACCAGTAAAGCCTGTTGAGCTAAGGTCAGCACAAATCATCCCACCAGGAACACAAAGTGGAAAACCGAGAATGCAGGAGGAAGAGGTGTTGCTGAAGAGTATGAATCATGCAAGGAGAGCTCCCTCTGGGAAACAACCTGTTGTATCTTTCCTGCAGAAAAAAAGAAAAAGGTGGTGGTTCATTCTTGTTGTCAGTACAACTGTCTAATTCAGTCATGCAGTCTACAAGCAAACTGAGGTCAAGGAGAGCATTAAGACGGGATTTTATCTGATGGCTAAATTTCCCTTTGCCTTTTCATTCTTTGGGCAGTGCTAGGGGAAATAAATGTCATGTAGAAACACATGGAAGCAGGTCCTGAAATTCCATCTCCAAGGATGTCTTGCTGAACAGGAGTGGACTGAAAAATCAGGAAGTTTTCCAAGACAGTGCATAGTTCACTTGACACCATGAGCTCAGTCTGTGCTTTTGGGTCAGCTCAGGGCTGGAAACCACATTTGGGTCCCACACAGCCTAATTGTCCATACTGTCACATTTTGTCTTCCTGTCTGGATGTTGTCCAGATTAACCAGCTGACTCTTGGCTGGGGAAACCAACCATCTTGTATTCTCTGTCCTCATGGAAGAAAGGAACAGGAATTCAGAAACAGCTCCAAGAGCAGAATAGCTGCAGCCAGGGATGAGAAGATCACTCCATGTCCTGTAGAAATTCCCTGACACAGAAAAACAAAAAGAATTGACAACAGGGACTTGGAGAATGAAAAATAGTTAATGTCAAGGGCAGTTCTATCTGGGGGAGAAGGGATGAGCTGGGCTAAGAAGCACACAGGTAATCTGAGTTTTGGGCCCATAAGAGAATAATGTAAAATGGACCATCACTGAGATATCTGGAAAATATACTCCAGAAATTATTGCAAGATTTTATTCTCTTTTGCTCTGGTTACCTTATTCTGGAAGAAAAAGAAAAGAAGAGGGAGAAAACTCCATGTTTCTACTAGGAGCTCTTTTTTTAAGGTTTTTTTTCGGTTTTTTTATTTTTTTCATTGGGAATGAAAGAAATTTTCAGAGGGAAAATGAGCTCATTTCTGTCATCTGCTGCCACCATCTGCAAATGCAGCAGCAATATCTTTGAAATAGTGAATTAAATCCACCCACTTTTCATTTCTGCCTTCCCTCCCAGTGTGGTGGGTGGTATGAGCCAGTAATGGGGAGCTGGCCTGGGAATAAGGACCCAAAAAGGGCCAGAGCAGACCCAAGCTCCCCTCCCATTGCTGTCATCAGTCTGCCACACCAAATAAATTCATTTTTCTTCTCTTTCTCCTTCAGTAGGTTGGCTAAATTAACTCTTTCTCTGTGCAAGGATATTGTGTTACTTCCGAAAGATGGTGCTGGAGAGAGCTTGTGTCCCAGGGACTCTGGGGAAACAGAGCACAGGAGCAGAGCAGGAGCAGATCCTGTTTTTCCCTGATGATCAGTGCTTTCTGACACATGAGCTGCTCTGCTGCTGAGTGCAGAGCTTGAGAAAGAAAGCCAAGATCACGTAACACAATGAATGTCCAGCCTGGGTTGAATCCCCCAGTAAAGGTTTCAAAACAAATACCAGTAATGCAGCATATTTTTTCATGTCCCACTAGTTCCAGCTAGGACTGGGACCAGATGTGCCAGTTTTCAACAAGAAAGGCTACTCATGCTATTCTTGGCACAGCTTGAAGCAGAAAGTACCACAAATCCTATTTAATATAGTGCCTAAATGCCAGAGACCTATTTGTTCACTCGGTTTTTCAAGCTCATCTGGTTCTGATAACCATCTGACCTCCAAGGCCAAGTCACAACCCTGACTCCCACCCTTCACAACTGTACCCATCACTATTGTTTTTCTTCTGGAAATGGGTTTCTTCCTATGGCTAAAGACTGCCTTGCAAATAAAAGTTTACAGAACAAAGCAAGGCACATCACAATTTAAATTGCATTGCATTTTTAGGAGTGAGATACAGATTCTTCAGGGTTTGGAGGCATGTTGGCATTCCAAATTAGCAAGATGGGCATGGGTGCTACTGACAGATGTTTAGAGAACTGTTCACATAGCTGAAGATAAGGGGCTTACTACCCAAAATATCCATGAAAATAAGAGGAGATACAAGCATATCAAAGTTGCATAGAGAATTCACCCTCCCTTGGATTCACATTATATGAGACTGATCTGCCGGAACTCAGATATTGAGCAAAGCTAATCCCTGTCTCATACTGAGCTCTGGGTGATTACAACATGTTACCCTGCAGTCCCATTACCCAGTTCAAATGGGATAAGGTCACTGAAAAAATGGAAGACAGCCCTCTGACAGCAACCACTTACAGCTTGAAAAACTCCCATGTACTAAATATCCCTTTTTTCCCTTTGCCTTCACCAGTAATTCTTCCTTCTAGACCTCTGCACAAACCAGAATTGCTTGGGAAAGTAAGGGACAGACAGCAGAAGAGGAGCAAAAAGTTAGAGACAACACAGGGTAGGTGGAAATATTCAGATCCATGGATGGGTTTCACTTCAGGGTACTGAAGGAAGTGGATGATGTGACTGTTAGACCAGTGTTTATTACCTGCAAAAGGTCACAGTGATCGGGAGAAGTCCTTAATGGTCACGAAAAGTCTGAGCAAACATCTGCCCATCTATAGGAGAGGTGGGGAAAAGGATTTCAGGCAGCTGGCTTCCATCCACCCCTGGAAGAACCATGGAACAAGTCTTCTGGAGTCCATTTCCACACATGGGAAGATCTACAAGATAAATAAAGAATAGTCAACACAGATGATCAATCTGATGATGAGCCATCTAGGGAAGATCATGCTTTACCAGTCTGATTGCCTCATGTGATGACATGGCTGGCTGTAGAGATAAGGTGAGAGTAATGCTGTAACATACTTTTCTTTTAGGAAGACTTCTGGCCCTACTTCCCACAGTAGTTTCTTTTGTAAGAACTACTTACAAAAGTAAGGCATTATGGACTGGACAAATGGATCATTGTTTGGGTTGAAAATGGGCTGGACAGCTGGACTCAGAGCGTGGCAACCAATGATTCAGCACTTCATTGCCAGCTGGGAAAAAAAATCAGGGTACAGGAGCTGGGCTTGTACAGCCTGGTGAAGAGGAGGCAAAGGTGGAGTCTACATGTCCAACAGTCACCTACAACTACATGAAGGAAGGTTACAATGGTCATGGAGCCAAACACTTGTAGGTAAGTAGAGGAAGTTAGTAAAAGGTACAACACAAATTGCAATAGGGGAAGCTGAGCTTGAATATTACAAAAACTTTTTATGTAACTAGGTAATTCAGCTCTGGAAAAGGTTACCTAGAAGTGATCTTGCATCTGCTTCCATGGTTATTTTCAAGCCATGGCTCATCTGATGTAGTTTTGATGAAAGTCCTGATCCAACTGAGAGATTCCCTGCAACCAATTTTTCTACAGCTGTGTGATTCAGAAAAGTACCTCCACTGAGCAGGGAACCGAGTTAGGAAGCAAGAAGGCAAAAGCCTCTTAGGACAAAATCTGACTCTAACTGCTAATCTATCACTCCATCTCCCATGCAGATAGGACAGGCCATGGGTACTCCCAGCACAAGTGGAGGATAAGATGGGGGAGATGGTCACCTGGCTGGTTAATGACTTACTACTCCCTCCCGTGACCTCCTTGTCCCTGCAAACCTGGACTTGATAGCTTACTGGAAAGAAACACGTGAGAGGAGGTCCACTACTACTGACAGGAGTTGAATAATACACAAAATGGAGAACCAGAGCCAGACCAGCTTTCATAGTAAATAAAAACAGTTCTTTGTTGTCAAAAGGAGGACTGGGTCTTTGGCAGGGTCTGGTGACAAAGCAAAGCTCCATATGTGGGAAGACAGCCATAAGAGGCTGAAAGCATCTGCTCAGATGTGCCTGAGAAATAACCTGGTGTTGTTCTGGGCAAAGAGACCAGTGACCACTCAGGACAAAGCACCCCACTTCCCAAAGAAGCACCGTTTTTTTTTTCTGGATGGAAGGGCCACTGAGATGCAAAGCCTTGCACCCATGTGATTTCAATCCCACTTCTGGCACATGTATTTTGTCCTCTGCTGGCAGAGCAGTCATTCAGTGAGCCTGTCTCTGGTTAAGGCCTCCCTTCCCACTCCCCCACCCCCTGTTGTTACTAAGCAGGGCTTTTCTGTTTCGTCTCACTTCGCTTTTATTATGGCAAAGTCCTATAAAACTATCAAGTAGAACTGGCCGAAAAACAGTGTTTCCAGTGCCTTGAAAATGTAAGTATTTAAATATATATATATAAAATTTGGGTTTTGTCCAAATTGAACAGAAACTTTTTTCAGCTTTTTTGAAAAGAGAGCAATTTCCAGGAAGTCAGAAGCTCCCCAGACCCTGCTGCAGCCTCGCAATGAAATGCACGTCAAAGCTTGTAAGCTTCAGTGGGCAGCTGCAGAGCTCCCAGCATCCCTGGCCTTGGGGCAAATCCACCAGGTGCATCCGCTCAGGAGCCAGGGACTTGTACACGCTATGTTTCTCCTGTCCTGGAAGAGATCTCCCAGGAGCACAGGTGGGTTTCCTCAAGCTTTCTTCCTCAGGCATGGGGAAAGTCAACTGTGCTCAGTGCAGTTCCAGCAAAATAAGCCAAGCTTAAGGAATGATGTTTCATGGGAACATTTCTGAACAGCTCAGTTTTCTAGGATAAGCCATCAAAGAAGAAACTTGTTGGCTGAAGGAGCATTTTCATTGCAAGGATATCTGGTCCATCTGCAACATGACTTCCCTCACAGGAGTGTCCGGTCCCAGTGATCCTTTCTCGTTTAAGCTGCCTGCCAAGAAATGCTACTCCATATGGAAATGACAAGACCATGACCACTCCACCAGTGCTAATGGTTACTGGGGTGATGTCAGTGGATGACAATTTCAAACATCTAAACTGCTGCTTTTAAAAGCAAAAGATCCTGGTACTACTTTATGACCTCGTTGGGTGTATCTTCCCTTCACACATCAAGGCCTGGTGATGAGAACGCCCATAAATTAATAGTTTGGATTACTTTAAAACAGATTCCTCTGAATCAGCCCATATGGATGTGACGAGCTGGTGAAGCATACATCATGCTACAGCTTGGCATCATGCCTGTGTCTCCGTCCCATAAAGTGGACAGCTTTTAGACCCATTTAATCACACTTAAACGAGATTTTTATCTGATTTGTTCTGCATCATAACTCTTCCTCCAAACACTATAAACCACTGTGGCAATACCATGAAGTACAGGCCAGCCACACATTTTAGAGTCATCTGCCTGGCTCTCACAGTTTGTTTAAATCAACATTTCACGAAAAATATCTGTTTTCTGCAGATTTTCTTTAAATGCAGCTCTTCTTCCACACACACCCCACAGCCCTTGAGGAGGCA
The DNA here is from genome assembly GCA_035041135.1 of Platyrinchus mystaceus. Taxonomy (NCBI): domain Eukaryota; kingdom Metazoa; phylum Chordata; class Aves; order Passeriformes; family Tyrannidae; genus Platyrinchus; species Platyrinchus mystaceus. The sequence goes on from JAWWLV010000005.1 coordinate 4,677,578, forward strand.
TTTCCATGCCCTAAGTTAATTTTCTCATGGTGAAATCATCAGTCTTTTCAGCCACCACATCCTTACTGAAAGCTCAGGCTGCAGGTGCAATTCCAAAGCCTCCAGCTGTCTGGAAATGGTACATACAGGAACATGTTAGGATTCCCCCTGTCCAAGAGATCCCCAAATATGGCACAGATGGCTTTGAGTCACCTGCTGCTCTGCACAGAGGTTACAGGTAAGATGTAGATTGTTTTGTTTTGTGTCTTTCTTTCCATGTTTCAGCCTCTCTGTGCAGCACAACTGTTTCAGCTCTCACACGAAGAGATTCCTACTATTTGTTTACATGCTGTGAGTGATACCCAAAAGCCCCATGGTGATGGGTGCAGAGTGGGAAAAATACTTCACACTTATAAGCAAACCAAGCAAGAAACTCCATGAGAATATCTGCCATGGGGGCTTCAAAAAGGGACAATGACCCAGCCAGATAGGTATTTACAGGCCACCTTTTACCCTTTATTTACATTTTTTTTAAAAAATCCAAACAAACAAACAAAACCAACCAACCAACCAACCAAACAAACAAAAGACCCCAAACCAACACGGGCAAAACTTCCCTTCCATATTTGTCACACTCTGTTTCACCCTCTGACAAGTTCCCAGAACAAACCAGAATTAACTGGATGTCCCATTTTGCACCTGAAAGTGCCAGTTCCCTCTGATCAATAGATCAATAGATCCTGTTACAGGACCTCAAGAGTTAAAATACCCTGATAAGCTTTAACCTTCTGAATGAGAGGGAGAAAGACATCTGCTTTGTGTTTTCACAGCCCAGCATCTGTGTGCTCCAGTCTTGAAAAATCTGCATTCCATGTCAACAGAGAGAAGTCCTCATAATTTATGCAGTGATACACCAACATATTAAAAGGGTTATATTTTACTCTAATGAGAGAAATAAGATATCTTTTCATTCACACAAGGAAGGAAGAGTTGTTGTAATAAATACCAAATGGGCACCTTTTAATTTCTTTAAGGGCAACGATATTATGACAGCAAAGACTTTGAGTTGTAGCTACTTACTAAACAAATCTTTCCCAAAACAGACGTGGACACTGTAAGGATATCTTGGGAACTAAAGGATGCAAATTTATTTGAATAAGGTTAACAGGGGTAAAGCATGTCTGAAAATTTGTTGTGTTTCTGAAGAACTCTTTGCAAAAGGAATCCAAATAGGGCAGATGAGAAGAGTTCATCCTGACAGAAAACTGACCGTTAATGGCAGAGGGAGCTGGGATATTCAGTCTTTTGAATATCTCAACAAAACAAAGTGACAGCTACAGTATGTAGATTTAGCCACACAACTCCTCGCACTGACTGCATGGCAAGAAAATCCAGTCATGACCATGTGAAATCCATTGCTAGAGGCTGTTCTGGGTTTTTTGGGGTTCTTGTTGTTATGAAAGAGTAGAAACATGAGTCTAACTTTGTCCATTGTCCTAGGGAAATACAGTAAAGTCTCCAGTTCTGTCCATTTCTGGCCTGTCTGGAGCATCTCTGTCTCCCTGAACCATCAGGTGAGTGAGGTTATGCCCACTAAGGCTATATTAACCTTGCTTGCTTGTGCTGCTTTTCTGTAGTTGTCAGCCTTCCCACACTCTCAAAGTAAGACTTTTTATTGGCAATAGAAGGACCAAAATCTCCAAGAAGAAAGGCAGAGGTGTTTTCATCTACAAAAAGATATGAAATTGCAAAAAGTCTGTGTAAATATAAATGGTAGAAGAGCCAAAAGGTGAAGCAGCAACAGCAATGTAGGAGAGGATATTCTGTTCTCTGGAAAATTTCCCACTGGGAGAATATAACTTTTAGACAGCAAAAATAAATTGAGATCTTAATTTCTGCTGTAGCGGTAAATGGCTTTTAGCTACTAACTGGGCATTCAGAGAACCAAAAAAAATAATCTGTGTTTGAGGAGAGGGAACAAATCAAATGAGTGATTTCCAAATCACTCCACAAGATACCCTGTTCATGCTGCAGATTCTGCACAGCTATAGATAACATGCCAACCTTTCTGTGTAAAACAGCATTTGTTCATATATTTGAGTATTTAAATAATTTAACTAAAGGATACAAATTTATTGATTTCAGAATTATTTATAGTGACCTACAAAAGGAAACAAATTAAACTATGAGAAGCCAGCACATTAAAAAAAAAAAAATTTTAGAAATAGCTAAAAATACCAAAATAAGGGGAAAAAGGCGAGATGAAATTCCAGTTCCACTCTGTGGCGTTGTCTTAAGGATCACTACAAACATCCATTTAGCCACAGATTACATTTGCATCGGAGGAAGTCCTCTTTATGCACTGATTACTTCAACAATCTATAAAATTAATGGTTAAATGAACCACATTTATAGAGATCATATTTCAGATATTATTTACATTTAACAGAATATCCTTTGTTATTAATTACCAGATTTAAGAACTGTTTGGAACAAAATGAGACACACCCCAGGGAATCTGCTTCAATCCCACAACTGCACCACAGACGTGGATTCACATCATTCATTCAGTTTGATGGTGCAGAGCTGCATGAGGCAGAGGCCTTTCACTGCCCTATGCAGTGTTCCTAAATCCTGCATTTTGTGCTCCTGCAACGGGAGGCCACAGCAGCCAAGCTCCCTCACTGTGGCTGGGAGACTAGAACTGCTCCAAGGATTCAGTGCCACTCACTATTCCTACTTGAACATGTGTGGCACACCCAAAATAAACACCAGGGTAGATCAGATAGGCCGAAGGACACTTCCCTGCCAAACACCAAAGGCCAAGCAGGCCACATCTCCAGCTTCTCGTAAGAGTTCCACCACCCTTTCAGTTTAAGATATTGATTTTTAAGGGGGGCTGGGGGTGGGGAAGGGGGAGAGCCGGGGCAGGTTGTGGGTAAAAGTCAATCTGTCTTCTTTTTGAATAGAAATTTCCAAGCTATTAAGAACTTTTTTTGCTATCTCTTTCCCCATCTGTGATACAGAAGTAAATCTTTGCCTTCCTTAAATCTCTCTCTCCCTCTTGACTTATCTCATACATTCCTTCACTTGGAAATCCAGATTCTCATCCGTTCCAGGCCTCTTTCCATGCCAGACTCTTTGGGAAGAAATTTCTTGTCTTAGTAAAGAGCTGAACTTTTCTCTTCTTTTCTCCTTGCTTACTTTCCCAGTTCAAATCCACTCTTTCCTTTTGGATCTAATAATTACCATCCTGTTGCCACAGTCTGTATAAGTTCCCATTTGCCTTCTTTGGCATTCAGATTTCCAACTACCAGGTTTCCATTTCTGCCAAGTTTATTTAAATTCATTTTATTCTTTACCCATACTATCCCCTCTTTTATTTCAAGTACAGGCAGGTGTCTCACATGTTATAGATAAATCTCTGTGCATCTGTGTGCCTGAGTTTGTATGAATATAGATGTAGATACAAGCCAAAACTTGTGTTTCCAAGCAAGAGAAAAAGCATGACAGTAAATTTCCCCCTTTCATATCCACTCAATACTAACTCCACTTAAAAATCAATAATTTAGGGAATGAATGCATGAATCAACTCCAGTTTCTTCTCATATGATGGGCAAGCAGGGAAGGGGAGAAATAAAATTCCTCCTTTCCACATCTGGGCACAGAAAGCCATGGAGAAACATGACCAATATCCCATGCTTTGTCTGAGAACTGCTGAAGGGAATGACAGCCCTTCTGATGCCTTCTGTAGCCCAAGATCCCACTTAGAATGCTAGGACCTGACCCTGCAATGTCCAGATGCTTTCGAAGACCTGCTGGTTCTCCTCACCATGGGCAGGATCCAGTGAGCAGGTTACCTTCTCTCCAGTGAGGCCCACTCCAGAAAAAAACCCCACTCCAGAAAAAACCCCACTCCAGAAAAGTGTCAGCTGCATCCTGGACACCAAGATTCCCTTTTGGTCAAAGATTACAAATAGCAGCAGGTAAATCAGTTGCCATTAATCATTTTTAATAGCACACAAAGCTTTAAAACAGCAGTCAAAGGGAAGAGCAATTAAAGACATAAGTATATATGGGAACTGGGATAAAGTACAACTTTGGGATTTGCCAAAGATATTAATTTCATCTGGCTTCTTTGCTGGAGATTTCCTAGAGGATATACAGTGAATCCAATTGATCTGGACTTCAGAAAAGTATGTTGTACTGGGCCACATGGAAAATGGCTCTTTACAGGAAAAAATAGGAATTTGTACAAGTTACGAAAAGTACATGAAGTGTTGATTTGTATGAAAGGAAGCACATTATGTGAAAAGGAAATTCTTCGACTAAAGGGAATTACTCATGGAGCTCTTCAGTGCTGGGTCTTGGGAATGTTGCCGGGTATTCTCACTAATGACCATGGAACGTAATGTAAAAAAAGTGCTAATGAAACTTGCTGATGACCCCAGTTTCAGAAATGCTTCAAACAAAGAGGAGAACAAGAAAATTAACACTAGCTGGATCGTGAGATAGGAAGTCACAGAAAATGCACAGAAATTTGTGGTGCAAGGTATGAGGCAACATATCACTGCAGCCTCACTGAGGTGGAAAGACCTGGAAGCACTGGATAACAATTCCAGTAGACTGAGGGAAGTGATAATTCTATTGTACTGGAGTATTGTGTGCACTTGTATATAAGGAAGGTAAAGTCACAGGGCAACATATGAAAGAAAGGTCTGTGGGATTAGTAGAGAGGGAAGCATTTTCAGGGCAGAAGCCAAAAGAGGATGGCCTAAATTGTATCCCAAATCAAAGGTGTTTTAAATGAAGTCTTTACATTTAGTGGGCTTAAAGTACCAGAAAACACCAGAAAACCTTAAGGAGCCTCATGCTCTGCTTGGGAATAATAAAGCAAAAGCTCTAACAGGCTGCTAACTTTAAGAGTCTTGTTTTGATCATCAGCCCATCAGTGAAGGACACAAATTTTCTCCCCCTGACACCAGCTTTCAAATGGCATTTTCATAGTCACCTCAACCCAGGTATTCACTGCACATGCCCTGCCTGTCAAAAATGCCCCAGGCTTCAAAGGTGAGAGGCAGCTCTAGGATAGGGCAAGCAGCACATGGAAAGGATGGGCAGGCTGGGAAGTGGGAGGCGTTGTCAGACTGGGTTTCTTAAAGGCTCTGAAAACAGTTTGTGAGAGGTCCCGACAACATGTAATACAATGAGGTTGTGTGTCTGCAGGCAGGCAGGTCATGGAGCATCCAAACAGCTGGGTGAACATCAGCAAGGGAGAGTGACAGCAAACATAAATCCCCCCAAAAGTCATGGAGTACTTTAATACTAGTAGGATGTTAAAATCAAAAGTAAGTAGTGTCATGAAAGGAAGTGGTAAAGCCAAAACTGGGTGAGGTTTCTGCACAGAGAACAAGATCAAATCCCCATCTTTCCATGATTTGACATCTTAGAGGGGAACAGACTCTTTTTTCCGCTTAAAGTATAAACATTCCCTGCAGTGAACACAGCCTAAATATCCCAGTATCCTGTTGTTATATCCAGTCCAAGAAGTGAAACCAAGGCCCTGGGTCTGTAATTGAGGCCACATGGATATCCCTGTGCTCGCACTGGAATGTTCTGACTCCTCCAGCCCGGCCACGCAGCTCCAGGTGAGAACTGAACCGAGGTACCTGAGCTGCTACACGGCCCCTTCACTGTGATCCTGGGCAAGTAACGCTGAGTCTTTATCTCAGTTCTCATCTGCAAACTTGGGGTGACCATTCATCTCTCACCTGCTTAGAAGCCCATCAGGGTTGGGAATGTGTTTTCTAAGTGAATGTGCAAGAGGACTGTGACTTTGGTTAATGCAACTAAGTGCTACAGTAATTATAAATATAACAGAAAAAGAGCCATATTATATAAATTAATATAATCAAGAATCAGTGGCTCTTCTCCCAAAAGGTCCCAGTACTTAAGAGTTTTCATGTTTTTGTTTTTGGAACAGACTAATCACTTTCACATCATAAACAAATAATGGTTTTAATAGATTCCATACTTTGTGGAGCTTTTACAGCTAACATGCAGCAAAGCTCTTGCCCTTCACAGGCTTGCTTTTTTTTTTTTTTTTTTCTTTTTTGCCTTTTTTATTTTTTTAAAACAGCAAAACATATTCTGTAGTAAATTAAGTGTGATTCACGTGGCATTTTGCATGAACGCACTGTGGATGTGGCCTATGAAACAAGCTTTGTTAGAATTCTGTAGCCCTTATGTTCCATTTTTGTGCTTATAATTCTCAATATGTTTTTGCTGCAATTTCATATAAGGAACAACAGGGGAGCCTTTCTCTGTCTAATATAACACCTATGAATTCCCATCAATTCAATAACAGATGGGAGGAGTCAGATGCTGCCCTGCCATCCACAGAGGCTGTTTGCCTCCATCCTGCTCCAGGGCAGAGTAAATGAGAGCAGAAACCAAGCCTTGTAAAGGCACATATAATCTTTCACAGGCAAGTTCAACTCCTAATGAACCTTTAGGACTCATAAATAAACATCTGCTTTCCTGGGCTACCCTGCATTTCCATGTTGTGCTCCTACCCATTCTGGCTTCAGGCAACAGCTGAGGCAGCAATAATCCTCTGGTGGGATGAAGCTTGGAGATTCCCATGGCTGAGGTGGCATCACTACCATGGAGTTGCCTTATTACCTTTTTTTTTGCTGTATTTAGTATCTCTGCATCTGTTTGAAAAACCCAGTTATCTGCAGAAAGGCTCAGCTTAGAGCAACCCAGTCCAAGTTGGGTGATCTTGCTTATCAAGCCCAGAAATTCAAGCTACAGAACCTCCGCTGGCATGAAGAAAACCCAGCACTTTGAGTCATATATGCCTAACATAAAACATACTGGATTGAGAGGCCCAGAGAAAGGTGGTGGAGACAAGATTAATGGTTTTAACTGGGAGGGAAATCCAGTAATGAAGTAGTGACCCATGACACTTGAGAAGCAGTAACAGTTTGTTGACCACAAGAATGATTGCTCAGAGCACCTTCTTAATGTTGTAAATGTGAAAATGATTTACAGCATGACCAACATGGAAAAAAAAGCAAGTTAGCAGGCAGACAGGATTGACATTGGTAATTGTTCCTGACTACATACATATGTGGAGGTAAGAAAGTAGAAATACTTTTGGTGTGTAGCATAGTAGCAATATATCAAAATTACTAACAGCAAAGGACTCGAAACCCTTGAGCTGAGGTGATTAAAAAACATGCAAACACCATTCATAACACCAAAACAAACAATAAGCCTGAAAGGGATGAAGGCTTCACTCTGGATTTCAGTAGGGCTGGTTTGCCTTGGGTCTGGAGTTGTGAGAGTATTAGAGCCTTGGAGACAGAGCAAAAACCCAAATGATTAATAACCAGAACAAGCCTCAGTGCACAAGTGACTCTGTTCTGAAGAAGAAGTAGGAAGACTCTCAGGGAATTTCGGCAGCATCTGAAAGCATGAGTCTGTTCAGATTTAGCAACAGTGAGATTTAACAGTGGAAGTCAACAGAGAACTAGCAAAATGTTTGAGAAGAATATGACATTTGTCTACCAGTGAACTTTGCTCACTGGCACACTGAGGGTGGTGAAGCCCAGACTTGCAGTGGCACCTTTGGTGGTCCTGAGAGAAAACATGAACATCAGAATATCTCAGCTTCCTCTTTGCCTGTAAAAGAGGAAGACAACTGAGCCTTCTTCCCCTTGGCCTCAGCCGGCCCTGCTAGTAATTCACTGGGGCAGGGATGGTCTTCTACAGCATCGCCCAGGGTCTGACGGTCTCACAGAACAGGATGAAAGCATCTCTTTCATGCCATTGTTTCATGCTTCTATCAGGGGAAAGAAATAGGATTTGTGCTGCCCAGGTGTAAAGTGTCAGGGATCTGCTCTGTGCTGATTTTAAAAAGGTTCCCTTTTAGTCTTGTCAGAGAAATGGCTTTGCAGCTTACAAGAGGGTTTGGTAAAATGGTCATGTAAACTGTTAAGAGCTGGAGAATAGTCTCCTTTCCAGCCACTTTTTGTTTCCTTCCTGAACCCCAGCTTTTCTTTCCATTTGTGAATGATCACAACTTTCTTCGTCAAGGCAAAGAGGTTTTCTGAACAGAGCACCCTGGGGAGACACCAAGCATCCCACCCACACCAGACCCCACCATATTTGGGTTGAAAACCAGGTACAAAGACCCCCCAACCTGGCACTGCTCAGACTTGATTTTATGCAGCCCTTAGCCAGATCATTATGACCAACACCAACTGATGACAAATGCACAGTGACAATAAATAAAGAGGATCTCTGATCTATCACCATGGCTTGCATTTCTTGTGCCTTGCAGTGCCAAGACCTCCATCTCCCTCCCCTGTCTATCAGTCCCAACAGCCTTGGATTGCCACTCAGCAGTCCCAGCACAAAGCTGCTCTTCTCCCCTCTCCAAAATGAAAGGCAGCATGGGAGATGTAGAAGACACAAGAGCACAAGTCATCATGAAGTTGATCAGAAGAAAGAGCAGGGCCTTGTTTCAAATGTAATTATTTTCATGCTTGGTTTTTTTTGCATCACTCAAGGCCTCTGTTCCACCATCTCCTGTTAAAAGCTGCTTGGTTTTGTTGTTTTTTAATATGGTCATAACCCCATTTTATATAGAAGGGAAAATGCTGGCTCCCTGTGGCTTTCATGGATTTTCATATTGGTGTAATTCAAACAATATGATGACTCAACTTGACGTCGTTTCCTGGCTGCAGTGGGGCTCATGGTAATCAAGAGTTTAAACTTTATTGGGACATGTGACAGAGCACCAGCAAACACCACAGAGAGCCCTAATGAAAGCAAACAGTGGACAGGCTGGCCAACTCAGCCCAGCAAGGACACTTGCTACCCCAGGTCACCTGCCCTCTAGTCAGGTGAGCTACCCAAAATCTTGCATCTCCACCCAATGAGATGCAAACAAACCCATGCACAGAGGCTGAAAGCAAAACAGCTTCATTTTCACAGAAATGGGCAAGAAGAAAGTAAAGGTACAAAACATCTGTGCTACTGTCCCAGTGCCCTGGAAGTTGGCTTTGTGTCACCCCAAAGTCAGTCTGAATTCTCATCTTAATAATTGTCAGAGTCTGAGAAGAGCCAGTGTTTTGTTCCATTGAGCACAGAAGCATTTGCACTCTGGTTTTAATTATAACGGGAGGTGGAAAGACAATCCAAACTTGAAAAATGAGGGTTGAAGAGAAAGAGGTGAATAAAAAGTGGTGTCGTGGCATTTGTGCATGTTTCCAGTTGTAAGCATCTTTACACAAAAGCATGTCTTTCTGTCGGTTGTTTGCACATCCCTGTACATGCACACATCTAAGAGGCAGGGCTGGTAGCACAACCTCTTATTTAGCTTGCCAAATATTTCCAATTATAAAGCCCTGTTTTCAATTGCTAATAACTTTGTTAAACTTAAACCACTTGGGCTTCAATTTTCCATGCCAAGTGTCTGCCTTGGGCTGAATTTTTTGTTGTCCCTTCTTTTTTTTTAGCTGTCAGCCAATAAAAAGATTCAGCTGATTCAGAGAAGATGGCTAGAGAAAATACTGGGGCTTGCAACACAAAAAAATCCTAGCATACTTGTCTTGTAAAGTTCTAGAATCTTCCTGCTGTAGAGAAAGGACTGGAAATCTTCAAATAGTAAAAAACCTTATCAAATCTGACAGAGCAAAATTGCTCTGAAAAGTGTTTTTATACACAAGCAAAGCCTCTTACATCTGTGATTCCATCTTTCCTGGACACACTTTAGCCTTTCATCCTCCTGACCATCGCAGGACTGTTTGGACCACTCCGACACAGCCCAGCTGCACTTAGATAAGGGGCAGAGAATCTGGTTTTCTTCCATCCCAGCTCTTCTACAAGCCATCATCCTTCTCTTCCCAAAGGCAGCCATGCTCTCTTTAATCTGCCACCTCTCTCTCTGTATTCCTCATGCTGTATTTTTCATTTCCAAAAGGGAGTGCCAAGCAAGGTACAGTGTAAAAACATAGTCCTTCCCCATAAAACCCATGTGATAGCAAAGATGTGTCATTGCCCCTTCTCCCCTCATGCAACAGTACTGTCAGGATCCCTGGGGTCTGCCCACTTATTAATATCCCCAGCATTCACATCTGTTTCAGATCGGTTTATGTGGATGGGATTTAAAAACAAATATGTTCTCCATTAATGCTGGCCCTTGCCGTGCCTACAGTCACTAACAGGCTTACGTATTTTCTGATCAGATCAGATGTTCTCTGTGGTTTGTTTGTTAGATTTTCTGTGTGGTGACTTTCTTCTGGCAAATCAGGTCTGAAAAGTAAAACATGTAGGGAGTAGCATGTAGCCACCAGCACCAGTGGGTTCAGAGGAAAAAAAGACAGACATGCATCCTGAAGCTCCACTTCCCCTGGATCTACAGACTCCTGGCCCAATACATGGTTATGCCAAAGGGGAGGTCCACATTTCCCCTTGTATCTCACTCCTGTGAGATGTTGGACATGTGGTAAATGATACTTGTGTACTTCTGGGACTCCAAGAGGTAACAAAAATCATTCACGCAGGAAGATGTGGGAGGATTTCAGTTTGACAGGACTATAAACAGAGTGTGCAGAGTTCTCAGCAGTCATGTTTTTTGAAAGGTGAAGGAATCACTGAAATAATCCAGGTCTAACTCCTCTAACATCTACTTAAAAGATCTAGGAAAAATGCTATAGTTCATAAAACTGGAGATGCTGTGAAAAGCACAGAAAAGAAGGAAAAGAAAATAGTTTGATATGGCTTCTCAGGTGGTCCTTCCCATGCACAAGTCTGGAAATAGAGCTGGACTGGAATGTCAATGTGATGGTTGCTGGTATCGAGTGGGGTTTGGGAGCCTCGAGTCCATATAGCTCAGGAATATTAAAGAGAACAAAAGAAGGCAGACATGGGAAAATCAGGAGTCCTGCAGTGGGGCCAGAAGCTGGGAAATAGGAAGTGGTTCCAGCAAGGCTGACATGCTCTTATCAATGAAGAATAACACATGGGTGAGCCAAAAGACAGATACAGAAATACAGGTACTATACCACTAAAATAAATATAAAATAATGAAGTTCATTCTTCTTTCTGGGGAAAGTACAACACCTTGTAATGTTTTAAAATTATAAGTCTTCCTGTAATGATTACTTTGAGAGACACAACCACCTCCCTCAAGAATCCCTTTGCCACAGACAATTCCATTTAATTACTGAGAAGATAAATTTTCTATTAGGAACAAAAAGCCCAAAAACACGTTTTCTAAACAAAAACCTGCTATATTTTGGAGTAAAAGTGGCTGCCCAAAGCCTATCATCCCAGCAAGGGACACACAGCTCCCAGTACAGTAGCAGCAGAATTCAGACCAAGGCAAAGGCATCAGCTCCCACCTCATACATTCAAGAGGCCCAGAGAGAAACCCAAAGCAGGTTAAGACACTGAAATACTGTCTGAAAAAGATATTTTCTTTTTTTTCTTCAGAGTGAAATCTGCTCTGCTGCAAGACAAGGTGTGGTCAGAGTCAGCCAGCCAGAGTCAAGAAAGATAACAGCCCCAGTGACACTACAGAACATGGCCTGTGAACATGCATTTCTGTTTTGCTTTCAAGCAGCTATTGCAGTGCTGAGGAGGCACAGGGGCAGAGTTTGCACACTGTTGGAACTGCTCAGCTTGTGGGTAACCTAAAAGAAGGAATTCGAGTATCTTGGAGAAGACCTCTGCTTTGTCTACACAGGCAAGAGCAAACAGACCCATACTATCCTCTGTCACCTTCTGAGTTGACCAAACACAAGCTGAGTACTCTAAAACTCTTATAGCCATCATACTTTGGACCCTGACTTAGTCTCAGCTGACTGTCTCTGCCCCAACCTGACTACAGACAAGCACACATCCCCTGGCCAAAGTTGTGCTAAACTCCTATTTCACAGTCTCAATGTCTGTAGCAGAAAATCTGGGAAAGCTGCTGTTCCCCTACAAGCATTTCAGCTGGAGACCTTGCACAGTGCAAGGTGGAGAGTGAAACAAGTTCCCAGAGCCAGATTACAGGCTCTGAATGAGGATCCAGCACTGAGAGCCCTGGTGCTGGGCAGTGCGATGTGCATAGACATTCCCACCAAAGCCATGTGCCTCTGCAGGTTGGTCCTAGGGGAAGCATGGCCCCCACAGTCATGAAGAGCAGCCCATGGGGGTTGCTGCAGACAAAAGAATGTGCATCACCACAAGGGAGAATTTAACCCAGCTCCCTCATCCTTCAAATGCCAGGTGGGAGGTTTGACCTTGGGCAGCAGATCCAGGGACTGTCCCACAGTGCAGATCCACATGTGCACATGCAGGCATAGATGAAGTGCTTTTGCCTGTGACCCCAAGCGAAATGGCAAGCCCCAGTTGGCTGGGGTATTCCAATACCCACTTTGGGCCTGTAAGCTGTCCACTGGGTAGGATTTCCCAGCACACAGTGTCGTATGTTTCACACTTTTTGAGCAGGGTTATAAATTATGGCGAGAGTCCCTGTAACTCCAATCCAATCCCTCCATACTCCTGGCGCCTGCTGGGTGGTTGTTGTTGTTGTTACAGCTACAGCTCCAAATGGGGAACGTGTGATGTACAGCTGGGAAGGGACTTTTCTAACTGCTCAGTGAAGCGGTCACAAATAGGAAGAAACTGCAGTTTCCTACAATATTTAGCATTATATAGGCCCTCAGCAGTGCCACACTTTACTTCTTCATTTTTAGCATCCCCCTTTGAGAGTTCTACCCCACTTAATCATCATAAACATGTCAACAATCAGTCCCCGTGGAAGGCTCTGCTGTTTGTTCTTTGGCTCACATGGAGAAAGCATGTCCCTGCTCCAGCCCCCAGCACACATTTCTCTATGCTCAAAGGGGCTGGAGTTGGAATGTAGCCATCTTGTGGCTCCCGGACCTTGATATATATATGGAAAAAAAAAAATAAAAAGCAAGGAACATGAACTTGATAAATACGATCAGCTGCCGGGAACGTGCCTGAAGCCTCCTGCTGCTGTTGTTGACATCAGAAAGCTGCAGAGCCTGGGAGACAGGAGGAAGTTTTATTGTCTCGGTCCTACCAGGAGCACGCGATGCCGTTCCAGCTGCCTGGTGCTACCCAGCGTGTCCCGAGCCTGTCACCAGGAAAACAGGACATCAGTTCTCACCTCCCGAACCCAGCAGCTGGGGGAGGGCTTCCCACTGCCTCTCCCAAAACCTAAGAAGAACTTTTTCATAGAAACCAGCACCGACATGACGTTTCCCCAGACCAATTTTTTATTACACCTGAAGTTTCCTGTCAACCACCTGACAGTTCCCTAGCCTCAAGGGCTGCTAATTGGGCCAAATTATGTGGCCAGACAGGGAGCACCTGAACCTAAGGAGAGGTGCCACTCCAGGGTGCAGCTGTGTGTTTGTGGTTTCTCTAGAGTGGCTTCAGCTGGTGAAGCAGAGCAGCCCCAGCTGAAAGTTGTTTCATGTTTTAGGAAGAAAGAGGATCCAAAACATGGTCAGCTGGTCCTTTGTTCCCTTTCAGAGCTTATCGAGGAAGTTTGGTCTTCTTTAAACTTCACTAACTCAGCAAGTTGGTCTATCAAAGCACCAGGAGTGAATTCCCTTAAAATTAATAGAGAAGAAAGAAAGCTTATTCTAGTTAATAGATATATTATCTGAATACTAATTCAGGTAATTGAGCTGAAAAGAGATGGAAACTCTTTTGGGAAAAGGGAATCTGAAGCAGTACACTATTTTAACAGGGCATGATGAGTAATTTTGCAGTCACAAGTCATGAATACATGTGATGAAGATAGAAATACCTGAGAAGATCCCACACAAATGCCTTTTCAGAGCTTTTTCACCCTTTTATTTTCTTCCAGTGTGCAATGCTCCCCCACTTTTTCAGGTTCGTGGCATTAGGTATAGGACAGGAGGGAATTATTTTCTTTCATATAGAGATTTTAGGCCCCCTGAAAGGGGCTGGCTGGACATTTATGAAGATGTAAGCCCTCTGTATAGACCCAGAACAAACTTCCCCAGTGCTTTGCTAAAAAATATGGTGCAATGCTTGGCTGGATGAAGCACAGTGAAAGAGCTCAGTTTTCATGGCTCATTTAGTTGGGGACTTTTCTTCAGGGACAGCCAGCAAGAGCACTGATTTTGATCACTTTCTTCTGATGCAGACAAAATTATTCTTGGATTTGGACTGCAATTGGCTTAATTTATAGGACTTTTAAGGTGCTTCAGAGAGGTTACCTTGAGAAGACAGTTCCCAAATCTGCACCACTCCAAGACAGCCAAATCCTTTCTCACATGAACTTATAGCACTAATACCTTTGGAAAAAAAACCCTCTATTCAGAAATATTTTTTTTAAATTGCTTGTCATTCAGCTGTGGCTGCATGGGAATGTTTCCTGGCCTCAAGTTTCTAACCCTTTGGCAAAAAATGTTCAGATCTTTCTTCAAAGTAAAAGAATTTTTTTAAGAAAATAGGTTTTTTCTTTAAAAAAACCCAACCAAACAAAAAAAGGTTACATTTTGCAGAAACAAATAGTTCCTCATGAACACTGTGGGGTTTTAATGGCTAGAGCCCTCTTGCAGCAGCTTCCAAGCAGCCCTGGTGTAGGCCTGTCAGAGGCACTCAGGTGTGAAGGTGCTGAGAGACCTCTAAGTATCTGGATCAAGAAATGGAAAGAAAATGCAAAATGAAACTTTCCTGAGTAACTCAAAGGTTCCTCTTCTAAAATCACTAGAAGACCTTTAGTACAAGCTCCTCCTCCCAAGTTATCCCAGAGACAGATTTAAATAGCACTGGGCTTTGAAAGGGAGCTGCAAAGAGCCCCAGAGCCAGTCAGCTGAGATAAAAGGCCACAGCTGAGTGTTTCTGTAAAGACAACAGTTGCACCATGTGACAGATATTTTGTAGTATCGGTAGTATACACCACAAGGTTCTTCTGTAAATGGAAGAAAAGGTGTCTTTGTGCCCCCTGTCATGGCTCTTTCCCCACATTTGTGGCACACAGGGATGTAGGATATGCTGCTATCTGAGATGGGCAGGAAAATGAAAGGCACACACATCTTACCTTTGAGCACACAATCTCTCACTGCTATTGCCAGACCCTGTGAGTATCAAGGAGTGAAATATGGCCCTGTGCTGGTTCATATCCCAGGTGCACAAACCTACCCTTCACAACTTTATTACTTACGACCTCTCCGTGCCCCAGCAGCCACATTTGGGGAGCGTTACCAGCTCTCTGCACACTTTAATCCCTGTCTCTCAACTCAGCACTGCCTTAACTCTCCTTTAGTGATCTCCTGTGGGACAGACCCTCACACCTGAGCACACACACTGGCACAGCACAGGCATCAGGGTGCATGCAGGCACCTGCCCTTTTGGAAATGCCCCAGCTGCTGTTCTGTTCTGTTAGTTTGCATATACCTGCTCCCTAAATTCTCTCCTAGTTCCTGAAACAGCCTTTCCTATCATTATGCAACTGAAAGAAAATAAACATTCACAACCATTTTTATTATTCCATTTAAAACCTGTTTACCACCTGTTCCATTTCCATGTTAAAATGTGACATCAATTTGGGCCCAGGCTAACCCCACCCTTGTCATCAAATCACTGTACCTAGATTAACTAAGACTTTTTTTCCCCTTGTATAAATCTACTTTCTTCTCCATGCTAGACATGATTCTTGGCAAAGATGCTGAAGAGAGGAGTTTGGAGGAAATGAATAATATTTTCTATTCTAAAGAAACCAATGCCAAAAGTCAATTTTGAAAAGATAATACAGCTTCAACTGACTCATATGTTTGTTAAGATGCTGTGACTCTGCAGAGCCCCGGTGAAAGGAAGAAGATTTTAAGCTGCATAAACTGTGGATCTTTTGCATTGTTTGGACTTCTGCAATCAGATCTGCATTTCAGTTAATAAAAATAAAGCAGTTACTCAACATTTTTTATATTCAGGACAGCAAGCAGACCAGCTTTGAGACACCAGCCAACAGCTTCCAGTAAAGCTCAGTTAAATGCAATCACCTACAGCCACTCTCCTCCATCTGACAAGACAACATTCCTGCAGGAGTGGTTCTCCTTCACTAATCCTGTCATTAAACCTGAAAAACAGATCCTATTATTTTAATTCATCTGGCAGCAGCTTGCCCCACTTTAGTTGCACACCTGTACAAATTGACAGGTCTCTTCAGCCCGGACAAGTGGAACCCAAACTTCACTGCGGAGCTGTCAGAAAAACGCACTGAGCAAGTGTTCCACAGCCCTTTGACACACACTCTGTGTTATACCTGAGTCTCAAGGCCTTTCCTGAGCATGCTTGCAGCATACTAGAAGGGTTTAAGGTCTCCCTGGTAAAAGCTCTATTTACTCCCTAGGAAGTCCCACACAGGGTATTATTTTAGTGGTCTGTCAACACAAAGCTTCAGCCTGACTGAGGTTGTGCCATCCCAGGCATATATTAATGAATCACTCCAACAGAAGCATCTTAATGCAACCATCCTTTTAAAAAATCAATCAGAATTAAATGTAAACCGCAAAACCAGTAAGTGGATGTATTGTTAAGAGGTTTTGATTAAAGCTTTTGAAATTAAAAGGATCAGACTGAGGATCACAGAAACATACCGCAAAATCATCAAAAGAAGATGAGGAGCAGATTTTGTAGCCCTTGCTCTTGAGGGAGATAAATCAGTTCTTTATATTTTATGTAAGGAAAGGGTTGCAAAACTTGGCCTTTGAGACACAGAAAATCTTCTTAACTGATCTTGAGTCCTTGAAGCCAGTTAGTCCTTTGGTGTCTCCCCTGTGAGGTGTGTCTGGTAGAAGGACAGCTGCCCCAAACAGAGGTTTCACTCCTGTCACTTGGCTGGATGTGCCAGCATGAATTTCCGCATACCACCAGCATGGTGACAAGCAGCACATGCTGCAGTTCATCCACCACTAATTTCTGGAAGCGGAGAAAGCGTTTTATAAAGCAGTGATATCACTGAGTGAGAGAATTGCTTGCGTTGCCCGATGGGTACAATTTTAAGCTTTAATGTCCTAAAACTCCTTGCATTGCATTTCTCATGGAATAACAGCAGCGTGCCATATCCTGGTTTTTACAGGAAACCTTAAACATCAGCGTGAATTTTTGTTTCCAATCACACTAAAAATGCGTGAAGATCATTAAGCCTGTAGACACTTTACCATGGTCAAACCCTCATCCACACAAAATCCCTACTGAAACTTCATTCTTCTGTTTATCTACCAAGGCTTCTCTTTCTATCCTAATTTCATCTAAAATTTACCGCTTCCTTGGATGTGCAGATATAGAAATTGAGTGTTGGATACAGCCTTTGGATGTGTGTCTGTATATGCACTGTCAGAGCTGAAGGCAGAGCAATGTAGCTGCCCTCTTGCAGTAATAGAGAGTCAGCAATTCCAGCACAGCTTGTGCAGTGAATAGAGCCCTAAATCCAGATGCCAGTTTACAGATAGCCTTTCAGTTCAATTACACCCAACTTCTCCTTGTTAGGCTACCTAAAAGCCACAGAAATTAATCCCTTTTGCAATATGTCTCTGCTAAACTGAAACCTGATTAAACACAGGCTTGAAAAATTTTCCTATATTTACCGCACATTTAAAAGTCATATTTATCTGTGACAGAGCAAAACAAAACAAAACAAAAATAGGTTCTCTGCTGAGAATTTATGTGTAAAGCTTTGCCTCAGAGTGTATTTTTATGGCCTGGTTATAAACCCCTGGAAACAGAGGGGTGTATAATGAAAACATTGACAGATACTTACCTAGAATATTGCAAATGAGCACACCATAAAAATGACTAATTACAGATATTGTAAAACTCAGCTTAGCTCTCAGGTCCAGCTGGTGGGCTGGAGGGCAGAGATTCAGACAATGATAACAGAGGGCTTGGCCTCTGCTCCTGTTGGATTTGCCTACATATAGACACAGAACTCCTCGTTTTGACCTAATAAAGGGTCAAATGAATGGCCACGACCACAACAGGAAACACTTTTTATAATGTTGTGATCTTAATGGCAAGAAGAGCACTTGCAGGTTACCTGGCCTGCAAAAAACCCCTGCCCTTGTTCACTGCCAGCAACAAGTCTCTGCATATGTCCACCCACAGTCCCAAGAATGTTCCAGCTAAGTAGACCTTACCTGCCTACTTCAGGTGGGGCTTGAGGATGTGTTAGACCATACAGCAAACTTCCAGATTCCTCTAAGTGATTTTGTCTGGTCTGTGAGGGAGGAAGGGAGTCCCTCATGGGCTCTGAAAAGCAACAGTGGGACGAGGTGAGGAGATAGGAGCTGGAGTTTGTCCACATGAGGAAGTTAGGAATTAGGTAGTTATTGCACTCGAGCCAGCCTTACTAAAGAAAAAAAGGCCAAAAATAAATGGACACTTCATGACATGAGTACCCATGCATCAGCAGGGGATCATTTATTTGGTTTACACATGTGGAAAAGTGTAGTTACTGCAAACAACAATTTCTGCATGATTGCAGGGATGGTGCATGCACTCTTCATGTCATGGAAGATGCCTGCTATTGCCTGCTAAACTGGGAAACTGCTCAGGCCAGACTCCACCGTTCTGACAGCTCCTAAGAGCTGATGTTCTCTGCAAGCTGCTCTCTTTCAGGTGTTGAGGAAAGAACTTGAGCCTTTCCCACCCATGCCAGAAAAGCTAATGTCAGCAGGCAAAAGTAGCAGAAGATGGCTCTGGCCTTGGGGAGGTTTCAGAGGAAGACAACCTCCAGCATTTCTGTTTTACCCTGTCCTCCACCCTGGTGGAGAAAAAAACCCCTTCATCTCTCTCTTGAGCCTAGGTACATCACCTGTATCCTTCAGTGCCTGGTGGGCTAAACACAGTTCTCTTCATGCTAACCCTCCAATGCTTGCAGAAACCCCATCCCTAAGGTCACAGCAGGCTGCTCTGTCTGAGGAACTGGCAGCTGTATCCATTAGGAAGCTGTAGTGGAGCCGGTGAGCTTTAAAAGAGAAGGTTGAATACTTCTTAGCGGGTGCTGGAGGCACCCGCTATTGCAATAAAGGCCTCAGCAACAGCAAGGGGACAGACCCTGGCCATGGACACCCCGAAGGCCTGAAGATAAAGGCTTGGATTACACAAAGCAGCCTCTCATTATCCACTCCTTGATACTGGTTGGTAACAGTGTTTTTTAAGGAATCCCTTAATTAGGTTTTACAGTGCATAGGTTAGGCATTTTCCAGCAAGGGCTTTATTGTAATGGGTTGCACATGTTCTCATACTGTACACCAAAATGAAACTTAGCTACAGGGCATTTCCTTCCGCTGCTCTTGCTGGGGAGCAGCTTTAACCTTTTTGCAGACACAAAGCCATATTTCACTCCTGAGAGGCCACAGCCGTTCCCCACTCCCATCACTTGGGTCAGTTCAATCCTTAACTGTGCAGGGAACTCACCAATGTGCTGCAGGGAGAAATCCTGAAGGGGTAGGGGAGAGGTGAGACAGAGATGGAAGAGACCCAGGAGGGTAAAACTCAGCAGTGCCTGACTGCCAGTAAAGCCTAGGAGTCTCCTCCCAAAGAGGAGCCCAGAGCTGGCAGCCACATCACTGACCAGTGCCAGACTGCCATGGAAATCACTTGGGGACCCTATTCCAACACCAGCAGTGCTGTATGTCTGTGTCACATTTCAATGCAGCAGAGTCAGGACTGTTGGAAAAAGAGAAAAAAAAAATCAGTTTCATAGGAATGAAGACTGAATTCATAGGTAAAAAAGAAAACCCAGATTGGAATGGCTTGATATTTGGATAGGATTTGTTCACAGTCATCAGCTGCAGTAAGATGTTCTCCTGACCTTGGACTCTGGTTTGCACAGAGCAACCAGAGCTGCTTTTTGGCCTGTAGGGTTTTTTTTCAGCTGGAGATTGGTGTGAGATCAAAGAAATGAAAACTGTATTGGGAGACAAACACTGCTAGGTCACAGGAATAAATCATGGATTCCTCTACTCATCTCAGCAAGCTGATGCTGCAGCATGACTATCAGAAAAAAATCCCCAGCTGTGGCTTAATTGTGCAGAATTTACTCCAGATTTTGTGAGCTAGCCCAAAACTTGGAAACTTCTGACCATCTTCCAGTTTGAAAACATTGATATTGAAGGGGGATTCCATGTGGCAGATTCAGATCAGGCAAAATGCACACAACATACAGGGAAGCAGTGGGACTCCTTGCCATGGGATGTAATAGAAAAAATATGTTTACATGGGTTCAAAGAGCAAATGGACAAGTTTTTGAAAGAAAAAAAAAAATCCTTCAAGGTATTCTAAATTCCCTAAGGAACAACACTGTGCTTGGTGTTTCTAAAAGCTCATGGCATCATTTAGACACCAGAGCTGAAGAAATAGTTTCTGTGGCACGTCCTCTGAGAAGAGGCTGATGACCAACACAGTTCAGAGCACCTCAGCCCTGCCTGAGAAGTGTGAGCCCTGTTAGGCAGGTCCCCAAAACCTCAGCATGCAGCAGAGGACTCTGCTGATCTATCCAGCAGCTCGAATACTTAACACAGCCAAAATACGCGTTATTCTTAGAGCTGCTGTGGAGGGATTAAACCTCAGTCCCACAAACAGCCAGGAATGTGACAGCTCTGCGCACACCAGGAGCCTGGCTGAAATGACACCTGCGTGAGTGTTTCTAGGAACTGGAATTTGCAGCTGGGTTTTCCATGGTACCCACTCCTGTTTGCACTTGGACCTTTGAAAATCAGGCTAATAGTATGCTTACATTGAAGAAAGAAATTTATGTTGTCTTTATGCTCTAAGCCTGAATTTGTCCTGAGGGAACATTAGCAATAAAAACAGCCATTTATTTTTAATAGACAACAGCGTCATTACTTGAGTCTGGTGAGCTTAAAGGATTGGGAGGTGAATGATACCATCAAGGAAGAAACTTCTTTCTTTACTTTTTTTCATTCAGCTAATAAAAGGAAATCCCGCACAGGAATACAAGAGCCAAGCTACAGTGTGCAAATGCTTCTCTTCAAGACAGCAGACCTCATTTGTCTTGTCTGCTGTCCCTTCCACGAAGCACAAACTTCCCTTCTTGTGCTGTCCTGGGGACAGCCTTCATCACGCTCATCAAGAAATGAACCAGGTGATGGCAGAAGCGCCTGCAAACCCCCACATTCTTCTCTCCCCGAAGGACAGAGAAACCCCTCTCAGGGAAGGGGAAGTCAGGATTTATCTACAGTGACAGCTCCCCAGTCCAGAGTGGCAGCAGGGAGCAGGGCCCCCTACCCTTGGACACCTCGGGGTCACTGTAGGCCAACCAGAGCACCTCCACTTGGCTATGACCTTGTAGCAGACCTTGCAAATCACATCTGGAATGTGTTTCAGCTTCAAGAGCAATAAATGAAAACACTGAACACAACAGGGTCGAAGCAATGTTGTTTGAAAGAAGAGGTAATGCTCTGACCCTTACTTGGCCCATGACATGTCTAGTTATTTCGCCAAGAACTATGAAAGTGTGGCTTGGGATGGGTAAAGGATAATAAAGTATTTTGTCATCAAATAATAGAATTCATTTCAAGCTTCAGTGGCACCCAAGAATGGGAAATGTGAATTCCCCACACTCCAAGCAACTCCTTTTCTTTTGTCTCCAGAAATACAAGCAAACAAGAGCTCCAGTGGATTCATACAGAAGCAATCAAGATCAGAAAAGTTCATGCCATTTTCCAAGCAGTTTGGCAAGTCCTGATTTGAGAAAAATTAGAAAACTACTAGTTTGATTTACAAACAAATGTATCAACAAATGGAAATGGAACTTACAACACAAAAATTCCATAGGACCTCTCTGTCATTGTTTCTTTGCTTTTCACCACAGAAGCCATGGGTGTGATTTCAGCATCCTGCTCCCTAAAACATCCCTTTGGAGGATGTGGTAGTGCTGGCTGAAGGAACCCCCATAACTCCTCCTCTTTCACTGCCTGTAGCACCACACAGCTCAAGTGTTCCTGGTCCTTTGGCCACCTGTAAGGACTATTGCCTGGGCCACAAGGAAAAGCACAGCAAGTGCTCACAGCATTCCTCTGAGGATATCCATAATCAGAAGATATTTCCCATTTCCTTTTGTGGCAAAATCCACTTTTTCCTTAGAAAAGCATTTGCTTGCAGATGAAGTGAAAGGCATCCTTCTGGGTGAGCCAATGCTTCCTTTATTTTCCATATACAACTGGAGTAAAGCTTTTTTGTTGAATCTGACAAGTTCTGAAATTGCAGGTCTGGATTTAGAAGTTGGACCTTGCCCAGCTGATGCCACTTATATTTCCATTTCTATTTCACTGCCAGCACTGACAGACAATCTCTTCTGTAAGGTCCATTAATTTACTGCTTGAATTTATAGTTTTCTCTTTAGAAAGGCAATAGCTCAAACTGTGAGTTGCCTGGCAGCATGGCTCATTTCAGAGCTCTCTGCTTTCACATGCCTTCACTGAGTCCACTCTAGGGATTTCTGATGTTTCTCTTTGGACTTTTCTGGAGGCCTCACCCACTGCATATCAGTGAGATATGGAGAATTTGAGCAAGGGAAATTCCACCAGAATGATATTAGGAGTTAACTCAGAATATATCACTGCTGTAGTTGCTGTCTCCCAGGAGCTGATGGAAGCAGAAGACAGGGATGAGCATAACTGGTGCTGGAGCCATCACAGCATGGCACCATCCAGCTGCAGGGGACAATCCCTGTTGCTCCTTTTCACAGGCTACAATTGCAGGAGGCTGCCAAGAAAGTGATGCCTCATCATTTAAGTTTTTAGATCCACATACTGAGGTCATCGGGTAGCCCTGGATTTACATGGTACCATTCCCACCATGTGGCCAGGTAAGTTCATAGCTGTGTAGCTCTCCTCACTCCATGTCTGCTGGAATTTCACCATATCCATGTCACAGTGTTGTGTCTGGTTATTATTTTATAGAAGGATTTTATGTCTTGCCCTTTGAGCCTGGTTTGTTACTGCTTGTAGGGATGGGAGGGAGAAGACAAATGACTTGACAAATGACTCGTCAGAGGCTACAGAGTGAACCCACACACCACAGAAACCACCTCCCTGTTTTCATTGCAGCAGTTTCAGGCAGTATCTCACTGGATTTTTCTGCCTGATTTTTAAATTAAAAAAGCCTCAAGAAAAAAAGCCTGGCCACTCTCTTTCTGAATAACTGGCTTACAGAAAGCTGTCGCTTTTTCTCTGAAAGGATTGAGAAACAGGGACCTTCAATAGCTTCTTTGTGCAATTTTATTTTGCAGCTTCCAGCCCAAGACAGCATTTCCCGACCTGTGAGGATATGCTGCCCTCTTCCCGTCTGGGACACTGCAGCTCAGCAGTGCCATGGAGACACATCTCCTTGGATCTGTGGGATTTACCCAGAGAATCAGTAATTCTCCATTTACACAGGTTTAGTTTCTCTTAGCATTTAGGTAATGGGTAAGGCAGAATTCATTAAAAGTGTGAGGGACTAGGATGGTGTTCAAACAGGCTCTTCCTGATGTCACATTCCCCATTTGTCCTCCCTTCTGCCCAAGTTACAAAGCTGAGCCTCTCCACCACCACACACTAGCCCCTGACATCTCTCTTCATCTTCCCCATCATTCAGGAAGGAAATCTCCTTCCATGCCTAAAGAATCCTATAAAACTCAAGAAAATCTTCAAATATCTTTTACTAAAATGCCATCACCTGTGAGCCTCCACCAGGCATTTGAATGTTTTGGGAGTGCACAATACTGATGAGTAAGCAGGAGAGAGCATCAGGACCCTACTTTGCCCTGTCAAGAGCTGCAAGCCTTTACCTCCCCTTTGAGGAAAGGGGACAGATGAGAACTTTCCACCTCCAGGTTGTGACTCGGGGTTGTCACACCTGCTGCTCTCACAGGTGCCTGTGTGACAGGAGATTGCCTCCAGCAATTCCCCTGTGACTGCTCTTATCAGCTTCTGAAGATTAGAAGTAACTTGGAATAGAAACTTCAAGGAAAATGGGAAGAGGAGAATTGCATTTCAAAGAAACTGCTTGAAAGAAACCTTTGAAGGACCCTATTCAAAGGTTCAGGATTTGATAGAACCATTTTAAAAAGACATAAATTCCTGTTTGGGTTTGGGATTGGCTCTCACCCCAGCAGGACAGAAAAGCTGCCTTCTTTGTAGGAACACAGTCCCAGCACAACACAGGAGACGAGATCCATCTGATAACATCTTAAATTACTTTGAACCTAAAACATCCAAAGGTAATACATTAAGGTAAAACCTACCTCACATATTCATGAATGACTTCCGTAAAAAGATGTGAGTTTGGGCCCGTGAGTTTGTAGGTGGTATAAAGAGAACTAAATGTTTGCAGTGCTGGCTGTATATGAGATACCCTACTGAAAATCCACAGTCAACATTTACATCACTTACTGCTGCAATGTTTCCACCCCCAGATTAAAACACAGCAGTTACTTCCCAGCCAGAACTTCAGCTAAATTCCACGGTCATGCTGAACTGCAACCCAAACATGGGCAAACCTTGGGCACAGCTTATCTTTGTGCTTGTCTCTGAGAGCATCTAGTCCTCCCCTCTCATCCCAAATATGTACTTTCTGGCGGTAACATTGCCTCACAAGAGTCACCAAGCCTGACAGCACCAAGATACATTTGGGCTAGCAAATTGCTATTAATGGGTCAAATCAGCTCACAAGCACAAAAAATGCTGTCTGTCTAATTTCCTGATGCACTGTTTCCTGCTAGATTTTTTCTGATGTTCGGAATTTCATTTTTCTTGGAAAAAAAATATTTTATTTCTAGATGTACTGAGGAAATAGCTGATCTTATCTCCTCTATTATAGGTGACTTTTTAAAAATAATACCTTCAATGATGCACAAACCTCCATTTACACAAGCCTTGGTTCAGCTAAGCCCTTAGCCCCTGAATAGCATGAAGAATGTGTTTAAGGGGATTCAGCAGGATGTGTTTTTAAGGATATATTCAGCCAATTTGCTGTCATGGGATCAGGGTTCTTACCACTGCCACCTTCAGCCCAGTCATCCTTTTTTTTGCATCATGACTCCAGTTTGGCTGTATCTGAACCTACATGGGAAGACTCTTTCACTTTCCCCAGGAGCAGCCCCTCATCCTGGCTGTTCCTGCAACTCCTGTGGGCAGACACAGGAGTGCCCCAAGGATGGTGGGCAGTGACCCCACAGGGAGGAGATCTGCCTCTGCTGCCCAGAATGAAGAAAAGCCTGAGGTCCCTGCTCCAGCCTTCAGAGCCAAGGCAGCACAGACACACCCAGTGTGCAAATGCTGATTGAGAATTTGTGTTCAGGTGCTGGGACACAGTGAAGGAAGGGGTGCAGGCTGCCTGGGCAGGGGCCTGGCAACAGCTGCAGTGATAAGGAGCAGACAGTGAGTGCTTCAGCCTCTCTCCTGCAGCATCAGCATCTCACAGGGCTGCATAACTAGAGAACCAGGCAGAAAGCCAAGAAATCTTGAGTTATATTCCTGATGCTGCCATTAATTTCTTATATGGCCTTGGGCAACTTGTATCACCTGCCAGTTTGGGTTTTTCCTTAGATAAAGTAGGGAAAACAGTTAACATCATGGATTTATAGAGCTTAAAGCTCTACAAAGAAGAGTCTGGTCTGGCTTCTCTATATCAAAAAAACCCTTTAATTTCAGTCAGTTGTGCCTGAATCAAGGCCAAATTGCCTATGTTTGACCAATATATATCTCTCCATCTCTTACAGAAGAACAACTTATCTTCATCTAAAACATCAAGAGATGGAGAAAAGCCAGCACTTCCCTTGGTATTTTCCCCCCTGTGATTAATTCCCATCCCTACTGAGCATTCAAGTTTCATTTCCCATTTGAATTTTTTGGGATTCTACTTTCATCCACTACTTCTAACAATGCTTTTTTCTGCTAAATGAAAGTGTTAGTGTGATTCGGTATTTCTCCCCATGGCTTATCCACACTCGTTGGTGGGCTGAGGGCAATAATGGCAAAGATAATTAAAATCTGCCCTGTGCTTTGAAATATTAAGCCCATCTCTAAGTCCCATTATCCTGCTCAGTGTCAGAGGTACCCCTGACAAGCACTTGACTTTAGCCTTTCAGGCGGCACGCAGCTGCCAGAGAAAACCAAGAGTGGAAAAGTACTATCCCTTCAAAAAAACAGATGTTGCAGCTCCAATTTGTCTTCTGCCAAGACAAAGAAGATGCACTAAATTGATCTTTTGTAAAGGATTTTGTTTTGCTTCCAAGATTAATATCACAACAAACTGGGAGGCACCATTCCTCAGGGTGCAAAGCTATATTGCAGAACTGAGCCTAAATACCCATGCTGAGCATAATTTAGTTAGTCTGCAACTATGTCTGAGAAGGGGGAGATAAACTTTTTCCATCCAGTAGCACATTATCTAAATAACTCCTCTGTCTCACTACACAAAGGCTGACCACTTAGCTTCAAAGCCAGGCAGTATCTTCTAGGCTTGATGCTGCCCATCACGGAGTGCCGGTGGTGTCCTTAGAGCCCTCACTGGTGACCTTCATGGAACTGCTGGGTCACACAAAAGGAAAGAAGGAATGAAGGGATAGGAAGGACAACCCAGGACATCCTGTGAGGTTGTTGGAGGGCTCTGACTGGAAATAACCATTTTTACTTGCCAGAAAACCTCATCTCAAATCATGCAACTGGGTAAGGGACATCCAACACAGGATGTCAATAAAGTACACTAGGTTCCAGGTTACAGGAAAAGTGACTTCTTGGCACCTTTCACACCTTTCAAAAAGGAGACTCTATCCACAGACCAGAACACTACAGTTTGTAAGATGGCTTTTCCCATAGGAACGTCTGCTTGTCACCATAAATGACATTCTCCTACAGTACTTTCTCCCCTTACACAAAGTGACAGCCCCTTTCCCAAACATACCAGTCCCACACATGGTTATTCTTCCCTTGCTGATGTGAACCACTACACATCTTCACCAGCCACTACTGCATTTTCAGCAAAAGTACTTTAAATCCCTGCTTGTACAACCCGACGGGGATGAATGGAAGTGTATAATTTAAACACATTGATTCAACGCTCCGTAGAACAACAAATTGCTCCTGACTTTTTTAACATGGCATATCCAATTAACAGATTGAAACAAAAGGATTACCAGGTTACGGTATTCTTTCCACACTTCTTCATCCAGCTGAATAACTGCAAGTAAATTCCATACTAGTTTCACCAATGCCCAAATCTCCATGCTATGGCAATTTGTGAACTAATTCTATACAGACACACACACACTCAAGGTGTAATGGATCAACAAAAATAACTGGACAAACCAGAGCTTTTAGGATTACTTTTTTCTTTGCACTGTGGGAAGTCTTTTACAATGGTGGAAAGCACACGTAATGCACTACCTCAAGACAAAAATTCTCCCTGGTGCATCGAAGCGCCTCTTTTCTGCTAGGACTAGTCTGCACAAGGAAGTTTTGTAAGCTTAATTATGCCAGCTAGGAGTGTGAAAAAACAAATACATCATTCCTACAAGAGAGAGAGCTACGCCAACAAAAGCCCCTGGTGTGGATGCAGTGCTATAGAAGGAGGGATTTATTTTTTTCTTTCTAGTACAGTTAATTTTATTTGGGTAGTTCTGATAAACTACACCATCAAAAGAAACCTCTTGGCTCGAATAGCTGTGTTTCCAGCATAGGCTGCCAGTTGGTGATATCTGTGTGTCAGCACATTCCTCCTGCTGGAGAGGAGAGACCTCACACTGAATTCTCTGAAGGCTTTACCTGGGATAGAGGAAAGCTACAAGAAGGACCAGGCTATTCAATAACTAAAAGAAGGACAAGACACATTGTGGTGAGAGGAAATCTCTGGCTGCTCTGGGCCCATCAGACAGGGCATTCCTGCCTGACATGCTTCCTGTTGGCTGCAAAGTGAATTTCTTGGTGGAGATGATCCCCAGCCAGACATGGGATTCTGGCATGATCTGATGCCCTCATCAATGGCAAGCTCTTGCTTCATGTAGGGGTTTGTAGCTGGGCCTAAAGTTTGGTCCTGCCTGTTGTGTGCTCAGTGGGATGTAAGATGGATATCCAAGGTCATAGCAACACCACACTCTGGGGATGTGATGGCAGAAGGTGTTTCTTTTAACCTGGAATCAAAGCAAGGTCTCTCTGGTTTTACCTGGAGGCTGCAGACAAGGTACACTGGACATACTCAAGAAATTCACCTTTCCCTTTCACTGTTGCTGAGCCTAATGTTTGCCTCATGTCAACCTGATGTCTCAGACTGGCTTCCTCCTGCTGTCATCTTGGGACTGACTGCAACACAATCAGAGCAGAGTCAGAGTAAGAGCCAGAACCAAAGCCAGAGCCAGAGCCAAAGCTACCTCACAGGGAAGGTTAATCTGAACAACCCCATGCCAGGTACATAACACCCCTCATTGCAAATGGGCACTTGTTGGGGTGCCCCCTTCTGCAGTCTTCTGTCTGTAACCTGTAAATAACCTCAGGTAGGACGGTCTGAGACCCTCTCCATCCTTCCTGCTCTGATCTCTACCGATCTCCTCTCCAACACACTGGTGAATTCAGAGTCCTGTAACACAGCTTCCAGTCTGTGGCCTGGGCCCCTTCCTTTGCATCCTCTGGAGTAGCAAGTCCCACCTTTTCCTTCTTGCCTTCTTGGCTCGATGCCCTCACTAATCCGGAGGGAGGTTGTTTGTTGGGCTTTTCTTCCTTAATCAATCCACAGAAATGAGCTTGCATGAGGCTTTGTGTTTCTGCAGAGTGAATTCCACAAGCAAGGTGTAAAAGTAATTAAGGCACCAGGCTTCAGCACTCCAGCTCTGCCACCAGAGAGTGGTCCCCAGGCAGCCACCTGCACAATGAAAGCACAGCGAGGGGGGAATCTAAAATCCATGGCTTTTTAGAAAGCCACATAATTTCTCAGTCCAGCTCTCTGGAGGCCAACAGATAAACAGCACTACCCCAAGGAATTTCCTTCCTCCAAAGGTGGGAACTGGCCAAGAGGAGCCATGGCCTCCCATCCTCTGATGACATCAGCTTCCTTGGGCCTGGGGTGAGGGGACTTCAAAGGAGGAGTTCGGGGAAAAAGCCCTCCTGTGAGATCCAAGAAGACCTTATTTCTGGTCTGGAGGCCATGTGGCAGAGCCTTATTGCCAGGGGTTCACCCCAGCACTCTCAGAGAGACAATAAAACAAGTGGGAAAGCATTATCACAGCAGAGGCAGCTACGCAACAGTGACTGCAGGGTTGTCACCAGTGAGAAGCTGCTGCCCGAGTTACTCCAACCAAATGGCTCCATCTCTGCCAATATCTCAGCTAACCCATGAATCTGACTTGACAGAAGGCCTCTAGTTTCCTGGGACCTGTGCCTCCGGAATGAGCTCACTGTGGACTTGCGTGCTAAACCCAGGTTAACCTTCAATGCAGAGTCTGTGTAATGGTGCTACACGTACGTCCTTCTCCCTACAGCTTCCTCTACCATTAAATCTTGAAGAACTGTAATATCTTTTTAGTCCCCATCCCTATCCTAACTTTTGTTGAAATTTAGCCTAGAACTTCCTGGGGGAAGAGGAAGGAGAAGGGACTGGCAGGCGGTGACACTATGTTCACATTTCCTTAGGAAACCAGGCTAAAAATAATAGTCAAAAATCTTGGGCAATTGCCTTCAACTCAACATCTCTCTCTAGACAGGAAGAAAGGAAGGAATTAGCAGGCTGGGTTAGGTTATATTTCAAGGTTTGTCTACATGATTTGAAGCATAAAAATTAGAAATGAAATTAAGAAGATATATTAGGTCGCTTTGCCCCTCCCTGGGGGAACAAACCTACAGCTGTTTCTCTTAGCATATATTTTAGCAAAGTTTTAGCAGCCCAGTTTCAAATGATCCAAGTGATGGAGCTTCCATCAGTTTTCAACAGGGACCAATTCTTTTCCCTACGTATCTTTCCTTTTTTTTTTTCTAAAAACAATTTTGACTTTTTAATCTACTGACCAAGTTTCATCTCATGACCCCTAGCACACCACTTAATTGTTTTATAAACTCATTGAAATAGAAAGGTAAATAAAAGTTCTACGCCTGCCACCTACATACTTCAAATAGCATCACAAGGTTCATTTCATGCTTTTGGCTGACTGAGACATTCTTATTCAATACAGCTTAATGTTTGTAACTGTTTTTTCCTGGAATAAAAAAAAAAAAAAAGCTTTGATTAATAAATTCCAGGGGTGTTTTTTTTTTTTAGTCAGAGTTTTTCAGACTCCTTTTCCTGGCCATGTTTCAGCTTGAATTTGAAAGGCCCAACCCACTCAAAATATTCTTAAGAGGTTTATCTCAGTCCTCTTGACATTTCTAGTTTAGTTTTCTGTTGCATAATTAAAAATTATTGAAAGGGAAGGGTTACTTTAATATGACATTAGTCCAAGAAAATAGGTCTCCTTTCTCATGCTGTACATACAAGTTCTCAAGGGAAGAGGGTCACAATCTGTGCCAACTGTCAGTGCTTTCTGGAAACATTAGGGCAAACCATATTTCCCAGTTAAATTAGCTTTTTCTATCCAAGCTATGTCTTTTGAGCAAGTCTGAATTTGAGAACAAAAATCCAGCCACTGACCCAGCACAAAACTGAGGAGGTACCCAAAGATGAATTAGCACTGTCATATATGCATGACAGAGAAATATATTTCTTTTTGCTACTTTGCATGAAAAAAACATCATGAGATGTCAACAGCTTCAGCTTCTCCACGCTAAGCACAAACATACAGAGGCTTTGACCAAAACGCCCATGTTTAACATGCCTGTTCCAGTCAGAACAGAAGACGTGACCATATGTGAATAGACACAGTTTTCTTGGCCAAACTGCTCTTGTCAAGGGCCAGTTGCAAAGAATTTTATGAAAACAGGATTCCCCATCTCACAATTGCCTGACTCAGAAGAAGAGCTGGTTTCTGGTATTCTCATACCTCACTTATGGATAGTAGCACATCCACAGCTGACAGCAAACACAGTGGGGAAATGTGCACATATTTGGGATTTATCCATCAGCAACTCCTGGCTTCCTCCTGCACCTCACAACCCACAAGAAGCACCACGGCACTGATATTTCTGTGCCTGATCCTCTGCTTACAAATGCCCCTTGGAATGGGGAACTGCTGGGAAGACAGAAAGACTGGCTCTATAGAAGGGATGGAGAATATTAAGGATATTCCCCAGAGCGTTTATGGGTCTCAAGGCCTCCAGAACTCTGCAGAGCAGAAGGCCCACGGGTCGACATCCATTCTCCATATACACATCTGACCCAAGACTAACTCCACTGTTGTCCTGAGCCTGCTGTTTCACAGAGCCTAATGCCACTCACATTTTCCATAAAACCAAGAAGTAGATTCAAGGCCATATTAGGCATAGTTAGAGGATACTAAATGGAGGTTCCAAGAAGTCTGAGCCTTTTTCTGAGCATTGACAGCTATGTCTGAGTCAGCCTTGCCATTCTATGCTGAGTCACTTTATCCCGAAGCATCAGCAGCAAGCAGAGAGTGAGGAGAAGGAAGAAGCAAGGGAGCAGAGCCAGGAGAGGGTATGTGACAGGAGCAGAGGGCACCAGGCTGGACCTCATCCCAGCTCTTCTGACGTTTGTTACTGGTGGGAAAAGTACTCTGAGAACACAGTATTTGTGAGGATCAGGCAGTGACAGGAGAGAGAAGGACCATGGTACCCAAATCCAAGCAGGATGCTCAGGAAACAACAGCGACATCCCAGACTGGGATTGCATTTTGGAGTGGCCTCATGCCAGAATAGGTGTGTGTGTGAGCATGTGCATGAGCACTGTGTGTGCATGCACACACTCCACACAGTTTTGTTTGGACTAGGCATATTTTGGCAAAGTCAACAACAACTAATTGCAAACAAGCTGCATTTATATTCAGCCCTCAAACCAGCTGCTTTCAAAGCTGCACCAGTGGGAATTAAAAGCCTCACTAGTTGTTGCTACATGACCCAGTAATTTCGGATGCTATACCTTCTGTTTCATCACAGTACTTTCCATTTTCTGGCCAAAATGAACAGTGAGGTGCTGAGAGTCTGTTCATCTACTTATTCAGGGCTCAGCACCACTTTTCAGGAGCACTATATAAATTCAGAAGTTGCCTGAAATAATAAATAACTGTGACAGGTACAGAAACAAAGCATGTAGCTCTTGAGCTAGTGTTTCCTCCTCTGGAGAGGTTTATGTTCCCTCGTGTCTGCAGAACAGAACATTCCAGTGATGTTTCAGCACTGATGGGCCCTGAAGCCTCAGCCAGAAGAAAAGTCAGCTTTCTGGCAGGAAACCCTGACTAGCTCCTGGAACCGAGCAAAGAGAAGGAGAAAAGATGAAATACTTTGTTTACCATATCATGACATCACCATTATCACTGGAGAAAAATGCAAGTTCATCTTTCTTCCCTGAAATGGTCTGTATGACCCAAATGATTAGCCCTGCTGGATAACACAGCAGTGTCCTTCCCCTCCACAGAGAGCTCAGGGGCCACAGCACAGGCATCAGCAGATGTGTTTGACCTCGTGGCCACCGACTTCAACAGGTTGCAGATGCAAACCAGAAAGCTCCCAACACTGAATTCCCTTTGCAAGATGTGATGTTTTTCCTCTTGAGTCAAGCCTGAACGTGCCTGCATAGCTGTTGACTGCTTCCTGGCAAGTTGTACCATCACCCAGGACAGTGTATAGGCTCTATGGGGACAAGGAAGGATTGTTGCTCCCAAAGTCTTTGCATCGTCCACTGCTTTAATCACTAGCGTGTGCTGGCACTCAGAACAGGGGAGAACATGCCCAAGCCTATACAGAGAGTAAACCATTTCCTCCAGAGGAAACAGTGCTCTGCTATTTTTGTATATCTGTTTCTGTTCTCTGGTAATTTAACACTTGTTCAAGATTTCATGGGACAGAAAAAGCCACGATACCCCAGTACATTGCATTTTACCTTTTTTATTTCTTCCTGCGTTTGCTCCCATAGCCTCCCATTAGATCAGGTCCACCAAAACTAATTTTAGGCTTCATGACAGAGAGTTGAAAGGAAAAGGGCAGGTTTTCTACCAGAAACGGGAGCCACTGCTCTCTTCTGGGAATGAGAAGTGTCTAAAAGCATGCAGAACTGCTATGACTGACAACCAGAAATGTGTTAAAAATACAGTGGCAAATGGCAACATAGTCAGCTAAGATATCGCTACTTTGAGCCTTCCTCCACCTAACTGGAACTCAGATTGAGTTGTCAGAAAGCTCCAGTAAATCATCATACTCACACAAGACTAGAGCCAGTGGAGTGCTTTACTGCCCTGAGAAGGAATGGAAAATCAGAGCTCCCAAATCCTTGCAAAGGGATCATCTCAGGAGGGGAAATGGTATGGATCAACTGAAAAGTTCATTCTGGTTTTAATACTACAGACAACAGCAAAGCAAGATAAAACTGTAAAAAAATCCAGATCTCATGCTTTCCTTATTTGAAACCACTTGGAAATATTTTCAGGACTGAGAGATTTACTGAACTGGCCCTTGTACATATAAATATAGACAGGTTAACTTAGATGAACATTTTCTGATTACAAAATCCCACTCAGAAAACTCCTGGCCAGACATTTTACATAATTACAACTCCAAGAAAATGCCAAATAAAAGCATAAAAAAAATCCTGGTAAAATAAAAATTAATATTTTTAAACAGTAATTTGTTAAGACAATGTGGAAGCTCCTGTGGAAGTCAGGGATCAGTCATTTCAAGGCAGTGGTAGGAGCCCAGCAAAAAGGAGCCCAGCTCCCACCCTGCTGTTGGGAGCTTTGTCCTGGATGCAAGTAAAGCACCCAAAGCTGCAAGGATTCAAAGGATCTCAGTAGACCCTGCTGCACACCTTCGCTGGACACAGCCTCATACCAGCTCCAAACAAACCAAAATAACCTGAGTCTGTGCATATAGACAGGCAGAATAATTCAGAAACACCAGCTGAAAAGGCCATTCCTTTGTGTGAATTCAAGGGAATTTAAGGGACAGTAATTCATTAAAATGTTGACTCAAAAATGACATTATGGGCCTGTCCTTCACAATTGCTTCAAGAGTAGTTTTAACCTCAACAGTTTTTTTAATTGAATCTGATTTAGATGGGATTCCACCAGCACTTCATTTTTATTTTAATTTTATGATTCAATTTAGCATTTAGCTTCAGTTCCAATCTGATTTTATTACACTTGTTGCTAGTGGAAAATATATCCACCTATTACCAACACTACATAAATTCAGATGCTGTCTTAAGAAACATTCTCACACGTATGAGAGGTAACATTTCATATACAATATGCCTACTTGTTGATAAGGCTTATTGCACGACTCAGTGCCATGACCTTTCCAGAGGAAGTATTGTTTCATGCATACTATGTCACAAAGGCAAAGAACTGTGATCTTTCCTGCTGCTGTAACTCATGGTATCTTTGGGATGCATCTTCAGAGAGGTAAAGATAATTCAACCACACACTGTGCACTTGCTCCAGCACAAGTGTTGATTTGAGAATATATTCCTTCACCAAAGAACTGGTATTCACATGTCTTCAGGACTACTTTTGTATGAATAAAGGGCTCTGTTTCACAGATTTAATTTCCCTTCCCATGTATATTATAGACCCTGAAATAGCCTAGAAGTGATTGCACTGCAGTGTTTGCTAGCTAAAGGCAGTCAGAAGAGGTGCAATATTTCCAGAAGACCTGAGTATTCATGGTGCAGTACCGTAGTATCCACTGCAGTTTCAATAAGAAGTGAACTGAAGCCAGAAAGGCTGTGACTATACATTGAAGGACACTTTTGAGGCAGTGGGGATAATACAGGGTTGCATCAGGCAGCCCGGATAGGCTGTGGGGTTTCCCATCACCAGCTGTGAACCAGAACTGGTGTGGGTGCAGCCGGTCCAGCTCCACAGCTGAATGGAGGAGGTGACTTTTTTGGAGGGCTTTTTTAGCCCTCTGATTCTAGACTCACACCCAGGATTTGGGTTTTGGGACCAAATCTGTGGAAAGTTTGAGTTATCAGACTCAGTTGTAAACCAACTGCAACTACTGCATGAGCTGCCTTACCTGATGTACAGTCTGGTTTCCCATGCCATGTGAAGCTCCAAACTCTTGGGATCAGACAGGAATCTACTGCAGAGCTACATGGCTTAAAATCAGACTCACTGCAATAGAAAACAAGTAGGTCAGTTGAGATTCAAAGGCCTGCAACGCAGACCATTTTTGAAGTTTAGATTTAATTAATTCTCTTTTTTTCCCTTGCTATAATGCAAGAGCTTTTGTAACATCTGAAACTTTTATCAGAATTGACAATGCTATAAATACCTCCCTGCCAGTTTCTAGAGTGCTAGCAAACAATCTTTCATCAAGCAAATGAACACTTACAGACAGAGCAAGATATAAACACCCATATGTAAAGCACATTCTCTGGACTGGGTCCACCACTAGCAAAACCCTCCTGCTCCCCTGGAACCAGCAACACAAACTCCTTTTATATGTCTTAAGAGTCCACAGTCCAAACAATAACACATTAACATGCTCTTGACACTGCTGTCAAAATAAACAGCTATTTATTAACATTCTACAAGGCATTATTTTTAAAAGAAATCAATCGAGCAAATATATATCCCTCCATTCCAGAAAACAGCATCTCCCTTTTACTTAAGACAACATCTGGTCCAGATAAGAGCTGCCAAGGGCTAGAGCTAAGAGTCACAGTGATTGCTGTTGCTTGGTCGTTGCTTGAGTATTTCTGAGAATAACATTTTTCTCTATATGGTATCACTGCCAACTATTCCCTGGGATCTCAGGAGGACAATGCATTCCCTTTCTGCTCTTACTGGGTAAATGGAATAAAGGCTGAACATGGTGCTTGCTCTTACCCACCAAACCTGCACTAAATACAAAAAGATATTAAAAACTGCCTCCCCCTCTCTCTTTCTGAGGTGAAAACCTCCCCATCTTCACACGGAGAGACTTTTGCTGCCTTTTGTTCTTGTTGGTAAAGCAAATTTAAAGATATCAAGGAACCTCTTGAGAAAACCAAGAGAGGAAGTGTGAATGCAAGGTGAACTTACAAACAAAAAGCTATTTTTAGTGCTGGGGGGAAACTCTTAGCATTGGACGAACAATACAAGGAAGTTTCAGACACTGACTGCTAGGGAGAGCTAATATCCCCTTGTCGCTGCCCCACCTAGTCTGGATACAGGAATGCTCCTGTATTCTCAGGCTTCTCACAACCCCCAAATTATTCACCTTCCCCTTAGCATGGTGCAAAAGTTCAGGGCTTGGGCCAAGAGCCACCTGGTTGGCTCATGCACACAGTCTCACCCTTCTGTTTGCACAGGTGACCCCAGGTCACGGCGTGGCCCTGACGGGACCATGGGCTCTGTGGTGTTGGTGGGGATGGATGGTGGGACTTCCATTTCCAGTACCACCAGACGTAGTAGTAGAGCACAGCTGGGAGAGTGCACAAGGCTGAGGCCAAAGAGCAAAGGAAGCCTTGCGTACCCCAGACACAGAATTAGAACAGAGCAGCTGGGCAGAAGCAGAAGGAATGACATGAATAGCCTTGGGAAAACCCAAAAAGGACCCTCCTAAACACTGAACAAAATATATACAAATGGAGTCCCCCTGGTGCTCAACAGCTGAGGATCTGGCTATAGATTCAGGACATAATAGTAACACTTTGGGAGCCCCTACTGACTCCTCTTTTCCTCCTAGAATTTCCTCTTTCCACTCCCCAGGCAACACAAATAATATGTTTGTCAATCAATTATCAATACGCAGGTTCTTTGGGGTGGAAAGCTTTTACACAGGAGTTTGTTCAGTCTATTTGCTCCTTGCTCCACCTGCATTCCTGTTTATTCATTTGCCACCAGAGTGAGTAGCAAGTGGTCAAGAACAGCCTGTCTTCCAAGATCAGTGAAATAAGAGAATACGTGAAGAATGCTATTTCCCTTGAAATTTCTCACAGATCTTTGTATTTCCCGTTGACCTGAACCAGTGTTCAGGGAAGAGAAGATCCTGGGACAGTCATTTCATGAAGCAGGTAAGTTTCTGCTCTTGCTGCTGATTTTGCCACAAGCTTACAAACACTTAAAGCCAGGCTTGATGGACAGAGTCAATTATAAACTAGATGCAATGTGAAACTACACAAAAAATAGAAGCTATACAGGATTGCTCAAGTCTTTATCCAACCCTGGTGCCTATATAGACTCATGGGAGGTCAGTCAGGGACATTTTGCAGAAGTAGAAAGGGATATTTACTGCATTGCAACAAACTGAGCCTCAGAAGGGAACGTGCCCTTCCCAGGACAAAGTTCAGCTTTGTACTGGCCACAACAGTGAAAGTGTAACCGACGGGTTGAAGGAAATGGTTCTTCCACTGTATTTAGCACTGGTGAACCCAAGTCTGGATACTCTATCCAGGTTTGGGCTTCCCGGGACACAGCCCTGAGGAAGGGGATTGAGCCAATGAGGACATGGAACATGGCATAAGAGGAGGGAACCGGGCTAGTTCAGGCTGGGGCAAAACACTGATGTAGAATCATAGCTTCCACGAGATAATGAGTGCTAACAGAGGAAATGAAGCTTGGTCTTTTGAAGATGCACAGCTAAAGTACAAGTTGCAGTGTAGGAGATTCAGATCAGCTACAAGGAAAAAATAATTTTGCCCTGAGAGTGGTAAAACACTTGGACAAGAACCCAGAAATCTTTTATCTATGTAGTTTTTCAGCTAATCTTTATCAGTTACGTAGGGAAGGGCCTGTACACCCATCAGGCACTCAACTCTCTTTGACCTGCTTAGGTGTGTCTAGTCTGCTCCAGGAAGCCTGTTTGTTTTTTCAAATGGCACTTATGTCAATGAATCACTTGGTCAATTTTCAAAGAAAGTCACCTTTAATTTCGGATTCCAAGCCTCTCCTACTAGCTTTTCAAGTCACTTGGTTCCACAAATACATTGTCCCTGTCCTGTTAAATATCCCCTGCATAAGAGGACAGAGTTGTTCGTTGCTGCTTCTTTCTAAATGATTTTCACGTGTTTTTTAGTGGTGTGGGGGGGAGTGATTGCAAAAAGCCCCCAAAGAAAAAACAGGAAGAATTTATTTCTGATCTGGCTCTTGGTTCCAATGCAGCATTGCTCTGTATCTGCAAAGGGTTAAGGATTAGCTGATGGAAAACATTTAAGCAGCTCTGATAACAGAGCATAGCAAATAGTGGCATCAGGCTCACAGCACTGCTGGTCACACATTGCAAATCACAGGCAGTACTAGCCTTGTACCCTGCATGTTTCTGCTTCCAGGCTGCACAGACTCCTGCAATCAGTCACCTGTCACTCCTGAGAATGCTCTGGGATAATTCTCTTCCACCCACCAGCTGACAGATCTCTAGGCATGCACCTTAGTGTCCACACAAACCTGTGATATTATCCAAACAGGGGAACCTGCTGTTTCAGAGCAGTCACTCCAAAGCCCAGCAGAGCCAGAAGGTTTAATGGAAACTGTGCATTGACTCTGAAACACTTGGCTGCAAACTTGTTCAGCTTTTTGAGAAGAGAGATAGCTTGACAGGGCAGCATTATTGAGCTCTCTAAGTATGCTAGGGAGTGGTGCACGAGCGCAAAGATGCTGCAGCGTGAAAACTAAAATACACTGTGAAAGACGAGACACTCACAAAATCATAAAATCAGAGAATATCATCTGTCTTTTATCCTTGCTATTTTCTGCCCAAGTCCATGGGTCTGTAATGTAGCACTGGCTTGAGAGACAGCAATGTTCCTCATGTAGCATCTAAGACTGCCACATGCACAGGCATCTTTGCACAGCCAGGACCAGCCTCTCACCCCAGGCAGCCCAGATGTTGAGCGCAGCTGGCACCCACATTAGGAAAGGCTCTTGAATTTGCCGGGGAATTTGACCACTGTTGAAGTCAAGAGTAGAGTGCAAAACTGCCTTCTGCTCAGTCTTGTGCTTAAATTCCAAGACTGCACCTCACTCCTCTCTGTTCCAAAAAGAAATAGCAGTGCCACAACCATAACTCAATGCAGCTGTGGTTAAACAATGCTGGGGATATGTAAAAACCGGTGTTACTCTGTACACACATTTCACCTCTGGGATTAAGCTGACTAGTTTCTATCCACTAACATTCAGAACTAATTCTTTCCCATCTTCCTCCAAAGACAAGCACAATGGGCCAGGTACAAAGCAACCTAATGGCGTTGACGTCAGTGGGAAAATCCTGACCCCAACAGCACTGTGCTGATTCACAGGGGTTCGCTACGCTGTGAATCCCACCCTAGGGCATACAGAGCCCCTCTAACAGTGAAGTGACACCTGATCTCCCATGACACTATTTTCTCATTAACCCAAATGTTATCTCCAGGTCCATGCCTACAGAAAGTGGAGACGCAGCAGCTGCAGCAAGGAAGCAGGAGTGGCTAGTGTGGATCAGGCCTACTGCCTGTTTAGTCCAATATCCTGTCTCAGATGTTGGCCAGCACCAGCTGCGTCAGGGGAAGGTGTGAGGCACCCATGTGAGGCAGATGTCATCCCTCACTGCAGCCTGCCTGCCTTAGGAAAAGATGAAAACAACTGAGTTTATAACCTTTTGTCAGCCTGTCCCAAGGATGTAACTTCACAAATATTTAGGTCAAATGGGGCACACCCTGTGCTGCACAGAAAGAGAAGAGAAGAAAACCCA
Organism: Platyrinchus mystaceus; assembly: GCA_035041135.1. Lineage (NCBI taxonomy): Eukaryota > Metazoa > Chordata > Aves > Passeriformes > Tyrannidae > Platyrinchus > Platyrinchus mystaceus. Next base: position 4,717,372 of record JAWWLV010000005.1, read on the forward strand.
GCACTTCAACTCTCAAATGCCACGCTCTGTGTGCTAGATAAGATAAACTAGTGACAGTCACTTGCTGAAACTGTGGCTGCTGGTCTGCTGTCTCAGCCTAGGAACCAAAAGCAGCTTAGGACACAAGCGAAATGAGTACTGCCAGCTCAGTACAAGCCATCATTTTCCACATGACAGTCACAAAGAAACTGTAGTTAATCAAAGAAAAACAAGGAAGAAGGTAAGCTAAACTAGGCTTCTTTCTGCCAATTTTTAAAAACTCAATACAGTTTAAACAACGGATTCAACAAATGGAAAATCTTGCCTTGATGCATGACAGTGCACGCACTTTAGCCATTAGTTCCCAAAAGGTCATGAAAATGTCCCCACAGGCACGTTGTAAATGCAAAAACTAGCTGCAGATATATGTGGCTCCTGTCTTCTCCCAGTCTTCTCCTTGTTGGTGGGAACAGGCTGTGATGACTTCTGTCTGATCCCCAGCCAGAGCCAAGAACAATTGACAGCCACAGATTGGTTCTTACTTAAGTCATGGCAGGTTTTCTCAGGTGTCACAAAAAGTATCGTTAAGGTTCCTAGTCCACCTGTGACTCCATTTCCTCATGGCAAGGCCTATTTAAGAAGAACCTTATCATTTCTGTCTTGGCAGTGCCTGGTATTTTCATGCTGTTTGTAGAAATGGGTCTCCATTGTCCATTCCAGTGCAATGCAATGGAGGGCGGACATCACCCAGCCCACAGAGATTTTGTCCAGGACTGTCCTGAGGGCAGGGAATCAGTCTGGCTGCAGCTTCCCCAGTGCTGGTCCCTGCTGGTGCAAGCTCCAAACTCTGCAAATCCTGATCTGAGCACTGGGCTGGGCAGAAACTTGCCCGTGCTCCACAGTTGGATGTCCTGTTGGCAAGGTGGGACGGAGGAAAAGCAGATGAAAGTTACTGCTCTGCCCCAGCCTGGGCAAAGGAAGAGGGAAAGCTACTCTGTGATTTGGCATGGAAGGGTGTCCCACGTCCTTGGTATCCCCAGGGTGTCATCACTGATGGCACACAAGCAAGGTAGAGACATCACAAAGCTCTGTGAAGGGGGCAAAGGCCAGCTCAGAGGGCAGCCCTGAGAGCAGGCAGCCTGGCCTGAAGCTCTTTTCCTCCATCAGCTGTTCATCATTTGCCTCGTCTGTGTTAATTCACAAATTTCTTTCTCCCAGCCCTGTTCCCATTGTTTCCAAGCAGGGCATTGTCATGAGGCCAGTTCTATATTTACGACAGGATGTCAGCCTACGCTTGCAGTTGCCTTCTTTGAACTGGATACTTTTACCTTCTAAGTTGGCAACGATGAAATCCAACAAAAAGGTAGAAAAATAAACAAGTGTTTATTTAAAACGTGCCTGGTTGTGTCAAAACACACAAGTGGCACTTCTTCCTATTGGCTCTTCCATGGTCCTGGCCAGGACAGCACAGGTTTTTTCATGACATAAACAAAAGATTATTTCCTAAGAAGATTGAGAGCTTCCTTTAAAGGAAAACAAAAAAAGAAAGGAGGAAGGAATCTGCAGAATAGCCCTTAGGAAGCTACAACTCTGGAGGCCCTTTAGTCCCACACCAGCAAAATGTATTTAAATATAGCCTGGCCTGCCCAGAGCACAGCCTGAGAAATGCCATATACATGGCAAAGAAACCACCCTGCAGCCAAAGTCAGGCTCCAGGCCCACATCCCTTATCCTTATAAGGGTCTAGAATCTGTGAGCAGGCCTAAAAGCTGAATCTTTAATTTGAATTAGCTGCTTCAAAAGGTTTGATTCTACTTTACTGTGTTTTAATTTACACACCCAGCCTAACATTTTGTTTGTGCAGCAAAGCAGATGGAGCAGGCATTGCAAAAGCCCTTATCCACTGAAGGATGCTGCCACCCAACTTCAAAACAGACTTGAGACATGAAGTACCCACTTGCTCTGATCCTCAGCCAAGGAACACCAGTCTTTGTCTGTGCTCTTCACGAACAGGAGATGATCCCAGGAGATTTGCAGAGCTCCAACCTTATTCCCCATGAAATGTTTTCTCAAGACTGCTCTCAACTAGGTTCCTTAAGAATAATTTTTATCTGTTGTTTCTTGGACAACCAGAAGGCTGTGAAGTTATACTTGTGTAAAGCCCCCATTCCCTGCTGAGATCATGAAACTTCAAGTTCAACTGCAACAGGCTGGAAAGTGCATCAGAAACTTCTTCTCCTTCTCAAAATAACAATCTTTTGAGTCAAAACTAAAATGTTTCAAAGCCCAAGTTCCATTCACACCTCGTAGGGAGATGCAGTTCTGTATCGCATCCCTGTTTTTGCAAAGGTGAGGAGTTTGATAGATGACATTTCCCCTGACAGATTGTGGTCTCCCCAGCTGTGAAAAGGGCTAGGCACCACTGACATGAATGGCCGGGAGTTCATTCAAGGAGCCTGGACAGTGGTGGAATAGGGAGATGTGCAGTCAGGACCAGAGGAACCATGAACGGGAATTTCAGGACATGAAATGTTCCATCTTGTTCAAGATTACAGTCATAATTTTCCTTGGACGTATCCTGCATAGAATTTACTTCTTTTCCTTTAATCTCTCTAGAAAGTGGCTCACTTTGTGATGGAGGAATAAGCCAGAACTCAGTCTTCAAGGCAGAATGTGAATAGGAGTGCTTTGTCCAACATGGCTTTGGAGCCATCCCCTGTCACCATGGTCTGTTCAACACTGTACCTGCTCTGAAGCTACACAGTGACTCTGTACTTCAGGACACTCTGACCTGTCTCCCACACACTTTCCAGAGCACACCCAAGTAGTTATTAACTGCATTCAGCTGTGAGAAGCCTGAAATAGTTCAGGCTCTCTGGCAAGAGACTTCTGTTGTAACAACAGGCTTTGGCTGTGGATTTATCTGCCATGGATCCTGCTTCTCATACAGCACAGAGTAACTGCAGCAGGATGAACTCTAGAATGTAATAATATAAGCAGGAAGGGCTGTAATTTGAAGACCTTCCCACATCAAGCGAGTAAAACAATCTCCTCTTTCAGAAGGCAACACAATTCTTGCTTAAGGGTCCTTTAAAATAATATACAGTGCTCCTGAATGGGAGCTGGAGGGGGACCCTCTCTGATCCCCAGTTCATTCTCAGATTTAGCTGATAGTTTCTCTCTGACTGCTCTAATTCATACAGAGGAGCTCCAAGTTTTATTTTCGAATGCAGAAGAGGCTGCACATACCACTGACTGTTTCCTAAATATTTTGCAAGAATAAAGGTACTGACATAGAACATGTGAGTTCACCCCTTGCTTCCAAATAATCAGTGTCCTGGTACCTCAATTGCCCCTCTCCAGATGGAAGCAGGTTCTGCTAGTCCTGCATTTCCCATTCAGAAGGACTACTTGGGGGACTCTCTTCAGATATCAAAGATCAAAGTTAGAATAAGTTTTAGCTGTATCAGGTGAGCTTCAATAAATGACAGAGAACATTAAGACAAACATGATGATTTTCTTTTCACTGTCCAGGATTCATATCTGGGATCCAAAGGTAGCTCTGGAAAAGGCAGAAAGCCAGTTTATATTATTGTTATGTTAGACTAGCTGTTATCAGGGCAAGTAGGAAACACTGTTCTCAGCCCTCACTGCTGTTTGCTCCCCATTTCCTTCTGTCTTCACACCTCGACATTTTTTAGATGTCCCGCAATATCTGAGAGGTAATAAGAGACTAGAAGATCATCAAACAAAAAAAAAAAGTGATTAATGAAATAAGCTAGATATAAAGACACACCAAACAACAGTTATTATGTTTTTTGTAATTACGTTCCTAGGGCAGTATCCAGGGGAAGCTTCCACCAGAGCAGGTGGCTCCCAGCCCCACCCAAGCTGGCCTTGAACACTTATTTTCAATAGGGACTACAGGTTTGTAATTTTTGGCAGGGTGCAAGCAGCACCAACAGAGTGAAACTGTGTAACAGAAGCAGCACAGAATAAAAGGACCAGCACTTCTACAAGGCTATATTTCATTGCTGCACACCAAGTTTGGAGCAGTGGAAACAACACAAGCTGTGCAGCAAAAATCAGTCACCATGGGTGCTCCTATTCCAGCAAGTGCTTCAGAGAAATTTATGGCTAATCAGGATCATGACATTATTGTGCCCAGCCAAGTGTAGCTGTGTGCTTGCATAAACTTTTCCTTATCATTACTAAAAGCGATGTGCAGCAGTCAATAAACAATTCCACATTCAAGATCTCCAGTGCTGCCACATCGTGTGCTGGTGATCTTCACTTTCCTTGTGATCTGCCCTTTCCTTACAGGGTCAGAGAAAGATGCAATAACAAACACGTGGCCACAGCCCCTTTGGGCTGCTGTGTTTCCAAAGGGGGGCAGATATTGATTACTTATACCTCTTATTTTGCCTACATAGTTAAGAGTCATCAAAAGCCTAAAGAAGCCACTGGAAAACCTCCTGCTGGAATCACTACACTTTGCATCTGGCCATTAGGTATCCGAGCTCTTTAGCCAAATTCATGCCTGTAATATAAGACAGCCCCTAAACTACCACCCAAGTGTAGCCTGTATTTTGGGAAAAGACAGACAGCTAGAAAATTTTCTAACTCACAAATCTTTTGATTTTGCTTTATATTTTTGTTAACAAGCTTTCTCAGTTACTATAAAAAAGAAAAGATTGACTAAATGGTCCACCCCAGTTTCTCCACCATCTTAAGAAAAAGGAGAGCTGCTGGTGTGCAGGTACATTGCCTTTGCAGTCATTTTCCCTGTCGTATTTGTTTTGGTTTTGTTCACATTTCTTCAAGCCCTTGTTTTCCCTGTCCCTCACAGTTGGCTGGTCAGTAGACTGGCTTTTCTAGGATGCCACACTGAGAATTTCCCATTTAGATGCAGGGAGGGGCTGGAGAAGACATCTGGTGATTTTCTTCCTGCAGATGTAAACACGAAAAGGGAATTGGGAAAAGAAAAGGTAGCCTCTCTCAAGCCATATTCTGCAGCAGCCAGGGACCCACCTGGTCCCTAAGGAGCATTAGAAAAACCTCAGTGTTTTGCTAACTGATGAGCTGCCTCACATGGCCCCTGAAAAGCAGCAAAGAGCCGGAACACAGTTAACTTTAGTTAACTATACCCTAAACCCTCACACCACCAAGGGTCTTCTCCGGGCATAGGCAGAGCAGGCAGCTACCTGGGGCATCCATCAGCTTGGGTCAGGGAATAGAACCAGATATCCCTTCTTCCCACTGCTAGAGCCTGAACCAACTGGAGGGGAGGCAGGTGGAGCCAAAGGCACCTCCAATCACTCTTGGTGTGCTCAAAGCTCCAGGAGATGTGGGCAAGGGGAGCAGGATGAGGTCAGGAGCACATGTCCTGGAAGGAGACATGCAGAAGGGCTCCTGGTGTGCTGACCCCATCTAACTAAACCGATTTGGAAACTACTCCATCACTACCAACTAACTGCATTTCCTTGCCAGAAACAACCCAAACAAAATAATTGCTTTTTGCCATGGAGGAACAAACTCAATTGTTACAGGGCTTGGATATCTTTCTACCCTTTCCTTGACAGACAAAGGACCTACACTCAGTACGTGCTCTGGAAGCCTTTTGTGGATGATTTTGGATACTGAATCTGGAGACAGTTAGAGCTCTATTAGGACTATTTCTCTTCTCTGAAAGTTTATTCAGCTGTAACTCTGAAAGTTATGTAAGGGAACTAGATAAAATTAGAATATTGGATAAAAATAGCACTAAAAGGAACGTTCATTTTCTTCTAGCATTTTGAGACCACTTTGGCGTCTTTTCTGCTTCTTCACCTAAAGCAGCCTTTGCTCCAAGCTGGTCTTTGGCTGCATGCCATGGCATTTTCACTGCCAAGGCAAAAAGTCACCCAGGATGGTAACAGCCTGATTTCACATCCATTTGTGGCAATGTCTATGGCTGTGCTTCCCAGGCACCAGTCCTCACTGCTTTACTACAGAGCATAAACCCAGGTCCTGACAGTGAGTCAGCACCAAGCTGTCAAACCAAGCTGAAATCTCCAGGAAGCTGAATGTTCTCTCTCTATGCTTTTTGTACCACTTAGTATGTTACATAAACTCCCAATGTGGAGAATCATAGCAAGGGTTTGGAAAGATATATTTATTACAGTAGTAATTCCAGCATTTAAACTTTCTGACAGCTGCTGTGGACAAATATGCAATAAAAATCAAAGCCAATTCAAAGCTGATATTCAGAGGTGGGAGACTGTGTAAGCATTTGGGTTCTGGGCCATGTTGTGCTTTGTTTAGCATTCAGACGGTATAGATGACTGCAGCATCCCCTTTTCCACACTCAAGACAAGCCCAAGTCACTTCGGTTTCATTTTCCAAGCTTTGCTGCATAAAGGTAGAGTTTTGTCTCCCATTATTTGAGCATTTGGCTGCCATGATCTAAAACATGACTGGCCCATGACATGCAGCTTGCAGGAATAATCAATTTGAGCATCCCCAGCTGCTCTAGTTCACACCTTCCCTGCTGCTCCAAACACGATACCCTCTGTCAGAGACAGACATGGACCAAGAGCTGAGGACACTGAAACCTCCAATCACTGCCAGGGCTTGTCTGTCAGGACCCTTGGGTATCCACACAGCACTACTATCCATGTTCAGGAGAAATAAAAGTAGCCTGTGCTGCAGAGGCCCTGAGCTCGCTTCCATTCCGTCTCAGAATCACAAAAAAATGTAGGTTGGGAGAGACCCCGGGAGGTCATCTAATCCAGCCTTCCACAAGGGCCACCTGAAACTTTTTCAGATGAGCTCATGATGACATGCTTTTCCAAACTTTAGTTAGGTTACATGAGGCCAGACCCTACAACTGCTATATGGGTTCCTGTTGAGAAGCCACAGCCTACCTCTACAAATTGCCCCTCTGATGCCCAAAGCAGAAATGGCAGCAGAACTGTCTCTGTTCAGAGCAACACTTTTCATAAACCACGTGCCCACATTGCCAAGCAGTAAAGGTGACCCCACACCTCTAGGAACCTTATTGATTTTAGAGTGCAGTATCTGTTGTAGTTGTGACTGACTCAGCAAGGCTGCATCGAACCCTGGTTGAGCCATTACACAAATGATTCCTCTCTCAAAAGAGCTAACAATGTGGTATGTCCTCAGCCAGCAAAGTGGTTCTTGAAGCAGTCATTTCTCCACAACTGTGCACTCTACCCTTCAAGCCAAATCTTTGCTGTTTTATCTCTCAGAGGTACATAACATTCTAAAGAGGAGACAGGATGATCTCTGCAGTGGCAGCCTTCCCCAGCATCAGCTAATGCATTCACTGTTGACCCTGTAGAGAAGGCTGTGCCTACCCAGCAGGACTGCAGACCAGTCCTTTGCATGAGGCATGTATACCTTCTTCTGTTCCCACTGCTCCAGTTCAGGCTCAAATCAACCACCTTGGGCTAAAGAACAGCTTATTTCAGGATACCTGTTGACATTCTTGCCTGTCTGTGATAGATCTGTCCAGTTTGAAAGAACTTAGCTCTCCTTTAAAGACATTTTGAGTCTCACCCTGCTGCCCCTTCCAAGAGCACCATACCTGAGCCTGGTTTTCATGCCCATCTTAGCAGATTCTCAACAAAACTAAGCAGCGTGCAAAGTGGGCAAAGGTGAATTGGGGAATGAGCCACTGCCCAAATTTACCTTAACACACCCTAAAAGCCAAACCTGAGTTCCGGGGCTGTACTTGTTACATGACTGAATGACTCCACGCCACACAAGATAACAAAACTACTTATGGTTCATATAGCTACTGGATGTGCATTCAGGGAAGAATTAGCCTAAGTTACTGATTTCAGGAGCTCAGCCTGTTATAGGCAATTCCCATTGAAATTTATGAGAGTCTTTTAGGGTCTGTGTTGTCTGCAGGGGTAAATAAGGAGTCATACACAGAAGATCTAGGTATTCTGTTAAGTAACAGTAGATCTGTACCACAGACTCACCGAGGTGAACGATCTGACCCATTGCTTTTATTCAATTCCTTCTTTCATTTACAGCAAGCAAGTCAAGGTTATCATGCCAGTTATGCCAGTAGTCAAGTTAATTAGTTCTCTGGAGAGATCTGTAAAAATAATGGTTTCAGGACCTGCCAGGACACATGCACGGCATCTGGTCAGCTGTGGAAATACTTTACTATCTTTGACAGAAAATGCCATTTTTGTCTGTAATCTTCTGTTACAGTATGTCTCAACAACCTGTGAAGGAAGAAAGAATTTGTTCAAGATCTCTTACTGTTGTAAGCTGCCTTGCCAGTTTTCAGTACTTTTGCTGAGCTGGTCAAAAGAAAATTATACACAGCAGAAAAGGATCCGTCAGTAGAATGAGGAGGAAATTGCATCCTGGAGGAGAGAAGGCTTTGAGTGATGTTGTATTCAGTCTCCTGTGAATCCAGGAAATTCATGACCCTTTCCAAGCCCACATTTTACCCACCTAAGCTATCAGACAATATTGTAGTTGCCATAAGTTTCGCTCACTTTCTCCCTTCATCTGGTTCTTTCCATGATGCCTGTCAGCTCTCCTGTCATCTTTGCTTCCTCTTGGACTCCCAGTGTCTGAGACTTGGCCTGTTTTATCTTTATAATGCATATTAGCAGAATCAAATAACGATACTAAAAAATCTGAAAACCCAGTAAGGCAGCAGACTTATCTCCTATGTTAGATTTCAAAATTCTCTGCAATTTTAAGAACAAAGTTCCTCACTGAAATGTTCACAGTGATAGGTCTTCTGGGACCTACATTTTTTCAGAAGCTTCTAGAGGAACTGCATTCATCTATGGTTACGGGCAAGATAAGCACATGTCTCCAGCATCCTGGATCTTCTCCAAGCAGTCAAGTAGATAATCTTAAGGGAACTCTGGACTGCCCCTAAAAGTGTAAGGTAAGATTTTAAGGAAACTGGATAATAAAGGAATGAGGTGCAAAGAGCACAGATTCACTTGTGGCAAGAACTGAACAACAGTGATTGAGCACCTCTGAGTAGAACATTACACACCCAGCCACCAAAACATTGGTGATCACAGAATCACAGAAAAGTCCATGCTGAAAGAGATGGCAGAAGATCATCTGGTCCAAGCTTTGGTGGGAAAGGGAGCCTAGACAAGACTATCTAGTGTCCTGTCTAATCACATCTTGAAAGCCTCCAGTGATGGGGCCTCTAATACATCCCTGGGGAGGTTTGGTTGATGATCCCTGTGATTAATTCTTCTTACTCTAAAATATTTCTTTCTTATATCAAGATGATGGGGTCACCATGACAACAAGAAAGGCCTTTTCCACTCCCTCATATTTATTACTGACAGTCCAAACAATGTGAGGGATTTTCTCATTTTTCTGCTGCTTTTTCTTACTGTCCATTTCAAGGCTGTGGAGCAAGATACACCCAGGTGCAGACTTTAAAAGCCATATTAAGAAGGTCATCTCTGGTCACAGGCAGCTCTAATTGTCAGTTGGAGTGGGATGAACTCTTTTCCTTAGTCACAAAGCACAGCACTTGAAATATCCTGTAGGATGAAAACAATGCCTGCTACAGCATTTCTCCCCTGATTTTTGGGAAGAGGGCCAGACAAGCACCACAATTAGTCATACATTCCAAGTGCAGTCTCCATTCTTAGTTTCAACCTCTTGCCTGTCCTTATGTTAAGGATGAGGCTATGATCTCCACCCCAAGGAGGGTCTTTGCCTCCGAGTCACACACTATCAATCAGTCTGGCTCTCAGTAATGAGGAAAGATGCTTTCCTTCCTTCCACCTTCTATTTGGACCTTCACCTTCCCAGCGGGATCATTTTACTGGGTACAGGAAGACAGAAATAGACAGAAAGAAACATGTCAATATGTGCACTGAAGAGGAATTAAAACCAAAACATAATGAAATACCTGAAAGCACGTGGGAATTTGCTGGAAACTAGAGGAGAGAGGAAAATAAGCAGCTATCACGCCTTTTACTGCTGCACATGGAGTTAGTTTTGGAAAGTTTCTTCTCCCTGTCCTACCTCCCTCCCCCTGCATGCTCATTCCCCTGGGGAGGGGAAGGTAGCAAAGGCATCATTACAATATTAATCACCTTGAAAAGGGTAGAAACACAAAATTTTAAAATCACTGCAAGAGGTAGAAGCGTCTTTAGGGGAAAGTTCAAACAGCTTCTTTTGCCTGATGACTGCTGGAAACAATATGGCAATCATTAGTTTCTCTCTCTCCAGCTCAGGGTCGTCCATTTACTTCACACATGATGAACAACAGACATTCACATAGGTCCAACAGCAATATTAAGGTTGCCTCTCTTGCCAAGAATTATGCCACTACAAAGCACATGTGTGAACCCATGCAAGTCTGGAAAGGGTTAATAGGCTGCTGGGGACTCTCTTCTTGGAGAGAGGTGAAGGAGGGATAGTAGTTCAGCTGGAAAATGTGCTTCACTCTCACTGTGTGACTATCCACGGACACGGGAAGATGAGTTGTCTGAGAGGGTGCACAACCCTCTCACCTTCAGCTTAGCCAGATGCACTCACTATGGGTTTGGCAAAAGCCTCCTGGAATGCATTTGAAAGGACAACACCAGACACGGTGTGGAGGTGCAAGGATCCGTGAGTCCTGCCTGATTTTTTGGGTAAACCCTGAAGCCTCACAAGAACATTCAGCTTAGGCCTCATTGCCCATTTTTTAATAACTCCAGGAAAAGTAGGTAGGAATATCTCTGGTGACAACCAAAATTACCATTCCTCACCTCAGACAGGTAGATTTCCAAAATGACAGCTCCCTTCCTACAAGGACCACCAAATACTTGGGGCAGTTAGCAGGGTTTTCAAGACAACCCTGACTGCCAGAAGCCAGCTCTGCACTCCGCATTAACGTTAAAATGAAACATGTCATGCAGCCAATGTCTTCTGTTCTCTGGCATGAGACAGATTACTACAAAAAGAGAGGCTGCTGTCTGACCTGAATTCTTTTTTACATCTTCCCAGTGCTATGTTCTCCACATAAACAGTCCGTGCCACTGATTTCTTGGTGTTGTGTTGACCTGGACCCATGAGCTCTGTAGCATAAGAGTAATTTGATTTTAACCAGAAGCCACTGCATAGTGTAGGAGGATATTTTCCACTCTGGCACTGTCTGTTTGTTGACCTTGAACAGGTAGTGTTATCTTTCTTTGTCTCTTTGTTAAACAGAGATACTGGCACTGACCACTCTTGTAAAGTACTTTGACGTCTACCAACAATAAAAAGCCAGGTGTTGACATTATTGAGCACTGAGCATTTACTCTCATCTGCTTTAAATCTCTGCCTCCTTCGTTTTCATTGAATAACCCCTTTGTTCCTGTATTATTAAACACTGTAAGTAGACTCACAACTGCTCACAAAAGTGAAAACTGGACATAGACTGACAGAGAGCACCTCCTGCAGAGCAAGACTTCCAGGAGTGAAACCCCAGCTCCATTGACCTCAGTGGGAATGCTGCCAAGGGGGTGCCTGCTTTATTGCTGATTCACAGTAAATAACAGTAAGAAAAGCATTTCATAACATTTTCTAATCTTCTTCTTGAGGGTTTAGTCATCCCAAAGGTCACTATGAATAAGGACTACCCATCCCTTTCAACAAATGGATCCTTCATGTAAAACTCTGCCCAGTTAATGACTTTTTCACTGTATGGTGGGATTTTTGTTTTTCTGGTGAAGTTACCACCATCTGAGGCCAAACAATACACTCAAGCTCAGTAACCTTTCAGAAAAATGAGTGATGATGTCTGCTGCTCATTTCATGTGTTTTTTGCCCAGTACGGTCTCTGAGGAAAGGAAGAAGGTGCCAAAACTGAAATAAGAAAGATAACATTGGTAAATGTCAGAGCTCCCTGGTGAGTGCAGAGGTCTCAAAGACTTGAGAATGCTGAACAGATGACTCACTGGGAAGGGTTGCTGTACGACCTGTTTTTGACAGATGGGACACTAACTTATTGTATGTAGGATCCTACATGTTTATGTTATTATAGGACCATCTAGAGGCTTTAATACCGAAGGAGATGAATTTTGGGGCTTTGTGGGGTAGAAGTTATCATGCAGGATGAGGGAACTGGATTTAATGTAAAACTTTGAGGCCAAATCTTTGTATGAATATTTTTGAGCTGCTTACAGCCAGGGTCTAGCTTACAGGTGCAGAAGGGCATCTTCCTTACTGAAAAGACAGATTCTGTCATAGTTACACACACATACATGCCAGTTCTCCACTGAAATACTAAATATATGCATTGAGTTTTTTATGGAGCCTGCTACATTTCCTAATCATTTGGATTCACACTTCACACCTGTTCTGAGCTTAACTGGACAATGCAGAGATCTTGCTGTAGTCCCATGGACAGATCCCAGAGTTATTTCTGTTCAGGTCAGTCCAAAAGCAATTTTTTTTATTTTATTTCTGGCATTGAAAAGTATGTCGCATTGTAAAATTAAACATAATTTCCAAGTGAATAGGCAATGTATCCTCTGTTGAAATGCTGAAATCACAGTCCAACTTTCCCATATTTCTCTCTGTGTTTTCAGCCAAAGCCATTGGCTGAACACAAAAGTACATGAACAGCCCTAAATCCCACCCTATTTTTAATTGAGTTCACTATTAAACAAATAAATAAAGCCACACAACTCTAATGCAATGATGCTTGTGGTGACATTTTCCACATTCTGCTCCAGATCTCCACGTCATTTATCCCACCGCAAGCTAGTGTAACACACCCTACAGCGGGATGAAGAGTTTGGAGTCTGCTACTGTCTGCGAACTAAAACAGACCTGGAGTGAAATCCTGACCTCAGACAATAGCAGCTTTGCCACCAGCAGGAGTGGGACCAGTTTATTAGCCCAGGATTTCTAACTCAGGCATTAGAGGCTTGTGTTTTTGACAGTTTTAATCCAGAAGCCCTGATCTCACTACCATCATCTGTGGATGTGATTACATGGGCAGACAGGATAAAGCTGAAGTAGTCAGAGTATTTCAGCTCCACTTCTGCTTCCAAATGTGAAGCTGTCACTCAGCTGGTCTTTTCCAGCCAACTAATTGTTCTTCTGGGGACTAAGTCCTGTGGCAAACAAGCCCTCGTGGTCTCCCATTTAACATGGTGCTGAAGGAATACAAATTTGTCGACTCCCCCCTCCCCTTCTTATCCACTTGAAATAATAAATATTTTTCTCATGATTTATTGGATTTCAGTTTGTTGAAAAGATCCTCCAAACAAATGAAGTTTTAATGGCAACAAACACCAGCCGCAGCACATTAGAAAATATAAACAGCAGCGGAGACCATTAAACAAAAACCACTTTGGATACAGCTGACATAATGCTCAGCAATCTTCACCTCCTGAGGCCAGGGCCCTTGAGAGAGAGTCACAGAGAGTCCCTCACTGGAAAAGAAATCTGGAAGGATCACAGATTTAAGTCCTCTGAATGCAAGAGGGCTGCAGGAGAGGCTTTGGGAGTGACTAGTTCCAGACTTTGGGCTATTCAGGACCACTGGCAATACTTTGATCATAAGAATCTCAGAACGATTTGAGGACTCTAAAGCCTGCCTAGTTCCAGCTTTCCCTGCCATGGGCAGGGAACCTTGCACTAGACCGGTTTACTCAGAGCCCCAGCCAGCCTGGCCTTGATGAAGAGGTTCATTCCAGAGAGGAAGAGCCAAGGTAGCCCCCACACTCTCTGCTCCCTTCCCCCTGTTTTCCCCACTGCACATCTCTTTTTGCCAGCCCAGACCAGCCCTCCAGCTCCCCACCTCTGTCCTGTGCTCTCCTCCTAACAAATGGGCTCAGAGTGGAGCTCCACCTCTGCACAGACACCTGCACAGCACCTGTGCTGGAGCCACCCAACACTGCCTCACACATGAGCATGTTGTCCAGAATGAACCTTACCGCAAGAAGGTGCTGTGATGAGCACATATTTGCAGGCCAGGGAAAGAAAATATTTTGCTCTGCTGTGGAAGATAGATGTGCCAGCTGTGCACAGGTAACAGGAGTCAGCACATGGCTGGGTACCACAGAGAAAACATCATCCACTCTAGGGAGCATTCAATGCACCCACAGCCCATGTCTGTTTCCTTCGCACATCTGTCTCTGCATGGGTAGAAGCAAGTGAGTTCTGTGTGACTGGGTTTATTCTCAGTACATCCCTGGTTATTCCCCTGCCCTCCCATCACACCAGCCAGCACAAGTGATTGTGCAATCACTCTTAAAACCAATGCTGCCAAAACAAACAGATCCCTCAACTATTTCTAGTAGGGTGATTTTTTTTCTGGCTCATTTTGACAGTATCAGAGTAGAGAGTGAGTACTGATACATGTGTGTACTCCAGGCTGGGGCAGGTAGAGATCAGGTGGAGAGACAAAACACTCTATTCCTTCACAGCAATCACATCAAAGGTTAAGTGGAAAGAAACTAAGAAGAGATATTCAACAGCACAACTGCCTTTTGTCAAGCCAAGTCCAGGGCTGTTTTCTGCTGCCCAAATCCTGGGGTCTCGTCTATTCACAACGTTTTCTTAACTCATAGATGCTACTTTAAACAGCCTGGATGAGTGCACAGCTGGGTTTGCCACCTTTTATTCAAACAAGGGAAGCATGGACCAGTAATGTGTTCCAGAGACTGGAAATCAGGATGTTTTGATTTGAGATAAAGTACAAAACATGTGTGAGTGACCAAAGACACCCTGCCTGAGCCTTTCAGGAAATAAGTGATTTAAGACTTTTTACCATAAGAGCAAGAGTTTACTGTCAATAAACCATTGTTTACTGTCTACACAAGAGCTGTGGCTACTACTTTATTCAAACATTCATATTTTGTCTACTTAATCCATTCCAAGTCACTGCAAACAATTTCCCTTTCATCAGTTGTGGATGCCTGATAATGAATCCTGTCTGTCTATAGCGAATCCATACTGCACCTTGACATCCCAACATGTCCAGGACTCCAACCTGCACCTCCAGCCCTGCATGTGCATTGACCTGAGCAGTCACCTCTTCACTGCTCCCTTCCTGGCTCCAAGGGCAATCAGCAGGATTCCTATAGCACTGTGCTGACACCATGACATGAATCCTACCTTCCAGGAGCGAGGCCCCTGCCCGTACAGCTCATGCGAACTTCACATTTGAGTTCATCACTGGAGGTCCCAGGCTAAACCCATGGAGTACCAGCATGGTTCAGATAGATGCCGGGTACCTGAAAAACACTGAGCTTCACCAAAAATCTAGTTCTACTCCAGCCTCTGGGCTCACCAGAGAGACTGACCACACCGGGAAAAGTCATAATCCAGTTGATTGTAAACCACATTCCAAATACTCACAATCAGATTTATTTCATGATTTAGAAAATCACTAAGTCATCACTATAAGCATCATGCTGTGTTGTGTGCTGAAAGACAACATAATTAAACTGCAGCAGACCAGAATTGTTCCAGGAATGAACAATGTCAGGACCACAAAGTGGCCAGTATGGATTTGCAAGGGATCAGGCAACAATTGTTGCAAAGTAAAAAACATTAATTTGTTTGAACTATGAGCATGATAATTTCATTTTTAACTGAAGGTCAGGACAGGATTCAGGTTTAGGAGAAGGCAGCAAGCAAGGAGAATGAAGTAGATAAATGAAGGTAATAAAAATAATCCCTTGTAATAGCAAGAGAGAAAAACAGACAAATCAAAATACATTCACTGAGGATGATGTAGATACAACAGAAGGAGCTCAATGTTCTGCAGTGAACAATCCCACACCGGTAACAAACCTAATCCAAAGCCCATTGAAATCAAGGTCTTTCCACTGACTTTGCCATTTGTGACTGCACGACAAATAAAACTTTTCCCATTACAGACTGTCTGCTGCAAAATCTTTTCTGTTTCTCTACACATTTTTCCACTGTTCTTAATAAAGTAATTTTCTTATATTATGTTAATATTAAAAAAAAAAGAGAAGCCCTTCATAAATACACAATCAACCCTGAGGTAATTTTCCTAAAATAATTTTTTAAATAAACTGCTCTGTGCAAACTTCAGTCACTTCAAAATGTGCTTTGAAACTGAAGACTGTGGAAAAGTTAAAGAAGTGATTGCTGATAAATAGTTCCATATGATTTATTGAACATAATATCCTTCTCCCCACAACAGAATGTTTTTTCAGATCTTAGCGCATGGATTTTTTGCCTGCTAGGAGATGTGTACTAAGGTTTAATAAGGTATTTATATGCTAAAGAGATTTCTCCAGTTCCAGAACAACCTATACCTACCCAGCATCGGTACTACTATCCTAGGTAAAAATATCCTTTAGGATGAAACTGAACTAAACTGGTGGAGTTGTACAGAAGTGACTGCTGGAAAATATTTTAGGTGTTCCTCCTTGCCGTTGGAGCAGGAAGGATACCCTTTTTTACTTGGGTTATGGCAACACCCAAAGGTTTATCAGCATTTCAGCTAAATTCCACATAAATTTTTCTGGAGCACGAAGGACAATGGAAGCTGTCACTGCCTCACAGCAGCATCAAATACATATGATATAACAGCAGATGGAGAGCTTTATATGGTAAGATTACAGAGTACTGTCTCTTGATAGCAGCTCTGAGGAGCCAGACCCCCTCCCCTCTTTCAGAACAGGTCATGTAGAGCATTTCAGTATGTTGCTCTGGGCCTTACAAATATGTGATCTGGAAAGACTCAGTGTGTAAAACAAACCCAAAAACAGGCACCTTTTCAGCTTCCCTGCATAGTTGTATTGCACCAGTTGCCTTACAAAGCACTTGGAAGACATCCCTGAGTAAGCTGTTAAACTCTGGTTTAATACGTGCATAGATACTTCACACTGGCTGTACAGGATTAGTGCTTTCTGCCAGAAATTATCCAGGTTGAAACAGACACAGGCACATCCATATACAAAATCCTGAGGTGTAACTATCTTCTTTCTCCTGCCAGAGCAGCACAACTCTGCGCTTAGGAAATGCCTTCAAAACAAACAGAGCAGGAACACAAACTTTGTGCTTGGGTTACTGCAAATCATGTGAGGAACTAGAGTATAAGGACTCCAAACTGGCTTTACTTAGGAGACGTGTAAGCCAACAGAGGCCTGATGTCTGTTCTACGGACAGACAGCAGCTCCAGGCCAGAAGCCACATACCTTGGTAGGATGAAATCATGCATGTGCTAATCCAGCCTCTCACACAGCCCTGGATCTGGCCATGATCCCCAACCCTACTCAGGCAGAATGCAGGCAGGAACAGGCAGATCCATCTGTACCCATTTGTCAGATGTGAACTCAGATGCCTTCAGAGTGCTTGGAAGGACACGAGGAGTGTTCCTTTCCAAAACCCTTGGCAAGGAAGTGGATGGGCTGAGCTCTCTGAGCTCTAAACAGGAAACCAGTTCTTCACTCTCAAGTGGCTCTATGAAAAATATCATCCAGAAGTGACAGTAATACTTCTGTTCTCATGCCGTGAGAGGATGCCAGAAATTCAGGTGAGAGCACTTGAAAGTCCCAGGGGCAAAATACTGACACTGAGCAGAATGGGGCAACTGAGTTTCAGGTTTCCCTGGATCAGCACAGCTGCTATCCAACTGCTAGGATCTTCCACAGGTACCAAATACTGGCCTTTTCCTAGTCTAGGAGGAAAAGTGAGACGGAAGGGGAAAATACTGTAAATGTTCACCCTGAAAACCTTCAAAATTACAATCAGCATGAAAACCCTTTCTTTAAGATGATTAAAGTGCATTTGAATGGGGAACATTGTCTCGTGTGACACATCTGCAAAGGCACATAAATGTCCCCAGGTGTCCCAATAGACCCAGGACTTTGCTACCAAATGCTCTTTCAGCTGAAAAGGGGGTCTGGAACGAGAAGATCTTTAAGGCCCCTTCCAACCCAAACCATGCTGTGATTCTATGGACAGTACTTATTAGAGAGGTGCGGAAGAAGCCAGCTGAGTATGAACATGTGAGACTCACTCACATGTTTTGTTTCTTCTGTTTGTTATAGGAAAGAAAGGCTGAGTGTGGGTGGGCTGAAAGCCCCCCACTCACACAATATGGAAACAATAAATCACAGGCACGCTTGATTCTTAAATGTGAAAAGCCCCCTTTCTCCGACTCTGCGTTGGTATCTTCCATCTTAATCTCAACCCAGCACAGGTTTTTTGGGAAAGGTCTAACAACCCATAAAGCTCTCCCTGGGCAGGGAAGCCCATGGGTCTGAGAGAACTGGCTGAACCACTCAAGTCTGTTCTTGATTGGATGATGTGGTTTTAGTCTTGACCCCACATTCACTTTGTCTCTTGACTACTACACCACTAGATCCTGCTTTAGCTAATCCAAATTCTCATCACAACTCAGTACATGCAAAGAATGTCACATCTTTCAGCACACTAGCTCTGCTTTGCTGACTACAACAGGCGTCCTTTGAGGCAACTGCTGTCTCACTCTTCCTTTGCACTTTTTACCTGTCTCTGCTTTTCACATTTCTCTTTCCTCCTGAGATTTCCCAGTGAGGACTTCTGAAACTCTGTACTGCCCAGCACAGAGCAGGGATGAGAGGAAGATGCTGGAGTTCATTGATCTCATCGTGGCCAAACTCACACTTCATACAAAAGTTTCTATAATTCCTCAGTCATTCCTGTATTCCCTAGTAAGGGGTCACCATGTTGATTTATAAACTTAGAAACAAAAAGCCTCTCTCAGGCCTGGTGAGTAAACAGGCCCAGCCTCCCCAGTAGCCTTGTAGAGCTACATATGGCAAGCAGAGCTTCACAAAGGCTTTTGTCCACATTTCCCATCAGTCAGACCCTAGGAAGACAAACTGTGGCCAAGGTTACCTTATCAGTGACCCCCAGCCTCTGGCCTTGCTTCAGTAGGCCCCAGAGATCACAGAATGTCCATTCCCAGCCACACACAGATACTCTCCCCTGCCAGGATTTCTGTCCTGGTAAACATTTCAGTCCTTTTCCCTGGGAAAAAGGGACTGCAGAGCATGGAATTAGCTGCATTAGCCTCAGGGGCATTCCCAGAGGCAGGATATTAACCTGGAATCATACATTTTTCACTTTTTCTCTATGCTGTAGGCTTTTCTACGCCTACCTGCCAGTTTGGTCTCAGCGCCCAAGGAGGTGAATGGCATCCTACTGTCTCCATCACCGAGACACATATGGCATGTCCTGTGTGCACAGAGGAGTCAGTCAGGGACAGGGGACATCCACCTGTGCACTTCTACCATGAATAACAACCTTTGCTTGTATCTCCTTCCTGCCTGCCTCAGTTGGAGGCTGTTGTTGGTTATTTCTTGCAGATACAAGAGTCCCTTCTGCTATCTTTATAAAGACGAAATATGTGCTGCTATGTTTGCAATTATAAATGTTTAAATGAAATCTTAATTGCATGAAGAAAGTATTTTTAGTCATATTTACACTACCTAGAATGAATAATGACAATTCATATTATGTCAGATGTCAGTGTTTGTTGTTGTTGCTGTTGTTGCTCTTTTGACCAGCTCTTAAGCCATAATTGAAGCCATTTATAGAAAAAAAATTACACTGTGGTATCTCTTTGTTTCATTTTTGCAATAAAAATCAACAAGCTAAACTTTGCCCTAGCTACAAAAGAGTTAATGTAAAGAATAACAGTGGGAACCATGCTCTTCTCAAAGGGATATTTATTTGGTTTTAAAGAACTCCTTCTTCATGCAAAGAAAATGAAGGTTGGAAACAGAAGAGAAACATCTGCCTCCTCCAAAGTTATGAGAAACTGTGTTGCACATTCCTAACCTTTCTCCTGTCCTTTTGGCCAAAAATCAATTACTTTTCTTTTAACGTAGAATATACATCTGGGCAAATGGGCAACTAGCACATAAGAATTACTCTTCACAGCAAAACAGAAATAGATTAACTAAAAAGAAAGGGCATAATATGTTTTTGCTTCTGGGAATAAATTTTTCAATTACCAGAGAGATGTCTTTCTGAATGAAAGATCTGACTTTTTTTTTCTGGTCTTTAAGACCTGAGGAGGGTACAGGATGGTTGCAGCAGACTATTGCTTTGGGGTTTGGAGTAAAAGTCCAAAAAGTCTTTAAAACTCTTTTTACATAATTTGCCCCGTCACCCCTCCTCTACAGAAAAATACTTAACAAAATGTTAGTTCCTCTGAGACTGATGTTTATCTTAGCGAAAGATTTCAAATTTTTACCCATTTCTGCTTGGACTGGGGGTAGACATGTCACCCCAGCCCCAGCAACACAGGTTTGAGACTTGCTCTTAGTCATTTGGGCTGAAGTGTCCATCTGGATATGATAAGAAATATGGAGGAAACTGGGCACGAGCTCATGTATTATTTAATAAGTTCTATGGCCCTGGACATTTTAGCAGGGGAGAACTGGAAGAAAAGACTGTCAAGAAATTCTAGCATATCCAAAATGTATTACCAAAATATTTTTATGCTTTCAACAACTAAAACTGAATGGATATTTTCATTTAATCAAACTGCTTTTCCATCTTTTCAGCTGCCTTTCCTATCTATTTAGAGGCATTTTTCTTGACTGGCTGAATACAACTGTAAAAACATCAGACTAAAGCACTTAAAGACACCAAATAATGCTTTTGAGAACAGGTAGCTTTACAGAGTCCAGAAGGAAAGAGCTGAAAGCTAAAATGTTTGGTTTATTCTGCAGGAGTGGGGCATAATGAAAACAGCTGGAAACAATTTTGATGGCAAGCTTCTTTTATACATCTCAACATCTCCCTAACCTCAGCATTCACCTTGAGTACAAATTGCCCCAGCAACTTGCAGTCCAGGATTAAGAAACTATTGCTTATTTAAATACAGATTTGCTGGGGATATCCACAGGAAATTTGAGGAGCTACTTACTGAATGCAGACCATTGTTTGTGTTACAGCAGCACGGAGCAGACTCCAGCAAACCCAACACAGTGTGCACGGTACTGTACAAATTTTGGAGGTACCCTCCTGAGCTCAAATTGCCATAATTTTCCACTATTACTACATCACCTAAATGCTTAGATCTTCATGTTGAGTTGAAAAGCTCCTTTTTACCCCAAAGCTGTCCCAACCCCATGCAGCTAATACCAAAAAAAAGAGAGTTCTCATCAGCTGCAGCAGATGGGAGCTGCGGGCACAGAGGTGAACGTGACTGGTTCAAGGTTACACAGGCAAGCTCTGGCAGAGCCAAGAGTAAATCCACATCTCTGGCACCAAAGGCTGTGTCAGAACCAAACCCAGTTATTCTCTCTGATCTTGCTTCTCTCTTGCTCACATAAATATTTGCATGGCTAGAATGAAACCACATTGCATTTTTGTCCCCTTAGGAAAAACAACAAGCACTTAAAATATTTCTGTAGTTTCCCCCTCAGCCTTTTAAAGGAGGTGGTGGGGAGAATATGTTTTTATTTTTCTTGGCAAAGAAGAAAAGAAGGAGCAGTCCAGGTGGAGTCAGACTCCCTGAAAGCCTTTCATTTTTCAGCTCTGCCTGCCCTAGCATCCCTGCAGGACAGCATAGACACAGCTTGAGATCCCAGCTCAGGTGAGGGGAGCAGGTCAGCAGCAGTAGGAAGGTTTCTGTAAGTGAATCACATGAACATTTTCATGGGAAAGTTGTATAATCCATGCTGGATTACCCGTGCCAGCCACAGTTCATTTAAATTGACCCATATCTGATTATAGTACAAGCATACACTGCATGTCCTAAGCAGGATTGTCACGGAGGATGAACGTGATTAATCCATGCCTCTCTGTCTTTCCCAGGAGCAATGAGAACAACTCACTCCCTTTAAAAACCATCCAGAGTCATCTCTGGCTCTGCCAGATGAATTTCACCTGCCTGTGCCAGCAGCGTGTTGAGCTGCAGTACAAGTACCAGAACATGTTCACGTCCACACGAAACAGCCCAAGGTGGAAAAACTTCCCACTTTGCTCCAAACCTGCCTGACCCCTCTCCTGGGAGGATGGCTGGTTGATTTTGCAGAAATAACCAAGCCCCCTCCCAGCAAGAAGAGACACGAGATCTGCTTCACTGCTGCTTCCCTGTGAGGGTGCACAGGGGGAGATGGAAGGCATGTATGTCTTCAATATGTTTACCCATTTCCAGCCTTTATTCCTAACACATGTTTCTTCTTTTATGCAAAACATGTCTCTCCTGTTTTCTGTCTCCCTGATTTAATTTTGAAACGCAGTATTTTTATGGCATGAAGAGATAAAGATATGAGAAGGGGAGGGAAAGTGGTACAAAAAGCAATTAAGTCTGGTGGCTGGTTAGTGTAATGCACTAAGGAGCAACCAAAAACATTTCCTTTGAAAAAGGGACCATTTCTCCTGCTGATATGCACAGGATTTTCACAGCTCCCATTAACACAACTGGAAACTATCCAGGTAACACTCTTGTCTCAGTCAAAGACTAGACTATCGTGTCTGAGATTAATAGAAACCTTTAAAAGGAAGAAGCAGCATGATTGCTGGATCACTCCAGCCTTACCAGCCTTTTATTTAATTCATATTTCTGCTCCAAAGGTCTTGTATTAATACATGAAGTTTCAAAACAGAGGCAATAAACTGCTTTAAGAACTTTTAAGAACCTTTAAGTACATCTATGATAAACAGATGAGCAGAAAGAAATACAGGGGAACTTAGAAGTTCTGCTCTGGAGTAAATGGGTCACAAGGTCTGGCTTTTATAAAATGTACTTTGGAGATTTCTGAGATTTCAGGAAATTCACATCTGTCCATTGATCTAAACCCTGGGGCAAATACTATGGCACAACACTTCCAGGATGTTATGTCCTGTGCTGTGTGACACATCTAATACAGCAGAAGTCCCCACAATTTGAATTAAACCAGTTTTATTAGAAAAGTCCTAGTCAACAAAATTTTCTGTGATTTATGGATTATACAGAAAAACTCAAACTAGAAACTGAGTTAAGTCTTTCTTAGGGAAAGCACTGCAGGCTGGGAGCATATGATACCAGGACAAACTCTTCTTCCCAAGCTGTGGGCAGCTCCACTGAGAACATGCACCTGTATCCATGAGCATTTTTAACTCGGGTTCAGTCCAAGGCCTGCTACATTGGCCAAGACCTTGACACACCTTAAGGATGTGCTGAGCCACCCTGACTCCAGCTCTGCAGGAGTTTTTCAGCTGCTCCTTTTTTCAAAAGCAGCTGAACCAAGAGCTTCCTCAGAAATCACTCTGAGCCAAGAGTGACTACCAGATCCCTCACTGCAGCCACTACTGCACCAGGCTCATCTCCCAGGAATATCACACAACCTCAGCACAGGGTCCTGTTAGCTCCAGGAAGGATTTAGGGAGGTACAGCTGCCTGAATGCCATGGACTACGAGCACATTCCCAAGCATGGGCAAAAGCCTTGGTACTGATGACGGAAGTTAACACAGGCTGCTACAGGCTGGGACTACTTGTACTAATCTAAGTCATAACGTTAAAACAAACTATTTCCGGACTGCAATTATTGCACCTCATAGAGAAATTGCACAACACTGAAATTAACAACTGCTCGAGTGCATTTAATTACTAACAGATACCTTTAAACTTGTGATTAGGAAACTGTTAGCCATTCCTGAAGCATGTGCCCCACAATTCAGTCCCACTCTGAAGCATTTTCAGAATCTGCTGATCCATAAAACGTACCATTGGAGAAGGTTTGTTTTGGCAGAGGTCTCAGTTTTGTCCAGCAAACTAATGGTGTCCGTTAACACACCATTACATACCTCGTTAACATACTTGGCAACTGGGATTTCCCCTCAAGAATAAAGAAATCGTGTGTAAATCATAATTATTGTCCGCCTGGCAGTATCAATCATCACACACAAGGCACTTGTTATAATTCTTTACCCACAAAATAGTTCCTTGAAAATGCAACTAGCGTTGTCCTTGCACATGGCACCTTACAAGGAAATCACCAGCCAATCCCATGTGCAGTGAATTTGTTACAGGCAGTTCCTATCAAGATGCAGAGCCGTGGAGAAACAGCTTGTGTTAGGATGACAACAACATATTGTCATGATATATATGAGACAGGGATTATTTATGGAGCAATCTTTGCCCTTAATATATGTTTCTTCCAAATAGCCATTGATCTATTTCTTTTCCTCTGTAGATGTCTTAGGAAAATAATGAATTTTTTTAAAAGGCTCCTTACAAGAATTACGGTGTGAGTGTGCACTCCCTTTCATGCTTTTTGCACACTCCTTTTTTATGCCAGGTGCTGTTCAGCCCCACAGGTATAGATCAGGATTGACTTACTTTCTTTGCTTAGTCCATAAGCTCTTTGGGATGCCTCTGGGGAAACCTTGCACAGAAGGTTCTCTTAGTAGTGGAGTTCAGCACTAGATTTTTGAATGAGTTAGCTCTATGCTGTGACACACAAATTGCAAGCTGGGCTTTCAGCAGAGCTCAGAGCTGGTCCTTTAAAGCTCTGCTAAGAGTTTGGCACTAAGAAAGGTGGCTGAGATATGACACCAAAAACTAGTCCTTCTTTAAGGGTGTACACAGGAGGGTTCAGTCCCCACTCCTAGAACTGAGATTTGGGACTGGTGGGTGAGATTTCATTCCTTGAGTTGACATGTCTAATCAGATAACAAAGATTTCCTCACATCCAAAGTCATTCAGAAACCTGTGGGTTGAACATTTTAAAGAACAGCAGTGATAAAATAATAATACCAACAATGTCTCCGGCAGATGTGGCTGCCAAGCAACATTATCTACTTCACGGTTTATGACATACAGTTGATAGAAAACACTTGCAGCAAGAGAAATTGGCATTACAGCCAAGGAAAAAATTCCACTGTGCAGTTAGTACAAACTGAGGTTGGGAACCTCAAGGGCCGCAATTTGTTGGGAATGGGACAGAATAACAACCGTCACACACCTCTCAGAGCAACATTGCACTGGGGCAGAGACAGTCTGGCTAATCTTGAGATCCTGCTTTCTAGAACTCTCATTTCCAATCTCTGACACAAAATGGCAGCATCATGAAGTGCACAACTCACTGCCCTGCTCATCCTTTCCTCAGCAGGAAAGGATGGATCAGCGTTCACATCAGGTGATGAAACACAATTCACAGCATGCTCCTGACAGTCTCTGGTCTTCAGGGAGGAAAGTAAAGCAGCCTAGACTCTCCAACTCCATTGTCTGTGCATTTGCTAAAGAAAGAGAATTCCAAGAGAATTCATGCTTTCCCCACCACCCCTTGCCCTGCAATGTAATGATGAGAAGTTGGAGACGATATTTAGATGTAAAAACAAAACAACAAAAAAGAAGGAACAGGGAATTTGCACCAGAAAGATAAAACTTCTTTCACAATTTCTGCTCAGGAGTCTCATGACAGCCAAGAATATATTTATTTTCTGTGTTTGCATTTACACTTCATCTCCGATTCCTTCTCGATACTCCCACCCTGTATTGCTTGTATGAAAAGAGATGTACTAGAGACTCCAAATACAGTGTATAGTATTTTCAGGCCTTGATGGAAATCTGCAGTATATTTTCTAGGCTCGTAAATCTCAAGAGAAGTGTTTCATTATTCTGTTCAGGCAGGGTGGAATATCTGAGCTACAGATCCTCTCGGATGTTTCCTTTCTAGGCCATTCCATAGACAGGCAACATTTTGTATTTCAGAAGTGCCCTTAAATTTTTTCACCAGCCCTTTTCTCTTCAAACAGGTTGGAACTGAAAACTCCTTTTTCAAGTCCCTTACAATAAATTGCAACCTCAACATTCCAGCCTGACAGAACCATTTTTCCTCTTCAAGCACTTTGCCTTGTAGGTAGATGAGGACAAAAGCTGTTACCTTCTTCAGCAAATTCAGGACACCAGAAGCAAAGTTTTTACAGTGTTTTGTTGTGCTGAGGAGGAACATAAACAGTTTTCCTCAACAAAAAGCAGCACTGATTCTGATACCTTCACTATAAGATAATGGATGCATTAATTAGCAACAGGTCAAAGTTGTGAAGTTTGTCTATAGATCCAAATCAGCCTTGTATTTGGTAGTCCTCAGTTCAGGACCACCTCATCTAGGCACAACGATCTGTGAGATCCTTTAATACTTTCGTATAAGTGTAAAGAATATTAAATCAACTTTATTATTAAGCCATCTGGAAAATGTAAGCTGCATTTTAGGAGTGACTGTATGAATTGTCCAAATGCAATACATTTTTCCAAACTATTCTTGCTTAGGAAACAAAGGAGACATAGAAATACCTCCTAGCAAAAAAAAAAAAAAAAAAAAAAAAAAAAAAAAAAAAAAAAAAGCAGCTCTTTTTTCTGACCTAAAAATCAAAAGGGCAGTGGCTTTGGTCAAAGAACACCAAGAAGTTGGTGTAGAAACCAGACTCCTCACTCAGTATAACACGCTATCTCAGGACCAGCTCTGCAAGAGCCATGTTGTTCAGATAACAATCCTCTTTCTTTCATCTGTGCCACAGAAAGGCATTTCAACCTGGGAGGAGAGTATTCCAAACTTCTGAGTAGTCCTCAGAAAAGGGTCCAAAATGTCATCCTGAAAAAAGTGGACATAGAGAAATTTGCACAGTAGTCCAGTGCACTTTTGGACCTGAAAAGATATAGACTGCAATTCCTAGGGAACTTGCAGGCTAATGGGAAGCAGAAGCAGTGCCAATTTGCTCATAGAGGAAGACAAGTGAGACGAGAGAATCCTCTTTTATGTCCTTGCTGTAAAGCTTCTGTCAGAAGAAGGGAACTAGGAGAAGCAGGGTAAACCAATTAGGACTAATCATCAAGCAATAGATGAAGATTTGCTACACCTTTTCCATCTGCCTTTTTAGAGAGGGTAGGCCTATACTGAAAGATGAAGTCTTTGACCTTAAGTGATGAATGAAAACATAACTGATAATTCAAACCTGCCATGGGGGAAGTTTAAAGAAGGGTTGTCCCAAATGGTTTCAGTATGTTCAAAAGCTACTGCCAGGAACATGGATATTTTTTTCCTGTGTTTGTTGGTTGCTCTGCATTTGAAACATCTCTGTATGTTTGTTTTTCTTCCGGTCTTTTGTGGTTGCTTTGTAAACATCTGGGCTGGTTTTTCAGTCCTTTGTACCAGAAGAGTGTGTGTGTTAGTTTTGCCAATGGCTCTTATGTAATCTTTGTGGGGATGAAGGAATTGGTTAAAACAGTTCCTTTGAAAAACCATCCTAACACAAAAGCATTACAGGAATAGCTCATAAAACGTTCTCTTCTCCCTTGCATGCTGGACCATTAACTTCCCTGACTAGGGTTAAAAACAGAACCCTCTATTTCGGCAGTGATCACTCAATATGACATTTACTTCTCGCAATTCCACATTTCTGCTGAGTGTCACGGTGGTTGTAAGTCACCAAAGGACCCGTATGCACTTTTAGTCTAAATGAGCTGGCACAGAGGAGTTCATTTCCCAAGAAGGTGGCCCATGCATTTCTTCTCCAGTATGGAACACCTTAATCCAGCACAGAAATGTTTACCCCTCCCAATAGTGTAAGAGTGAAATTTAGCAGCAGAACATAAATTGTTCAATTGCATTTTCCTGCAACAGTATGATGAATTATTTGTCAGCTAAGTTCCTAATTCTTTTAAGCTCCCCTGAAAGCCCCAGCAGTTAACATCTTTATATTACTTCAAGTTAATTCTCCTCCAAAAAGTTAAGAGTTTTGGAGCTTTTAAGACCCAAGGAAACACTTTGTCTGTCAAACTCTACTTTCCTGTACAATCCATATCATAAATTTTTACTAGAATTTCCTACTGTAAATTCAAAGATTTTGGTTGTTCTGTCACAGGTTTTCAACAAATATTTGGTGTGACTCAGACCTCTGTTGTTGGTGCAGAGGTCCAGCCCATCGTGGCAGGAGAGCTGTGGACACTAGGAGAGAAAGCTCTGCAAGAGAAGGGGAGTTGAACAGGCTGTGAGTAGACAGGGGCTATGTGGCTTGTACATTAAAATGTCTCAACGGGTTCTTTCCTTAGGAAAAAATAATCTCATTTCACAGACTTTCATGATTACAGTGTTCCCCCCTCCTCCATTCATAAATACCCCCACAAAGCTCAATCTTCTTAATTTGCTTGGTCACAAATGGGAACAAGCTGCACTTTCTAAATAAATATTTTATGGGGTTTTTTCCTTCTCTTCAACAACGGAGTTCATGTAACAGATTATCTGAACCAAATGGGTTTACAGTTCCCTACTTCCCCAGTTCTTCTCCAGTAAAACTACCACAGCAGAGACAGACCACACTTCAATACCAGCAGTGGAGTTGAAGGAAAATGTGGGGTTTACTCCGCTTTGAATTTGGGTCAGTTTACCCACATTTTATGTACCACTAGACCACTAGGCAATAGCAGATAAGAGCCCTGCTTCTCAGGAGCTCTACATGCTTTCATTTCACACCCATGTCCCAAACATTAGTCAGACAGGTACAGTTTTAGGGGAAGGGATGTATTTCTACATGGCCTGATTTTAGAGGACACAGTGTGAACACAGGGCTCTGAGACAAATCAGTGGTTACCCAAGCACAGTCACCATTCAAACAGCTCGGTGCTCTACATCTTTGCTGGCTCCTGTGGCTGTGGTTGCAAGTTGTGCTTGTCAGATAGACAGGGGAAAGAAGTAGTGAAAGCAAGAAATGAGAAAATTACGTTGTCACCAAGAAAATGTTGTTCTGATTGTTACTGTAATAAAAGGTAGCAGATAAATCTGTAATGATGAGGAAGGACAATTATGGAGCACTACATTCCTGATCTGAAATTTCCTGAGTTCGTACAACTTTTTGAGCATTGTTCCAGATCATCACACGATGAAGGAGGTATCTGTTCTGGTTTCTTCCATTATTTACCCTTCTGTACCCCAAAAAATTAAAAAAAAATTAGGGTTATTATTCGGACTGAATGTTCATAATAGAGTTCTACTGAAGAGGGAGGTTGGATCAGATCACCCACTGTGGTTCCTTCCAACCTTACCCATTCTGTGATTCTGTGATTTTATAATATCCCAGCCAACATACAGGAGTTGCCCATAAAAGACTACATGACTTAACTATCATATCTATGCTTGCCCATGTGTGCATGAATCTAAGCCTCATGTCTTCTTTCTTCTTTCTCACTGTGTTGAAAAAATTCATTAAAGAATTTCAGGATCACTGAAAGAAAGTAAAGGCAGTGGAATCAAAACTTCTGGTTCTGTCTCAAATTAACTTTCTGTTATTTGACTTGTTATACATACAGGTAAAAAGGCACCTTTAGACAGCCAGACATTTCCCCAAATGAAGAATAAAAACATATCAAAAGGGAAATTAAGACACATTGGCAAAGACCACACAAGACAAACAGCAAATACTGCAGGAGAAAAATCCCCCCACCCCCCTCCATGATGCCTTGTCTTGTTCATACCATAGATGCCAGCACATGAGAGTGACAAACATACTGTTGTAACTCCCTGATGATGGAGATTCTAACTCTGTTTTGAAAAACCTTGGATGATAAACATCATGGCTGACAGACACCCCACCAGTGACCCCTGCAGAACTCCATCCCCACACAGCAAAAGGTTAGAAAAACATCCCTTCATAATCACAGGACGAGACTGATGGTAAATAACCATGAATCCCTTCAGCATCTTGCTCAAAAGATCATTACCTTCCATAGTGAAAGTACCTTACAAATCCAGAACCATAGGCTGGCTTGATCTGCTCATGTATTGGTCACGAAGTGATGTAACACTCATAGGAGCAAAAAGGGAAGGAAGGAAGGAAGGAAGGAAGGAAGGAAGGAAGGAAGGAAGGAAGGAAGGAAGGAAGGAAGGAAGGA
>JAWWLV010000005.1:4747302-4814590 GCA_035041135.1 Platyrinchus mystaceus
GGAAGGAAGGAAGGAAGGAAGGAAGGAAGGAAGGAAGGAAGGAAGGACGGAAGGAAGGATTAAGTGTAGAGCAATCAAGAATTATATTAAGATGAACATGGTAATAAACTACAGGAGATTAAAGGACTGTTAAAATCAAAGAACTGAATTTTGGAAAGTGCTGGTTAAAAATGCAAAGCAATAGTCCTGCACACCAGCCACAAGGGGTCACAACTCAACAGTATGATGCAAAAAAATCATGAAGAGGTAGAACTTAATGAAATAATAATGGTAACAGCGGCAAAATCCCTGAGCTCTGTGAGCCAAAATGGGAATTTTACTCCCATACAGTCAAATTTCTAAAAATATACATATAGAAGTAACTAAGCCAAGCTCTACCTTGAAGAGTGAATGCTTTTTAAGCAGGAAGCCTGTTGGACTCATTTCAAGAGAACAAGTGAACCTCTCTACTTCAAACGAGGTCTTCAGGAAAGTCCAACCTGTAGATTCTCTGTTTCTGCTTGTCTCAATTTCAGATCTGTTTCCAAAGAACAGATGGGTCAAAAGCAGATCAGTACCCAACTGCAAGAGTAAAATTCCAATTTTTCTGTCTGTATATAAATTCAAACTTTGACAAAATCTGGGAGAGCCTATGCTTCACTTTTGTTCATCTCTGAAGATCTCAAGGGTAGAACAAACACTGCATGTTCGAAGTCTGGAGTGTGTCCACAGCTCCAGAAATAAGGACAAAACATGTCTGTGTCCAGAGCTGAGGGAATGGGATCTGAATGTTTGCCAATGGGAGAAGGAATATGAAATTCCAAAATGTAACGTTTTTAACTTGCTTTTAGGCTGAAACCTGAAGTTCAGTAGTTTATTGTAACAACCAAACACAGGTTTGTTGTTTAAAAAAAAGAAACAAAACTCTTTGATTAGATCTTTTGCACGTAAACTCTGTTTCCACGGAAGAGACTAGTTTGTTGAAAGCTAAGTGACTATCAAACAAAAAGTCTGGATTATGACAAGAGGTCTGACTTAGTACCTTGCCAAAGCTGATCAGATTAGCACTGTTCTTTCACACAGACAGTGCAGATCCCAGATAAGGCCTCAAATGTTCTTGAGGGGACCCAGCACCTGGGGATAACTACTACAGAGCCATTCGTGTAGACACAACTTATTTTCTTGCGGTGGAGACACCAAGTGCCTGCTAATCCTCCCACTTCCACTATGGCTGTCTGAGTTGCTCTTGATATACACAGGCACGTCTTTGGCCAACTGTTACAAAAAACATGACCATGCAAGGGTAATAAAGCAAATCTGGCCAGAGGTAACTGAATAAAACATGACTTCAGACAGAGTCCCTCCTGGTTTTGCACTGTCAAGCAGCCAAGGCTACAGCCTGTAGCTGCATGAGGTGCATAGCTGAGATAAACAACCACTGGTGACATTTTAGGCCAGCTGAGGTAATAAATGAACATTGACCTCCATCACTATCTCAGATGAGTGGAAAATACTGGTCAATTGGCAACAAGTTTCCACAAGCTGACTTAGGATAACAGACCATGCCCTGCTTTTTGTGTGTTTTATTTGGAGTTTTGAATAGCTTTTTGTTGCAGAAAACCTTTAAACCATAGAGCACACACAAAGCTCCAAGCCATCAGAGCCAGAACTTAGGTCAAGAATGCTCTGACCTTGATACAGGACAGATAGAGCGCTGCAGATTACCACTATTTTTTTTCCATGCCAAAACGAGCTCTCCACGCTGTGCTCACAGGAGAGGAAGTCATGATAAGCAATGTTTACACGCAGTGCAAAGGTCTTTAATGTGAGGGCATGGCCAGGGTCTGGTACCATTGTCTGACCCAGCACAGATGAGATCCAGAGAAGCTGAGGGGGCCACTACAAGACAATTTTCCCTGAGGGATGCAATGCACTCTTTAATGGAGCTGTAGAAAGCCCAGCATGCCAGGTCCCTGTGGATACCTGCTCCAGCCCTTGGGGCAAACTATGGACCACAGAAGTGCCCTCAGCCCACAGAACAGATGTCAAACAAGTTGTGGGTGAGGCTGCAGGTGGAGAGCTCAGCTGGGAAAAAGATGCACACACATGCAAAGGAAAAAGCATGCCAGAGGGTGAGGAGGGGAGGGATGTTTGCCTCCCACCAGTAGGAGCCTGGGTGTCTCTGAAAAGCAAATGCAGCCAAGAATTGCTATTGCATGCCATAGTCTGATCTGCATTGACAGCCTTTTTTCCTCAAACTGGGTACCCACTGGTAAAACACAAGTTTTGCCTAGACCAACCTCCCTAAATGTCACGGTATCCTCTTGCTCTAAGCAGGGTTGACCAGAAGTGACATGTGAACTCTGTTTTGTTCACCTGCTGCAGGTCTGCACTCCGGGCCTGGCAGTGGAAGAGGAAACCTAAGGTCATCCAGATGAAGCCAGAGGGATAAAAACGCAGCATTTACCAAAATTGCTGCAAAATAGTATATCAGACACTGGAATATCAGTTTGAGTTTCCCAGTACAAAGAAATCCTTGAGGTGAAAGAGTCAGGGTAAAGAATTACCCCAATCTGGTCCAAAGGGTCTTTCAAATGCCCATATGGCTCTTCAGATATTAAACAGTGATGGAGTTTGCCTACAGGTTTATGGATCGGACAAGAGTTTCAGAACATGGCTGTGCTCAGGGATTGCCTAACCATTCCCTTGTACCTGGTCTGCATAAAGCATTTCTGCTACAGTAGTAGTCCAAAGTGGATTCTGTTCCTGCCTACTCTAAACCCTTTCAAGAACGAGAATATTTCCTGCAGATCCATCTTTCTTTTCGTTTTGAAATCACAGAAACAGAAATGGGATTTTCTTTGGCAGAGTTTCTTGATTTGCCTTGCTGAAGATGGAGTAACCAAAGCAAATGAATCAGGAGCAGGATGAGTAAGTCCATATCTATCCAGTTGATAATCATCTTGCAAAGCTGTTTGAGGGCAAAAAAATACATTCTCCTGTATTGAATCAGGACATCATAACTACAAAGTGTTCCAAGTTAAACACATTCAAAAACTGTTTGGCTCATGTTTCACATTTAATTCTAGATCTCTAAAAAAAGTTTACAAAAGCAAAGCTTGCCTGGACTAAACAACTGAAATGCACGAGGCACGTGGCATTAGCTCAGGCTTCTTTGGCCAGATTTCTAAATGAAGTGTTTGGAAATAAGAGAAACACACAGATTTGGAAGTGGAATGGATAAGAGATTTAGTTTCTCCTTTTATAAAATAGTCCTGGGTAAATCTGAAGGAGCCTGCAAAGCTTCAACAAGACATGGCTTAAAAGCAGCAGCAGCTCTGTCCACATAGACTAGAATTATTAAAAGCAAGGCAAAAGAGAAAGGTTCAACACACTGCTGGAGAGCTGCCGAAAAGCCCAGAGTTGTGATGTAGTGTTTGGACTGAAATCATGTTAACAGGGCAAAATAAATCTGCAGAGAGTAAGACAAAGTCTGAAGAGAGGAGACGTAGCCAAGAAGGCCCAAAAACTGGTCAGAGGTTCAAGTGGTAGGTGGTTCAAAAGGGAAGTATTTGAAATAAAATTCTATATAGTAAAAGCTGGCTGTGCTTATGGTTTATTTTGAAGGTCACACATGCATTAAAGTACCAAGGCAGCAAAATCTGAGTGATCAAGAGAATGGCATAGCAAAGAGCACTATAAAGTCTTCATTTCCCTCACAGGTTCTACAATGGGCAGCTCAGTTATTGGCAGTGAGGATGTTATTTCTAATGTAAATATTTCACTTTCAGCACAGCTGAACTGGGAGGGATTATAACAAGTAATGAATGAACCTCCAAATACTTCTCCAAGCCAAAAAAACCCAGTGATGGCATGCAGAACTGAATCCTTCCAATCATCCAGAAAGAGATGGAGAGGATTTTGCATGACTCTTAGTAATTACTACTTCCAAAACTGCCAGAGTTGCCTTTTCCCACACATCTTGGTCAAGGCAATTATTCTTCCAGGTTCTCACTCTTGGCCCTCACCTCCATTGTCAAGTCAGTGGAAGAATGACAACATCTACCAGCTGCCTGGACAACATCCAGCCTGAATTATTACAATGAGCTTGCATGAGAAACAGGATTAGAAAAGCAGGGAAAGTCTACTGATAAAGCTGCCCCATTTGTTTTGATTCAAGATATTAAAGTTGTTCAGTAAATATCTGTGGTACGTGGGAGAATTCCCTGCACCCTGAACAGATCCATGGCATTTGATCAGCTTCTGCTTTATTGCAAATTCAGAGAGCTCAGGGGTGATGGCTAGGTCAGTCTCAGTGAAGGTTTTCTAGGCTTAGCTTTTGTATCAGTTTCTCCTTGGTGCACCAGTAAATATTCCTAAAAATCACCTACACCATGGTGGGGATGGAAAGTTCTTTGTGCAGGATATCACTTTTTAATTTATGAAGCATCATAATGTTCCCATTCCTTGTAATAACATAAGCTAGTATCCATACTCTCTTAAAATATGGTCCAGCCAGATGGCTTTGCATATTTACAAGTCTAGCAATGAAATATTCAATGTAGCAATTGCTTATATCACATCCGTTTTGTTAAAAGCTCTCTGGCATATTCTTCTGAAAACTGAAAACATCCCCCTGAGCTGAAAACACAGGATAACACTGACTGTGCACAGTGAGTTGGGCTTGAGGAATTTATGAATGAAATTGTAGAGCATGGCTGTTCATCCTGCAATGTGCAGAGAATGGACCCAATGACCTCGGAGGTTTCCATGAGCACTGCTTGACTACCTGCCTGCTGAGTTCATACAGGATCACACCTCAGAGATTAACTAACCAAGATGTGTCTGGTTGCATCTGTGGAAAAGGACATGCTAATAGCTGATGGCTGGCCACCCTGACAAATGCGATAGTAGCAAGCAACATCCTCTGTTCTATTATCACTGTCATAATATGACCACCTCCCTGGCCTTATGGCCACCTCTTTGGCCTACTTTTAAAATCGTTGTGGTCTCACTGATATCACACCCAGGCAGAACCTGAACTCAGGAACTCCTCTTTTCTCTTCCGTTCTGCTTCTCTTTCTTATTTGCTTGCAGGCCCCTAGCTAAACAAATTCTGGGGAGCAAATTTTGGATGGTCAGATGTGAAGAAACAAAGCAACATAAGAGAAGTTAATTTTTTAAAAAAGCGAAGACAGTGCTCAGCTGACCAACAACCCTCTCACGGCTCACAATACAGCCCGTTTTTGTGAGGTACTTTCTTCTGTCTTCCGAACCAAGGTGTTCTGATCTGCAGCATCTTTTGACAGATGTGGCCTTTGTTCCCATGTAAATAAAGCATTTAATCCTCACCTCTAGCTCTGGTTTTGGACATGAGGCAGGTGAAAAACCAAAGCAGTGATTACAAACTGTTCCCTGTTCTGGGCAGAATAATGACTGCGGAAAACACAATTGCAAGTGCCAAGCAAAATGGCTAAGATTAGTATTATTTGTCATTACAAGTGCAGAAAGAATACTAGCTGCCAGAAGCTCTGTGCAAGGATGTGAAATCCATATTTCTTGCACTTTTTTTTCTGTTTTGACAACTAGAAATAATATTTTTCAATTGTTAGATCAACCCAAAAGTTATGGCAATGTAGCCTTAAAGGGATTCACAGCCTGCAAGACCAGCAGAGAGGCAGGGATTTGTGAGCAGCTCCACACACCAACTTTGACCATTCCTGTGGACCCCAGGCCAGGTTCTGACCTCATTCAGATATAGATAAATCCACAGTCATTTCAGTGGGGCTGTGGGGATGTGAGATCAGAGTTTGGCTTTGTGTTGGCTGAGCTGTGGCAGGTGGGCACTTGCCAAAGAGCTTCGTAATGGATCGTGTAAACACCAGGATTGCTCACAACAATTATGTAACCTGCAGTTCCACTGCTTTAGAGAGGGTTTGCAGAAGGCAATGGTCTCCATGGCTCCATCCATGTGCCATCACATGTCCACCCCTTCTGAACACAGGTGGTGTTGTTTCTGAAATTAGACATGAACACTCTGTCTCCCAGCAGAAAGGGCAGTGCAATAGCCCAGAATGAAGCAGTTCTCCTGACCACGCAGCTGCAGTCCTTACCCTTTCCAGCTCATCAGCCTCATGTCTACTCATTCCTCCTGGCCAGCGTGGAGCTGTATGGTTTGGGAAGAGCTCTGGACTCTCTGGAGTCAGCTCAGCTCAGCCTGAGACAGCAAGGCAAAAAACTCCTCCTGTAAAATAGAGACAAAGGGATTCCTTAGGCCAGCTGGCACACAGGTCAGCAGGATGTGCAAGCAATGAGACTAGGGACGGTACTTCTTGAGTGTGGTCTCAACAACCATCCTTGTTCATTCACTGCACCAGCAAATTCCTAGATATCTAATCCTTACATGCTACTCATGCCTTCTCCCTCCTATTCATACACATCCTTATCACTGTGTCAAACCCTGCTCCAGTCTTCTTCTCTCCCAGTTTATGTCCCATTAAGTCATGGCTAGTGAAAATAACTATAAGAAAAGCCCAAATTAAGAAAAACAGTGTTCTACTCTGAAAGAAAACTGTCCACACCCCTCAAAGTTTAGTCTGATTCCACAACTTTCTGCATTCTTCAAGAAACATGACCATGTTGTAACATACTAGAAGATTTATTTCTAATATGAAACTCCTATTTAGTATTGGTTTGGCAGTGGTAGGAAGGAAACCACAGGCAGCTGGCATAGATTAAGTGTTAGTTGCTTGATAAACCTGGAGTTGTCAGAACTTCCAAATTTCCTACTGAATCTGCTGCCATCCAGACCTAAATATTTGAGAAGGATGCCTTTGGATGAGCAGGGGTTTGTTCTTCACATCTTAGCTGCAGGGATACCAGCAAGAGATATATGTTTGCACACATAAAATTTCTATTAAAAACAAGAACTGCCTGCAGCTTCTCTAGCATTCTCACTGTCAGCTCCCTGGAAACAGCTTTAGATGCATCAACAGTATCGTTCTGAAACTTTTCAAATTATGAATGTTACAAACACAGTAGCTCATTGTTTGCCAGAATAGCTTCACTATCTGAAATTTTCAGTGTTTCAAATTAGAGAATTCTGAATCTTGTTCCTCTGAATGCCAGAGTCTGATTATTGACTAATATTCAACTGTTCTCTAAGGGAAATGCAGAGAACTCAGGTTCAGGATGCTGCCACCTGAATGACTGTGGTGCTTAACACAGTGCAAAATTTGAATTAGATATTCCAAATTACCAAATTCACTTCCAGTGACTCACTGCAAGTATTGGAGCCTTAAAACCCTCATTTGCTAGTAAAATACTGGCACTCAAGTGTTTCCACAAAGCTGACATGGAAGGCTTTTGAACATAGGCCAAACAAATTAATTTTGGAATTTGAAATAACATCCATAAGGATTTTTTCCTATTTGTTCAGTTCTAGTCATCATTTCTTACTGACACACCTTCTGACTTGAAGTAGAAATTAAGACTCTTTAAAATGTCGTACAATTATTCATTTATGAAGTGTGGGACAGAAAAACAAAAATTGAGATTATTGCCTTAAAAATGTCAGTGCAGGTGTCTTGACAATCTCCATTCTCTACCATGTATCCAAAGAACAGGCTTTTGCTATCCCTCAACTCCATGAAGAACTGCTTTGTCAGCCTTGGAAACTCCAAGCACTCAAGCATCAGGACACTTTATCCTTTTGCAACTCCCAAGGAAATTATTCCATTTATAGACCAACCAAAAACAATAACCAGAATATTCTCAAATCTTGCCTTTTGTTATATATGGCTCACAGGGCTTGTACTTTTAAGCATTTTCCTGTAACTTGGAGTTCAACAAACTTTTAATTCCAGAAGCACTAAAGAATCACTTGATTCCAGGAGATGGTGCTTTAAGAAAAGAAACTCCAGAAGCAGTAAGGAGACCCAAACCCTTACCAATAACACTGAGGTGTGTCCACTACATTTCACAGCATAGTCAGGGCTTTCTGTGCCTTTCTCCAGTGAAGTGAGAAAGCAGATTTACTACAAACAAAGTCATCTCTGACAGATAATCACCACAAAGCAAAGATGATTAAACAAGTCAGAGAACAGGCTTACATTTAGCAAGTAATCTTGGATTTCACGGCTCTAAATGCAATTATATGCCAGATTTTTGTCATCCAACCTTCCATTAAACCTCAGATACTAATAGCATTGTATGCCAACCCTTGAAAAGTGACTGCCACTAAGCAGTTTGCTTTTCCTCGCAACTTTACAAGTGATTCTCATGAGAATGAAGCTGCTTTGGGCTCATCCACAGCAGCTCCAATTCACTGAAGACCAGTGAGGAATTGTGTATACAGTACTAGTTTTGCACAGAAATCTATGGAAGGACCATGAACTGAACATGGTTTAGTTATAAATCTATAAACCAGTCCTAGGAAGGCTCAGGAGAAAAGGAGATGTGAGCAAACCCTATCAGTCAGGGATTCAGTGCCTTCAGCAGTATTAGACACAACTGGTCATTGCACACTCAGTCTCTTGCAGCCTGTCTGTGAGTGCAGACTTCACCCACCACCAGCTGCCAAGACAGATGTAGGTAGTCAAAAGAAGGTTGGTTTGTGGGCATCCGTTCTTCAGGTGTCTTTCCAGCAATAAAGTCACTGCACCAATCCTCTTGCAAATATTTCAGCCTTTGGCTCACTTCCCCACACACACCCTTCAGATGGCACTACATTAAAAGTGAAAAATATGACTTGGAGAGCACATTTAACATAAGTAAAGAGATTAAGGAGTTTATCTGTCAACACTGAAGTCCAGATGTTTTAAAATTAGAAGAAAAAGCAGGAGACTGAGAGAGATGTTAATTATAAGCTCTTTTCTTCCCTTTAAAATGTTTTAAGATATTGGTTAAACTACCTAACTTTTCCTGTAGCTTTTGGAGAGGGTTTAAAAATAATACCAGCATAGATTTCAGACTAAACTTCAGTGTCTGCATTGAAGCTTCAATCCGCTTCTTATGCTACGTAACATCAGAGTTTCTTTGCACAACCAACACTCATAGAGGAGTTATTTCATAGAAATCTCTGTGTATGACTTCACCACTACCACAGTTCAGGCTCAGAAAGATATTGAATTCCACTGGTTTTCATCCTTGACTCTCCATTTCAATCCCTAATCCAGTTCTAGGAGCACTGAAATCATGTACTTACAGCTGGACATAAAGAAGGTTCCTGTGACAGAGTGGGTAAGTTTTTTTTAAAAAATATGGAAAGGGGATGGGACTCCTTTAAAAACAAGCATATCCTGATAGTGGTTAAATCCAGAGAAGCTCAATTCAGGATTTACAAACATTATTAAAAAAAATGGAGCCAGCCCCTTCTGTTTTACCCATCTTCCATGTGGAGCACATCTATTTTAATGTTCCTTGGGAATGCACCAGTGGCTTCTAGGATTTATTTGATCAGCTTGTGCTGAGTTCTTACTGCCAATTTCTCCAAGAGGAAATCATGATTAATGTCCCATGTCTAATACCGACTGTGCTCCTGTAGCCTTCAGATGCCCTGAAAGGGAGAGCAGAAGACAAAACAGGACTGACTGGCTACTTCACTGGGATTTCCTTTTGGAGATTCCTATGTCAGGCACATCAGATGGCAGTTACTACCTTCCTCTTGGATATAAGTGTCATCAATCAACCTGATAAAAATGGTGGAAAATGTTTATGCCCACTGAGCACTTCACAGTTGAAAGGATCTGGTGCTGAAGCACTGGGAGAGACGGCTTTGGCTAATAATAGAAGAACTCAAACCAGTGGGTTCCTCTAGCACAGTAATTCCATTGAGACTGGACATTTTGAAAGAGCAATCATTAATTCTGTGACAACACCACCCTATTTTGATCAGTTAATGACCTGATACAAAAGAGTTGAGGCAATAATGTGTTTGGGGGTTTTTATTGCAATAAT
The DNA here is from genome assembly GCA_035041135.1 of Platyrinchus mystaceus. Taxonomy (NCBI): domain Eukaryota; kingdom Metazoa; phylum Chordata; class Aves; order Passeriformes; family Tyrannidae; genus Platyrinchus; species Platyrinchus mystaceus. Next base: position 4,757,239 of record JAWWLV010000005.1, read on the forward strand.
TAATTTTAACAGGAAGGAGTCCATTTTATTTCCTAACTCTAGATTTAGATGTTAATGCCCAAATTTGGGATGTGTAAAGAGAAGTACAAGCTGTATGGCAATGCCATTATTCAGAGGTAAAGTGGATTATATGGAAGACAGAGATGTGGTACCCAGCCCACATTCCCTATGAATCCATGTCTAGAAAAAAAAATCTTTGTTTTTTCGGACCAGATTTTAAAAAGTTTTCTAAATTTCTACTTACACAAGTCAAGGCTGTCAGCCAGACAAGAGGTAGCCGAACATTTCCAAGTGCTGGGCCATTGGAGCCTGTTGGTGATGGAGTGCCTGAATCCTGCACCTGTTGCACACACTGTTCATTGGGTCAACTTTGAAGTGAGGTTTCATAAACAGGACAGTTCTACTGACTGAGCCCCCCTAATAGTTTATTTCTATCCAAAACAGTGATCTTTACTAGATAATGTCTCACCACATCTCTCTCTAGCAGAGAATTCTCTGAACTGGGGACATATTTATCTCCACACATTTATTCCTGCTGGCTCTGTAGGCTGGTACAGAAAAAAGTTTTCATTTTAATATGGTTTTTGGCTCATATGACCCTTTGCTTTTGAGTTTTAGTGCCTTCCTGTCCTCATTTTATCACACTTCTAAAAATATTTGTTAAAAATATTCTATTATTGAATCTTTAAAAAATAATTTTTTTATGTATTAAAATTGTTGGAAAACTGTATTCTGAGACTTTTACCTTTGGATCTCCTTCCAATTCCATATTCTTTTGCACAAACTAAGTAACTCTGCCCCTCTTCTTGGCCATGGACACTTATTGAGTCTCTATATCAGAAGAAGCACAGACAAATGTTTGAGGGTCTCAAAAGCTGATCAGCAGGAGTGATGAGAGGTGACTACAGTCACCTCAGGATTCATTTTCTCATAGAAAATTCCTCTTACTGTCAATAGTATCTGAGTAATTCTGCAACATCCCTCATATGTCCCTTAATGGAGTATCTTTAACTGGGACAAAATCCATCTCCCTTTTTCCACAAAGCCAGCTGACATCTTGAGTTCATATGAGGCACACTGTGCTTTCTCTGGCATATTCCTAGGCGTTACTTCATTATCTTATATTTATGTGACAGCAAAAAAAACTTATGCCATATGGATATGTTGGTACAGGAAAAAGCAACAAAGCTCTGATGAAATCAATGGAGTGAACTGGAATACAGCGTTGTGTATGAAGCTGTGGAGCACCCTAGGAATATGAATTCACAGTGAAGACTCAGAGCTGGGCAACTAAACTGCTTTACGAGAAGTTTTGGTTGGAGTACAAACACCCCTTTTTGTGTTCTCATGCCTGAAAAATCTATGAGTGGATTTGCCTTTCACACATGTACAGCCAGAAGAAAACTCAGTTTTTAAATCTTCACTTATTACAAAACATGGTCATCCTTCTTGCTATTCCTGAACACATCCACCATTTCAAACCAAACTGAAAGAAGATCTTTGTAAACTGCCACATCTCAGTCTCAGTTACTGTGTTTGCAAAGTACGACAACTTAGAGCCATCTCAAAGCGGGAAATTGCTGTGATATTGTCAGACTCAAAGGTGACTTCAGCTTTTATATATTTGGTCTGCTATAAGGATCAGCTACAGCCTGAGAAGGCTCCAATGACTACTTAGAGTATGGAATACATCCTGACTTCTATGCACACTCAAGGCACAAAGGACAGCAGTGCAGGACCATGTCTTTAATGCCTGTGTGAAGGGGAAAAACCTTATTCTCCTCAGGAGCTGAAACCAGAATGAGAAATGGGAAGACCTTTGTGTTTGAGAATGATGCCTCAAGTTCAAGTCAAATCAGTGCATTGGCTCCTGCCCTTTTTAGCCAGACACATTAAAAGAAAACAAACCCAAAAACTGGAACCATGTCTCCTGGACAAAGAGCATCCTGTGAACTGGAGCCACAGCACATCTGGGAGCCTCATGTTGCTGCTGAGTAATGCATGACCTGGGGACACTGTCATCTTGTGCTTAACAAGTCTCCAGAGGGAAAGCTGACATTTGAAAGAGACAAAAAAGCTTCTTCATGTGATGCCAGCGCACCCTCTCCTGTTTCGCTGGAAAGTGGGAGCATGTGAACAACACAGACATGAGCTCATGTAGCTACACTGATGTGAGCCACAGCCTCCCAGTCTCGATGCCAACAGCAAAAGCCATGTGCCAACACACATGGCATCTCACAGCACCTTTTATTTTCTAATTCTGTTCTGCCCAGATTTCCATCAAATTCTGGATGGAAATATCAGTCAAGGTAGAGGGACAATCAGTGAAGCTTCACAATAATTTCTTGGGAAGGCACCCTATTTATTCACTTTTTAATCAAGAATTTCCCCATAAGCCATTCTTTGCGATCCACTCATCAGGTGCCAGGTACCCGTCATGGAGGTCTGGCACTGAAAAACTATAATGTCAGTAAGATTTGCTTGAGAACTCACAGACCATCTATTTGCCAACCTTCTGTGTTACACAGTGATCTTGACTTATAACTAAGGTGTGAAGATTCCTGGTCTCATGAGTAGTACATGTCCAAGTACAACAGGCTGGGTAACTTGCTTCTTGATGACAGTGTAGCATGTGCAGTCAGTTGATGGCACAGGTCTGATTGAGAAGATCCTGGGTTTTGACCACTTAATGCTGCAAAGTAACAGACTAGAATCATAGAATCATTAAGGTTAGAAAATACCTCCAAGACCATCGAGTCCAACCTTTAAACAAACACCACCATGTCAACTAAATCATAGCACTTAGTGCCACATCCAGTCATCTTTTGAACACTTCCAGGGATGGTGACTCCATCACTTCCCAGCACAGCCTATGTCAGTGCCTGGGCACTCTTTCAGTGAAGAAATTTAATTATCTGAGGCTAAAAGCAGAAAAAAACTCTCCCCTCAATACGTAGGGACAGGCCCAGCGAGCCTATGTCTGGATGATGCACCAACACCAGAATTCCTTCACATCTTCCTTAATATTACCTAAAGTATCTTTGGGCATGTTCTAGATCACCAAAATGCTTTTTTTTGCATCTCCACATGGTGGAAAATTTCCATCCATATGCTTATACCTGGACTTTGTCAGAGCTGCTTACAGTTTGTGGCATCCATGTACAGTGATCTAAACACAATACTGACCCCTCCGTGCAGGCTTCCTTGACTGGCTGCATTAACTACTGACCAATTTTCTGGAGCACAGAAACATCTTTAAGACCAGCTAAAGCTGCTTTCTGTCCCTGCCAGTTCCAGATGAAGCACTGGTAAGAAGAGGTTTCACTTTTTAAAAGGAAACATGTTCTCAACATGGCTTTTATAAATGAAACCACATCACTCTTTCAAAAGACGACAAAGGAACTGCACGCATGATTGATGAAATATCCTAAACTCTCTTACAGGGGAAAATGTAACAAACACCCGGGCAGATCATAAGCAACATGCCCCAGAACAAGGCCTGACAAACAGCACACTGCAATAATATGCATTTCGAACTTGACAATGACTATTTGCTTACTGGGTGTTTATTTCAATTGGAAGTAAAGACAACTTAGTGATGAGTCTTTAGGTACTGGAACAGAAATTTTCAAGTGTCACAAAAGCTGTGGCAGGCTAATTATTATTTGGTGTAAAGCATGAGAGCTCCCTGGATCTGAGTGTGGACAGCATGGAGGAAACAAACCATTACTTTGGTTACAAAATCCATTTTGAGGAGATGATCGAGTTTCAGCAGTGCTATGCAAACTCCCTCTAGCTCGCTGGGAAGTCGGCCTCCAGCCTGTGTGTCACAGCAAAAGCTGTGAGGTGGTTTGTTCCATGTGAGGGTGGGAGGCTGCCAATCTTAAAAAGACCATTTTTGTAATTTGCAAACACAAAGATTGCTTTGGGCTCACTGGACATGCCAAGGCCTTGATCAAAATCACAACCCTTTCATGGGGACAAAACATATGTTCACATTATCCCAAGAAGAAACAAGAGGGCACGGGGGAGAAGGGGGAGGGAATCTTTTTATCTTGGTTTAGCAAAAAAATACTATGCATGGCTGCCAGTTGTTTATCGGCTTTTCCAGATCAACAATATGTTCTTCCTTAAGGCCTTTCATTGAAGAGCTTTCTGTCAATCTAACTTGTATTAAATAACGAAAACCAAATGGGGAACAGTCTCAGGCTCTGTGCTTGTCACATGACACTTCTATTTAAAGAGCTTTTTAGGTTACCTCCTCACAGCAAGAGTATTCTGGAGAATGTAATTCATAAATTCTCACTGCCTTTGCTTTGGGATACTTCCCATGTGATTTTTCTTGTGCCAGAGGTAGGAGCACGCTTGTTGCTTGGGTCAGTTGTCTCCACTTCTCCACTGGATAGTTCTGCTGTTGGTTCCCTCTTTGCATGGTTGGTCCCAAAAGAGAATGAAAATTCGAAGTATAACAGGGAGGATTTCGAGTCATGATAAAATAATCTGATAATGGCAGAAGATGCATCAGGAAGAAAGAGATCAGAGACCCCTATTCCAGCATTGGAGTCAGGGAAAACAGCTAAGCAAAGAAAAACAAGGTGGTCTTATCTTCTGAAAAACACATTTATCCTACAGCTTCAAAAGATCTGCTGTGAACAAATACCACAAAGGAGAAGACTGTGGTTTGCATAGGAAGAAGAGTGAATCAAAACAGGCTTTTAACAACTCTCTCCTCTGTTCCAGTGAAGGAGAAAAATTGCAAATACAAACACGGAGGATGTATCCCAGTTGGGGGTAGGAGAGAAAAGCACACAGGATATCAGCTTGTGTAACTATGATCACAGGGACTCTGTCAATCATTAAGGCAAAGTATCTGGTATTCCTTCCTGTTGAGGTGAATTCTCACACGCATTGTGGCAGGTCTTTCCAGATGGATGAGCCCTAAATTGCCACGGGCAAAGGAAACCATCCTTGCTGTTAACCTCATGCTAAGATGGAGCAGGATAAGGCTGTGAAGGGTTGGCATTTAGAGTGACAATAGCAATCAGAACCCTAAAAAAGGAAAAAGCCATCAGTCATCTCTGTTTCTCTCCTAACATCATCTTCCAGGTGGTCCCAAGCCTCAGGCATTTTTATAATTTAAGGGTCACTGGAATGTGTTCTTTTACACTATCCATCCTTCTGGCAGTGGCTTCACCTGATAACAGCCACAGATAACAAGGGCAAAGAACCTTCAGCCCCTGACAACACCTGCTTTGCACAAGGAGGTGTCAGAGCTCCAAGCAGGGCTGTCTTTGGGCATTGTCGGCACCCAGGGGGCCAAGCGCTGACAGTCTGCCTTCAGATGCAGAGGAGCTTTTCTTCCTATGTCCATTCAGGGTCTTGAACTATGTTGGATGGAGACACAAGAGGCCCTTTCAAAGGGTGCCAGACACATCCCTTCGCCAAACTGCCCCAGCATATTCTGACTGGCCAGCACTCCAGGAACATTTCACATCTTTAAAGCATTATTTATCTTTTGTATCTATATGCTCCCTCAGGTCTACCAATTTTACCAAAATGGTTAATTGAGAAAAAGATTTCCAAGGCACAATATCTGCAATACCTTCTGACAAAGACTACTAGAAGTTGCCAGCATTCAATTAATCTGAAAGAAACAAACCACACTGAATTTATAGCAAGTGAGGAAGTTAGTTCATGTTTTGGGCTCTTTTTATCTTTATTGCCAGAGCTGTGGCTTTTTTGTCCTTACAGCTGTCTGTCAGCAGTACTCCAACAAAGAGGGCCCTCCCTTGAATTTCAATCCTGTATTCTGTTTCTTGAGAGAACTTTTAAAACATATTACTTAAACATACTACTTAAACCACAATTTTTAAAAATAAATAGCCAAATAAATATTTAGAGTCAGTGCAATTTAAATGAAATCACATAAAGTACGGACGATGGAGAGACTTGGATTTTAAAAAGTAAGATTTACCATGTCTTAGAAAATAGATGGAAGTCAAAAGACCTGCAGTTCTTACTGTGCATTACTCATGTCCCCCCCCCCTTCCCCTGTGTTTCTATGTCCAAGTACTTGCTAGCAGAGACAAAAGCTTTCTTTGGGCCTTCTTCAACTCTGAACTTGGCCCTTAGTCTGCTGGTGAGCATATGAGCATCATTAACTTATACTTAGGACAGAAGTTGTAGCAAGTGAAACTACAGGACAGTTCAATACTCCTAAAGCCATCACATTCAGTTGTTTCTCTATCAAGCTGTCAGACTCAAATTAGCAGACACCAGAGTGGAAGGGAAATGTGAACAGACTCCATAAGGTACAGGATGAATGGTCACTTCATAAATCTAATTTCTAGTCTGAAGTAATCTACAATAGATATCCTCAAGTTACTGACATAAAAGGCTTTTCACCATAACAATAATCCAAATCCTTTAACATCAAGTGTAAACAAAATTTTCAGTTTTCATCAGTGAAACTGAGGGAAGGATAGAATAAAGTAATTCTTTCCCTCTGTCCCTGTACAAGGCTATAAAAGTAAGTATCAAAAAGAGTTAGCAATAAAGCTATTGAGCAATGTCAGCAAAAGATGCCCAGTTTAGCAAGGTTTCTTGCCCTAGAAGTAGCCTGAAATGCCCAACAGACAATATCTCATCAATTCATGAGTGATCAGCACTGTGAGGACAGTCATTAGAAGCCCTTTTAAATCCCCTGACTATGGTTCCAGCACCTTTGTCCATGGTGCATGTGCTGTTCTCACTGCATTGGGGTTCTTATACCTCAGCCTGCAGAGGGATGGTGCAAAGCACACTGGGAGATTACACGTTCACTTCACCCCAGCCCAGCTGATAGATGTTATTTTCTTACTTACCCCAGACAATCACTGCTCTGACAGACAACTGATGAAACCGCACAAAAATGCTGTACCATGGCTGACATTCTGGCCTTCATTCCTGCAGCAGTGCCTCTCCACACCAAAGTTCTGGGCAGATCATCAGCCTTATCTTTGAGCTTCCTGCCTCATGTCACAACCCTACTGTTATTTAAACACTGTTTAGTATTTCATTTAATTTCCTTGTTTTTGTTTAGCTTTGATAAAGAAAAGGAAATCTTTTCTAATCGGCTCAAAACAAGACCATTGACTCAAGACCAAGTTCAATGAGCTATCAGGGGCAACAGGATACTAATGGCTAATGCAAAAGTCTGAGAAAGAGTCATGGGAACAAAAGCCATTGGAGGGAGAACAACTTGTCCTTTAAATCTGTAAAGAGGAAGTGGGATGTGGAGAAAAGTTCTGAGTTGAAAAGCTATTGCAAGAGGAACTGTGGCAGAAAATAAGCAAAGGGCCAGGTTGAGCTGAGAGGGAGATCACAATGTAATGAACTGAGCCTTTTGTGCATGTATATGTGCATGTACATATATACACTTGTATATATACAAATATACATATATACATATAATTATCTTTTTTTTACAAGCAAGGATACTAAGAAGGAATACTGACCTACAATCACAGCACTTCAAGAAATGTAAACTGAAGTATTCCTGGAGTTGGAAAATGTCTGTATCAGCTCTCCAAAGATGTAATCACACATATTCTCAGGACACGAAACAGTCACTTAATGTTGACTTGATTACATGTTGATGTAGAATAAAAAGTTTTGAGAAATGAAGAATACAAAGGGGTCAGTTCTACCGACGTAGGTCAACATCTAGAGTTTGAACATGGCAGAAAATCTGAATATCTTTGGTCCTGACAGAGCCTCATCCACAAGTGTTTCCATGAGCTTCAGAGAATTTTGGCTCATATCCCAGAACTGTAATTTTCAGAGTAGCTAAGGACAGAAGTGTTCCTACAAGTGAGTAAGTCCAAGTCACAAAACTATTGTGCTAGCAGTTGAGAAGGTTAGAATACAAAAGCAAGTGAAGAAACAGATTAAGGTCAAACAGTCATATCAGAATTATCCCAGTGTCGTACATTTACAGCTCCTTATCTACAGCAGAGACTCCTTTTATATAAGAACTCACATGAAAAACGAAACTGCAGCCATCAGAACTCTCCTAGTAATCACCAAGCAGACTTCCAGACAAACTGCTTTCTTTCACAGTTCCTGGTCCAATAGTCCTAACTTTTTAAAATCTTCTCAAGTATATTTGCCCTGATTTTCACATCTCCATTGTATAGTAATTGGGTCAGGTCTACCCTCCAACCTACTCCATGCAAAACTCCTAGTGAACTTTTACTGCACCATATCTGCTGTTATAGAAAGACTGTTATGACATCTGGCTCTTAATGCAGTGCTAGTTAGTTATTTACTAGCTCTACAGACACAAAAATTTCCTGGCTGTTTCCATAATTTGTTAATACTGTCCAAGGGCATTTTTTCTCCATTGCTACTAATTCATATTAAGGGCCCTTGGTCATGCTCAGTAATAGCTGCCTCTTTGATCAGCACCCAGGTCCAAATACCATGAGAACAGCCTTCCAAGAAATGTTCAGCTGTTCTGTCTTCCATCATCCTAAGTCTAGGCTCTGCCAACAAAATGGCTAGGGATTTCATTACCTTGACTGTATTGGGTTCTTTATAGACTTCAAGCTCATCTTTATTAAATCTTCTCCACACATTTTCCCTTACATTCTCCAAAAATCTATCCCAGCACTTTTTTTCAAATTTTTTAGTGGCCATTCTTCCATCTAAGAAGAGATCTAACTTGGAGCTCTGCAGCTTGGCCTCTCTCACTATTTTGGACCTAAATGTTACGTGCAGAAAAAGTAACGTCATTATTTCTCTTAACAAGTCTTAGTTTCCTCTGAGGTGTTCAAACCATTTAACATCAACATAATCTAGAGTATTTATTGACTCCCAGAAAAGCATTCCCAAGATGATCTTAAGCTAACAACTGGGCTTTACTTTCTCCAAATTTAAGCACTGTTTGGAGTTCAGTGTTTTATTTGCAGTACCTTCTGGTCTACAGCTCTCTTTTGAGCTATATTTCTTCTCTCTCATGACAGTTAACTCACCACCACGGTCAAAAAGGAAATGTAAACCATTTAAATTCACACCATCCTGAGAATTTCACAATGAGTGTAGCAATCCCTACCCAGTCATATTAAAAGTAACAGCAATGATACTTAAGTATCTCTGCAGTATCTTAACCAGTATCTTAAGTATCTTAACCCTTCACTTTTGGATTTTTGACCCTGAGGTCAAACAGAGCAGAACGTATAACCTTTGTCATCACAACCAGTTCATATTTGCACCTTTCTAATACTTTTTTCAAGCTATCCAGACCTTTTTTCTGCTAAAAGTCCCTTTGTGAAAAATACACAAGCTTTCTTAAATCTCCCCATAAGCTACAGATCAAACATATACACATACACACAGGGATATATACATCCTGATCACATTCCTGTCCTCTCGTGAGTATCCAATGGATGAAGTCTCTCCTCTCCATGAAAAAAGCCAGGATTTTTATAAAGCAGTTTGGACACATTAGGCAGTACAGAGAAGGGAAAATGCTGCAACATTTCTTCCATTCTGGTTTCTCCCTTCTAGAGAATTGAGCATATTCACTTGGAATTTATTCAAGGTTCCAAACCAAATCAGTTTAGAAAGTCTTTGAGTCCATGTAGACCCTCCTGTTTTCAATAAGGCAGCAGGAACACTATCAGCTCCTGGTGCTTTATTGGTCCTGAGAATTGTAATTGTCTCTCAAAGCTCCTCAAAATGTGGTATTTCTACAAAACAGCTGAGCTGCCTGGATTATAGCCAGTATCTCTTTTTTTCATCTCACTATTGAAGAGATCACAGTATTTTCTCTATCTCTTTAAACTTACACAATAATTTCCACTTTCATCCTTAATCATTCTCACTCACTCCTCCACACAGAGATATTCTTGTAGAATGTGTTCACATTATTAAGACTTTTCTTCTCTCCTGTCATCTCTATTGTGCTTTATTATCTGAGGTGTCATTTAGCTCATCCTCTAGCTCTATTGTAATTCTCAGCACAAGGTGGCTTCTCATTCTGAAGACAAATAATTATCTCTGCAGTAGCCCTTTTAGCCTCTATACATAAAGTTTCAGCTGCAAGTTTCCTCTCTGTGTTTCTAAAACAAAATATCTCTCATTCACTATCAACAGGTTTCCAAAACCTCAAACCTCTCTCAGTTATGATCAGCAATATCTGGGTTTTCTGGATATGTCAACAATTTTGTCTCAAGGGCTCATGCATTTCATTGTGTTGGGTCATTCTCGGCAGTGCTTCTTTGAGGTCATACACTGAGCAACAATCTGAAGACTCTCTGGATATAACCTTGTCCTTTAAATAAATAAATACAGTATCACATTGACTGACATCAGCTCCATTTAATCCTACAAATGTTCTAGCACTCTTCACAGTTGTCAGATATTGCAGAACTAACTCATCTCTAGTACTCAAAAACATTAGAAGATCACTCAGAATTCTCTCATATTCTACATAGAATCCAGTTTTAATTTCATTGTGTGCTTCTAATGTAAGTTCATATAAATCATTATGACCAAAATAAACTGTATGTTATCCTTCTATTCTGAGGGGGAAAAAAAAAGAGACATTCACTGATAGCTCCAAAACCAAGAACTTCCAAACACTGCCAATCATGACAAAGACTTTATTCATTTCATCCCTTTGAGTCTTTACAGTACAGCATGTTTTTGGAGATAATTATGCACTGTGCTTTTTTGCAGTGACAGGATACTATAGAGGTATAATCCTTTGTCTCAATGTTTCTTTCCTGTATTATAGAAATAAGTTGGAGATACTAATTTTTCAAACAATCAAGGCAATGTATGAGACTTACTCATTTCATATAATTTAAAGACTTTCTGGTCACATTAACTCAGAAGTTCCATGCTTGCAAATTCCTGTCCTCTCTCTGTAGGTCGTCTATCCATAGAACCAACTGACTGGGGCTTTGTTTGTTTGAGGGAATTTTTTCCAGTATTTAAATGGGCTTTATTTGTCCTTTGTCCTTCAATATATCTGACTTATGAAACACTTTTGGACCCACTCCTCCTACCAAGATTGTTCTTGCAGTCACAGGAGCACCTTGAGAACATCAGGGGAGGTACCTCAGAGATGCCGGGGTATGAAGTCTGCAATGCATCTTTAAGGATTTTGAGGCCAAGTGTTTATGAAAGCCAACTTGGATACAGTCTGAAATGCAACAGGTTTGAGCCAAGGTTCAAAAAATGTTTGAACATGAAACAGTCTGAAGCAAGGCAGTGACAACCTTGATCCAAAGCCATTTTCATATCATTCTCCTGAGATACCAGAAATACACCGAGACTCCGTTATTCTCCCTAAGTGAAAAAGGCACAGCTCTGCATCAGTATCCCACAAGGGAGACAGGGGGATGTTTTAGACCACTTTATACATGAATCCAGGTTTAGAAACACCATTACAATGAACAACTAGTGCATGCTTATACCATTGCGCTCAGCTGAATGGAAGGAGAGCACTTCATTTCAGTATCATAATAGATTCTTTAATGCTCATTGCTGAAATAGTTGTTTCTGTTTCAAAGGACAAATTCCTTTAGTCTCAGAAAAAGAAGTTTTATCCTGGCATCAAGACGTTCAAAACATTATTTTTCAACCTGTTCATTTTCTTAGAACAATCATGTTCTGACCAACGAAAAACATATAAAATCCCGCAGTTTATTTTCTTGTCTTTATAAGATTATTTTTTGTTGTTGTTGTCATGGTGCTTCAAATGAGACAACTTCTGTGAAACTTGTTTGGAAACAGACACCATGTGCTTACACATTGCAGGAGTTCTGATGCCACTCTTAAGACTCTTCAATAAAAACAGCTGAACACAAACAGAAGGGACTAATATCTTTGTTCCTTAATTATTAGATCAGTATCTATGTATATCTGAGATTACTAAAGTACAAGAAAAAGGCACTAGTTTTTAAGATTATAAAACTGCTTTTAGCCCTAAATTCATCCAAGTAGAGACACCCATAAATTAGTTTGAATCATTTCTGTTTATAGTTGGTGGCACCTCTTATTTTCTGACTTTTGGGAGGGCAGCACTTACTGCAAGAGGACAGTTCATTCAAAAGGTTCCAAATATTGTAAATCTACAGTTGTCTGAGTCTGATATGTTGCAGAAAAGCCCAAGAACAAGGGTTTTCAATTGTGTATTTTACCTAAAAAAGACTGGGACAAGACCCCTTAAATACTTCTTTTCTTTTGATCAAGATATAAAACAGAAGTATTATCTGACCTATTTGTGTAAAAACAATAGAAATGGCGCAATTCTTTGCTCTCTTGCAAAAAGGCTGCCTGGGCTCCCACCAAAGCCAATGGGTAATTCGCAGTGATCTCATCGGCACAAACTGTGCTGACACTTTCCCTGCCAAGAGCAATTCTCTGCAAAGGGACTTCCTGGACAGATAAGGGTAAAGGAGCCTACTGCGTGAGTTGTTATTCCAAAGGCTAACTGGTGAAACATATGGATGTTGAACAACTCCTGGAGACCAGCTCAAGTGCACGGGGCAGCTGGAAAGAGATCACTTTAGAATCGCCACCTCGAGCTATTGTTCCAAGCATGTTCAACAAACTCAGATTTTCTCCCTTCTCAGGGAAATTTTTCCCTTACAAATCCATTTCTCTGGAATGTGAAAAGAGCTTCTACAAACAGGCTTGACCAAGATAGGCCATGATGAAATAATTAAGTTTACGATGTTGGTACAGTTTTTCCTACATATTTTTAAGGCTGCCTGAGCAAGATTGTATAGTGAAAAGTTGATCTGTGAAAGTGCCATTTAACTGCTCTGTATTCACTGTTGTGATCAGTAATAAGTCCTTGACAAAGACAGAACTGAAATACTGTGGATACTTTGTGCCCACAGCCAGCAGTTTTCTCTAAGGGTTGTTTTTGTTCAGTAAAGTAGAATCAGGAAAAAAAAGGGAGGCTCTGAGAAAAGCTGCAGCAATTCCTTGAAAATAAGAGTATTTTCTCTTCCAGAAAGCTCCTAAACATCTTTTTTTCAAAAAGAATTGTATGGTCTATTAAAAGCTTAACAGGACTTTAGATAGCAATTACAAATGCTTATAAAGTTTCACTATCTGCCTAAATCTGAGGGATTCTGGGACACTTCTTGCACTCTTCAAGGTTTCATCCACCAGCTTGCTAAGGATGGCTTTGTCCTTCCCAAAGCCCTCTTTCTGCTAAGCCAGCCAGCCCCCATTTTTTTCTGCAGGCATCATTTTCCTATTAGAAATGATGTTTTTATTACTCTCCTATCATGCTGAGCAGTGGGGGATATTACTTCTCCAACAGCTGGAGTGCAAGGCCTCTTACCCTGTGGGGATTTGGCAAACCAGTTGCAAATTCAGTGGAGCAGCGAACAAACTCTGCAGAGAGGATGCCTTGACTGTCGGCTAATAGCACACAGATCATTCCTGCAGAACTAAAACCAGACCACTATTTTGCTTTTTAAGAGACAATAGGTCTTTTTTCCCCTCCTCCCAAACAGGCCAGGCACAATAGCTCCAAAATGAAAACCTTTTGTGCACACATATTATTTGGTTTCAAGCTGCCTGGAGTATAATGATGATTTTTTCAGCTCCTCGCAGCAGCTGCCAGCATTTCTGACAGCCTGTGCAAGGAGATGGGAGTACTGAATATCTTTGTGTGTTATTTGCTATGATTTTTAATTTATTTTTTTACAAACTTTCAAAAGACTGTTTAAGAAATTGCTGCCATCCCTCCTGGTAACCCCAATGCATTTTCCTTATGGAAGGAAGTTCAGCAAGGAAAGCCACCATTTAGCTTTAGAGAACACTAAGCTATTCTGTGCTAAAACAGAAACTTGCAAATCCTAGGGAAAACTCTGGTAAAAGAATGAGGAGAGGGGGGAAAAAGTCTCTCAGAAACAATAGAAAGGCTCTTCTCAGACTCATATAAAAAATACTGTTATTCAGAAAAGAAAAAAACTCACAATCTATTTATCTTCTTCTCATCCTTTTCCCCCACCTCAGTCTTTTTCTAAGAGGGAAGCTCCTGGAACTCAACTTTTGTACATTCCCTGGCGGGGGTTACAGTCAAGTGTGAGTAAGCATTAGTGCAGCTTCAGACATGTGGCTACATAAGTGGCTCTACAGGACTTAAATTACTTTTTTGGAGGGAAGGGGGTTAGCTTCAGTGCTCTTTTGACATCTTTGGGAAGATAAAATAAAATATAGTGATTTTCTTTTGCTATTGTTCATTTTTACTTACCATTTTTTTATAGAGACTTTTCAAATGACTGAGACTTTGCTGTAGGTTGTCCTGGTAAGAGTGTCCTGAACAAAACCTGATGAACTACTAGATGACTACATCCAGTTAGGCCACCATATGAACAAAAAAGGTTTTGTCTCACAGGAAAGGTTATGGAGGTACTGTAACTGCAGAGAACTTTTCTCTCTCAAGGACTGCTAGTTGTATGTATTGTATCAAGATGCAAGATTTCACCTTTAAACTTGCTCCCAGGAAAGCCATTAATCATGACACTTCCCTCCCTGACAGAACAGAACAGGGACTTCACTGGCTCACTTTTCTGCCATGCCACAAGTGTGGAATAGGCATGATTTTGTTTTCTGGCACATGAACCCTTTGTTAAAGACTAGACATCCACCTTTCAGGTTGCTGACCCTGAATTCGAGGGCTGCCCCTCTACCCTAACTGCAAAGGCTGAATTGGAATCTTCCATTATTCAATAGTTTTGAATAAATGGTCTCACTTTTCTACAAAAAACTTTCCAGTGGAACTAAGGCCATACCTACAGTGTGACATAGGGATCCATATTCCTCTTTCAGGTGAGGCTGACCCAGGATGATGACAGAGTGCACCTCTAGAAAGTATACATCTGTATTTTTTTGTCACTTAGGGTTTGCTCTTCCTAAGGCTTGTAAACCCAATTTGGTGTATGGAAGTGAAGCAGGACTGATTCGTTCTGGGGAAAGGCAGAAGATGCTTGCAAAGGGCTTTTGGTTCTAGGTTTATCCTAGAAGGAGAGGAAAAAGGAAAGAATCCAAACCCAGAGTGTTGCAATGACCCACCTTTCACAGCAAGAACAGGATTTGAGTGTGTTCCAGCTCACAGCACTGCAGTCAAACTCTCTCAGCCTTGTCGAGTCCTGGGCTCCAGTGGCTTTTAGCTCGGGCCTATCCCCAGCAGCCATTCCCAGTGTTGGCAAGGAAGGGAACAGAGCTGCTGCTATTCACAGCACACTGTCACAGCCTAAGCCAGAGGCCTCCTGCCTTGTGATTGCTGATTTCAGTTCATTTCTCTGATTTACAGTTTCCTGATTTGCAGGTTGTTAAAATACTTGTAAAAAACACTGGTCTGGAAAATGTTCCTAAATAATTATGTTGATGACTAAAAATCAGACTGAAAGGGCTTTAATTCATAGCAGCTTATACAATAAGGGAGATTTAGGGAGAGCTTTTATTCTCAACTCGTATTTTTAATGTTTCATTCATGTTCATATCCTGTACTACAGACCCCAAAGTGAGTTTATATGGCTAAAATTCTCATTCTGCAGCTAGGAACTAGTTCATTCTCTGGAAAAGCTTTCTTAGGCAAGTAAATTTTTCTATCTGAAGGTTAGTGTTGTGTTTATGTCCTGAAGAGCATGTGGGGAATTAGAGTACTTTTCCGTTTGGAAGGGATTGTGGGAATTGAAAGGTTGGTGTTAGAATAGGGAGTCCAAGCACCAGTGGGAAACTGAGGTCAAAAGGTGCCCCGTTTACTTGCTGCAAGTAAAGATCACAGCTGAGGCTGTGGTCTGGGATTTGTGCAGTACAGCCTGAAACACTCTGGATCTGCAAATGAGCAAGACACATCTAAGACTATTTTGATTGTTACCTTTAGTGTTGAGAGCAGAGAGATCTGTTGTCATTAGCCCAGGCTAATGTTTAGGCCTGCAATAGTGTCATCTCAAGTTTCTTATTTAACTAGTCCCAGCTGCGTCAAATCCTGCCTGCAACAGAACTAGAAATTGGAATTAACCATTGAACCTCCCAAAATGTATGACTGATGACTCTATTGTAAGGTCTGGTTAGGACCATTTTGACATGTCTTCTGCTGGAAAATGTCTTAGAAATGTCTTCTTCAAAAATGCATCTGTTACTTAATACCAAGACAACTGAGAATATCCTGACTGGGACCTGGCCAGGATGGAAGATGGGCTTTACCACATCCCAGGGGGATAAGTTTAGGGTATTGTGAACTGTTTCTGGTTTTGTAATGACTCCCAGCAGGGAAAAAGCTTGAGATTCACAATTTTTAGCGCATGAGATAAACATTCTCTGCTCAACTCTGTTTGCAAGTCTTATGTTATTTAAAGGCCCAAAGAAGTTAACACAAGTATCTGACTCCATTCAAACAAGCCTTCTTAGGTGGGGTGGAGTAGTTGCTGCCTTGATGTAGTGTAGATTACAAGATTTTGCCCATCAGATGCAGTTACAGACACATCCTTATGCACAGTGTTGTAGGCCAAGGCTGTGCTCCCATCAAATACAACAGGCACTACCCCGAGGAGCCACAGGCTCAGTTGATTCATTTACAGAAAAACAGAACTTCTGGAAGCCTTGCTAATACAGAATTTCCTAAAACTTTGGAACTTGCTTAATGTATTAACAGAAGCATCAAAAAAAAAGGCCTTGGTTAGCTAGTGCAGGTGTTTGCTTGCTCTGCCAAGGGGCAGGCATGAGGGAGGGGAGCTGTTTTCAGCTGAAACCAATTACCTTGATGAGTGAAGTAACTTGGGCTGTAAAAACACTGTCTCCTGGTGCATTAGAAAGTTGGATATGGCCAACATCTGCCTTTGTCAAGACAGAGCTAAATGAGATGACCTACCACCTGCCATGACTTGACAGACTCCTCTTTGTAGAACAGTGCATCCTTCTTGTCCTGCTCTCAAGAAATATTTGTCAGCCAACATTTTCTTTGTTTCATCCATCTACTCCTCATCACACCTCCTTGTGGACAAGAATGAGCTAAAATACTGTGCTAGCAATCAGCTTGGAAAACGGTAAATTGAAAGAATGTCCTTTGGTGATGTATTAAGTTACTGAGAAAAAATTATTTCATCTACTAGAGAAACTGATGAAGTAAAGAGGAGACAATGCCTTGATCAAAAGTTTTCTTTGAATTTTAGGACGTAAAACAGTAGAATGATGGAAAATGGTCTAGCTTTGAGAAGAAAGATGTTTTAAGAGTTGCCATATCATGGCCACATGGTTATTATGGTTACAGAGTGGAAGAGAAGAGCTTACTAGTAACTCAAGGTGAATTTGCAAGCCAGATGCACATAATTCCAACAGACAGATATGTACCTTGTAGTGCCAAATAAACTGCAAACATCTGAGATAAGCAAATTTTGCCCTCTCCTTTAGCAATTTCTACAGCAGCAAGCAGTTTAATTTGCAATTAACTCCTTGTGTCCATTTAATTTACAGTTATCTTCTCATGTGCAACTAAGGGTGAGAATATGGAATGAGTCAGTTTTAGGATCAGGTCTGGGTGTTACCACTGAAGTAGAGAAGTCTACTCTGCTCTACCACAACTTTTGCCACTTATATCCCTTAAGGGACCCCTTAAGAAATTCCCAAGGATGCAGCACAGACTGAAGTTGAGAGTTTTTAAAAGCCATTTCCACTTTATTCACACATGTTAATAACGTGTGTGAATATTGGATTTTATTATTTCCTCTTTGATTTTATGGCTATTGCAGATTATTCAAAAGCAAGCTAAAAAAGCCATTTATTGCCTGGTTTGGTTTTGGTTTTTAAACCTGTTACACTTTAAAGCATCATGAAGAGTTCCAGATCACACTCATAACAGCAAGAATGCTTTATGAATTAAAAGAATTTGACTGCAAGTCTGAACACCACCATAAATGGAAGGGTGGGAGTCCATGTGGAGTTGTAAGGTCAGTAATGGTTCTGAAAACCCAGTGAAATTGTGCTGTAACTACTGACTGAAGCACCTCAAAAGTCTGCCAGCTTTTCTAGGGCTGCCTGTCCTCCCCAGATGATCTTCTATAACTAGACTGATTATCTCCTGATAACAAGATATCAGGATAAAATCTTCCTGATACTTTGGGTCTTGCTGGAAAACAGATGTTCTTGGAGTACTTGACAGTGTCACTTTGAACACTGGCAGGAAACAGAAATTGGAGAACATAGAAATAAGAAACCATCTACTTTTTTTTTTTTTTTTTTTCAATTCACCTGATTATTCTTGAGCCTTGACACTGGGGACTAAGATTTGGGCAAGGATCCAAATTGGCTCTTCCCCATGAAATCCATTCTCCTGTCCCTGCATGCACATTAAGGTGAGTATTAAGTCTAGTATTTCAGTTTTAAATCTCAAATCCCTTGCTTAGGTTCCAAGCCAAGCATTTGCTGGGGGAGAGACAGGCACAGCAGATGAGTAATCTTCTTCCAAGATACCTGTTTCCACAAAGTGTGTGATGAAATAACAGATTGTACAGAGTGGTGATACATGTTTTGTCCAAGACTACGGGAAGATTGTTTTCCTTCTACTGCCCTGTGGAAAAAGGTGTCCCGCAGACCAGATGCAATTTATAGTGATGGGTCCTTCTGAGGTGGTGGTCGGGTTTTTTTGACTTTATCTCATCCACTAGACTTAGGCCAGTACCACTGTTGGGGATGGCAGGGTGAAAACCATCCCAGAATACTGATCCAAGTGGCAAAAACAGATTTTCTTTTGACAGCGGACATTCCAAATGTTTGTACTGGCAAACCTGATGGGCAGTGTTGGAATGGGCTCACCAAAGCCTGTGCTGCTGTCACAGGCACTGCTCGTCACCTGGGAGCCTTAGATTTGTCACTCAGGTGGTGGAAGTAAAATTCTGAAGTAAAAAGTGCTTCCATTGTTTCAGGCCCCTCCTGCAAAAGGAATTCTGCACAAATCATGGCAGTGCTCTGTGCCAAATGTTCTGTAGGAATAAAATCAAAATAAGTACTAAGTGACTTAAATGATGCTACTGGCTTGCTTCAAATTATTCCAAATTAAGTCATTTTTGAACTTAAAACCTTCAGTTTAAAATAAACCAGAGAGCCATCAGGGAAGAAAAACCTGAGTGCCATGAAAAGTGAGCTCTGAGTTCATGGATATGATTCATTTTCCCCTTTCCTTTCCATCCATTCAAGGGCCAGCCAAATTCATCTTCTACCTGGCCTTTCTTTACCCTGAAACTCAGAGTAATGGGAGGAACAGAAGAGTTGATGTGACAGGATGTTTGTAGAAGGCTCTGTCATGGGTGTTGTCCTGTGAATATATATACACACAGACAGGTATAGTGTAGAGATAGAGAACCTGGGCCTAAACAATACATTCTGATGGTATTAAATGGGATTTGCACAAAACTGTGTCTCTTCATTTCTTCTAAGCTAGAGATGGAGACATCCCTCATACACACATATCCATATAACCCCTCCAGAGTATGGCATGAACATCTGAAGACCCCATGATCCCAATTTTTATTGTTGATACTCGTTTTCACCACGTCTAACATTTGCTCTGAACTGACTACTTCTAAGAATGTCACTATCCACAATGTGCATGGATATTAATCTTCCAAAGAGGAATTTAAATGGCAGGGTGGACCCTTCAAGCTAATATAGGGGAGGTGATGCCCTGCCTGTTTTTAATTAGAGCCAGCTTGCTTAATGAGGTAATGTTCTGTTATGTTGGGTTATCTCCTAGAAGACAGGGCAGCAGGCGAGCTGTTGGGGAGGGACACTTGAAAAACATCACAGGCAGGCTGTTTAATGTTAGCACTATCATTCATCACCCAGGCTCTTTGGAGAGCCTGACAGACGGAGCACGTCCTGTGGGGACTCCGTCAGCCGCTGGAGTGCTGCTTAATGCAATTTAGCCAGATGTATCAAAGCGGCAGGCGAGACCCTGCTATTTGGACAACATTTATAGCATCCTGGGCAAATAGTCAGGAAATGTTCAATAATGTGCCTTGCACAAGTGTGGCAAGAAGCAGATTCTTAGAGTGACGGGTTGCCAAGAGAAATCCTGGCAGTGCCTCATTCCAGCTTTTAGTCACATGCTGGTTTTGTTGTTATTGTTTGAGGGCTTATTTTTGCAAGGGCTGTCTCAGTTTGAGGTTTCCAAAGACCGGATTTAAGGTGTCTTGAGTACGCCCATCTGGTTCCTGATCAAGAGGATGAATGTGTACAGCAGGATCCCTGTCCCGCTCGTGCACAGCATGGATCTGGGCACGGGGCCTGCTGGAATGCTGCAGCCTTCCCAGCAGACAGAGCCGGGAAGAGCTATCTACTCCAGCAGTCCAAACACTCTGCTCCCGATATAAAAGGAATCAGTGGTGTTTGGGCAGTCAGAGAGCAAATACCACTACAGACAGGGAATTTAGTGGGCCTTTGGCTACATCTCTAGTCTGCAGACTCCAGTCTGGTACACTGACAGCCTCTGTTATGGAATTTAAGAGGGGTTCTGAAGAGTATAGTTCAAGTACACCTAGCTGTTTGACACTCAAATAATAATGATTCCTAATTTTGCCATCTGGACCTTTTCCTGAAAACTTCAGTATACTCACAGACCTGCCTTTAGTTCTCAGTGTAGAATGGGTATGTGAGATCTCTCCATCAGTTACACAGTTGGAGGATTTCTCCCTCAGGAAAGCCTTCAATAGGGACAGCAGATACCCTTGGGAAAATGCGTTTCTTCTCTTTCTGCTCCATGTCCTGGTGCCCAGACACATTATCACCACCACTAGCTGCCAGAAAAGCCCCAGCCATAAGCAGTGTGGATTCTGAAAGCAGATGTGCTTTGTGGCACTGGTGTTTTGCTATTTAAGTCTAAAACTTCTTTGCCAGCAAAGGAAGATAAAAGCAAGGTTAAAGCACTGCCCTATGAGCTGCTGGTGAAAGACATGTAGCTTCTACAGAGGAAGAAGTTCCAATGGGCCTGGAAAGGGAATAGCTGTGATGTATATTTTCTGCCTAAAGGCCAAAGCCTCATTAAATTCCCAATGAAGAAGCAAAGATGTCTTTTGCACCAATTTTTTTAATTACTAATGTTATTAACAAAGCTCTCCCCAAAACCACTTTTCTAAGGAGACCCCACACTTCTCCTGGGAGCCAGAACTGCAGCAAGGGTGAGGGACAGACATGCAACCCAGACACCTCTTCACATGCTGTGGTGTCAACTTCACCTGTGAATTCAGCTTTGGCTCAGGGTTGGTGCATAAAAATGTAAAATCCATCTGTGCCTTGCAGCCTTGGAAAGCTCTTTGATGATGTTTCCAGCAACAGAAATGTAGCATGTGCAGAGCCTTGCATCCTGTTGCTAATAAGTCTGCTTTTACACCACTCTGCTACACTTATTAACTTTCATTTACATATTTTTCCAATAATCTTTTTTACATGTGACTAGATGACCATAAATCCTGGAGAGTGAGAAGTGGAGAGTATGTTGGAGGAACAAGTGCTTGGGCTCAGTTTAACCCCTCAGTCCCCACTAGAAAGTCCAGGACCAAAGCAGCAGTCTCCTTCCATGTGCCCAACAGAGACAAGCTGGCAGGGAAAGGAAAATGCTTGGAAGGGAATAGAATTTCTTCTTGTGGTATCCCAAAACAAATACAACACTTGGTGTTGCTGCCAAGTCCCAAAATGCAAATTAATGCAGAATGGGGCATTTGAAATGTTTTGCTAGCAAGTGCATGCCATGGTTCTGCATCGATATTTAGCTGTTGATGAAATCCCACCTGTGGATTTAGCAACCAGGTTTACTAAACAAAACAGCCTTCTGTGTTTGATGATATATTGTAAACAAAGAAATCTAGTATAGCTTCTTAAAACAGGAAAGAACAGGGTAGTGTGTATGAAACACCAGGACTACCCAGAGCCATGTCCTCTTATTACAAAATAGGGGATTATGGGGACAGTGGGATGGGAGGGCACCAACACTACATTTCTAGGTTTGAGTTCTTCCCCCTGCTACCCTTGGAATTCAGCCTTCTCACTGAGAGAAATGGTGACAACTTGAAATATTGTCATATATATATTATTATTGTTTTAATACACATATACGCATAGTTGCTTCCAATTACCCAGGAATAACTGTTTCCTCTACTGAGCCAGCTGCATAGATGGCTGAACAATCTGTCTGTTCAAACATGCTTCAGTCAACTTTCTCTAGCTGATTTGGCAAGAATTTTTCTTTTTACAACTGGATCTCCTCCAGTAACAACTTAGAGAGCCTTTTGACTTTAGGTCACGGCTGTATGACACTGAATCCTTTCATTTGTCTCTCTGCAAGTAATGATGGGAAAACCAAAGGAATGCCATGCCTCTAGCTGAGAATGGGCCATTTAATTCTTTGTGCCACACACCTATGTGTCAGCTGGTTTTACACCACAAATCAGGATGGATTATCTCAAAAACAGGGTTTTGGACTAGCACTCAAGAGTTCAAGCCCTGAACATATGTTCATATGTCCTGAACAATGATACATTTTTGCACCTGATTGTATGGAAGTAACTGCTCACCTCAAAATATATCTGTAGGGACAATATCCTGTTATGACTGGAGAGCTCAGCACAGTGATGAGCATTAGGGGAAAGAAATCTCAGTCCCAGGCACCCAAGCAAGATCTGGAATAAGATCTGCCAGCACCAGTGAGGGTGAGCAGAAAGGGGTGGTGTTGCCATCAGGAAGCTGAGGTCCCTTCCACCTTTCCCAGTCCCACCCTTTTGTGCCAACTCTACTTGGGCTGTGGCCATAAAAACTATGAAAACTTCTAGGCAGGTTACAGCATATGCATTTTACATGTGCAAATTTACTCTGGTCACTAAAACTTCAGCTTGGAATGATGATTCATAAATAATTCACGTGCCTCAGCTAAGAGGTCAGAAGGAAATGTGGCCTTGATTAGCAACTGTTGATCAATTTACCTCTCAATTAAATTTTGTTGTTCCAAATACTGCATGAGACCACTGAGTTTGTGATGTCCCAAACCTTGTGTTGCTGCTCTGTGTGAGGAAAGAGACCCCAGTCTCCAAGTCTGTCATCCTAGGGACTTTCATTGACAGTAAAATGCTATTTTGACGAGATCAGCACTTTTCTGCAACCATTTCCCTGATGACTTAAGGCAGTCTGCTGGGACTGAGTTTGATAAGGGCCCCTGATCTCAGTAATGCAGCTTAATCTCCAAAAGCTGGATTTCAGCACTACCTAATCGCATTGGGCTCCTTTGCCTTTGCCAATCCATTATGTTGCTGTAGGCTTCAAAGATTTTGTGGCATAATGACATCTTCAGACCTATCTTTACTGTATTTCCAAAATCTCCATCGAATCCCATGTGCCAGAGTGTATAATATTATTTTAATTGCTGGTTTGCTGCTTTAGGGGCACCTTCCTTCATAACTTCTGCTTTCCTTGTAATGATGAGATCTCTTGCAGATGCAGTTAATCAAAAAGATTACAATCACTCCAGAAACACCTGCATTGGAAATAAGTCTGGCTTTTATTACTGTGAATTCCTACTGCTGACAAGCTCTGGGAGGAGAGAATGGGGGAAAACCCAAGATCCCTTTGCACAGCTGGAATATAAATGTGAAATTTTCTTCCCATTTATTTTTCTTCTGTAAATGGTTTAGCTGCTATTGATCAAGATTACCACCAAATAAAAATCAGAATCTACTAGCTTGTGGTGTTTTGTGTAACATATTCATAAAACGAATTTATGCCTCCACCACTGAAACAGGCCATACTTTTTACTAGAATATGTACAGGACTGGAAATAGTGTTCATTGTCAGGACTCAGCAGACAGACATTCAAGAGCAGTGAGGATCCTGTATTGGGACTCTATATGGCATGTTGAAGACAAAATACTTCAGCTGTTCCCAAGGCCTGCATCTTCTTTATCCTTATGAAACTCAGGATAAATATAAAAGATTGAGCTCATTAGTTGTAATGGATAGATACAATAGAAAGCAGAGAAGCCAGAAGTATTAAGGGAGCAGAACAAAGATGTGTAATTCACTGTAGGTAAAAAGACATTCTTATAAGTCTTGCAAATTCTTCAATTAATATTCCTATTACCAGGAATATCTGCTCTCTAATGGTTGGGAAAGCGACGGGACATTGTGTTCAAGAAATACAAAGTTTTTAAAAAAACCCTACAATGACAAAGATCATTAGGGCATTGTGTCAAAAAAACAAGGTTCAGATAATAAAACATCTTGGGATCCTGAAAACTGGCAAAACAAAATAAAATGCTATTCCTTACAGGAAACTGAAGGACATTCATGTCCTTCGATGACAGGCTGACAGCAGTCTATGAAACAGCTCAAAGTACGTTTATTAAGGAATGTTAATCCACTAAAACCTGTAATTGTGGCAGGCTCTGGACACAGAACTGTTTGAAAATTAAGTATTACTTTAAAACTGTGAAGTATGTTCACATTTTTTCTTATTTTTTTAAGCAGCTGGAAAATGCTGCTTCTCAGTGATCTACTAGCACAGGAAAAAGAAATATGAAAGTGTCTCACTGTCTCAGGACTGAATTCTCACTCCACACAGAGTCAGTATGAAATGCTTCCAATCCACAACATCCTGCTCTCTCTCGCTGGATAACAACTCAAACTCAATATATGCTCAAAGGAATGATGCAGTGGGAGATAATCTGTCCCACTGCTTCTGCAAGACTTACAGGAAAGAATCACTAATGCAAAAGGAGAAAATATTACCCCGTTACTGAGTCTTGATAATATTTGCTTTTACGTTCCCCAGGTTCTTAGCTTAGCTATTTTTTCAGATCCAGAAACCATCAGAAACTGGGCTGGCACAGTTACTGCCTCATTTTAAATGAAGGTATTTATCATGCATATCCACATAACTTCTATTCATTTAAATAGCCTGGAATTGGTACTAGACAACTAAGAAAAGGAATGGCCTTACCAGAGAAGATGCTCCATTTATAGCAAGGTGACCTTTCATATTTTGAGCAGAAGAAATATTTAAGGCCAGATCCAGTAAACCACTTAAGTACCTACAGTGCAAGCTGGATGGGTTACAGATATCAGAAATCAAGAAAATAAGACACAAACCCCATGTAACTAGACATTTCTGAATTTTGCATTAAAGACTCACACAGTAAAATAGGTAAAGAGTTTTAAGAACAGAGACCACTGGAAAAGAAGGGAATGTCTTCTGTGACAAGACTAATGCTCCTTCTGGCCATGACAGCTTCAGTGAGAAAGCTGAAGAATCCCCTTCTCTCATCCCAAGCTTTCTTGGAGCAAGAAATTGGAAGAGATGGATTGGAAACCCTCTGGGCTAAAGAAGGTTTTAAGTGTACCTCTTCTACTTCACCAGGTGTTATACCTTGAGGACTGTTACACAGGAGCCTGTCACTACTACGACCCACCTGGCTGCATTTAGGAACAAGCCTGTCCAATGAAGCAACGCGGCATGACAAGCACCAGGGCTTTGGGCTGCTAAGCACTATTTCATCAAATTGGTTGAATCCAGCTTGCAGGTACTTTGAGTAATCTGAAGTAACAAGAAGGGAAATATTTCAGACACCCTTTCCTCTTTGATATTTCTCCTGGTAGCCTTTCACAGCCCTCAGCAAGTTTGCTGATGTCAATGCTGGTTTTGGGTGCTCAACTCTTCACTCGGTGCACAACTGAGTACCTAACACGCATCAGAAATGGTGACACAGAGTTACTACACTGGTAAGTGTTCAGCTGCCACAAATAACCACTCATCCACTCACAACCAAGCTCCATTTCTTCTTCCCAGAGCACTGACAAGTTTGTATTACTAAGGAGTTTCTAAACACCGGCTGCAGAAACAGAAGGACTTTGCCTAGTAGGAGATAGGAGGTCACTGAGGTAACAGTCATTGCTGACTTCAGTGTACTTAAGTCAAACTTAGCCTGTGGTTAAATATACAAGTCCTTTGCCCTTTAAGGCTTAAAATAAATTTGCCTTAAACTACTGCATTGGCTTACATTACAAGATAAATTATGAAAAATAAGTTGGCCTCAAAGCATAGTTTTGCTTAGCTGCTCTGGGCATGAACCATTTCACTTGGACTCTGTTTTCCAGACCACCTATCTCCCTCACCAGGAGGATAAAGAGAAAATAAGCAAGAGGGGCTGCAGCTTATTTAGACAACTGGCCAGCTCTTTCCAAAGGGCTCATTCTCAGTTAGAAGAGAGAAGATCCACCACAGAGGAAAAACAAAGCCTGCTAAAGGCTGAACATGACGGTGATGCAACGGTATGATGCTATGGGACAGAAAGGACTGGGTTCACAGGGTTAACAAGGAACACGGCAAATGGTTAGAATCTACATCTTCCTTTTTCCTCTCTCCTCCTCCTCTCTTTCTCTGGCTCGCACCTTGCCTTCTTCCTCATCTTTACTACTACATTTATGTAAATGCTGAACACACACACAGTATTGCACACTACAACTCTCATCACACCAATCACTTGACAGTGATGATCCCAGCACCCTTTATGAGATCTGCAACCAATTATAGTTGAAATCAATATGAATCCTTTAGTATAAACTCTTGAACTTTTTAACTAAGGAACAGTGACAGGTACAGCCTGCATCCTGTCTAATAGCACGATCCAGCTGACTCAAAAGGGGAACTGTATTAAAATACAGTACTGGTACAGTATGTCATATAAGTTCTAACAAGAGGGAACAAACAAACTACAAAGACACCTCTGTAAAAGCATTATTGCACTGTTATTGAATAGTGCCTTTCAGCAGCAAATCAATCATCAGTTGCCTCGGCTCCAGGAATACTCTATTTCTTATTTCTATTCCCAAACTTGGCCCAGGATTGTGCTGTCTTCCCTAGCTTTATGACAGCTCTGCAGAGGTAACACACTCCTCTTGATCTCATCAGCAAACTTTCATTGACTGCCTTGCTGCTACCTCTGTTGGTCAACACAAGTAACTCTGAAACAGCAAATGGGCCTGACTGCACCTCACTCACATTTAATATATGCCCTGCGTTGGGTTCGTGCCTAGACTTGAACTATGAAAAAAAAGAAAATTAAAAAAGAATTTATGATCTCATGAACCTTGAGAGCAGAGGCCCTTGAGCATCTTGTGAATGACAGCAGCACTCTTAAGTCTGGATCCTAGCCTGTATTTTCCATCCAAGAGGACTGAGTGATGTTTGGAATTACATAGTAAGGAATCTAAACTAAACCAGGTGTCTTCCCAGTTTTGCCAAAAAAATAGTTTGACACATACTAGCTTATAAATAGATGGTTCTGCCAGATCAAACAATGATATATTACACTGACCACTCAAACAGCCCAACAATGAAGCAATTTTCATGAGGATGCAATAATTTTTTACTTTTTAAAATTGAAAATAATAAACAGATCGGTTTGTATTATCATGAAAAATGTGCTAGAGGGTAAGGCCTGTGAAGAAAAATCTGACAAGTCATAGGTCATAAAAGTTTCAGTTCAAGCTTGTTCATATTATTGTGAAGTAAATTATTGCTGAAAACTTCTTTCAGAGAGTTCCTTTTTGATTGGGACTTGGTTTTAAGATGAGCAAGCACTTTAAATTTGAGCTATTTCCATTGTTTGTGAGCAATAAACAGCAGGCTGAACAGAAAAGCAGAGATCACAGGTCATTCCCACTGGTGTAAAAGGACGGCTACACAGTGTTTCCTTCCAGCCACAGGACACCCTTTATCTAATTATGATTGTACGCATCACCTGTCCCCATACAGGCACCTAACAGGGAACTCTCAGCATCATACAGGGTTTTTCTTTCTCGTACAGGTACAGCCTATAAAGCCAGCTGGCACTTGCAAAAATCCCCCTGGCCAATGCAATTCTGACATGACTGACTCCAGCACAACCTGACAGCAGTGAGGCGCTCTGGGAGCATAAGTCTGTTTCTAAGATTTAACTCCTTTTACTGAAACTGTTTGTCAATTAGTTCTCCTTCTGTTCTTTCTAGAATAAGACTGTTTTGATCATGATGAGCAGTGTCTCACTCAGAACAAGAAAAATTTTGAGGGGATATGTGATGTAGATCAGTACAAATGCACAGGACCAAAGACTGTCTTGCACCAACGGTGTCTGCAGCAGAACTACTTGGTGCAAATGATTCATTGAGAAAACTCTTTTTGCTGATAGGTTCTGGAGAGATGCCTGGATACAGTGATAAGGAGCTGACAGGGAACCAGACATGTTCAGTTCATCTAAAGATGCAGAGAAAATCTCCTCCCCAAATGTAATGTCTTTGGGACCCTTCCAGTTATGTCTTTCCCTTCTGACAATCTTCCAGCTCCCCAGGACTTTCTCGCCCTTCTCAGTATCCTCTTCTGTCTCCTTCTTCTCCCCCCAGGACAGTTCTCTTCTTTTCTCATCCCATTCTGCTTCCTCCCAGGAGGTTCCGAGGGAAGAGGCTGCAGGTGGTGTAGAGTGTGTAGGGTTCAGCCTGTGCTGGGACATGCTGCCATCAGCTGCCATCACCTCTTCCTCACTTGGGATCTGTTGGATCCTTTCAGAGCAAGATTTCATCCAATGCAGCAGACTCAACTCTCCCCCAGTGATAGTTTCAAGCAGAGTCCTGTGCTCCAGCATGTGAAAGTGCTCTGACACACATCACATATTTTTGCAGGCTCCATCAGAGTGTCAGACTTAATGAAACACTTAATTCTCAGACCTCAAAACTCAGGATTTCTCAGCAAGACAAATGGATGATCCGCATA
This sequence comes from Platyrinchus mystaceus, assembly GCA_035041135.1. NCBI lineage: Eukaryota > Metazoa > Chordata > Aves > Passeriformes > Tyrannidae > Platyrinchus > Platyrinchus mystaceus. The sequence continues at coordinate 4,786,037 of JAWWLV010000005.1, forward strand.
AGGGTCTGTCTGTGCAATCCTTCCTCTGCCCAACACTTGCTCCTGAGGACAGGTAAAACCAACAAAGAAACGGAGGCTACACAGAGCATGGCTACAGACAGGAATGAAGTCATGATGGCAAATTGTTCTGCCAGCCTAAGGAAGGCCTGGTTACAGGATCCAAACAGCTGCTTGGCATCTGAGAAGCAAGAAACTAAATCAGAGGCCAGAGACCTAAACATTAGTCCAAGACTTAGAATAGGAAACACTGAAATGGTTGCATTTCTTGATTGAAGTAGTCTCACCCAGAATAGACAGATCTAGCTGGAAGGGAAGAATCTGGGGCAATGGGACACAAACAAAGGATGGAGACAAGGAGACACCACTGAAACTCTGACTTTTGGTCCTGTTTCCACTTTCAGAGCAGCTCAGTTAAGCCCATAAGCAGCTCTACCCTAGCGCTGACACATGGGACCAGGCACACGGGGAGCACTCTAAATTCTTAGGGACCACAAAAAGGTGCATCTTCTGGGAGAAAGAACAAGCACATGAGAATTTAGTGGCAGCATGAAGGTTTCACAGTATCCATGTCACAGAGAAGCTCAGGGGGGTTTGTAGCTCTGGTCATTTGTTTCACATTGAGCACAATAATTCACCCAGAAATCATTTCTCCCTCCCAGACTGCTGGGCACAAAACACTCACCAGCTTTCTTTTCCATTACAAATTTCAGACCTACCTGCAAAATATAAAAAGCCTCCAGCAGGACAGACTTGCAAAATAAGAGCAAGAGAGCTTAAGGCTGTCACCACTGTCTCTAAATCTCTTTGGTAGCTGGCAATTTGTGAGGTGGTAGGTTTTCAGTACTGATCTGCTGTTATCTGAAATGTATTGTATGGCTCTCTGGATTTTTTTTATCAAATCTAAAACAAGTAAAACTACAGTTCTGGTTTGAAGAACTCTTTCTGGGTGGAGTGAAAAACAAAAAACTGTTGCTGGAGAGTATCTGGTGTTGATCACAAGTAGAATAAGTACTATTTGCCCGGAGAAAGCAAGATTTTTCCACTAACCTCTTCTTCTGCTTTCTCAGCAAATTTTTCTGTTTTCTCTAGTCTGCAGCCCTTCTCTAGCCAGTAAATTCAATATCTTGTGAAATCTAGAGAGAACAAAGTGAGTATTAGACAGACAAACAAGGAAGGGGTCAATTATTGTATTAAAAACCCCAAGTGCATTGTTCTAGCACAAATTTCACATTTGCTTGCGCATGCTTTTAACTGATTCCTTACTTTGTAGCTTATAAATGGGCACCAGATGCCAGCAAGAATGATCGAAACTGCAGCGAAACTCAAGATCAAATGAGTTTTGCCCTAACCTAAACCTACTTTTAAAACATCCTACATGTTTTCCCCCCTAAAGACTTAGCAATAGAAAAATCTCTCTCCTAATTTGTCACCTTAAGTGTGCACAAAACTTGCAAAATCTCAAAGAATTTGTGACTCCCAATCACTCCTCTGTTGAGGCACTGGAAGGACTGGAATTATCCTTGTCTTGAATTCACAGATTTTCTTTCCCAAATACAAACATCCAACAGCTGTAAAAATGGCATCCAATCAACTGCTGACTCTGCCAGTTTTGCAGGGTTCCTGCTCACGTTCATCTGTCTCCTCCTGCCACGCTGCAGCACATCAGCAGTGAGGTGAGGAGGTAGGGCACAAGATGACTTGCTACCCATGTGTGTAGGCCAGTAGCTGAGTGATTGCACTTAACAAAGTTGGTCACAGATCCACTTTTCATGTTAAAACATGGGGAGGATTAGGAAACTTTTTTAATTAAATAATTCTACTATTGATGTTTTCCTGTTGGTTTTGGATTTTTTTTTTTTTTTGCAAATTTTTTTGCAAATTTTGAATTAGAAACACCTTATTTCTCTCCTTCTAAAGCCCTCCTGGATTGCGTTAGTTGGGTCAAAGAACAGCAAGTTCTCTACACGTAAGATCATGTTAAGTAACTGAATCTCTTTGTGAACTATCTGGCTGCCTGCAGTGTGGCTAAAATATCTTTTGCCAGTGCATGAACAAAAGAGAGACTGCAAGTCTTTCATCAGACACTGTTTTTTAAAAAAAATATCCATTTAGATATAACCTGTTCCCTCAGATTAACTTCAGGCACTCTCAAAGTGTATTTCTAACTATGTTTTTAAACATTTGAGATATTAGAACCATTCTTCTGCTCTGACAGAGCACTGTCAGGAAGCCAGGGAGCTGAACCTGTCCCAGGCAAAGCCTACACAAAATTCTAGAAGGTGTCACCTCTGTCTTGCTGTAAAGCATAGAGCCACTGGTTTCCCCTCTCTAGAATGTTGTAGGAGTTTCCTTTTCCCACACCTTGGACCATAAAATATTCTTTTCTGATTTTTCCCCTTGTGTGATGGAAACTGTAGCCTCTCCATAGTCCACTAAACTTTGAACCAAATGTGACAGTTCCTGCTGACTTCTCATCCAACAGCTCATCACTGACAGCACAGAAAGAAAATGCTCAGCCACCCTGAGCACACATGTATTCAAACCCAACACCTTCATTACCAGAATAAAATATATAAACACAAGAGATAAGCAAGAACTGGACATTCCCATTATTTGTGCATGGGTGTTTTCCACAGTCTGAACCAGAGAGGCCTGATGAGTTTTGAGAAACTGAATCAGTTTGCCTGATCATAAAGACTTCTTTCAGCTACGACCCTCCTTGAAGGACAGGATCCTCCAGTGGTTGAGTGAGCATCCATCCAACCCTTATAGACATAAACAGAAGCTGCAGTTTCCATCGTGTTATTCCGAGCTGAGAGAACACGCAGCAAACCACCACCGTGGGTGTTTTTCCCTTATGGCAATGGGATACAGCTTATCTCCTTCAATCAGGGAAACAGAAAGAAGAAATGGTATATGGGCATCAAACTTACAGTTTCAGTATTGGCCTATGAATGCTGTGACAGAAATCTCCCTTTCTTTCTGTTAGGGGAAATGGTAATTGAAAGGAAGCAGCAGAAGAGACGAGAAGTTAGAAAAAATGGCAATTGCTGTATCACAGAACTCTGACTCCGAAATCATGAGTGATTGCAATGTAATAAACTACCACACACAAGCTTCTCTCAGTCCACATGCACACTCATAACATAGAGAACATTTTTTTCAAATATTGGGTAACTTTCTCTCGAGTTACCAGAAAAATACCAAATCTAATTATTTTCCATTTATCGTGGACCGTCACAGGGTCAGAATACGCCAACAGCAAGTTGTTACCAGGCAGCTGACAGATGCTTGCTTGTGTGTCAAACCCTTTAGATCAAAAGCTGAGCTGTCCTGTTCCTTTTTAAGTCAACAGAACTTCTCTGAGATCTTTCACTGTGTCCTAACTAACACTGCTAGTTATGGCAACTATGAAACACCAGGGATTGCCTAAATTAGACACCTGGCTCTATACTGATTTCAAGTTAGCACAGCTCTTAAAATGGGGGTGGGGTGCTGAATGCCTTTGAAAAGCCTGCTCCACGTTTTGTCATATACTTGGATAGTGCAGAATCATAGGGAGTAAGTTTGGAAAGTCACTTGTGTGATGTCTCACTAAAACTCCAAGATACTATTCAATAATCCAGCCTTTTGGAAATTTTTGCATGCTGCTTACAGGACACCATTCATCCTTTTGACACAAATAGGAAAAGTTGTTTTCATCGAAGCTTGATAGGTTGGAAACTTTCCTCTTCCTACATATAATAGAGAATAACTTCCAGAGCTGAAGTTGCTGAAGGCCAAAGCCTGTCAGTGGAAGCTTTGCCATTTGCTTTATTAAAACCCCAGTGTGGCCCTATAAGAACAATATATACTTTATAACTGCAACTTAAATTCAGTGTTGTTGCATAAAATATTCTCCCTTCAACTGACACCACAGGAAAATTTTACCCTCTGCTGCACCTCAATATTTGTATTCTACATCAAAGTCTTTCAGGCCCCACTGTCTTTGTCGGCTGGTGGGCTTAGCCCACAACTGGGCACAGCCCAATTTGTCAACCCACAATTTTGCTAGTGAGAGTGATGAATTTACCACTCAATCTTAACAGGCATTTGAATTCCACCCCCTTTAAAAGACCTCTTTATTCTCCTGCTTAAGTTTTGGAGAGGCCCTCACAGGATCAAACTCTTGCACCATTTTGATGACTATTAACGATGTGCACCATGAGAAGCTGAATTTAGCATAGAAAATGTCCTTGGATGACCCACCAGCAAGAGGTCATCGCTGTTTGTAGAGCACTTGATCCAACACTCCACCTCTGATATGCCTGAGGACCTTGGTGTTTCACTTCAGTGTGTAAAACCTTTGGACTCTCTGGAATTTAGACCATTTAACTTCAAAGTTCAGGCTCATTTGGTGGTGATGGGTAGTCTCACTGAGTCACCCAGTGTGTTTACTTCTAAACAGTCTGCCCCATATCCTGTTTTCTGGGATGTTTATAAGCACTCTCGGGATGTTCATTCAGACACAACATCTTAAGTTCAGACTTTCCTCAGGGTGTCACACTGGGATCTGAGCGCTGAAGCACCTCTGCTATAGATACAGGCTGAGTTGTTCAGCTTAGAGAAGAGAAGGCTCTAGGCAACCTTATAGCACCTTCCAATGCCTAAAGGGGCTGCAAGAGAGCTGGAGAGGGACTTTGGACAAGGTCATGCATGGAGTGACAAGAAACAGGGAATGGCTTCAAACAGAAAGACGTCGGGTTTAGATTAGATATTAGGAAGAAATTCTTGACTGTGAGAGTGGCACAGGTTGCCCGGAGAAGCTGCGGATGCCCCATCTCTGAAGTGTCCAAGGCCATGTTGGATGGGGCTTGGAGCAACCTGGTCTAGTGGAAGGTGTCCCTGCCCATGGCAAGGCAGTGGAATGAGATGATCTTGAAGATCCCTTTCAGCCCAAACATGATTCTATGATTTGGAAGCTGGGCAGCACTTCATTACAGATCTGTGGATGCACTTTAAACTACCTGATGGCCGAAATATTGTAGATTAATTGTCATTTACCGGGTTTCTGATGAGGATTTTGCTACCTTCCTAATTTCCACAATACCACAGCCGGACTGATACCAGTCCCCAGCTTAGTCCACCTGAAGCTACTTCTAATATATCTGCAGCCACAGCACAACCATGACTAATGCTGTGATTGGATCACCCAAGACTATAACCCTGATGCAAATCAGCTAGTGCAAATAATTTCATTCTCCAGTTAGCCACAGCACCCCACTGGTGTTCATAACTAAGGCCAGTATAGGTATTAGCAAGGAGGCAGATTCCTATGGCAGCTCACTGCTAAAGGGCAGCAGAATAGTCTTTGCTCCCTGTGGCTTAATTTGCCTGTGTGGAGCCCTGGAAAGCCAGGCTGCTGGGAAAAGGGTAGGATAAAGACCTACTGCAGTAGTATTTTAAGCAGACTGAAAGAGGAGGGGAGAATGGGGGTCTGAACAGCAAGAGGCAAGGAAGCTACAGCACTCAGATGAGTGAGTGAATCCTGGACAAAGGTAACAACCAGGAATGGTTAATAATAATCCAACACACAGGGGCACGTCAGAGACAAGCACTCCAACACAAAATACTGCTCACAAAAATCTGCAAATGACCTAACACTAATGAAAACTTGGAAACTGGATGGTGGCAGAAGGGAGATGCTGTTGTATAACTTGCCCTTCCTGCCCAGACCTGCCAATGCAGCTGGATTCTGACTTGCAGCATCATCACTTTTCCTGTCTTGGCCCCCTGAACCTGCAAGAAGCGACTCACAGTGACCTGCCAAACCTTTGTTACCCTAACTTTTCTTCCTTTGAACAGCCTGATAAGGGACCAACCTGTGCAGTAGCTTCTCACTATGCCCTGAAGGGAGAATACAATGAGGCCTATAAAGCGAATTGCACTTGTTACCCAAGGCAGCTTTTGAACTCTGCACAGAGAGGCCGGAATGCCCCCTTCCACTTAGCAGAACAAAGGGCAGCCAACCTGCAGGGGTTTAAATCGGAAAGTTAAACATGAATGTGATTAATGTGTGGCTTTGAATTTCATGTATTATTGAATTGTATACGTTACTCCAGGCTTGGAGGTTTTTCCCTTTTATACTGCAACACAATTACATGTTCTGTTTAGGAGGGGTGCAGAGCAGAGAACACCAGGCAAAACTATTTCCATATGTATTCCCCAAATTCTCTGCCTGAAGGACTTGAGCGAGCCGGGATTTATACTGTGTTCCACTGACCCTGAAAAACAACTTGAAACAGATTTAGAGAAGATGCACCGGAGCTCATTGCAGTTGAAACACTGGGTACTTATTTGACAGCCTCCAGGAATGCTTCCAGGTCCACCCTTTCCTGTGAATCTGCTAAAGCTCCAGAAGATTATCAGAGTTAAGTGAGTGTGTGGGATGCTGGATTTTAGGAGACGGGTTGCCTCTCATAAGAGTCATAAAAAAGATCAACTCATGTAACCAGTACTTCGACTCCAAAGTCTGAATCCTTTATCCCATTTAAGTCATAATCCACTGATAGGAGCCAGAAAGCTGGACCACACCACTCCTGTATGATCCTGCCGGCTTCAGGGAATGTTGCACAACCAGAAGAGTAACCTGGCTTTTTCTTTTGGGGAAACTTTTAATGTATTTTTAGAAACAGTTAATTAACATACAAGGGGCAACTGTAATGCACACCTGGACACTTCCAGTTTGAACTTCTCCATTCTCTGTATAGCTTCAGGCAAGTCTTCTCACACTACCACAACATAACACAAGACTAACAAGGGTGCTGAGAAATACTTGAAAGTTTTATTTTAGGGAATATAGTTCTTTTTTTTAATTAGAGGGCTTCCATGGGATAATCTTAAATACAGAGTGCAAAATGGCCATATCTGATAGGCACTACCCACCATTCCATGGCAATGAATCTCCTTCTGCTGGTCCTGTGCATTTCCATTAACCTGTCCAGTCTCTGCTGTGCTGGGCACAGCTCTCATTACACTGGTGATGCTGTATAGAATTAAACAACATGTCTGCATAAACAATGAAGCTACACAATTCCATGCCCTGGCACTTTATTTCTCAATGTTACAGTTTTGATCTCCTGGGAAGTACCTTCAGCTTTGCAGAGACAAGGCACTGGTTTCTCTCCCACCATCAAACTTAGTGAACTACTACTGAATGCATGCAGTGCAGTCACAGCTCATGGTGATGAGTTTATGGAGAACATTCTGCAGTATCCAGCTTCAAAGAACTGTTTGCATTTTGTTAAGACTGCTGGGATGAGGGATTTACTATTGTATCATATACCACCACTCAGCTTCCTATGATTAGTTTTACAAGGGCCACCATTAAAACATCCAGTAAGCTGGCCTTCCATGGGACACTTTTTACTTGGCTGGGCAGGGAGGACCTGGAAGAAATGAGATTATATAAAGAATTCCCATTTTCCAAAGCTCAGGTCTAGATGGCTTCTCATAATTTTCCATGCCAATTTGCATCTGTAACTTCATTTGCTTGTGGAAGGGAGTATGACTACTACAGCAGGAGAGCTCTGTCTCCAGGAATGGTTTCTGGCTCCGGAGGACAACTGACCTTTGTTCTTGACAGGAATATGAGCTCTTCTGCCATTAGACACCTTGGAATCATTGTTCCCTATGCTTTAGTCATTAGTTTAACCTATTACTAGCCAGGACATGGATACAGGTTTATCCTAACAGCTATAAAAACTTCCCTAGCTTGCCAAGATTATTATAGAGTAATGCTTCTTTAATTCTTTACTTCCCAAACAAAAGGTCCAGACAGTGAATATGGGAATTGTAGCAGTGATTCTTAGACCTGATATATGTCCAGTACTAACTTTGCCAGAGTCTTCCTGAAATATGTATAGAAAAATTATTGACCACTCAGGACGTTTTGGGAGCAGGGAAGCCCAGAATATCGTATCACTGATCCATGGCCAGAGATCAGTCCTGTAACTTCATCCTCAGCCTGAAATCTGACAAATGCTGTGCATTTGCACTAGCATGGAGCTTACAGAATCCAACTGCAGCTCTGTGATCTTAACTGCAAAAACTAAACCTGCTGCATCTCCTGCTCACCTTGGTGCAATACAGATGCAAATCAGACAAAGCAAGACAATGGCATTTCTGTCAAATGAGTGAAAATAACATTTATGCTTGTACCAGAAGGACAAATAAGATTTGAGCAGAGGACTGGACAAGGATGCGTTTGCAGTTCTGTGATCCTCGATCTGGCAATAAAGCACATACCAATGTAACAGTCAAATGTAGCAAAAATGTAAAATACATTTTGATCCAGCTCCCCCCCCAAAAAAAAAAAAAAAAACAAAAAAACAACAAAACCTCTATATCTCCTCTGCAAAATTATGTGTGCAATTCTCACATACATCTCTCAGCCCAGAGAACTGCCTATTTGCTGGGGACATATGCATCACTTTTGCTATTTTGTGCCAGCAAGACCTGACCTGCACCTGAACTCATGCAAATATTTCAATAAATTTGAAATTTACCCTTAAGTCCGAGAGTCCTTGGTTAGAACATCCCTGCCCTGTGAGAGCTAAACCAACTCTCCCATTTTTATTTTGGCATGGCTGGTCCTCCTCCAGTCTCTTAATTAACACAAGAGGAAAAAATAGAAAGTATGACAAGACCCACTGAGTGGCCTCTCTCTGTGTGCTCATGTGGCTCCATTCTTGGGGGCTGACCCAGGGCACAACTCTGCTCTTCTACATGTATCTTCCAGCATTCTTTTTTTCCTTCCATATATTTATTCAGACTCCAAACTTCAAATTCATCAAAACTGTCACAGACCATTTGCAGGATGGGAAGACATTATGGGTCCAATCAGCATGGGTGTCACAAACAATTATCCACTGGGGAATGATCCCAATTAGTAAACACCCTGCTAACAGGCCACCTCCCCAAGGACACTGATTGCCTGTGACAGTGTATTTTCAGGATGTCTGCTGGAAAACTACAACTCAAGCCTTTGTGGGCTGGCTTCTGGCAAATTCCTTGTTAACCCTACAAAAGAATCTACACATGAATAATTAAAAATAGATTGGAGTAGAAATTTAAATTACATTTAGCTTTGTCACCCAACCCCCTTTATAACAAGACCTACTTCTCATCTGGAGTAAAATGGAAATTCTATTCCCTGTCTTGGCTTGTATGAGGCACTCTTGTATTTTGATGCTTTGCTCTAGGCTTTTGGAACTAAATAAAGATTTCAATATAAACACTCCCTTCCACTTTCTCCTTTCTTCTCTCCTTTTCTGTTAGTGCAAAATTCTTAAAGAGTTGCCTGAAGGACCAAACTCAGTAAGTATTTGAGACCCAGCTGTTCTCTCCTTGCTTAACACATGCTGCCTTTTCTGCTCTATGTCCTACCTTAAAGAACAGCCCTTAACAATCCCAGAGCTGTTTTTATGGAATGAAATCACAAAGACAGGAACAAATGAAGATACAAAAGTAAGTATTATTTTAAAAAGTAACTTTCTGACCACACAAGTCTCTCCTGAAATGTACTGGCAGTAATGCTAATAGGAGGTAGGAAGACTGATTTGGTCAGCAAGGCTGCCTCCCAGCCAGCTGTCTTGCTCCCGAGGAATGGGCTTTAGTGCCATACTTTGTTTCCTTTCAAGTGTGCCAGGTCCTCCCACATCACTCAGTAATAGTCCCACACCTCTGTGATTTTGTCAGGCTTCTGCACAGCCTCTCTCCTTCTTCTCTGGCCTGAGTTAAGCAGACTCCCTTCTTTAATATCTGGAGGCAAATAGATTTATTTAACTCATAGATCAATAATAGATTTATTTAACTCAAACTTTCAGCTCAGATTTCAATCCAGTTGATTGGCAATTTCTTGGCAGTAAATTCTACTCCAGCGATATCTTCAGCAGGGATAAACTGCCAAATCTCTATAGATTTCCATGGAGTTATGCCACTTGGCCCATCCCAGTCCAGCCCAATAACCTGACTTGAGTTACCCTGTTATTAGTCTGTCACACACACCCAAGTGCCCATACTTTGCTGTCTCTCACACTAAAGCTTTCAGGGTTCCTCCTTCCTAAAGAATTTTGCTTTCAGATGTTTCTCTCATACAGAAAAACTACTTTTCCTGCTCTAACATTCCATCACTTTCCCACCAAAATGACCAAATTCCTGGTTTCCACCATGCTTCATGTACAAGGTACTCAGTAATGTTTGAAAAACATTACACCTAAAACTATCATTAAAATGCTCTTTACTGCTTTGCTAATGCACAGGAGGAGCCCTCAGTGAAATGGATGAATCAAAAACTTTCATCAGTCACATTGGTTGAAAATCTGCATGACCAGAACCATGTATCATTTGTCATTGCTACTAATCCCCATGACTGAGTTCCTATCCAAAACAAGCCAAACAATTTCAGAGGGAGGGCAAGATCTTGTAAGACCATGTATCAAATGCTCTCCTAGGCTCCAACTGCAATATATCTAATGCAATCCCTTTTTCAAATACTTCGCCTTTGCATGATTGAGGATGAAATTGCATAACCAGTCTCTCCCTGTCTCCCCCAGGCACAACACCCTGTGGTTTGGAGCAATTGAAGACTTAGTTTAAGAATTTGTCTCACTTTTCTCCCATCTTGGTGGTCCACACTAAATCCCAACTCCTTCTCCTTTGTTTTCTTACTCCTTTCTTCCTGATCTACTATGGCCCCAGCATCCAGAGCTTCCCCATTCTTTCTCTTCATCTGCAGACTGCAAAGTCATGGGGGCAAAATGTGAGAGATCTCTGATATGATGAACTCAGTTTACAAAAATCTTAACGCTGTTCCTTCCTATTCAACTCCTTCTTTCCAAAAGAGGTTGAAAAATACTCTGAATTCCTGTCTCAGCTGAAGAGACTGTTTAGCCCTCTGTAAAACTGCAAGAGTTATGGACACTTGTGAATTTGGGAGAGATGTCTGGCTCTCTCCCAGGGGAAGGGCTTTGTATATTGAGCTGAAGAAAGAGAATCTGGCCCTGCTTTCAAGAGGAGGGACATAGTTCTATTTCTAGCACAGGCATTGTGTGACCAACACACGATCCTCTGAAGTCAAAGAATTTTTGCCCTCAGATATCCAAGGGCAGAAACCAGGAGCCATAGAGTCAGCCCTTGTGTCAGCTGATGGAACAAGCACCCTCCAGCTGTAAAAAAATAGCTCCAACACTAGGATAAAGCTGGAGCCACTGGAAGGGTTCTTGCAGACACAACCAGATTTATGATTCAAAATTCAAACAGGAATGATCATTACAGCCACTGCTGATGCCAGGAGACATTCATTCCCTGCCTATCCATGCTATTTGGCTCACAGATCCCAGTGGTCCTCCTCAGGACAGCCACACCATCTATGTGAAAGTACTTGGCTTCTGGGGATGCCATGAATTTTCTGCGTTCCCTACTGAACACACTTGCCAAGTAGGTCTTGATTTAGCTACAGTAATCTCTGCTGCCTGTTCCCACAGAGAGAACTGTTTATTTTATAGAATCTCAAATGGATGGTAATAAACTGCCTGCCTCCACATCAGAACAAGGTCACTGACCCCATCTGCTGACCAGCAAACATGTATAAATTCAGCAAGCCCCAGAACTGCAGTGAGAGCCAAGCCTGCCCTGGTCTGCCAAACTGGCTTCCTTGTGTTGGTGTACCACAGACAGGGAAAGCCTGGCCTCTAAATGGGACTTGAGAGAGGATGAGACATCAGGGAATTGTACCCTTGAAAAGACAGTAGGCCCTAATTGCTTTCACCACTGCAGTTCCAATATAAGCTGCGCAACCAAAAGGGAAAGACTTCAAAGCTAGACCAGCAGGCAGGAGCTTCCTGAACTCAGAAGGAGCAACAGCACTTTGGCCTCAGAGGGCACTACCCATACATGTAGCTGGAGCAGCTCAAGGCACCTCTCCTTCCTGGGGAAAGGGCACTGACTAGCTGATACACTGTAGATCAGATTGAGAAATGGGAAAGTCCTGGCAGAGGCAGGTTTCCGGACATGACACTTCCAAGCCAGAGAACTATGGTGAATGTCTGAGTTGGGCTTTAAGTGTTTTACTGCAATGGCCATTTTAATACCACTGCACACACATATGCTGTAAGGTTTTACAGGAGGGCTCATGATGCTGCCAGAGCCAACAGCTTCCCAAAGCCTCACATCAAGCCAGCCACCAATTCTGCACATGGTCACTGTGCCTTCAGCAGCAACTCCCTGACCACATGATCCTGAGATCTTTGGGACTCTGATGTGGGACTATGGTCTCATTTCTGTCCACTTAGTCAGGACATAGGCAATGGAGTTCTGACCAGATTTATGAGCCTACATCAGGAGGGCAGTGACACCCAGCCCAACATAAAGCCTCCCACTAACAAGGGAATCTGAAAGGATGGTTTGAAAAGCAGAGAGAGCTTGTAGCAGATCAGCGTGATCTCTGCAGTGTTTTGAATCCACTACTAACACCCTAAAGACAGTTTTATGGTATCATTGGGTGAGGACTTTGCTTGAACTCCTCTGGTTTAAGCCTTGATTTAAGCTAATGCATAATTCATAATGGGGATGATAACAGATGGCAACTTGTGAAGCCACAGGAACTCAATCAGTTGTGATCACATGACAACACCCTAAATAATTTAAATCATATCTTACTGCAAGAGCTGCTCTGCTGGGGCCTCTGTTACAGATACACCAATGCCACACTGTGGGAGTCATCCTGCAAGGCAGTTGTTACCAAATCCATCTGTCTGCAAAGGGAGAAACTGAGGCATAGCGTGAGGGGCTTCCACATGCTGGTTCCATGAAAGCAGATCACTGGTGTCCTCCTACTCCTCTGCACCAGACCTCAGCCATTAAGTCCTGGTCTCTCCTTCTCTACATATTGACCATGTTTACACAGACATTTGCAAGAGAGAGATTCAGACAGAAAACATTATTTTAAAAAGGGGGTAGGGGTGCGTCTCCTCCACAGTATGGTTGCTAACTCCAAGAAAACCTTCCAGAGAAGTTTATCATCAGACCAGATATTTTCATGTCCGAATATCTCTTTTTGCTTCAACTACAGGAGGAAACTACCTTTCCAACACATGGCCGAAACCTTGGTGACATGAAGACCTTCAGTGTCTCTGTGAGAACCAGGAGGCCCTATAAAACTCCTCAGACACTGCAGGAATGTGGGATGGAGGGCAGCAGGGAGGTTTCTCTTATAAGTTTCAGCACTTTTCTTTTCATCAGTTTCCAGGTTGCCACATGCATATGAAATTTGGGGCTCTGCAGCAAAGTTTCATTCCCACTGACTTGAGGCAGTCTTCTGAATAAGAAAACTCTTTAAGAAAGAAATGTTCTAGAAATATTCCAACATGCTCTGGATTACAGAAATGCTTCTACTGTCACAAGGGAAAAAGCATCATAAAGAATATAAAACTGTAATGAATTGTTATTATCATCTCAGCATACTTAATCTACCCCTTAGAGAAGTCACACTGAGTTTGAGCCTTCTCTGGAATTCCAATCAATCATAATTAGAACAGTTAGTCCTGGCTCAAGCACAGGCACTGGCTGCTCACCATAAGCATAATTAACACAAACTGCTGCCTCCCACCTCCTGACATATTACAAGGGAACACTGCCTACACCATATTCATCCTTAAACAGCACTTGACTGCCAGACCATTTTTATTCTTTATTTCAAAAATCACCATCCCCTTTTTCAAACACTTTAAATACAAAAGCACTCATGAGTTGATCAGCTAAATTCCCCTATAGTAACTGTTGCAGGCACATCCTGAACAAAGCATCTCTTGAACAGAGAGGAAATTGCCACCTAAAACCCCTTCCCCATCCAAAGGTGTTTGAAGCCCTATTTGTTGGTCAAAGCACAAGGCATGGAGTTCTTCAGCACACTAGTTCTCACTAAAGCACAAGCGTGAACCTTCTCTCTGGTGTGCTATTAGCACTTGGCAAAGGTGTTTGCAGAAATACCACTACATAAAACAAATCCCTGTGTGTACAAGATGGACAAGATTCTCAGCTGGACTAAACTCTGAATTCAAGGTAACTATGCCAAATGACACAAGCAGAGATGTTTCCTCTAAACCTGTGTGTTATAGCAGTGAAAGACAGAACAGTCAGTGGTAATAACCCTGTCGTAATCTTCAGGCAATGCTGCAAATCCAAAGATACCTCATGCCATGGAGGATCCTAGAACAGAAGAACTTCCTTTCCAAAATGATACTCATCCCAAAATTTCTCAGAGATGAAGCAGTTTTACATTCAGAATGAAGTCCTGCATTTACCTCTGTGCATTTTTCTCTGTACACCTGGAGCAGGAACAATTCTCCATCACTTTGCTAAGTGTCTCCAAAAGTCTAGAGAAGTTGTGGCCAGGGGCAGCCAGCACCAAAGCAGGTCCAAGGAAAGTGTGAACCATGGGTTTACCTGCAGAGAATCAGTCAAGAGTGATTGTCTGTTTCAACTTGGACCTAAGAAAGCCCTGTTTTTTTAAGGAGCAAAATCCATTTTTGCCACCATGAGTGAACAGCCCCCACACAAGGCCCACAGTCTTTCCTCCATTCCTCTGTCCCCAGGGCAGCCAAGCTGCAATCCCCAGGGAGGGGTAAGAGAAATCTCCCCCCAGCACTGATGGACACTGCCTCTGTGCCTTGCCTAAAGCCCAAGCTCAGTAACCAGCCCTGAGAGGAGGCACTTTTAACACAAAAATTATTCAACTTGCTTGAATAAGGAAGGCAGAGAACCACATCACTCACATGCTCACCAGTTCAGGCTCCTTAAGGAATGCCTCTTTCCATCTGAAAAAGCAATCTGACACCTTTTTTATTATTATTTATTTCAAGCAATGTCTTTCTTATTGCACAAACCATCAAGGCACTAACTTCAAAAGCAATGAACCTTACACTTCATGCTTATTACAGGAAATTGAATTATAGGATTTTTTTTTTTTTAACATGGAGAACTGGAGTGATCTGAACCCATACTGAACTTAATCTCCTAAACAGGCCCAAACCCAAATCTCCACTCCAAGTGCTTCCAAACTTCAGGGCAGGTGGGGTCTGGCTTATGTCTCTTGGTCCTGAGCATGCCAAGTCCTGCAGCTCCGTGCAGGTCCTTGACATGCTCCCAGCAAACTGGTGCCTTGGCTACCTGCCCCTGGGGAGGAGGGACAGAACAAAACACAAGATAGTGCAACACCATGACCTTGGGTGATAAAACTGCCCGAGGAAAATGGATAGTCGGGGTTGCAGGGAACTGCTCAAAAAAAAACCAGTGCCAGAGCAAGGAGTGCCAAGGACAGGGAGTTTAGCAGAGTGTGGTGGAGGGAGGGAGGCTGAGGCTGGGAGTGCGGGATGAAGAAGTTGAGACAAACCTGAGCGGGAACGCGCCCTGCCACGCCGGGAGGGATCCATAGACTATCCAACAGCGTCCTCTGGTGGCAGCAGCCACAGCCAGCCGCGGTGGCAAGTCCCGCCTGCGGAATGCACCTTTCCTTATCTTCTAATTACACGAGTGAGTAATGTAAGTGGATAAATAACAGTTGCTAAGGCATTTTGGTCTTGCCTGTAGCTATAAGGTCAGGATAGGATTTTGGTCAAGCTGAAGTGTGAGAACTGCAAAATAAATTGTCTGGACTTGCTGGTAGCCACCTGTTTGTCCAGGCTGTCACGGATAGCCCAACCTGCACAAGCTGATCGCTCAACAAGGAGGCTGCCACATGTACAGTGTCCCCGTGCAGTTTCACAGCAGCAATCCAAGGCTGTCTTCAAATCCTGGCTTGTTACACTTGCGGGGGGAGGGGGGGGGGGATGGTGGAAAATCCTTTGGCTGTTTTTCCAGCTTTCCCTTTTCATTTCAGTTTTAAAGAAAACTCTCGTTCAAAGGCCTGACCTCCAAAAGGTGTAAATCACTATAAAAATACCAAGTGGAGATCTGAAATGATCTCAGGCTTGGAGAGTGTCTTTCCCTCACACTAGCCCAGCCAGACAGTACCAGCACGGAGCAGTTTACTGCCAGCAGTGAGCACACAAGGCCATGGAAAGAAGCAGCAAGACTGGGCAAGGAGGTAGGAACTTTCCACTTTCAGAGAGCTGGTTTCTCACCAGCACAGGAGTAAGGAAGGCACAACACAGCCTGCAGACCATTAACACATGTGAGCATTCACTGCATAGCAGACTCACAAAAAAAGATGTCACAAAACTCCAAGAACGCAGATGTGACACACACACCTCTCAGAAAGGAGGGATGGAGGAGCAGAGACAGGGAGATCTACTGAAGAGAAGTCATTCTTTCCTGTGATGGCAGATCTGTGCTGAATGTTTTTCATGGAAAGGTTCCCCTTCCTGGCATCCTCCCACCATAATCTGTTTTCTGGTTGTCCAGAGGCTGAGAATGCCAGGTGTAGCTCATGGCTTAAGAAAACCTGTGGGCTGGCAGAGGAAAAGGCAAGCTCCAGAAATGGGCATGGGGTGTCTCTCATGCTCACCAAACCTACATGCAATGGGTGTTGTCACTCAGTAGCAGAGTGACAGAGAAAACCCAGTGTTCTGGGGCTGTGGCTGCCTCATGTTCTGCAGCACCACAGGGGAAAATGCCAGAAGAGCCCTTTAGCCAGCATAGACTTTCCCACCTAATGCTGTGTTTTAGCTGTCACAGGACAAAAGCGGGTCAGGTAACCAGCTTCATGTGAACACAATGTCTCTCTGTACCTACTGACTCCTCAGGATTTGGAAAAAAAATTAGGCATCTCAGCTCCATCTGTAAGAATTATGCATAAAAAATATATTGGTTGGAGTAGAAATTGGCAAAGGCAAGCAAGCAGAAACATCATTTGAATGCCCTTTCCTCTGAACATTGTGTGCTGTCACGCTTCTTTACATCTGGAGCTGGGAAAACTCAAGGACAGGCACTCCCTCCTGTGTGGTGCTGTGGGTCAGAAGTGATTTTTTTCCTTTTAAAATCATGAGAAAGAGTACCAACCTGGCAGAGTGCTGAGAAGGTTCCTGTGCCCCAGACCAGTGGGTTCCTAAAACACAGCTGGGATATTGGCAAAATATCCTCAGGATATTGGCAAAAGCAAACTGAGAGTGAGCCTGCTCCTCCTGTCCAAGCACAAAAAGCTTTCTCATATGAGTAACTCTGCCCTGCTCTTTCCCTCTGCTTCGAAGCAGGAGTGCCCAGAGCCCTCCCTCAGCCTGCCCAGGCCTTGCCCTGCAGCTCCTGATTTCATGCAGTCTCTGGGAGCTGTGTACGAATTCCCTTTCTGTGATGCAGAAAAACCAGCTCTCCCATTCCCTGTGTATGCGTTTAGATTTTGACTTTACCTAGGGTTTGACAAGCTGTGGGCATAGTCCCTGAGGGCTTCCCAGCTGTGGGGAGCCAGGCAGTGACAGCACAGAGCAGGTAGCACTGGGATGGTGTAGAGACAGAGCTACAGGCACACAGGGTGATTTGCAACACACATGGCGAGTTCACAGTGAGAGGACATGATCCCTTGAGTAAGACAGGTAAGACAGATGAGACACGGGATCACAGTATCTCTTTTTATCTTTTTTTTTTTCTTTTTCAGAACTATCTCTGTGGCTCCATGTGAATATAGATTAAAGGGGAGATATCCATCAACTTGTGCAGCCCCAGGACACTGGCTGTTCTGACCCAAGCACTGCCTGTTTCCAGCTCCTGCTCCTCCAAGAGTATATG
Source organism: Platyrinchus mystaceus (assembly GCA_035041135.1). Lineage (NCBI taxonomy): Eukaryota > Metazoa > Chordata > Aves > Passeriformes > Tyrannidae > Platyrinchus > Platyrinchus mystaceus. The sequence continues at coordinate 4,803,794 of JAWWLV010000005.1, forward strand.
CCATGAGTACATGCACTTCCAAGTCACAGTTGATTTTCTTGCTGACAATAATTGGTTTGATATAAGACAAAACATAAGAATACAATCACTTCGAAAAACAGCTAACTTAACCTCCATCTTGCTATAACATGAAATTTCAGTAATCCAAAAAGTAGATAGAACAGATTTATGAGGTTCTCCAGGATATGAAAAAGGTTGAACACAATGCCAGACACTGGCAGTACAACATAACCCACACAAGGGCAGCAACAAGAACAACATGTAGTAGAAATGGAACAAAGTGGAACCATTACATTCCACTTGTTTGTATAACCTGTATGAAGAAGTGCAGAGCTCAGCCTCACACTGAATCACTTAGCATCAGGGACAGGCTCTGAGTAAGTGTAACCCCAAAGGGCACTACTGAGATCAAGTCAGAGATGTCTCTTTCAAACAGGTCTCTGTTCCCAGATTGCTCCCACAACTCCATTACATCTGGAAGTGTGAATTCCCTGAAATGTTTATATCATAATTATGATTTTCCAATATTTACATAAAACCCTGATTTACAAGCAAAAACAGATTAAAGTCTTTCACCATGTGTTCAAGAATCAATCTAGCAGATTTCTGTGGTTTCTTACATCACTTTCTTGCATATAATGATAAAATCACTCATACGTTGCTGTTCTCTCAATTGATTTCATGCAGTGCTGAAGCTCCATATAAATCCTGTTGCAAGCTCCTGAAGGGAATGTTGGAATCACCTACAAAGTCTATAGCTCTGACTGAGTTTATAAATCACAGGACATATCAGGTTCCAGTAATAACCCCTTGGCCACCAGGATACTCAGGAAAGGCAAGTTCCTCAGCTCAGACCCAGGACCCATCCAGGACCAAGAGAGGGCAGTGCGTCCTACAGATCCAGCCAGCAAGCCAGGAGCTCTCAAGGAGCGAAGCCTCATTTCTTCACTACAACCACATTGCATTGACCTTGTTTCTTACAAAAATCAGGCTCCTGCTATCCATCTGGTGTGCATCCATGTCTGCCTAATCCTACTTGAGCCCTTTGGGCAGCCCTGGAGACTGAGGTGCAGGCCTCAAAGGTAGGTAATTTCCCTCAACTACATAAAATCTGAGAGTCAAGCAGAAGAATCATGTTCCCACCAAGGACAGGCTGAGAAGCTAGTCATCAGCAAATCTACATGCGGAAAAGTAGAAGATAATCATTGCACTAGAAATCCAGCTATATTACTCTTGCTGTTCAGGAACCTGCATGATTTATAAGGTGAGGCAATTTATACCTCACAGGAAAGGAATAATGAAACAAGCGGCTGTATCTACTTTCAGAAGAATTTTTGAGAAGTACAGAGACTAACTCCTGTCTGGGACTGGACTGCTCCAGGAAAAGGGCCATTCCCTCCTGCACACCAGGTTGAAACCACTCCAGAAAGGAAAGGTAAAAGCAAGAGAAGACTGAAGCTGAATGCAGCCCAGGAGAGAGCTGAGTGCATCTGCTGTGTAGTGGGAGCAGAGGACAGGAGAGGGGGCTGTGCAGCAGGAAAAGTGCCTCTCACTGCCCTGAAGAAGGGAGCTCATGCTCAAACAGGGAGAGATAATGGGGAAACAGTATGCTGCTTCTCCACACCCGTGCCAGCCCCTAGAAATCCAGACAACACCGAGGCTCAGAAGGAGTGGATTATTTCCAACTCTGCCACTAACCTGCTTTGCAGTCCTGGACAGATTCTTACCTCCTGGTGGGGATTACCCTTAAATCTGAGCACAAGCTAAAGATGTAGGATCTCTCTGCTCATTTATAAATAGCTCACCTACACATTTCACAGGAGGGCAAATGCCAGTAAGCAGCTTTAATAGGAGCCCCGGCAATGACAATGGCAGCAGCAATAACACTACCACCTTTCTCCAATGTGTCCTTATTTCCAACATCCATCATACTAATAGGGACAATTAAAACCTGGGAGAAGCCCCAGGACACTGACAATTAGTGACTATAGGACAGGCCTGAAACACAGTCAAGGGTCAGTAGCTACTGACACAAGTCTGTGAAACAGGCTGGGCAAGTCATGAACTGAGCGCACGACTGGCACCTCTTGTCCACACCTCATCCTCCCCTCAAGCCTGTACCACATCTCACACATTTTCTGCACCAGGCTGTGGCCCTTCTCCTGCCCACACACCAGGCAGAGCTTTTAACTTGCCAGTTTGGCACAGATGACAGTGTGGGAGAGAAGAGAGGTTTCAAGGCATAAACAAAACAAGACGAACCTGGCCAGTGTAAGGAAAGTGATTAGTTACTAATAAATTACATACAGTTAGCACACTGTGGTCAGGATTCCCACTGTTGCAGACATGGGCTGTGCCATTTGGCTGGACCCCGTGGGCAGACAAACATGTAGCAACCACAGCCTTTCCTCTATTACAAGACTTAGAGCAGCAAACACGTCTGTCTGTCCTCCACCCCACAGCCCAGCCAAGGCCCACCCCTGAGAGAATGGACAAAATGAGTTGGATCACTGATCTGCACCACATCAGCAGGAACTGACTGCTCTGAAAGCTGTGAGAGACATGTGCTTGTTATGCTGGAATTTCTGACCCAAATCCTACAAGCCTTCCTACAGGGAGGTTTTGCTGCGTCATCTGATAAGCACCATCTCCAGCAGAACCGGCTCAGATGCTGCTGCTGGTTTCTTCCAACATTACTATGAATTTAGCTAGTTTTAAGCAAATACATTGTAAATTATTGTGCATCTCTGCTTTTACCCACTTGCTACTGTAAAAAAAAAAAAACCTGTAGAACACAGAAAGTTCTTTCAGTCCTCCTGCACACAGAGCACTTTACTTTCCACTGAGGTCTCTAACTTTGACAGAATCAGCCTCGAATTAAACAAGATCTATCCTGGCCAGCAAAAGAGGACTTCTGCTGGAGGGCAGGTTTCAGAACTGCTCAATAACATCAGGATTTACAGACCAGTCAGAGCCCACAGCACCAGCCCCTGTTCCATAGATTTTTAAAAGCAGCAGCTAAATGAAACAGGGAGAAGGAAGGGAATAATTAACCATATCATTATACCTCCATATAGTGTCTGATGGAAATTGCCATCTCGCAGTAAACTGATTTCCATTACGATTATTTGAAGATTGAGGGGAATGAGAGTTTATTTCATGCTTTCAAGAAAAAGCCTGGATGTACTTAAGAGAGCAGCACATGGGCAGCAGAGATTGCAGCATTTGGAGAGTGATGATGGCCCTGTACAATGTAATGAAGCATTAAAAAACAAGGAAAGCTGTTGCTGCAGTGCAGTAACAGATCAAAAGCCGGGAGCACCCCAGAAGTGAAAGGAGTAGCTGATAACAGGGTACAGTAAAAGAGCTGATACATGGGTGCGACTCAACCCTGAAGCACCTTGCTGGTGCAGATAGCAAGCCTTGGAATGAGTCACTGAGAGATCAAATGCACTGTAAATGGGACAACACAGCTTTTCGTGCCAACAGGCAGATGAGGCAGGAGAAATCCAAGGCTTTAGGCTCTCACAACCTTGAAGAACCTCTTCGTATTTCTGAAAAATTAAGCCTTGTGTTTAAACCAAAAACATTCACATGCTTCCACTCCTCCTGCAGTCCCACCTGCAGGTCCCCAAGCACCACAACGAGGCCTCTCACTGGCCCAGGAGCTGCTGCCTCCCACCCAGAGCTGAGTTCCAGTTAATAATCTGCATGAAATGCCAGAATCTGCTGGAATAAGAAGTGGAGAAAACATGTGAAAATGAAACTGAAGCAATGGTAATGTTAAAGAAATTCAAAAAGGAGAAGACGTTCTTCCATCACAGCCCCTCTGCCTAAATACCCCCAGATTTTTAGTCAGGATAATGACTTTCACCTCTCTCACCTCCAAATTCCTGCGTGGGGCTGCTGGTGCCAAGCAGTTGCAGTGCTGTAGTACAAAACTCTGGCAGAAGGAACACAGCTTTGGGTTTCCAAATCACTGAGGGCAAACAAGGTGCTGTTTTGACCAGGAGGCAGAGGTGCCTTTTAAGAACAGGAGAGGGTTGTGGACCAGTCTTCTTTAACACTAACCATTTTTTGTGCTGATTTAAGCCTAGCACCACTCAGGACAGTATTGCTGTGGAATGGATTAAAATAAAAAGGCATCAGATCTGTAAAATGGTTTCCATTTGGTAATTCTCTCCCTCGGACTCCTTCCAACCTATTTTGTTTCACTAATTAGAGCTTTAAAAAAATCCTCCAGGTTCACAGACTTGTTTCTTAGGTTCCAGTGCAGAATTTAGACAATACAAAACAGAAGAAGCAGGTCTTGCTTTAAAGGTCAACCTAATTCAAAAGGAATCTGCATAGGGCAAAAAGCCAGCAAGGAGTTCCCTGTTGCTCTATCACATTGCACCACATCTCAGCATATACCAGGGAAACACCAACTGCTTTTGTTTCTGGATATCAGATACACTCACACAACACAGAGAACAGCCTTTAATCCTCACAGCACAGCATGTTACTACAAGCTCTGACAACACTGTCCTTAGTTAGGCTGAGGTAGTCTTTAAGTTGAGTACATCTCATCAGTGTCGGATTCACTGTACTATTTTCTACCTGCCTAAACAGCCTCCATGTTGTTCCCCTCCATGGCCTCTGGCTTATTTGCACTGAACTCATGCTCCTATTCACAGCTCTACTGATTATGAGACTGCAAAGTCCATGAATGTTGGGTTGGCATCACATCAGCTATGGAACTCACAGTGTCACACCACAGCTCCCTGCAGCAGCATGTTAACATCAATGCCTCTGTACCACAGAACTGAGGGATCCCTGCAAAGGGACCAGCAAGCAAGGCTGGAACAATTTGAGAACAAAATAAATGCACCCAAAGGCTACCCTGTAAAACCGTGTGATGTGTCACAGACTTTTTCAGTGTAAGAAGAAGTTTCCATTTCAGACTATTTCATTTCTAAAATGTCACTGCATTTGTCCCTGCAGAATTGGAGCTCTACAGTCTACTATTATGTCAGGTTTCCTCAGCTAACTTGGCTGAAGGAGAGAGTGAGCATTCAAGCGCTTGCCTCTGGGTGGGTCTCTTGGGGCGCTGCTGCAGCTTGACACTGAATATCCTGTTTGTATTTTTTCTCCCCTTCACGAGCAGCTCAGCCAGAGCCTCTCCAGCATCAGAAGTAATTCTGTCCTCACAGTTCATCTGTAACTGAACTCACATGTCACTATGTCATTTATCTAAAAGGACAGTAAAGAACTGTAACCATAACAGGGAGAGAAACGATCTTTTGAAGAAGTGATTTTACCTACAACCACACACATTAAAAATGGATTAGTCATAACTGCAGGTTTTTTCAGGGCTCTCTTCCAAATCTGACTCTATTGAATGGCTTCAATCTGCATTTCTGCATCTAAGTGCTTTCAGTGCTTAAAGTTCAGCCTTAGCTTTCATTTCCCACAGCCTGTGTAGCTTGTTTCAGGAAGAAAGAACAACCTCCTTGCAATTGGTTCATTTTCTAGCCCAGCGCTGTGGAGATGTGTTGTGAGACCCATGAGACGGTCCGAGTTAAAGAGCTGAAAACAAACCCACACAGTGAAGCAGAGGGGGCAGATCTGCTCAGCCCTTGGAGTCAGCTGTTCTCTCAGTCGTGTTTCCCTTAACACACTGTTCCACTCTTTCCACACTCACGTCATGCTGCTTCCATTCAAAGGAAACAGTATGAAACTTCATTTTTGTATTCAGGAGGCCAGCGGGTACTCAGCTTCTGCTGCAGAAAAATGGTCATGGTTCAGCTCCTGTTCCCTTTGGACGCTCGAATAACAACAGGGACAGACTGGATGGAGGAGACATAGCAACACCACAAGATCTGTTCACCCTCTTCTTCCCTTCTTGTTGAGCCCCCTGATAGTTTGTAGCAGTAGCAAAAATTAACACATGATAACCCTCTATCCCTCATAAGGTTTTAAGATACCCATCTTAAAAGCACTGTATTAGAGCTAAATACTGTAATTATGATTACTAGAGTGCACGAGTCCCAGCTTGAAAACAGGGTAAACTGCCTCTTTGCAAATCACTGCTGACAGCAGGCTTGGCCTTGGTGGTTGCCCCAGCACAAATTTTCTTTCGTGCTAGCCAAAAGCTGTGAAGGCAGCAAAAATTCCTACTATAGATGAAGTCTAAAAGTATACACAGGAATCTGTCAGCTGGTGCTTGTGAACAGACTCACACACTTCTTGTGTTTGCTAAAATCTTTGTTTTGTGTGAGGCTGCACAGCTACCCGAGGAGTCAAAAGCATCTGTGGATCTACTTTGTTAGCTGTCATTGCAACTGTACTTTGCAGGGGGGTTACATAGTTTTTCACTTTGTTTTTAAGTACAAATGCTTTTAACCCCCTCTGTTAAAAGCAACCAAACATCAATATCTACATATAAAAAATGTGCTTTTCAATAATTCAGAGGTATTTGTGCTATCTGGTCCCCGAGGCACTTCTTTAAAACCCACCTATTACGTTTGGCTATAAATAAACCAGAAGCAGGAAACTGGATGAGACTGGGTGGGACAAGGGATGCAAGGAAGGAAGGAAGGAAAGATAAAGTCATTCCAGTAAACCTAAATTAATTCTTTGCAATACTATACAAAAGCTGGATTCCAAAATATCTCAGATATTCTTTCCTCGGGTAGTGAAGATTCTTTGCCCCAACAGCCAGCTATACTAAATAGCAAGTGCCTTGCCCATCCAAAACATAAGATTAGGGAAACCTTTGTAAACATGTTCTTGTCAATGTTTAGTATGTTTAGGAGTAAAGGGATAAGGTACTTCTCCCCAGAAAGTCACCTTCTTGTCTCCACTGGGTGATGAGATTTCCTGCAAGACACCACCAATTGCTTTGCTGACTCTTCTGTTAATCAAATTCAAGCCTATAAAAAAAGCATTTACCCTGCAGCCTGTGGAGAGTGTTTCTGTTCATCCAGCAGATAGGACAGAAGCTCTTCTTACAATCATGAGGTCCAACTATATTAGGTGCCTAATCCCAAACTATTGACATCAATCAGAAAAAAAGAGCATTCTTCCTTTCCAAATGAAGGAGCTGGGATTCACACAGGCTCACACATACTCCTCATTCATGCAACAACTCCAAAGGAATTTTTTCTAGATACTGTAACTTGAGTTTTCATACAACTCCTTCTGTGCTTATGTACTATGGAGTGGTAGAGCCCTGTCATTAAATTTTTTCCTGATTTCCCATATTAAGTCATTATTTATAAACAGTATGTTTTAGTTCATACTAAGCTTCTCTCAGTAATATATTCCTATAGTACTTCTAGCAAAATATGAGAAAGATACCCTTTTATACTGAGTAAAACATATATATGAAATCAAAGACTTGGGGGCAACACAATGAACTTTAAATTCTCTTCTACCATAGCCTCTGGGTATACATGTAACCATCACAGCTAGGATAGTACAACAAAGAAGGAAACAAAATCAGGGTGGCAAGGGATGGTTTCCAGTTACATCTGAGATTATGGCTGGAATTTCCCAACAAACGTAAACAGCAAGGGAAATCTCCAAGTTCAACAAGCCAGGGAGTCACCTCTTAGTTTGGCTGTGTGTATGTTCCACCAGAACAATACAGCGGTTTCTCTTTGAGGGGCCACGCTGCATTCACTGTTTAAATAGTGAGAGAGCTGTAAACACAGGACTGGCTTTGAAACAAGCTTATGAAGAAAAGCATAAAAGTATTTTCAGTTAAAGACAAATTATTCGAACATTCCTACAGTAACGTATCTGCAGAAGTCATTGCAATTGTCCATCAAACTCCATTTTTAGACTACATGGCAACATCACAGTCAAGCCAAAAAGCCAGGTTCATTGTCACAGCATGAGCACTTACTATAACAGTTTTTTCCGCTCAAAAATATCTGTTTTCTGTAACACAGAGGTCCCTCATATCTGGACATGTTTCAGGATACACATATGATGCAGTCAGTAGAAAGTAACTACCTTCCATGAAGTAATACAATCAAATAACTATTAAATGCGTGTCATATCAAACTGACAACTACACAGGCACAAACTCCAACTTATCAAAAGGTTGATCTTGAGTAGATTTGTTCCCTTCTTCAGTTTCCTTACTGTCCTTGGCTTCTTGCATGTCCTGGTGCCCCACAGGGACACTTTCTGCTTTCCTTGTTCTCAGTTAGACAAGTTTGCTGTGCTTCCATCTGCAACTTTTCTCGAACTGACAATGCATAAAAAACATTTGCAAACTGAGACATCCAGGCTGAATAATATTTAGAAAAGGATGCACCCATTCCTTCATTAGGCCAGAATGTGTGATCTTGTCCTTTAAGCAGTCTCAAGAGAAATGTTGTCAGTGAAGTCCGTAAAATCGAACTTGAGGACCAGTACCCCTCATCATCAGTTATGCTGAGCTGCTGTGCCCAAGTGTTATTCCTATATATTGGTAAATTCAAACTCCCTTTAAACTTCAATCAGAACAGGTGGACTACAGAGCATAGGTGACTTAATGTTAAAGCAGCCTCTTTTTCTCAGTCACCTGGGATTACAATCAGTTCCTCCATCACTTTTGGAAGTTTTCAATAGTTACCTCAGCACAAATTACAGAGACACTTCCTTGAAATAAATTTAAAGCAATAATGACATTTAATAAATATCTTACTTTTTCCTACAAATTTCTTCCATTAGTAAGGGAAAATTATGCCAACTGACTTCACCAGGCTGTGAGGATTAAACCATCATTTATAATATCCCTTAAAAAGGAGAAAGTGTCTTTTAAATGCTAGTCACATGAGTAAGCAGTGAGTCAATATTCTGTGTATTAACTGAATGCATTTGAAGTGCTGGAGTTTTTCTGAAGCCTGCCAAGACCAAGCCATAACAATTTCTTTTATAACTGGAGATCAGCCTGAATGAAAGACCTTCCTTAGATACAGAAGCTGAAGATCAGAGTCATATGCACATTATCTCCATTCCACTGAGAAATGTCAGCCCAGAGAAAAAGAATCAGAGAGATGAATAAGCAAGATGAAGGAGCTGTGATTACCTTTAGGGTCAATATATAAGGAATATGAGATCATTACAATCTAAAAATTAATCCAAAACCTTTGCCTGTCCAATAGACTGATCTATCAGTCTACAGAAAAATTCTGGAGCAGAGTCCAACACTGAGCCCTTAAAGTTCATGTTAGAGACCTAAATATTGTTGTTGTCTCCTACACTTGAAAGTTTCCTTTATCATAAATGTTATTTGTATCTGAAACTTCAGACAGGGGTTTCTAAATTCCTAACCCCAGTGCCTTGAGTCATGTCAGTCACTGTTAACACAAAATAGTTTGCCTGAAAATATGTGCCTTCAAAGACAAATGTGTACATGCAGATACCAGCACTGATCCTGACAAATCTTTTATCTGTGTCCTCCTTCCTCCTCTTTTCTGATCATAGAAAAGATGTTGTTACAATGAGGTGATAAATTTTGCTTGGGAGAGTATCAGGAGATCCAGATCTACTGACCTTTGTGCAGTACGAGAGTTCACCAAGTGTGTTAAAGGAATATATATAATATACTCTCTGCTTTGGGCACTAGAATTTTTTTTTTCCTGATTATGCCCTGCTTCATTTTGTGTGGATTTGCATCTCTCCTTCTTATATTATCATAGAATCCTAGAATGGTTTGGGTTGAAAGGGACCTTAAAGCTCATTTTATTCCAATCCCATGTCATGGGCAGGGCCACTTTCCACTAGACCAAGTTGCTCCAAGCCCTGTCCAACTTGGCCTTGGACACTTCCAGGGATGGGGCAGCCACAGCTTCTCTGGACAACTTGTGCCGGAGCCTCACCACCCTCACAGGGAAGAATTTGTTCCTGATATTACATGCTTAAAGAACATATTTCTAGAGAGAAATAAGGTGGAAGCTGGAGGGCTGGCAGCGGTGACACAATAACTTGACGGTGTACTCCCGGAAGCCAGAGCATCTCCCCCAGCACTCTCAGCTGCCCACAGATACCCCCCTTGCCCACCCTCCCGTCACCCCCCGGGCCTGTCGTGTTCCGCTGTGACACAGCCCCGCCGGCAGCTGCCCGCTGAAAAGAGCCGTGATTAACGGCGGTACCACCGGCAGCGGCAGGAGGCGGGGCGGGCAGCCCACCCCTGACGTTCCACCCTCGACGTCCCACTCCCCGCAGCGCTCCCCTGGCAGTCCGGCACGGCCGCAAGGAACGGCCAGGTCCCAGTGCCAATGCCAGTGTCGGTCTCAGCTCCGGTCCCCGTTCAGGTCCCCTCCCCCGTCCCCCGACGTGGTCCCCGTCCCGGTCCAGGTCCAGGTCCCCGGGCGCGGGCCCAGGGCCGCATCGCCACCCGTAGTTCCGCTACCGATCCCGGTACCGCTCCCAGCCCCCATCTACGGTCCTGGTCCCAGGCTCCACCGCTATCGCTGGTCCCGGTCCCGGTCCCCGTCCTTATCCACATCCCCGGTCCCCGTCCTTATCCACATCCCCGGTCCCAGTCCTGATCCCCGTCCCCGATCCCGATCCCACTCCTCGGCACCTCCGCTCGCCCTCACGTGACCCCTTGACCACGCCCCCTTCCCACGCCGGTCCATTCATGCCCCCACACCTCTTCCCCGCTCAAACTCCCCCCCCGTGTCACGTGACGCGGGCCCGGCGTGCGCTCCCCGGGCCGGGGCTTCGCCGCCGCTTCCGGACCGGGGCGGGGCGGGGGCGCGCGCGGGGGGGCGGGGCCGGGACGGGGGCGCGTGCGGGGGGGCGGGGCGGGGGCGG
>JAWWLV010000005.1:4814722-4834302 GCA_035041135.1 Platyrinchus mystaceus
GGCGGGAGGGGAGCGGCGCTCCTGAACATGGCGGCGCGCGGGGCCGGCAGCGCCTGAGCCCGGCGCTCCTCGGTCCGCGGGGGTGTCCCCCCTTCCTCCTCCTCCTGCTCCTTCTCCTCCTTCTTCTCCTCCTTCTCCTCCTCCTCCTCCTCCGGCCCCGCTCCCCGGCGCGGCCATGGAGAGCGAGGAGGAGCAGCACATGACCACGCTGCTCTGCATGGGCTTCTCGGACGCGGCCGCCATCCGCAAGGCCCTGCGCCTGGCCAAGAACGACATCAACGAGGCCGTGGCGCTGCTCACCAACGAGCGGCCCGGCCTCCACTACGGCGGCTACGAGCCCATGGAGAGCGGACAAGGCCCGCCGGGCGGGCACGGCTCCCCTGCGGGCGGGCAGGGCCCCCGCGGTGGCGGCGGCGACGGGGACGGCGGCGGTGGCGGGGGCGGCTTCGACCCTCCACCCGCCTACCACGAGGTGGTGGAGACCGAGGTGAGCTGCGGTGGGGCGGCCACGGGCAGTACGGGGGGAAGCCGCCGCAGCCTCCCCGCGGCGGGGCCGGCGGGCGGGGGTCGCCCCGGGCCTGGGGCCGGCGGGAGGGTGCGCACCCCTGCGCTGGGGGCACCTCGTCCGCCCGCCTTCCTTCTCTCCCTCCCGGCTCCTCGCCCTTCTCCCGTGCCCGCTCCCTGCGATCGCTGCAAGGTGAAGCTCGCCCAGGGCTTTCCTTGGCATTCCAGGAATGTGTGGCTACCGTAGGGCTCTGGTTTTCGCTCCCCCCTCTTTTGCCTTCTTGCATAATTCCAGTGACTAATGACTGTTTATTTTATTTTTTTTTTGTTAACTGTTTGCACAACGTGAAGGAAAGTGCAGTGTGGGTATGACTTTAGGTACGGTTTTATTTGGATAAGCTGAGCGTGAATTCTGAAATAGGGACACAGTGAAGTCAGATATTTTCAAAACAAGGCTTTAACTCCGTAACTTATAGCTTTGATCCAAAACGAAACTGAACTAGATAGGTATGCTGGAGGACACCAACCTTTGTCAGGTTCTCTTCCTCCTCCGTGTTTGCATTTTTCTCTCCTTCATCCTATTCCAGAACTCTGAACCCCTCAGCGAGCAGATATGCTCATGGTGCTTTCCTTGCTGTCTGGAACAGTCAGTGTAATGCTTTCCTGTAAAGCCTTCTCCTCCTTCAGGTCTTTTTTTCAGAACTTCGCAAGTGCTCATATGAAAAGAGCTAATTAGTAGTGCCTAAACTCTGGAACTTAGGGGGATGAGAACAGCAGAAGGCCCTGCTGTGTGGTACCAAAGGGCCGCCTTGTGTAGCTTCGGTCTCAAGAACTGGTCAATAGCAGGTGCTTAAGCATGTGAATAAAACCAGGGAAACTCACGTACTCTCCCAGGCTCTAGTGAGCAGTATCCTGAGGGTTTCTGTGCCAGCAGAGTGCTCCCTTTCTGGGTATATGCGTGCATGTGTCTATAAATACATTTATGAAGAATACATGCACGTATCTGGTGCGTAACTACACTTGCACAGATCATCCGTATCCGTAGCTTCAGCATGTTGACGTCCAATCTCGCAGAATAAAGATAGGTGATCCTGTTCACTGAGTTAACTGGGTTAGATCCTGAGCTCCCATAAGCTGCTGATGTGTGCTTGTGGAGTAAGGTGATCCGTGGGATGGCACGTGTGCTGCACAGAAGAGGAGTCGCTGTTTAACTTCCCTAATTGAAGCGTCAGGGAACTGGTTTCCAGTCTTTGCTGTCAAGGGTTGAGAGTGAATGAGAGTTCTCCTTGTTGGCATTTAGATCTCTGTAGCCACCCAGAGGGTGGATTTGCCTATCAGATGTAGTTGTGGTTGGGACAGTCTGGCTTGTCAGTGTGACATTTCAACAGAAGCTGTCAGTGTAAACTTCAGAGAAGAACTTTTTTTCCCTGCACTTCTACCTATTGCAGATGACACTTTGACAACTCTTAAGAGGATTTCCCTCATATTATTTCAACTTGTATGTCTGATCAAACTTACTTATGCTTTGTAATAGTTTCTTTTGCCACTCACGTTCTGGTTTCCTTTGACTGGTGTTCTGGTTAGGCCACAGGAGGGAAGCCAAAACATTTCAATAGAGGCAAATCACTGCACAGAGGAGGCATTTTCAACTAAGGTGTCTTGCTACATGAAACTATATAAATTCAGGCCTCAGTTTAGTAATTTGATTCTTTTGCATATGAGCATCTGTCAGCTCCTGCATGTGTATGCACAACAGTGTTTCTGTAATAGAAGAGTTATACTTGTAAAAGTCTTAACATTGTAATGGTTGCCTGTGTTTATTTGTGCAGTATTGCAGTACAACCTAACAGCTTTTGACATATGCTTTATAAAAGGGAGAAAATTATATATGATAAGTTCTTAGGGGGTTTTATGCTTCAAAAGTAATCTAGCATTACGTTTAATAAACTGCAGCTATTCTTTAAGTGGTTAATCAGTAATTAATCAGGTTAATCGGTAGTTTTCCGTTCAGCAGAAGCTTATGAAGGCAAATGAAGCTATACAGAAAGCCATTGCACAGGCAGCTATATTATTCATTGTAGTCATACACATTATGGTGAAACATATTGTACCCCATGCTGTCTTGTGGTAATTCAGATGTTATTTCTGGTTTTCTTGCTTTCAATATCATCTCTCTTTCTAACAGCTCTGAGCATGTATTCCTCCTTCTTATCATAATACCAGTTTTAACTTTTATTCAGTGGGGAGGTAGTGGTGTGTTAGATTTTTGGGTTATATATATCAGCAACGTACATGAACATATAAATCAGAAGAGCACAGTTCTTAGAAATTTGCCCCTAAATAAAATTTTCCAGTCTAGTACTTCATGAACAAAAGTTAGGATTAGATGTTTTAAATTTAAAAGTAACAAGAAAGCTTTAGTCATTCTTCATTACATGCATGTAACAGGTCTGTACTTTGAATTTACATTCCTTTTTTGGCTGAGTACACTTAGCATGCATTTAAGAATAGATCTATGAATGATTAAACACTTTACATTTTCTCTAATCAGTAATGAATCCATTATGTTTGCATATGCTTATTTGGTCTCTATTACATAACGTTAGAATCTGTTTAGTATTCATGTTGATCAAAGAAAAGCTTGTCTCCTGGTTTTCTTTGGAGAACAGCACAGCAACCAGATACTTATCATACTAGTAAAAACATGTTTTCTTTAGATAAGTTTGTAAAAATCAGTGTGAATCCTCTTTCAGTGATCAAGACTACTGGTCTTCAGGGCTGTCTGGACGTGTTAGAGAAGCCTAAATTTGGAATAACTGGCCCAGAAGCAAGAGAGCTGCTGTGAGCTGGCCCAACACACACTCTATGCTTGCCTTCTGTGTGAGGCTTGAGATGAAGATATGCACAAATTCATTTTCACAAGAGCTAAAACTTCATTTTCAGCGGGCCAGCAAATTCCAAAGAGCTTGCAACTGATTCAGTTTTAAGCTAATAGCTGTGGTGTGCCTCTGGCATTGATGGGCTAACATGATCACGCTTAACTCATTAAAAGAAAAAGGCCAGACAAACTTGGAAATGCAAAGGGGCTTCGGTTCGTTTGTGCAGTCTTCCTGAAACAGCAAGAAGTTCAACTTCATGTTTACAGCTGTTCTGTAGCTTTGCCTTGTGTAGCACCAAACCACATTGATAGACTGCTTTTACAAGAGGTAACTTTGCTTGTTTGACACAACTTCTGTGTTTATGTCTGTTGACAGTAAATCCACTGAGTGCAATTTGGCAAGAATCTAGGATTTCTATGTTTATTCCTTAGGCAACATCCAGATTGTCACAGTGTGATTCTCTGCTGAGGGAGGTGGGTGATGCTCATCTCTTCATATGACTGACAGATAAGCTGTTTGATGAACTGCTGCTAAATCCTTATAATTTAAGACAAGACTATAAATGAATGTGATGACAACGTCTGTCAGTGTGTCCATGAATTGCCACAAGTGCCACAATTGCTGGCTTTAATGAGTTTGAGAGGAATGGGAGGGAGAAGAGCAGGCTAAACAAATGTGGGAAATGTGACCAGAGAACTTGAAATTGTGGGAAGAGGTAGGTAAATATATTGAACATGTAACAGCAGTTTGCATAACCTTCACTAAAATAATCTTAATTTGTTTTTAAAACAGCTTCTGAAAGTCATTACTATGACCTTTTGGGTAAATTGTGATGAACGGATTATGTTACCTTCTAGCTATTCCTGTCCATGTGCTCTTTTGATTGATGTTGTTTTAGTTGAACTGGATCAAAAGCTCACATACACCAGATTTTCCTAGGTAAAGTTTATAATAAAACTTGTCCGGGATTGCTTTTGAGGTGCTGTTTGATTTCAAGAGAAGGGGATTTTGTAAAAGAAACAGGCCGGCAACTGTAGTGAGTGCCAGTGCCAGGAACATTCTCACTAGTCATGCTGCAGAACTGTTGTGTTCAAACCCTACCTCTGCTCATTATTAGAGCTCAGGACTGAGAGCAGTTCTGTCACAGATTCGCTGTGTCACGATGGGCGTGTAACTTAACCTCTGGTTTAGTTTTTAATGTGTAAAATGAGGATAATGATGTGTGCTTTAATAGGAGAATCATGGACATTAGGCTTGTGGTGTTCTTTGATCCTTGAATGGAAGGAGCTGTATTTATTTAAAGACAAAGAAGGTATTTAGCCTTAAAGCAAATGAGGTGGATTTCATGCTGCAATTCTATACATTTAAAGTCAGTCTTCTGTCTTGCAAGTAATCTCGAGCTTTGCAAAAGTGACTATTTCTTTCATTCTCATGTGGAAGTTTTACAGTGCAGCTTGTCTACAAATTGGCCTTGTAAAACAATTAAGCAATCAAATAAAGCTCTGTGGTGGATTCTGGCATTGAGTCTCTGGCTGAATGCCATCAGAATGTCAAGTGGAATTAGTATTTTAGCATTCCTGGTTTTCAGCATCACTGTTTTCAAAAATGAGTGGCCCTGGTGTGGAACCTCTTCTTACGTTCTGATTCCATTAACACTTCCTTGAAAGCATTTGAAAGAAAATACCCTGCATTTCATTCTTGACATAACACAGACTAATAGAGATGCTGCATGAAATCAGGGAAAATAGGGGTAACAGTGAGAAATGCGGTTGGTTAATTTTAAATGTAAGCTTTGTTTTGAATAACTTACAAAGTCATTGTCAAGTAATGTGATCGTTAGAGTAATTGTGGATTGAGAGGAGCACTTTATAATTACTGGTTCACCAGTGAAGGTGATGCCTGGGGGGTCAGCGGAGGTAGGAGGCAGATCTATAGCCAACTTCTCAGCTGGGCAGGAAGTGTCTCTGCTATAATGTCCCCTGGAAGCATTTTCTGGTCATCTTCCCAGTTTACAGTGCTATTCTGTGGCAGCTGTTTAATAAGGAAGTGAAATACTAAGGAAGAATGAGAATAAAAACAAATTAGCCAGTGTTAGAAGTTAATTCCAGCAAATCATTTGGATTGCTTCTGGATTAAGGAACAGTAGCTCTTTGTATGAGAAGGGCAAAGATGGAAAGGAAGTGCCTGTTTCTTTTGTAAGCTTTTATTTTGAAAAAAACACGTATTTGTACTGCTGTAGGAGTAGCCTTTGGTATATATGTTTCACAGGCCAAATTAAAATTAATTTAAAAAGCCAGTGTGCTTACAGCTTCTTGCCACTTGATCTTCCTGCTCACTACTTTACAGCAGTTCTCGCTTTTCTGATGCCCAGCAGAGCAGCCTTGAGAGGCACTTAAAGATTTTTCATATTAATTAGTCATATTTTTGTAATTATGCACTGTCAAAATCAGCTGCTTTGTCGGTTCTGGTTTCTGTCTCACTATGCATCACTTTACGTCTGTAAAACAGAAGTACAGATGAGTGTTCAGCAGCATTATTGAATTAATTTTCCCTTCCAGACCCCGACCTTTGGTTGCTAAAATGTTACAATAAATATCTAGTGGTTCTGCAGCACTTCTCTATTAATGCCTGGTGTTTTGGCAAACGGAGATGCAAGTATTGATTTAATTTTAAGTACTGAAATGCTAAGCATTTGTGATTCATTGTTTTATTGTTTAAAAGCACAATGTTTATCTGATATCACACAAAGTTGTTTTGAGTTATTTGAGAACAAGCATGGGGGTTTTGTGCTTAAGAAAATTTAAGGATTGGGAGGAATAATGGTATCAGCTGTGAGTCTGGCTGTTTGTAGTTATGATAATGGAATAAGTTTTTAAATATATCCACAGAAAATACTGAAAACACATGCAAGATAAGTGTTTTCCTTGGTTCCTTATGAATGGCGTTCCTAGCAGTGCTTTCCATGACCTCTCCCTCGCCTTCAACTTGTTATCAAACTTCAAAATACGTTGCCAAAAGTGGTTGTAGCAAATGTGGCTCAGATTTAACTCAATACTGTGGTAATAGTAGCATAGAAAGGCAAAGAGACTCCTTTTATTGTCGAAGTTAAATGGATGTTTTAATTCAAGTGTTATTTTTACAGAGCCTCAGTTTTGTTTTGCTGTGCTGCTCAGGATATGTTTATGTCTGAACAACTAGGCAAGTACATCGGGGAATATTGCCTGGTAACATCACACTGTCACTCTGGAAATCTGGGAGAGCAGTACAAGCAATGCTTTTAAAAAATCCCAGTTAATTTCTAGCTTTGCTGAATTTGGTTTTTGGGTTGTTTTTTTTTTTTCAAACTCACATTGTGTTCTTATTCCTAGTCTCACATAGTGCTTAGTTGTGAGAGATGGAGGGCAGAGGGAAGGTGGAGCCATGGGATTTTTGTGGTTATAATTTGCTATAATCCTTTACACCTAGGGTTTAGTGTAACCATGCATTCTTGATAGTGCACTTGTGCAACTTTCAGTTAAGGTTAGTGTCCAAAACTTTCTGTGAGAAAATTCACTAAATAAAATGGAGTTTTCTTAGGACATGTTTATGACAAGATGAGAGTCCATGTGGGCTTCAGTTAGGGCGAATCTGTAATGGAGGATTTATTTTCCTGATAGATTTGTATCATTCTTTTATATTAGCACGATTAAATACTAATATATTTTTTTTCTTATGACAGGGCCTCATTTGCTTGTGTAAAGTAGTCCATGGTAAAAATTTGAACTGAAGAATTTTGTTTCTGTGCAAAAAGAATAAAGCAATACATCCCCAACAAGCTTATGTTCTCTTAACATAAATAACAAAAGACATTCCTATCTATCACTGTGCTCAGAAATTTTCCATACAGATATGTTTCTCTGGATGAAAATGCAAGGGCAAGATTCTGCATCTGTTCGGGATTTAAACTAGTTAAAAACTGTTGCTATACTTTGCAAGTAAATGTCTGTCAGTAAAATGTTCAGGAAGTCACAGTGGGTTTTCTTATTGCCAAGTGAGAAACATAATGTGGAAATTCCATACATGACACTATCTTCTGAGTCTTACTAACACTGACTTATTCACAACAGGATACCAAGCTTGCTCTTAGCAGTATGGATCAAATGGGTTTTGTCTGATGGCAAGAACAGGCAACTAGGAAATACTCTCCAATTTTGCTCCCACATGTGCCACTTAACAAGAGGTTAAAGAACTTCTGTAAGCTTCTGGAGTACCAGTTTGTAAAAAGCAAGTAGGTTACAGGTATAAAAATGTAACTTTTTTTTGTTGAACATTCAATACCTTATGCTTAGCATATTCATGTTTAAGTACAAGGTGGTAGCTTTGATTTATTTGAAATCTTTTGAATACTTACCCCTGTATTTCAGTTCTAGGTAACAGAATATCCTCCTTTAAAGAGTTAATTAACAGAAAAAAGAATTGACATCCAGGCGTGAAAGTAAAAGCTTCTTTAATCAATAGTCTGGCAGATGGAGGGACTATCAGGTCATGACTTCAGGATTCATAGCTTCTCCCACAAAGTGAT
Source organism: Platyrinchus mystaceus (assembly GCA_035041135.1). Lineage (NCBI taxonomy): Eukaryota > Metazoa > Chordata > Aves > Passeriformes > Tyrannidae > Platyrinchus > Platyrinchus mystaceus. The sequence goes on from JAWWLV010000005.1 coordinate 4,822,667, forward strand.
GAGCATAGTAGGTCAGAGAACAGAGAAATGATATATTTTTGTGGGTATTTGATGTATTTCTCTCACCTTGCCTCCACCTGAGCATTGCAGTACTCTGCAAACACTAGTGAGTGGTGCATCGGTGTGCTGTGGCACAGGGGAGCATCATTGCTGACACTTTACAGCTGGGAAAGCTGAAGCTTTGAAAAATTGATTTCTTTATGCTGACTGTGATAAAAACTGAAAGGTGGGCCTATGATTTTTTTGACTAATTCTGACTTTATGCATTTTTTTATCCATTACTGCTTTTCTGAGCAATTAAATTTTGTCCTGTATTATTGGAGGCACATTGAAGCAAAATAGGGTGTTGGTTTGGGGTTTTTTTAACGATTCAGTGGAACATCAAAAATCTATTTTCTTGGCTATAAAATGATGGTTATTTTATGAAAATCAGTTATTAGAGAGGCATGAGAGTGAAGGGAACTGCTTGGTCTGCTGATGTCTTAGAAAGTCTGATCCTGTTGCTTGTTGAGAGAAACGTGACTTTGGGGGTTTTTTTCCTAAATTATACTAGATTCAAGAGCACGTGATGTGACTTAGCTCTGGTGATAATAAATTCTGTTGGTAGCCTTCTATCAAAATCAAATTAACAAATTTAAATTACAGTTTGACTGTAATTTCGTTACTAAGGCTGCCAATTAGCATCAAAACTATTCTTAAACTCCTTGTTATTTTATGTAAAGCAGCTGGTATGGTAACTGTCAGTGGCTTTAGTTAAACAGTGTTTGATTAGTTAATTAAGTGAATACAGCAGGAATACATTTTGAAGCTTTGAACTGTGACCTTTTGGCAATTAACTTATATTTCATTTTTTGTGTGACAGCTGATTTTTGTTTTTTGTTACTCTTCCATGGAAAATTTTTTTACTAGAGATTTAAGCAATGCTTTATTGATCAGATATTTAACAATTTTTGTTTATTCAGCCTTGCAGGCAATTGTGGGAGGTGCCAGGTCCCCAGAGTGAGAATCTTGAATCACTGCTTAAGCCTGTTCCTGTGAGGGTATTTCTCTTGGGAGCCTGTGTGTGTTTAGCCATTACTGTATTTTCACACCTTGAAAATAAGCCATAAGAGTCAAGACTGTTAGAGTGAGGGGATCTTTAGGGCTTTTATATAATAAGACATCTATCAGAAGGCATGGAAAATGATGTTAAAGGATTGCCAGCAAAAGTTTTTTGGTCTCAAGACTTCAGCTGAAGGAGGGAGAATAGTCACAGTTGTGTGATGTGCACCATGACTTCCTATTGCAGAAAACAGTGATCCTTACAGACTTTTAGACAGTTTGTCTTTGGATGATTACATTGGTTACCAGGAATGGAGTTTGGGTGGGGACTTTTTTTTTTTGTGGGATTTTTTTTTTTTCTTTTTACTATTCTGTTGGAGAACATCCTTACAAATACTTAACATGTCAGGTGCCAGTTCAGTGTTAATTCTGTTCATCCAGAATTGCAAAGTCCTGATACAGGATCATCACCTGGCAAACACCATTCTTAAGTCACCTATTTGAGGGGAGGGAGGTAGTTTTTTATATATATATATATATAAATAATCAGGCAAACAAAACCCATGTAATTTCCCAAATAAGAGATCCAGAAAACCACTTTTCAGGAGGCTGACATGGCCTTTCATACTATTTTTCACATGTACCATTATCTTTCTTCAAAAGCTTTTATTTTCTCAGTGGACCTGTGTCAGTAGAGTCTGTAATGACAGTTCTGAGCTGCTGAGTTACAAGGCATTAATTGTGAGAGCCTGTTCAGAGCTGTTTTGCGTTTTTGAGAGTTAACAGAGTGAGTGAGATCCTCAGCCTGTGTTGGAGTGTAAGACCTGTGTGCAAGATCTCCAGCCAGCACAAGATTACGCAAGAGCTGAGCTGACATTTCCCCTCGTGCTGCAGCAGCTGCTGGCTGCTGGTAATAAATCCCTCACTTTAAAGAGCAGTGCAAATCGATTTGAAAGTTGGATGGTGAACAGTTTGGGGTTTTTCTTGTACAGAAGGACACTAATTAGGAAAGAGCAGCAAGAAGTCTTTAAAGAGACTGTTACTTGTAGGAAGTATGTTGTAAAAAGCAGGACTCAGTCTGTGCTAATATAAAGTGAACATAGCTGTAATCTCCCAGAAATGCCGAGTATGAAATATATTAATGTTTTGAAGGGGAATTTGAGTTTTAAACTGCCTGGGCATTTATTTGAGACCTGCAGGTCTCATAGTTGCTGTGAAGCTATGTGTGTGTGATGTGTTCTAAAATTAATAAATAATTAAACTTGATACTTTCTGGGCAGGGTTTTGGTAGCAGAAGGCTGACCAGCAAGAAGACTCATTGTCTCCTAATTAGGGGAATGTGCCAAAAGCATGCTCCTTCAGTGCAAAGAGTTGCCATTGTTACTGGGACAATATTCCCAGTACCACACTTGGTTTTTTGTGTAAAAAAATCTTTTACTACATTGTTGGTAAACTCAATCCAGACATGTCCTAAGCACAATTTATGATAATATGGGAGCTGAATGTACAGTGAAGAGTGTGTTGTTTCACTCATTCCGTGTGAATTTCTGTGTTATGGACACTGGCAATCTATATTGTGTGGAAACAGATAAAAAAAGAGCAGCATTGCTTGAATGCAGATGGGAGAACACAACAGGTAGAGTTTTTCAGCAATAGCTGATGGTCTCCACTGCTATTCTGCAGCTCTTAAACTGTCCATTGCTAACACTGGCTTTATTTAACGTGGACACTTTCCTCCAGGGAATGGAGCAACTGTAGCTCAGTTTCTGTAATCATTTGTTGAAATGTTGCTTTCCTTGGCTACAAGTCTGGGCTGACCTGCAGTCGTTGAGTGCTCAGCAATTGTGTGGTTGTTATACTTAGTCTGCCTTTATTATACTAAAAGCTGTATCCCATCCTGTTACTGTGAGGGCTTTCTTTATAACCTCACACTTGTTTTCTACAGGAAATGGATTTGTGTTCTGCGTGGGCTGTTCTTTACAAAAGCTGAAAACTGTTTGGTCAATACATCAGGATAATTCCTAAAAAAAAGTGCTTCTAAATAATTTCAGTGTATTTTCGTTTAGACCTTCAAACATTTCTTCTCCAAAACTTTTAAGTATTTAAACAGGGTATGATTTACTAGATGGGAATTACATTACACTTCGATGCACAGTGTTGGATCAGGTGACCAGTTTCAGAAGCTGATATTCAGGCCTATTGAAGTACAACTTCCTATAGTGACAAACTGGGGACTGAATGTTTAGTAAGGGGTTGGAGAAAGGTGGCACCTTCCTTCCCCAACATTGACATGTGTGGTTTTTCTGAGCACTCTGTATCATTCCTGTAAATTTTACTGGTGCTCTCCAGAAACTGTTAGTAAGTCCAACCCCTGTGTGCAGTTAGTGAACTTTAAATATAAACTCTATGCTGTTCTCTTGGCTCAGTATTTTTGAACCATTATGTGAATGACACATTTACTTTTTTAAAAACAAGACTAATCCTACGAATAACGAATGCAGTCAGAGAGCTCAAAGCACACTTGTATGCATACATTGACTTCATTCTTTGTATACCACCTCCTCCAGAGTTCAGTTCTTTCTTTTGGTTTATTTCTGTTCTGTTCACTTTCCTGACACTGTCTGTTTTTTACTCTATTTCCTGCTTGTCCTTGCTCCCTCTGTCCCTGGCTTCTCTCTCAGTGGGATCTTGTTACCATCACTGTTCTTGTGTTTTTGGCTGTCTCTGACAGTCACTTCATTTGCTGCCAGGCCTGATCCAGACATTCTGTCCTTTCTCCTGCTTGCCTTGCTTGCTGTTGTGGAGGCAGGGAAAGGTAGTCCATGTGAACTCTTTTACACATTGGGTAGCTGGCGTCTATGCAAGGTTAAAAAACAAACAAAAGAAAATAAATGAATAACTTGTCTACTGTTCATTTGGCACTGCTGAGACAGTTACCTAACATGGTACTTAGAGCAGGGGGTGATTCTGTGTCCTGTACACAGAAGTAGCTGCTGTTTAGTGGCATTAACAAGGAGACCTGTAAAGCTTAGCTGGAGTCCTCTGCTTGCCTTTTCCCTGTTCCATTCTGTAATATTTGCCAGTAACTTGTTTTGACTTCAGGAGAAGGACAATTGTAGTTTCCTTTTTGGACAACTATATTTGGGATGCACATTTTTCTTCATTAGCTAGTAAAAAAAATCCCAAAGTACCGGAACAGTGTCCAGTATTTATTGATGTGATGGGGCAAAATGCACCTCTCTTAGAATAAAGTGTTCCCATATTCTACAGCAGGTGTTGAACAGAGGATTAATATGCAGATCTATGGAGATCAAGATTTGTACTCTACAGTCTTACAGGGACTGGAAGTACTTATCACTTGGCTCTAGGATCTGATATGCTAAGGAACAAGATTTGCCTCTTAAATAGGCAGTTAGTTAACAGTTAGTTATGTAAACATATGAGCACAAAATACATACAAGTATGTAATCCCTTCAAATTGAAATGTTAAGTTCTACTTTGAAAAACACAAGCAGCCTCAGGGTCGAGAATTTGACATGCTTGTTACAAGCACAGCTGCCTTTTCTGAAGCTACTAAACCCTGTCTGAGAAATTGCTTTACCTGAACGTCTTTTTTCCCCCACAGAAAAATGATGAAAATGGGAATTGCTCTGGTGAAGGGATTGAGTTTCCAACAACTAACTTGTACGAACTGGAGAGCAGAGTTTTAACAGATCACTGGTCCATACCCTACAAGCGAGAGGAGTCTCTAGGCAAGTGCCTAATTGCATCCACCTACCTGGCAAGACTGGGTAAGTTCTCTTTCCACAGATATACAGATTATATGTGTTCAAAGGATGTCACAGACAGTATACTGGGCAGTTGTGTCTTTCACTTTAATCTCGAAGTTGTTTACTTGGCACCCTGCAGAATGATCACATCTCTGGGAAAGTGGTTAACAGTGAACTGTTCCACCCAATGCTGTAAAAAGAATGTTGATCTCTTTTCTTTTTCTCTAAAGTAATTTGTTTACTTAAGCTTTTTAAAAACCGGGAGCATATGTTTCTTTATGTTCTACTGATTGTAGGAATTAAAGTTTCTCAGAGCTGAATTACTGACTCTTTTTATCATTGTGCTGATTATTTTTCCATTCGTAAAAACAAGCTGTCATCTGAATCCATGCTGTAGCACGCTTGTATAACTCGTTGTTTTTCCCTAGTGAAATGCTTGTATTGTGTTAGACCCGAATTTGACTTTTCTGTATTCAGTAGTTTGGTTGGGGTTAAGAGTGTTAAGGAGGCACCACGCCCAACAACTCGTATATAATGAGAGTACAAGATGGTTTTTCTGTCATGCCTGATGGCAGACTATAGGGATGTTGTAATCTCTTGGAAGAATAGAAGTTGTTAAGTGGCTGTGGTTTGCTTCTTTGTTTCTAAGCCGTGTTAAAAGGCTGTGCTTAGATTTGGGGTTGGATAGAGGCTGTGAAGCATCAGTAATGATGTACAAATTGTAAACTTTGAAGTTTACAAGTTACTTATGGTGAGAATAATGCTTGAAGAGGTTGTAAAAGGTGGAACGTTGTGAAACTTGTTAGTTCTGAAAGGCGAGTACTCTTGACTCAAGCATGCTACTTATGAATGAACATTAGCACATTTTTTACTGCTGGTTTGGGTTGGTGTTCCCAAAATTTTGCGAGGAGGTCCCTGAGGTAATCTTAAAAAGTATATTTTTAAAATACTTTTAAAAAGCACTCTCCTTTCTGTAAAGGTCTTTCTGATTCCGATGAGAATTGCAAGAGATTTATGGACAGATGCATGCCTGAAGCATTTAAAAAGGTAAGTAGCTACAGTAGACCAATTCAGTGTTTCTTTGCATTGTTCATGGCGGAAATAGTGTTTGGTAATCCAGACTTCAGAAACTGTGGCAACTACTGAGTGTGTTCTTAGACTAAAATCACATTCAAATTATTTTCCTAGACTAAAATCATACAGAAACTTAGATTAAAACCATACAGAGTCCCAGTTCTGCAACTCTGAGTGACTTTAGTACACAGCTTTTTTCTTTATTTTTTTCCCTTAAATGAAGAGCTCTGTAATAATTAGCACAGGTTTAAAGACTCTTGGATAAGGTCATTGGTGTCAAGTTCACAATTTGATTTCCCTTAACTATTCTCTCCGCTCCTTCTTCATAAGGTTGCTAAATTCTTTTCACAATCCGTTTAGAATTTGTCTTTCCCCTCAGTGTTTAAGGCCTTGTGTTTCTCTGGGTCTCTGTGAATTTTCTTTTAAGAGCTCCCCAAACCAATTTACCTCCCACTATTCCATCCATTTTGGATACTGTCTAAATTTCTTGCCCAGTTTTTAGACTATATGCATAAAAACACATATTCACCTTTTAAAAAGTTATTCAGTCCTAGTCTTAATACACCAAGAATATAATTATATTTAGGGAAGATAGAATTTTTCCCTTAAATTTCTATTTCCATTTGGCTATCAGAGTAATAATCTTACATACAATAGTTTTATATCACTTGGTATTTTTTGCATATGAAAACAAATGGTGTAAATTGTTCCCCCAGAAAAATAATCTGTAGAAATCTAAGTTCAGAATGTGCTGAATTACAAATTGCTGAAATATTTGCGAGAAACTCTATTAACGGTACAAAAAATTATTGTATTTAAACTATTAAGTTTTTTAACTGCTTCTGTTCAGACTCACCTATCAGATATTAAATGAAGTTTGCAGATGGCAGCCTAGTGTCCTTTATAAACAACCACGAGACCAGATTCAAAGAACATGTTTCAGTAGGTGGGAAGCAGCATTAAATACCTCTCTCTTCATGGTACACGGCCTTTGTTTTCCAATAGAGTCTGCTCAAGAAGTGTGAATTGGTAAACGGCTATTACAGCTGAATCAGTTCAGCTTTGTGGCTGCCTGCTTGAAGATTTAATAGTTGTGAGTTCAATCTGCAAACAAATTAGTTTCGTATTAGTTGTTCTTTGCAAAGGTTACAGTCTTTACTAGTGCGTGGAAATGGAAAACAGTTTGATACATTTTATTTTCTGTCATGAAGCGTGATTTAAGGTGTTCTTCAGCAAAATTACAAATTGAATTAACTCTTAAGGCATTAGTGCAGGAAGAACATCTGAAAAACACACCAGACAGTGATTAGTGCACTCCAAGGAAGCATTTGCTCTGAAAACAGTCACAGGGGTTGATAAATTTCTCCTGTTTTGTGATTGTGCTCAAACTTTAAAAAAAATCACTTTTTTTCTTTTTAAGCTGTTGACGTCCAGTGCTGTTCACAAATGGGGAACTGAAATCCATGAAGGAATATACAACATGCTTATGCTGCTAGTGGACCTGGTTGCAGAGAGAGTAAAACAAGACCCTATTCCCGTGGGCCTGCTCGGTGTACTTACAATGGTATTTGACTCTGGTGCAATTTCTAATATCTGGGTATTTGGCATTTTGTATTTATGGTCCTGATGCTTTTTCCAACTGTATTTTACATCCAGTATACAGTTAAAAGGGGTGAGTGGTGTTCAAAACTTCTGAAAACTAGCTGTCTCAAAAAAAAAAGTCACATTTGCTGTCACTTCACTGTTTATTTTTTAAAACTGGTACTTTGAGTTGATCTTCCCGTTTTACAGCTCTCTGGCTCACGTGGCTATTGGATATTGTCTGTACAGAATGGAAGTTTCAAAATGCTTTATACAATGAGAACTGAGAGGCAGGAGCAGGGGGCTTCTGTTCAACTTTATTTTTTGCTAGGTCTTTAACTGCCAACCCAGAAAATGCTCAATTGAAATAGTCAAATATTATCAAGATAGGTTTTGAGACTGGCATAATCCATGGTGTTCATTGTTCTTTCAAGGCATTTAATCCCGACAATGAATATCATTTCAAGAATCGAATGAAGGTGTGCCAGAGAAACTGGGCAGAAGTTTTCGGGGAGGGGAACATGCATGCTGTGTCACCCATATCCACATTTCAGAAGGTAAGCATGGCCATGCCCTAAAAATTAGTTTTAGTGTAGATGTCTTTGTTTCAGAAAAGATTGTTTGATTAGTAAGTATTTATAACACAAGAAAGCTTAAATGTGTCACCAAGAATTATAGCAAATACATCTTCAATACCTGCTGGTCTGTAGAAATGAATTTGGCTCTCAAATTGTCCCAGTTCTCAGTTAGAGGCTAGATTTAGAAACTTCTGTACTTTCATGTCTAAAGTAGCACAACAGTCTGTGTGCCGCTTTAGACATGAAGTACACAATGGGTAGATCTGTGTATCTAAGGACTGACATCTGTTTGATTGTTGAGTGTGAAATGACCAGGATGACTCCAAGTGTTCAGTTCTAGCAGAGAATTCATGCTTTTCTGACATCAAGGGATATGATATCTTCAAGTCAGACACACTGGCAAGGAGGCCGTTTTTGAGGTTTGCACTGTCTTGTCGCAGTTGTTCCAGATGGGTGGGTCTAAAACAGAATCAGTGGAGTTGATCTCTCCTTCAGGAAACAAGCTTGTGGCCACAGAAAGAAAATTCTACATCTGCTGCTTTGGGAAAGGTTCTTTAGTACTGTTCCACACTGCTGATGTGCTATAAATACAGTTGCTTGTGAGTCAGCAGCCACAGTGTGTACTGTTGCCACAGCACATGGGCAGTGATGTCAAGCAGAGTCCAAAAAAGGATGATGCTCATGAGAACCAACCAGAGCTCCAGCTATGTGCTTAGTAATGGAGCTGTTACAAACACCTGCTGTTTCCTTTGAAATAACAGTGTGTTAACATAACATTTGAGGTGTGGGTTAATGGGCTGAATGTGTCTGTCCAAATCCCTGTTTTAGAAGACAAATGTTTAGCACTGATATTGCAGCTACTAACTTGTTAATGTTTTTATTGTTCAAGGAACCTCATGGGTGGCTGGTGGATCTGGTAAACAGGGTATGTAAATGTAAACCAAGCAGAATTGTTGTTTGTCACTTGAATTAGTTGTCTTCAGAGATAATTTCTGTTCCCCCCAACTCTGACTTGTTTTTTCACTCTTCATTTTTCTGGCAACCACAAAAATACAGTTTGAGATCTTAATCCTGCCTATATATAGGGAAGAGGCCTTGCAAACTACACCTTGTTGAGTTGCTGCCTTCTTCCTTGAGCACCCTTGCCCTAGCATGGTAGCTACTGCTAGAGGAAGTTCAAGAGTTCAGCTTAGGCTGCAAGCAAAAGTCTCCCAAATTGCCAGGCCAGTCAGCTGTTGCTGTATGTGGTCTAACTTTCTTCCCTATGTCCTTTTTTACTGAAGACAGAGTTTCTAGCTTGATATTTAAACTCTGGAACCAGGTATAATTGCATTGAATTCTCCAGTGCGCCCCTGAATTCCCATGAAAACATAAAGCTTACTTTGAATGGAATATTCTGTGGTAGAGGATACTTGTAGGCATCTTGGTAACTGCTAGTGAAGTGTTTTCTATGATCTCTAATTTAAAAGGTAAAATACTGTAGTTCACTACATAATGGTGATTATTTTATTTCAGTTTGCAGAGCTGGGTGGATTTTCAGCAATTCAGTCCAAACTCAATTCAGAAGATATTGAACTTGGGGTGAGTTCATCTTCTGTCATGAGACTTCTCCCTTTCCATTACACCCTTTGTGTAGAACCAGCGGTGTCCCTTTTGGCAGTGCTCTTACCTTTGCTTTGCTATCAGAGCAACACTCCCACAGAGCCCTGGAGAAGTGCTGTCAGACTGGAGGTCAAATGAGGTTGTACAGAAGAATTCTGACTAAAGAGCTTTGGAGACATCACAGAAAAGAGGGAAAATTATTGTACCTTTTTGCTAACATTCAGCCTTCTGGTTAGATGTCAATCAAAGTAGTTTCACTGTATGTTCACCAGTATGTCCCTGATTTTCTGTTTACTGAACCCATAACTGCATTTAGCTGCAAGTGAATTGACTTCTGTCATTTATTATAAAAATCACAGTTTTAGGAAAAAAATCTTTAGAAAGACAGTGTCTAACCATAAACAACTTTTCAAGAGCTGTGTCTAAAAACTGACTGGTTCAACAGTGCTAAACTATTTTTGGTGTCAAAGCCTAACTTGGCTAGTGTTGGCTTCCTAACCTATATTCAGGAGACTTAGGAATCTTTCAAGGTTTGAAGAATGAGGAGGGTAAAAGCGAATGATGTCATTTGGAATCTTGTCCCCACGTATAAAATCAGTCTGCTTTCAGTGAAATACCATTTGAGAGAATTCAACTTATTTTCTTGGGATATTGATGTTTGTTGCTTTATATAGAGACATGCGAGCATGACAGAAGAATAAGGAAGCACCATTTACATGAAAGTCCTTCAGTAGAAACTTTGACTTGACTTTGTTTAATGATTAATAGCTGCTTGCTTAGGAAGGAAATCTGGGTCAGCGTCACTTAATTTAGGCCTTTGATTGCACTGGTGCACACTCAGTTTTACAATTCTTGATCCAGTGTGAGAAGAAACCAATTTTGATAATGCCTTTATACTTTTAATATCTTTGATAATAGATACCACTTTAAAATCATGTGTTGAAGAGATCTTGACATGTATATGACACATTTACAAGAGCTTTCTCCCACGTAATGCTTGGGGAAAGAAATTTGCCATATGGCTTTAACCTTAAATTTTGCATTCACACTTCTCATTGCTGTAGAGAGCAAGCAAAATGTGATGTGTTCCTTTCCGTCTGTTTATTTCTGTGACTGAAACAGGATCAGTCAGAGAAGACTGAACAGAATGTTGAGAGGACCAAGACTAGTGAAAACTGGGAAGGCACCTTTTATTTCAGGCAAAAGTATATAACACATACTGTATGCCATGTATAACATATATAGCTCATACTCTATCATGTGCCATAGAGTAAACCTTTCCTGAACCATGTGTTATTGTAAAGGACTTGCACACCAAAAACAATCGTAGCAAATGACTGGAAATTATTGTATGAGATAAATAACACTTGTTCATCTTCATTTGCCTTTTAAGATACAGATTGCTAACTATGAAAAGATTGCTTAAATGTGCACCTAAATACTTGCTGTCTGTCTTTCAGGCAATCTCTGCATTAGTTCAGCCATTTGGAGTTTGTGCAGAATATCTTAACTCTTCTGTAGTACAGGTAAAATGTCTTTGTTATGAGTTGTCAGAGGACTGAAAATTTGCTTCCAGCTGTGTTGATGTGAAACTGGTGACTAATTTGAAAAGCCTTCAAACCTCACATTGCAGAAAGTACAGGTACCATTTTGAGCATCCTGAAGGTGATGAATAAAGGGCTCAGACAATGTTTAGATTCATTTTCTAAGCAGTGATCTGTAGTCACATATCTACATCTGCAGCAGCAAGAAGCTTTACCACTGCCATTAGTAACCTTCAACTGTGTAAACCATGTGGGAAATTAATCCAGCCTGATGGATGGATTTTGCATTTAGTTTAACTTGCTGCCTGAGATCAAACGCATGAATATGAGAGTTTACACTGCAGAAAGTTGTGGTACTGCAAAAAATGTACGTGCAAATGTACTCCAGGCTTCACACCTGCACTCACCAACAAAAAATATTGAGTTAGTACGTGACCAAAAGTATT
>JAWWLV010000005.1:4834402-4860427 GCA_035041135.1 Platyrinchus mystaceus
ACGTGCAAATGTACTCCAGGCTTCACACCTGCACTCACCAACAAAAAATATTGAGTTAGTACGTGACCAAAAGTATTTATTTGAAGAGGAGATAGTTTAGAAGCCCATGGGAGTCAGAGAGGCACATGTACCTAATAACTGATGCATTTTGAGAGGTCCATCAGTCTGTCTCTTTTTGTAAAGCTGCATTACAATGGTCTGAAATGGGTTCTTACTCTAATTGCTTCTTTTTCTGGACATAGCTCTCAGGATAGTTTTATGTATGTTGTAGGTGTTGCTTTATGTCTAAGCTAATGGTGAGCTTTCAGCTAAATATTTCATTTTGCTGCAGCCATATCTTTTGAGTAGTGTAATTGATTTCAGGAAACATTAAAATGACTGTCATGCCTTTTCTCACATTCTTTAGCCCATGCTGGATCCAGTCATTCATAAAATGATTAAATATGTACAGAATGTAGAAGAGAAGGACTTGAAAGACAAGGTAATGTTTTACATGTTAAATATTTAGGAATAACTTCCTGTGTGTCTTGGAAATGCTTGCAATGTAGAATAGAACAATAGCTTTATTTTTACTGGCAAAAATACAGCCTGTTCTGAATTCTGTCATCAATCTGTGACCAAATGACATAGATCAAAATGCGCTTACCAATTCCATTCAATACCTTTTTCAGTAGATATCTGATGTTATGACCCTTTTTAAAATTTTTTGCTGCTATTGCTGTTGAATTTTTTGTTTTATTGGTCCCCTTGTGCAGCATGTTGAATGCTTACTACTCTGACTTGGAGATGCTTCCTATCATGCAGTCAATGAAATTCATATAATTTGTGTGCATATGACTGTTGCATTAGCTGTTTGCTTCTGAGAATTTGGTAGTTGTTGGTAAAGTGTCCATGTAAATAACTTGTGGCTACTTCCTGCATTACCCTGAATTTGGCATTCAGTTCTATTAAATTTTTGAGTGTTGACTTTTTAGATAGACTAAAATTGTTAATTGTACACTGGAAAGTATTCTTACACTGGAAAGTTGTGGAGCTACAGGGGAGCAATTAAGTGTACCAAATCGGTAGCTTTAACCAATGGTTTTGTTGTCCTAAAATTTCTGGAGTACAAATAACACTTTAAGATGTACACTGTATTGTATTTCATAGATTAAAGAGTCTGTTTTGGGTCATTAAACCTACTCTTTGTGGATCACTGACATTTGAAACAGCATAGCAAAAATAGCAATGCCTCTATTTGTTCCTTTTTTTTGTTTTGTTTTGAACAGAGACTAGTCAGTATCCCTGAGCTCTTGTCTGGTATCAAACTGCTGTGTATGCGCTTCCAACCCGATCTGGTCACTGCGGTCGATGACTTACGGCTGGACATCCTGCTGCGCATGTTGAAATCTCCTCACTTCAGTGCAAAGATGAATTCCCTCAAAGAAGTAGGTTTGCTCTGTGTGTGTGTGTGTGCTCATGTGCATGCGTGTAGGTGGGATAGGTTGTTAGTAAGCCACCAAAACCACAACCTTAAAAAAAGAGGTGGCATAATATTTCCTTACGAATTATGTTGCCTTAGCGAAAGCTCAGTTCACAATAAATACCAAAACAAGTTAGTATGACAGGAGTTGTTTGTGGTTATTTGTTCAGGAGTTGTTTTAATATTTGTTAGTCACTGCAAGAGCTCCCAACTAGAAAGAACTAGACATAATTTGAACCTTTTCTAGGAAGTGCAGTTTGAGATTGATTTAAAAGCAATGGTCCATGCTATCCGTTCAATATTCACTCTGAGGTTATCCTGAGTATCCTGTGGCATATCCCTTTTTTCCCTTTTAATGGAAGAAAACAGAAAAAGACCAAATGGGACTTAAACCTCCACTTATGTCTTAGTCCACTCATATCATGTCCTTGCACTATGTAATTGCATTTTTTTATTATGGTTGTATGCAGAGACTGTAGTCTTAGAGTCCGTCTTTTTGTGCTTTATTTATGGGAAAATTGAGATGTTAGACCTCATTGCTGTTTGGTTCTTAATTATAAATGCTGTGTATCCGTGTGAAGTTATGAGTGCAGCTTTTGAAGGCTGTAGCAGAAATGTGCTCTCTCTCCCTAGAGTGAGGAGCCTGTATCAGTTCAGTATTGGATAAAAAATAGGACACTGATTTGAGCGTAACAAGCAGAAGGCTGAGATAACCTACTTCTGGTATATCTGTAGAGAGATACCTGGCAGCACAGGCCAGCTTTTCTGTGTCAGACTGAGAATAAGATTCTGCTGCACCAGAGGCTGATGAGAAGGTGTTTCTGGTTAGGAATTTGCCTTTAAACAGCTTATTAAAAAATAAAACCAAACAAATAAATGAACAAAAAATCCAACAATCCCCCAAAAACAATCAAACAAAAAAAATCCCACACATTTACTGTACTCAAAATATTTCAGGATTCCCCCTTAAGCTTCATAATAAGCCTTTTTGAATAGATTTCATTGTGTGCATGTATGATGCATGTGGCAGTCACTGTTAGAATCTCACAGTTTGCAATTTCTAGGTAACAAAATTAATAGAAGACAGCACTGTCTCCAAGTCAGTGAAGAATGCAATAGATACAGACCGACTGCTAAATTGGCTCGTAGAGAATTCGGTTCTGTCGATTGCTCTAGAAGGTAAGAACTCCCACAAAGACTTTTGTCACGTGCTTTGAAGGACTTAAATTTAAAATTTCAGCTGTCCCTTTCAATATATTTCAGTGGAACACTATTAAAAGGAGAGTTCAAGATTTTGTTGTCTTTAAAATAAAGCAAAATTCTGCAAATTCTGCTACTATCATCTAGTCCTCTGTTTGACATCTGTGCAGATGTCTTCTGCTGTCCCCTGGGTTTTAACTCTCAGTTTATATATTGTTAGCCTCTAGAATAGAGAGAAAAGAGGGTTTTCTTTCCCAACTAGTAATGTTCTACAGGTGTGGACTGCTATCACTGTTATGAAGTAAAAAAAAAGTGGAAAGAGCCTTGTTCTTTTTCTTTGTACTGATAGACTTGTCTGTAACAGTACAGAAAGAATTTTCAAATTAAGATAATTTGTTCTTTTTCCTTTTAAAAGAACTTGTTTATTCTCATTCATTTAGTGTATGAAATACTGTTTTAAATATATTAATTTAGTTGCCTTTCTTTATTTGACAGGTAATATAGACCAAGCACAATACTGTGATCGTATAAAGGGAATTATTGAACTACTGGGCAGTAAATTATCTTTAGATGAGCTCACTAAAATTTGGAGAATTCAGGTAAGCAACCAAGGCTAGGCAAGTGCTTCTAGACTGTCTTTCAGAAGCAAACATTGTAATGATGGAATTTATTTTGTTTATAGTCTATACATCTCTATTGCAAGGTGGAGATGTTGAGATTTTAACAGTATAATTAATGCAGAGGCTTTCTTTTGCTTTTTCCTTTACCATTTAAAATCAACTGTTCTGGCAATTTCTTGTAACACAGTTGTAAAATCCTATGATGAAGTTCAGTTTTTTGCAGCATGTGCTAAGGGGCTGCAAAAGTATTTGATTGGAATAAGAGGCTGGCAGCCTGAAAACGGTGACAAAGTATTTGTCCAGCCCAAAGACCATGCCTAAGTAACTGGAGGTATGAATTTGAATGTGGCTAACAATATGACTTCAAAGAGAGTGGAATCAAACTGTATGAATTCCCATTTACCTTCCTGTACCTACATATAATTGACCATATAATGACAAGTCGTCTTTTGGCTTTCACTTTATGTATATTCAACTTACCACTGTGTGGGAAAGGTGGTTTAATGCAAATGACGCATGGAAACTTTGACCAAAAACTAATCTTCCCCTGCAGGAAACGGTTTTCTTCTCTGTCCAAATGTTGATATTTTAGACTAAACTCATTGAACACTGTCAGCCCTGTAGTATGTGCGGGCATAGCAGCAAGTCTTTAATGCTTAGTAGAGCTGAAGTATGATTCTAGTTCGCTCACTTTTATTCTTTAATAAAACACAAAACTTCCTCCCCCTCTCTGGCTGTTGTTACCATGGTGCTTCCATCTGTGTGGGAGGAGATTTTTGTATTGCTCACTTTTGAGTAAAGCTTGTAGAGTGTCAGAGATGCAACACCCCACACATGAACTTCACCAAGCAATAAAAATGGTCATGTTTGTATTGCTGCTGTAATAATGGCAGACTTTTTCTTTCCTGCATTAGAATTACTTCTCTCTGACCAGATCTCTCTGCCAGGCAAATGAGTAGCGCAGACAGTTATTTTGACCTTGTTTTTCTAACATGTCAAAAGCTGCTATTCTTTCTTATTAGCATGAACAGTAGGATAATGCTTACATGAAGATTTTTCTCTTATCTCATTTGGGTTAAAGACCTACCTTCTTGTGTTTTATTTTTTTTCAGTCAGGACAATCCTCTACTGTGATTGAAAACATACATACTATTATTGCTGCAGCTGCTGTGAAGTTTAGTTCTGATCAGCTCAATCATTTATTTGTTTTAATACAAAAGGTAAGTTTTCTTATGAATTTACATTCCCTAGGAAGAGTACTGATGAGATGTATTTGTGCACCCAGTGTACTGAAAGGCAACTGCCTTGAATGCATTTGTGTTTTCTATATAAATGTAAAATTGGCTATAAAAAAATAACACTTTTCCTACTAATTTTTATGTTATCCTAGAAGCCTAATCTGTTACTGTATTGCTAATTGACTTAGATTTTAAGTACATTATATAGCCAGTCCTAAGGTATCTAAAGTGAGTTTTTATTATTATATTTATTCTCTAATAGTTTATATTTGAAAAAAAGAGTTGGGCAAATTAGTCCTATAACTCCCAGTAACAGAAATAAGGAAATACATATGCTGGAAACATTTTTGTTTATATTTTGATTTTTCTGCAGTAAAACAGTTGTGAATTACATTTTTGTGTACGTTTTGAGACTTAACAGACTTACAGTGCTTGGTGCTTTAATAGTGATTTCTTTGCTTTCCAGAGCTGGGAGACAGAGAGTGACAGGGTGAGACAGAAGCTGCTGAGCCTGATCGGGCGCATTGGTCGAGAAGCACGTGTGGAAACAACCACTGGAAAGGCATGTGAATAGTTTTAGTTTGAATTTCTTCTTTATTAAATGTAGAGTTGTTAGTCTCTGTACTTCCTAGGTCCTGACTATTCTTGCACTTTTTCCTCTAGGTTTTGGAGGTACTTTGGGAGCTGGCTCATCTTCCAACATTACCATGTAGTCTTATTCAGCAGGCCTTGGAAGAACATCTGACAATCCTCAGCGATGCTTATGCAGTGAAAGAGGCAATCAAAAGAAGCTACATCATCAAATGCATAGAAGATATTAAAAGGGTTGGTTTATTATTTTATCTTTTCCAAAATGAGGTCTTATCTAGCCTTGGCGTTGCCCTTTTCTTTCAAGATGCACAAATTGTGTGTCCCATCTGTAAGTTCTTACCTTGGGGTGTCCACGAGAGGGGTAGGCTTTGTGTGAGCCACTTTGTTGACCATGAGACTCATAGTAAGTCTCTTGCCTTTGTTTTAAGCAAATTTTCAGCACAAGGAGTGATCAGTTTATGGGAAACTACCAGGATGGGCCCAAGGTTAGAATTTGCAAATGGAACCACTATAAAGGTATGTCGGTATTTTAACTGTCCCTTTCATGTGAAAGCCTAGATTAGTTTTCTTTGAGTTAAGCATGTGTTCTGGCATGACCATTAAGTCTCACAATGCAAATCAATATTTAAATCGTAGTAGTTTTGTATTTTAATAAAATACTTGAACTCTTTTCGTATAACATAAAGAAGCCATTCCCACAGCTGCCTGTGCTGTTTCTTGGCAGCAGCAGAGACATGCATGGCTTAAAAGACTGCATATATTCTATCTACACTGTTCACATAGCAGGCAGTTTTTCTTGAGGCCTGCAGGAATGCTCCTGTCTCCTTTTTTTTCAGTCTGAAGTATGGTGTAAATAAAGAAAAAGGCTTGTACTTTTTTCATTCATTTCTTTCATGATAAATTAGGTTTTGTCTGTGTTGCAGCATCTGTAGAGGATGTAAGTTGTTCAGAAGGCATAGAATCTTGCTTCTTGATATTGATCACACTTTTGTGTGTTCCTGAATATGGATTGCAAATCTTGGATTCTCAATGTCTGAAAGTTGTAGTTTTTTTCTTTTGGATCTTCTCTTACGCTTTCCTAATCTCATTCCTTTTAATTATATTCTGGCAAGGCTTTTACAGAGGTGCTGCAGTGGGAAGCACTAACAAAAGCTGTAATTGTAAGCTAGAAGGGATTGGAGTAACCATACAGCAGACCTCTGAAATACATTGTGTTATTATTTCCCTTCATTAGGGAACATAAAGACATAAACTGGGAGGGAATGTAATATTGAGGCAGCATTCTCAAATACATGAGGGATTCTTCAGCGGAGAGCTCCCTGTTATGGGCAGGTTCCTCTAACCTCTCTGAGTGTGTAGGTGGTATTGGTTGTTGTCAGTATTTAAACCAGACATCACTTCTCTGAACAAGCAACCTCAGTACTGGTTTGTGTGGTCAAACTTTACAGAAAATGAAGCCTTCCAGAAAAGTGATGAGCAGGTCTAACAATGAGGTAGGAGGGTTATTCTTTGTAGGATCTCTTTCAAAATGCAGCTTAAGTGCCCTTTGCTTCCTATCAGAGGGCTCTTGCAGCACCAATCAGAAATTTCTTCTCTTAACTCCTAGTAGTATTTGAGATTCTTTTTTTAATTATTCTTGCTTTAGCAGTAAGTAACATTATTTGACTGGATTTGCCCTTTTATGCTGTTTTAGGCCTGCTGAATCTCCTGTAATCGAGGAAGGTGGTGGTTTATCATGTCTCCCTGGTGCAACTGAGTTCTTTTTGTCTACTTAATTTGCATGTTTTCTTGCAAGGAGCTGGTACTTTGGGCTGAATAATAGGGATAACAAAATGGCTTATGTGTGTCACAGGACTTCTTGTAGAAAATGAAGAAGAGCACCATGAGTGTGTTTGGAAAGGGACCAGGAACAAGTAACTGGAGCCTGCAGAGCTCGTAGCCGTTGTTTTGAAACAGCGGCATTAATAGACATCATTAGTCTTCCAGGAGTCTGAGAGGAAAGCTGATCTGTTGTTGGGCATGTACCACATGTGTAATTGTTTTTACCTTTCCTACTACTAGTCATCCCAGCACAATAATCCTCAGTTTGTGTGGGTGGTGCCAGCATTACGTCAGCTCCATGAAATCACACGTTCATTTATTAAGCAAACGTACCAAAAACAAGACAAGGTAAGGATATATGCTGAGATGATTTTTAAAGCCCTGTTTATGTCTTTGTGGCTCTGCTTCTGTAGAACATGAAAGTTTGAATTTAGAATAAAAAAACCAGCTAATTAATACTTTGACAAGTAGTTTAATGATGTAGCATAAACAAACTGTTCAATTAGAGGAGCTGTGTTGTGTGCTGTCCATTCGTGTGTGGATATGTGTATATAAATCTGTTTGCTATGGCAGGACTAATTTCATTCTCATTTCTATGAGAAAGGAACTTTTTCATTCAGGCATGACTATTTCATTCTCAGCTTTTTGTAGAATAATTAAAGTGCATGTTTCTGTTAAGAAATGAACAATGGCTAATGTTTAGACCAGCTGCTTTATAATTGAATTGACACTGACTCTTGGAAAACAGACTGAAGTACCAATGAGTCATATGTGTTATAGAGTGGCTGAGTGGAGGTGTGGGATTTTGTCTGCAATCTGTAGCACGAGGATTTCAGCACATGCTGAAAACCAACACCAGAGGGTATAAGTGCTTGGAAGGGGTACAGCTGACTCTGATGGGGCAACATTCCTCCTTTTGATAAGAAGTGTGTGTGTTTAAGAGCAAATTGCTGTGTCCATATACTGTTTATGTGGGTTTTTTTAAAAAACTTTTTTTTATTATTTTTTTGTTGCCAAGAGCATTATTCAAGATTTAAAGAAAAACTTTGAAATAGTGAAGTTGGTGACAGGAAGCTTAATATCATGTCACCGTTTGGCTGCATCTGTGGCAGGTCCAGGAGGGCTTGTTGGAGCAACACTGGTGGATGGCCGATACACCTACCGGGAGGTACTGAACCCTGAATTTCTTTTTGTCTTAGGTTTTTGGCAGCATGATGTAGTGTATCATTGACCAAGTAGCATAAGATTGGGTGGTGTTTCATTTTTGTAATTTGCTGATGAATAACTACACTAGTTTTTATTTATAATTCTGATACTCATGTGCTAAGGCTTGTTATTGTATTATGGAGTAAGGCTGTGTAAACATCACAGTCTAAAAGTTCCTTAGCAAAGTCTTTTAACTGGTTGAGACCTGGATCTCCCCTCGCCCAGGACATCCTGTCTCCAAGCTTGTGCAGCTTCCAGCTTCTCCATCAGCTTCACTTCAGCTACTCCGGTAGAGGCAATACCTTTGAATTCAGTGTGAAGTTCTTGCTACCTGAAACAGATTTGCTAGTTAGACTTAGTAACTAGTGTTAAATAATATCAGTATCAGGAAAGTAATAGTAAATCCAATGAGACTTCAATGTTCCCTTATAGAAAAGTAATCAGAAGTAGTAATGTTAAAAATGGTATAAAACAGAATATTGTATAATATGGAATAAAATACCACTGCAGAAACAATTTCTGTTTTTCAGCCTTGCAAAGTAAACTGTTGTTTGACAACTATATTTGAAAAAAACACAAAAGAATGCTCAAAATTCTTGTTTCAGAAAGAAAAGTCTTAAGCTTGAGTTTTTGTTTCCTCTTTCTCAGTATTTGGAGGCACATCTAAAATTTTTGGCATTTTTTCTGCAAGAAGCCACCCTTTATTTGGGCTGGAATCGTGCCAGGGAGATCTGGGAATGCCTCGTAACTGGCCAGGATGTTTGTGAGTTGGATCGAGAGGTAAGAAAAACTTGAAAAGTTGGTTTCTGTGGTTGCAGAAGGAATCTTAATGAATCATAAATAGCACATGTGTTTGTTGAGACATGTGAAACATGAGTGGCAAACACAAACTAGCAGTGCATTTTATGCTTTGTGTGGGTAAGTGCAGCCCCTGTTAGCTGTTCACTTACAACTAGGATGCTCTTTTATCATTAAATTTGACTGGAGGAGGGACGTTGGCCAGGGGATTTGTTGCAGGTGTACAGATGTTGGTTTGAAAAGGCTTATGTGCAGATTTGTGCACTCATAAGAGACATTCAGCATTATTTGGGTGAAAGATGACTATGAAGTACCCTAATGCTGCAAGACAGCCTGTGTAATATGTGAAGTTACCAGGAGATGAGATTTTGAACCTCTTGCTGTAGATAAAACTTCTGTAAGATGATGAGTTACTGTGATATGTGACATAGTTTGCTGTATAAAACTAAAATATTTGACATGACAGTGGGGTACAAATGCATCTTTCATTCACAGATGTGCTTTGAGTGGTTTACGAAAGGACAGCATGATCTGGAGAGTGATGTACAGCAACAGCTCTTCAAAGAGAAAATTCTTAAACTGGAATCATATGAAATTACTATGAATGGTAAGAAAATGGCTTTGGTCAACAGAATCACAGAATATTCTGAGTTGGTAAGGACCTACCGATTGGTTTTGAAATATATACGAGAAATTTGCTTCCTGAGCCTTCAATTTAAACACCTAACTAGTTCTATAAATCAATATAATAGAGGGGTCTTTTTCTGTAATTTTGAGGTTTAGTACTTGTAGAGGGAAAAGTTCATCTCCTGTATTTATCTTCATTTTTTAAAAAAAGCATAGAAGCTACACCTGACCCAAATAAAAAGCTACACCTTTTTTTCACTTCCAGGTTTTAGTTTATTTAAGACTTTCTTTGAAAATGTGAACCTCTGTGACCATCGACTGAAGAGGCAAGGAACACAGCTGGTGAGTGAGTGTTCTGGCAAGTTTAGTGTTGTGTACAACCTATGGCCTCTTGGGGATAGGAGATGGTGAGACAAAGATTGTTGAGTAGCTGTTTGACATGATCATGTTTGTATTAATATGTAGATTGTCCTAGCATTAACATTGTTAAATTCTGAAACTGAAACTTGACAGTTAATTTCAACAGTTAAAATTCAGCAATTGGTAGCTGGAAGCTGGTTTGTAGCTTTTAAAACTTTGCAGGAGGAATGAGTTAACTACTTTTTTATAATAATTCTGAATCCTGAATTCTGAATGTGTGTTTTTTGCTTCTCCCTAGCATGGAAATACTCTTTTTTAAAGTTATTTTTTATTTTTCTTCTTTGCATAAGAATTAGGCTTTCCATATTCAAATTCGAACCTACTACAGTTTTTAACTCTGATCCTTTCAATGTCTTTGTTAAATTAATGGTTATACGTTAAGTAGTTTTCCATAGACATTTTAGATCTTTATCACAGAGAACTTACTTCAAATGCAGAATTTTTTGCCAAGTATCATAGCAGATTTTGTGATGGTTCATTCTGTGGCTAGTTACCATGTTGACTTTTTTGAAACAAATTCCATTCTAGATTAAATTTCTCCATGCCTTTAAACTTTTTAATTTTTCAATTGTTTGACTGAGATTGGAACTTGTTTATCCACTGGTAAACCATTTTTTTTTCATGTATAAGTAACAAATGTGCAGTTGTTGATTTCACTTTGCACTGTGCCGAAGTTTGGCATCGTGTTGGAAAAGAAAATTGTTTCAGTCAAAAGATGCTTTTCCAGCAGATGGAAGACTGTTTTGTCCCTGTGATGCAACTCACTATTGTGTAAGAAATACAATCATGTTTTACTGTTGTTCTTTTTTGTGTAGAGTGTAGAAAAA
This sequence comes from Platyrinchus mystaceus, assembly GCA_035041135.1. Lineage (NCBI taxonomy): Eukaryota > Metazoa > Chordata > Aves > Passeriformes > Tyrannidae > Platyrinchus > Platyrinchus mystaceus. Next base: position 4,845,213 of record JAWWLV010000005.1, read on the forward strand.
CTGGAATTAATAGGAATGGATTTCATTTGGAAGATTGCAATGGAGTCACCTGATGAAGAAATTGCCAATGAAGCAATTCAATTGATAATAAATTACAGCTATATTAATCTAACTCCCAGACTGAAAAAGGTAGGCATATATGTGTACATGAAAGTGCTTTGACATTCATAGAGCCTTGATATTCTGCATGTTCAAATGTGTGATTTTGGGGGTTCTGTCAGTTTATGAGTAATTTCCATGATTTTGCTTTAAGATCTAATTAATTTGTACATTTTATCTTTAGGATTCAGTATCACTGCACAAGAAATTCATTGCTGATTGCTACACACGATTAGAGGTAAAGGACAAATTTTAATTGTTCTTGTACCAACATCTTTTTGGTTTTGTATCTTAGAATAAGAATAGTTGTCCGTGATAATTCTGTTTAAAGAAAAAATTTATTTCCACAAATATTTTTTTGTCCTCTTAGCTTTCCAGGACATACTGATTGTCCACGTAAAGCAGCACTTGTACTTTTGTGTTGTAGGCAGCCAGCTCTGCACTTGGTGGTCCAACATTAACACATGCTGTGACAAGAGCTACAAAAATGCTTACAGCAACTGCTATGCCTACAGTGGCAACCTCAGTTCAGTCTCCTTACAGGTAGGCTTGCCTCTCCAAGAATAAATATGACAGGAGTCATTTGCTCCCATCTGCTACCCACATGATTTTTTAGTGCTAATTAAAGTTCTTAATAGTTGGTAGTTGTATATTCTGGTGGTTTCTCAGTTGAATATTCCAATTACTATGCAATTTGAGTTTCAGGTTGAGAAACAAATAAAACCAAAACCAATCAGCTATTACCAGCCTATTAGTCACGTAATATTTCTGGGGCAGTTGGTTTGATTTGGGTTCTTTTTAAATGAGAAGAGAAAAAGGATGCTTTTTCAACCTCTAGTTAAACTTAGGCATACCTAAATATGTGTGTATATTAAATAAATGAGCATAGGGTGGGTCCTTTAGTAACATGAAGCTGCTTACAAAGCTGGAAATATCTCAAGCAGTATAATACAAGTTTCTTGGCCTGTTTTCCTAGTTAATTTCTACTGAATTAACTCCAAGTTTAAGGAGTTATGTTTTAAAATAGCCAATTCATTGTAGATACCCACGGGCATTGAAAATTAATCTCTGAGACAAGTTACTCTTGTTTTCAATGTTTATCTTTAGGTCAACTAAACTTGTAATAATTGAGAGACTGCTGCTGTTGGCAGAGCGTTACGTGATAACAATAGAGGTAAGATGTGTAATTTCTTACTAGGCAGGGCTAAGAACACAACTTTCAATATTATTAAAAACAATAAAAGATATTTAAACATATTCAACCCTAGGTACCTACCATCACAGAAATGTCTTTGTTTTCAAGGGTGGCATTTATTGTGATCCTTTTCTTCCTGTAGGACCTTTACTCAGTTCCCCGAACTATTCTACCTCATGGTGCCTCTTTCCATGGACATCTTTTAACACTTAATGTTACGTACGAGTCTACCAAAGATACCTTCACCATAGAGGTGGGTGTGCACAGGGTATATGTGTTAATCAGGTAGCTACTCATGGGGGGTTTTATGCCTGGACTGAACAGAGAAAGATGATTACAAGGACTCCAGACTTGAAAACTCTACTTGAAAATGTTAAGTCTGTATATGGAAGTGTCTGTAGACTACATGTATTTTGATCATCATTCTGGGATGGGAAAAATAAGTTGTTGGCTTAGTGTGGGTGTTGGAGCATTTCTCTGCTGTCCTACCCTGTCATTCTCTCACAGACAATACATTTACCACGCTGTGCAGAGGACCAGGAAGACTTTAATGGAAGATTTGTGTTTTATTCTCTTGGCATTTACTGCTTGAACAGACTTACTGATCCAGTGTTATTTAATTTTACAGGCTCATAGCAATGAAACTGTAGGGAGCGTCAGGTGGAAAATAGCAAAGATGCTGAATTCACCTGTGGATAATATACAGATATTTGCCAATGACAGCCTGGTATGTTAACTACAAAGAATTCCCATTCTTTATGAAATTGACTCTTTTCCAGAACTAAATGGTAAATATTTTCTTACAGTTAACAGTAAACAAAGATCAGAAACTACTCCACCAGCTGGGCTTCTCTGATGAACAAATCCTTACAGTAAAAACATCAGGAAGTGGGACTCCATCAGGGAGCTCTGCAGATTCCTCAACCAGTTCCAGTAACAGCAGCAGTGTGTTTAGTTCATCATATGCAATGGAACAGGTACAGCATAATAGCCTGAAGCCTTCCCTCAGATTGTGCCTTAAGGGGAAATAGTTGGGGGGAGACCATAGGAGTTCCAGTAAGATGAGAAAGAAACTGTTCACATCAGCTGAGTATCCAGTCTTAAGTAATCTGGTTTTGCTTTCAAACTGCAATTGAAACAGTTTAAATATACAAATGCCCGTATGCATGCAGACTTAATAATCTGTATTCTGTCACCTATTGTAGCCTGTTTGGTGTTTATTCATCTCTGCAGGGTCTTTTAAATAAAAAAAGACCCGTCCAATTTAATTTTGAGGTTGTGTATTTGTCAAGGGTAGAGATTTCCAGATTTTCAGTATTAATAAAGCCACAGTATGAAAATAAACTAAGAAGCATCGACTAGCATGTTGAGACCACTCCTGGTCTGCTTTGTATTTTGGTTGTCAACCTTAACTAACAGTTGATTCCAAAACTGGATTGTTAAAAAAGAAATGGGGTAATGTAAAAAATCAAATGTTTTCTTAGCCTAGAAAGTAGCTGGAATTTCTGTGGGGCAGGTTGGCATCTGGGTCATTTGCTTCACTGAAGAGCTCTCTTAAATTTACTTGTAATTGAGAAGGGGAAAAAAGACCTTTGTATTTCTGCTTAATTCTCAGGAGAAATCTCTCCCTGGAGTAGTCATGGCTCTCGTGTGTAACGTGTTTGATATGCTTTACCAGCTTGCCAATCTAGAGGAGCCAAGGTAAGCAAATTAAATGGTTACTAAATATTGAAGAATTGCTCACACTGCACATTTTGAAGAGCTCCTTGCTTTGCAGTGTGCAGACATCCACCAGGCCACAGCGTGGCTGAGCTCCTGTTTTGTGCAAGTAACTTCTGATAACTTTTCAGGATAACACTGCGAGTGAGGAAGCTTCTACTCTTGATTCCCACTGACCCAGCTATTCAGGAGGCTCTTGATCAGCTTGATTCCCTGGGAAGGAAGGTATGGATTAACCAATAACTAATCTTGGTGAGCTTCACAAAAAGGATTTTACTACCAGGTTTCTTTAATTGCCTGTCACATTATAATACACAAAGGGTTTGAAACTCTACTGCAAAATAACGCTCATATTAAGGATTATTGACTTATTTCCAAGCAGCGAGAGGTGAGAGGGTTATTACAGGGATTGTAGGAAATGTATTGCCAATTGCAGCAAAACACAGGAGTCTCAAAATATTTCTTCTGTGGCTTTTTCCCCTCTAGAAAACACTGCTGTCAGAATCCAGTTCGCAGTCCTCAAAATCACCATCCTTGTCTTCAAAACACCAACATCAGCCCAGTGCTACTTCAATACTAGAAAGTCTTTTCAGGTCTTTTGCTCCAGGCATGTCCACCTTCAGAGTGCTCTACAATTTGGAGGTAAGAAAACAAATTTCCTTCTTTCTACTTGTGATTCTGAGCACTGAGATTTAAGTATTTCTAAGTTTCTTGGGCAGAAGTCCACTGTTATGGAGTCATTATACAAAATGCAAAATGCCATATTCTGCTTTTATGTATGTGATAAATTCTACACAGAATGAAAGGGCTAAAAAGTTCCCCTTTAGAGACTTTGCTGAGAAACCAGTCCCCTCTTTCTGTGATTTGCAAGGTGGAAGGAGCATTCTGGAGTAAGTGGAGAGGGGCAAAGAAATAACAAAATCATTACTGGTTCTGAAAAATTCCTGCTTGAATCTCCAGCACTCTGAATATCTGATTTTTAGTGTGTGTGTGTATGTATGTATATGTAAATATATAAGTCGTTCCTGAAACAACCAATCCCATTAATTTTTGAGTTTGATTAGTTTTGCTGGTTTTGCTTGATTCAATTTGTAAGAAAAACGATGCTAACTTCAGTGCTGTAAAAGTCTGCCATATTCTAAGGAGAAGCTAAGGAGGAGTATTTTTACTGGGAAGAAGTGTCACTATCCAAATGTTCAGGGCTTTTACTGAGAAGCCTCTGGCCTGTTTTAGCTATGTAGAGTGAGTGGAATACATATTACTTTATTACCCCCAATCATTTTCCTAAACTCTTTAGCCAAAAAGCTGGATTGGACCCAGTAAAAACCTCTCTCCAAGTGTTCAGTGCATGGATTTTAAAGGGGATAGGAGTTAAGCTGTTGACATTGTTAAGACACCATATTCTGCATGCTAAGAGCTGGACAGTCTCTAGTTCTTCTCACAGGTCCCACTGTTTATAAGGGCCCATTACAAATCTGGTTTGAGCAACTTGAGGTTGGAGGATCAATTGCTAGCTGCTTCCAAAACAGTAGACAAAATTATTCTCTTCTGTTTCCAGGGTGTGCCAAGATTACTGTAGGAATTTCCTTGTAGTTGCTTTCCTTTAGGTTTCCACTGTCTAATGTTAGCTCTTCATCTTCCTACACTGTCATCACACCCCTGCGTTAGGATTCCCCCTTTTCTTTACAGCTGGAATGAAAGATATTTGATTATGTCTTTGAAATATGTTGACAAGTTCTACAACTCAAAGCAAATGGTTTAACATATCACAGCAAGGGTGTCTTGTTCAACTGACAGGTTATACTGCAGTATGAAGACACAGTTATCTGCTGCTTCTGTGCCAGAGAAAATAATAAAAGCAAGTAATAAATTGCTTGCTTTTCTGGCAAGAGATGAGAAGTAGTAAATTGGTTTAGATGTGTCGATTATATGAGTGGACTTGTTCTCAAGTCCAGTCAAGCCAATTGGAAGATGATTTCTATCAAAAAAAGGATAATGTGCTTTTTTATCCTCTCAGCTGGTGATCTGTTGAAAATATGGGAGCCAGTCTGAACTGCTTTCTGAAAAAATGTGCACAGGAAATTTGCAGAACATATGAAAGAGATGAAAATTGAATATTGCAGATGTTCAGGGTTATATCGTGTAATGTTGTGATAAGATTTCATGCCTGGAACTCTTAAGCTGTTCTTCTGACCTGTGAACCTGGAAAATATGTGTTTTGTTTGCCCCTGTGCAGCACTGTTGACTGTACATGTCAAAGAGTCTTTTAAAGAAAGTAAATAACTTTTGAGGAGTGTCTGGGACTTTTGGGAGGGGCTGGGGGTTTTGGGAGGTTTTGGGTGTTGTTTGTTTTTTTCTTTATGTAAAATGAAGTGAAATCGATTATAAATGCAGGTGAGATCTGACCCACAAACCTCCTGAGACCACAAGCTTCCTTTATGGCCATGCTTCTGAAAATAATTGCACTCTGTGAAGTTTACAGATGATTTAAAATAGGAGGTGTTGTTCATAAGGCCTCTAGAATTACCTGAGCCATCTTTTACAAAAGAGCCACCTGAATAATAGCAATACAATTATGTTTCAAAAGGCATGAATCAATAAGTAAGCCATCTGTAGGGTGTTTTTTGGGATACTATCAATTGAAAACCTAGAAACAGGAAGAATTTGGGCTTTTAAGGAGCACCAAGTGAACCAGAAAAGAATATTCCATGTGCTAGAGTATGTACTTCATCCTTTCCCCTAACAATTGACTGTAGTGAGAACAAAATGCTCTTTGATATAGAATAAATATTTGTAATGGCCATAGTTATCCTGAATGTTTTAATGATTTCTCTTTACTTACTGCAGCTTCATGTTAGTGTATTGTTAATTGCTTCATTTGTGCTGGATTTTTTTCTGTAATACTTTCAACCTTCAGCACATGAGAACACTAGGAGTGTGGTGGTGGTGTACATATGCTTATTTATTCATTTATTGTAGGTTCTGAGCTCCAAGCTGATGCCAACTGCAGATGATGAAATGGCAAGAAACTGTGCCAAGTCTTTCTGTGAAAACTTCCTCAGAGCAGGAGGTTTGAGGTTAGATTTCAAAACCTTGACTCAATTTATAATGCTTCATTTAGTTAGCAGTTCTGTGTGGTTTCTGATTTCCACACTGTAGCACACCAATACACCTGTCAAATTCCTTTTCAGAGAAAAAAATCCACCCAAGGCTGGTTTTTTTCATTATCCAGTGTCTGAAAAGCTACTGCAGCTATCATAGTAATGTCACAGAATACATGTTAAACCTCAAAATCACGATAGGTACAAATAAGCTTGTGAAGTGTAGTTTCATAAATAGTTGTTGATATTTAGATAGTTTAGTGACATCTAAGTGTTTCAGTTCAAATTTGCAGGTGTTTATGTTACACTGTCCTGTGTAGATTCCAGTGGACATTTTAGGCAGTCAGAGCAGAGGTCATGCAGTGGGAACCAAATTAAATTTGTAATTACAGTCTACAAAATTCAGACCCTTCAGATAAGAGATGAGGCACAGTGTGAGTGGTTTGAAAGACCTGACAATACTGATTGTGTGAGAGTTGTCAAGTCTATATTGCTCTTAGTAATTCTACCCACCACTCTCCTCTGCCCCATAGTTCCTGAAGCGTTTTCCAGTAGGAGCAGAAAGCTTCCATCTCCAGATACAGGAGGGGAAAATTAGGATGTTGGTCATCCAAAGATGTCAGTTTGTCTGTTTGAACTGGCACTCAACTGACTGAATGGGTGGAGGGAAGGATAGAGATAAATTAATTGCAGCTCTCTCCTAATGTAAAACATTTTCAAATGGCGTCTGTCTTATTGATTTGTTTTTAAGTTTGGTGGTGAATGTGATGCAGAGGGATTCCATCCCATCAGAGGTAGACTATGAAACAAGACAAGGAGTCTATTCCATCTGCCTGCAGCTTGCAAGGTATTTAATTGCCTTTCATTAGAGAAAGTGCTGCTTTCTTGGCTTTTAGCATGCAGCATGCAATATTTAAAATTAATTGGTACTTTGAGTTCTGTTTTATTCACTTGCTGTGAACATTCAAAAATGACCCTGATGTTTTTGCTCTTTGAATATAGGTTCTTGCTTGTTGGCCAGACAATGCCTACCTTACTGGATGAGGATTTCATTAAGGATGGGGTAGAAGCGTTGTCCTCACGCCCCTTCCGTAATGTCAGCCGACAAGCAAGTAGGCAGATGTCCATCTGTGGAACACCTGAGAAGTCATCCTACCGACAGCTCTCCGTGTCTGATAGATCCTCCATTAGGGTAGAAGAAATCATACCGGCAGCAAGAGTTGCCATACAAGTAAGGAAGTGTTTGGTGTTTGTGGTGACGTAGCCGTGTCGTCTCCAGTGACAGCTGTGTAACTCCTGCCTTTTCTACAGGTTCTTGCCCAGGCTCCATTTAAAAGCCTCTGAAAATCTTGACCGTCAGCCTCTCTTACGGTCTTGATCTGAATTTTAACATATTCTCATAAATTATTTTGGCAGTAAAAAGGAAGCAGTATCCCGAAAATGCTTACCGGAAATAGTTCTACACAGAAATCTTACTTGTTTATTTTCAGTAACGCTGAAGTCCAAGATCTTATCCCTGGTAGTTTACTGTGAATAGAAAGGACAAAGTTCCTGCTTGAACTTGTGGTTCCTAGTCCATGATGCTTTGAATTAAAAAGAATTGGATAAGTTCTTTTGTTTCAAATAGCTCATTAAAAATTAAATTTGCTTGGGGAAAAAGGAAATTCTTATTTTCAATACCTTAAGAAAATGTTACTTGAAAAGCCAGTAAAAAGTTGAGTCCCGTTGAAAGAAACTTCACAGTTAATGTGATGAGTGTGCTGTGTGAGGTTCTTGGGCAGTGCTTCCCAAATGGGAAGGAGCAATACTAATCTCTCCTTGGGAACAAAAAATATCCTTGAGCCTGCTTAGAGAAGACAGAGGAAAACAAATTCGAACATCAATTTGATGTGATCCAGACCATACATTCCTGTTATCCCTGTGGTTAACAAAGGCTGTTGAATATCACAGAAGTAACTGCTGTTTCTTGTTTCTTCAGACTATGGAGGTGAATGATTTCACTTCCACAGTGGCTTGCTTCATGCGCCTCTCTTGGGCTGCTGCTGCAGGACGCCTTGACCTCGTGGGAAGTAGTCAGCCAATAAAAGAGAGCAACACTCTGTTTCCTGCTGGCATTCGAAACAGACTTAGCAGCTCAGGTAGGTTAACTGTGTCTCTAAACCAGGTTTAATCTAAAGAAAGCATTTGGTTCAAACTCTGAAAGTTTGAAAGTGAACTCATTGGATGATCATTTGATGATTCTCTTGTGTCCCTTCCATCTCAAGATACTGTATCACTGAATTATACAAGTCTGGTCAAAATGTTGTACATTCATGTTGCATTTGGAGAAGGTTTTTAGATTGCAGAGAACTGACCAAAAGCTGAAAACATCTGAAAAAATGCACTTGTTCATTTCTTAATGCAGGAAGTAACTGCAGTTCAGGAAGCGAAGGAGAGCCAACTGCACTGCACGCTGGGATCTGTGTGAGGCAGCAGTCTGTGTCCACCAAAGATGCTCTGATTGCTGGGGAGGCCCTGTCTCTCTTAGTAACCTGCCTTCAGCTACGCAGTCAGCAGCTAGGTATGAAATAGAATTGGATTATTTGCTGTTTGGAATGTAAGTCAGGTGGGGGAAGGCTTTTGGGCAAGTAAAAGTCAAGTTAAAAAAAATAGTTAAAAACCTGTAGCTTTGTTAGCTGAGACAGCTCAAGTTAAAAACACAAAATTTCATTAAAAAGTAAAGGGACTTTTTCAAGCAAGGCTTGTTGTGCCACGCCTTAGTGAAATGCTTTGGGAAAGCTGACTGACTGCCAGGATATAAACATTTGCACTGGCTTTGACATATATAATTCTGTAAGTGCTGCTGTTTGCATAGCTAGTGTCTAGTACTTGAATCTTTGTGTGCAGGAAGTGTAAACACTGGTGGTGGAGGAAAATGTTATGTCATGGTGGCAGTCTGTGGTGAGGGAAGGAGATGGGGAAATATGCAAATAGCCATTACTGCTTCTCAGTGTTGGTGGGAGGATGTCCTCTGGGTCCTATGGTATTTTAATGCAAGATTGTAGCTGATTATCTTAATATATGACTTTTATTAAGACAGCCTGGTACTTTTCTCTTCTAGGATCTTTTTACAACTTGCCTTGTGTTGCTGATTTCATCATTGATATACTTCTTGGATCACCAAGTGCTGAGGTGAGAGTCTTTCTCTGGAAACTTTTTACATGTTACTTCTGAAATGTGTATGCTCTCATAATTTCATATGGTCTGAACATAAAATGTTCATTACAAACATTCCCACAGTTATGTGTTTGAATGAATAAGCTTTGTGTAATTGTTAGTAATTGCAGTATCTAGTGTTGTGTTGATAAAAAACGTATAGTTTTACATTCTTTAGGCTTGTTGATATGATAGAAAATGCAAAGTATTACATTCTTTAAGCTGGTTGCATTCATGAGGTGCACAGAACTATGGTGTGGATAGTCTAAAGAAAATATTCTCCTTTTGGTTAGGCAAGTTCTGTAAAACTAGTACCTTAGGGAAAGTTTCAAGTAACTTTCATCCAAGATTTGGATATGATTTAATGAACTCTTCTGAGCTTTTGAAAAATTATTCCAAGTGTTAGAGCCCTCCTAAAATTCACTCTTTCTGATTTAAGATTATTCTGGTTATTCTAAAATCTAGAAATTTTCATGCTTACTTCATTTCATTATATGTCCTCTATTTCACATGAAGTTATTGCATCTTTCCCCCTTATCTGAATTTATAATTTGTGTTTAATAAAGCATTAGAGCTTTTTACTCAGAGATGAACATGAATTGCTAAATCCCTATAAATGGAGAAACTCTAGCTAGTGGGTGCAAAGCCAGTAGTGTGGTTTACATAAGCTTTTCAATGTCTATTTTTTTCTGTTAGATTTCTAACAAAACAGAAGTGTATTCTTTTGTTTGACAATGACACTGTTTCAGATTCGTCGTGTTGCCTGTGACCAGTTGTACACCCTTAGTCAGACAGACACATCAGCTCACCCAGATGTGCAAAAGCCAAACCAGTTTCTCCTGAGTGTTGTTCTTGGAGCCCAGCTGCCTCTTTGGTCACCAACCAGCATCATGAGAGGAATCAACCAGAGGTAAGTCAGATGTGTGTTTTTTGAGGAAGCAAAACTATCACAGTTTGAAATGAGTAGCTCTGTGGAAGCTCTGAGGCACAAGGGATTAGGACTCTGCAAGTGTTGAAAGTAGACATCCCTGCAATTCCTAGAGGAGTAACTGAAAAGTTAAAGCATGTTGTTGTTTTATTGTTGTCTGATAACTAACTAAAATTGTTATGAGGTGAGGGAAGAAATCAGGATTAAATGTTATTCATAACATTCAGAAGTAGCTGTTGGGAAGGAATTTTTTTGAAGTTGCAGCATGTGCATGCAGAAGCATATCATAGGTATTTTGGGTTAGATGGACTGAGCACACAGGCCTCAAAGGCCACTGCTTAGAAAAAAGTTAATGATTTTAAATGAAACCTTCTTTCTATTTGTACCTTTTCCAGACTTTTGTCCCAGTGTACAGAATATTTTGACCTGAGATGTCAGTTACTGGATGACCTGACGTGTAAGTATGTACAGACATCTGTCATTCTGATTGTGGTTTCCAAGCATGTCTTCCTTCTGTAGACAGGATGTAGAATTGCCTTCACAGAGGGGTTACTACACCATGGACTTGGTGTGACCTGCCAGTGGTCCTGTGTTCATGCCTGGCATGCTCTGTTCTTGACATCGGATTGTAGCAGTAGTTCACTCCTTTTGGAAAGTGAACCAAGTTCCTTGGTGGAAGGTTTACTTTGTACGCACTGGAGGCAAAACTAGACCAGAACCAAACTGGTTGCAATTCTTTGTATTTATATTCTCTGTTTCCAGAGCTGCTAATGTTTTTGGATTTTCTTTTTGTCTTGCAGCATCAGAAATGGAACAGCTAAAGATAAGCCCAGCTGCCATGTTAGAAGATGAGATCACCTGGCTAGACAATTTTGAACCAAACCGCACAGCCGAGTGTGAGACCAGTGAAGCTGATAACATCCTCTTAGCAGGACACCTGAGGCTCATCAAGACTCTCCTTTCACTCTGTGGGGCAGAGAAGGAAATGGTTGGTAAGTATTCCTATTTACTCTAAATTGATTAGACTAATATGAATTCTGCATGGCACTGACAGATGACTTGATCAGTGTAGTACACGTGAAGACATTATAATACATCACTACAAGTGATACAGATCTATAAGGAGTAATTTTGGTATTACTTTTGACATTTGATAAAATATTTGGTTATGTTTTTGTTGGTAAGTGTTTTAACAGTAGATGTGGGTTGCTATGTTACAGGTTCATCTTTGATTAAGCCATTGTTGGATGATTTTCTCTTCCGAGCATCCAGGATTATTCTGAATAGCCATTCCCCAGCAGGCAGTGCTGCAATCAGTCAGCAAGACTTCCATCCAAAGTAAAAATTTATTTTTTTTTATGTTGGTTTTTTGTCCTAGATCTCATAATGCAGATGCCACACTGAGGCTACAGATAGTAGGATTTTATACCAAAGTTGGAGCAATTCTCTGTATTTCCTACATAAATGTCCAATTAGCACTTTTTTAAGTTTTTGTGTGACCCAAAATCTTTACTTTTCTGTAATTCCAAAGTCTGTGCTTTGTTAGGTCAATGATGAACTGCAAGCATAACTTGAGTGCTGATTTCATGAGTCCAGAGAGTATTCCTTTAGTTCATCATCACTTGGGAAGTTGGCTAAATTGGAGCACGAGCAGGAAATTAGCTTCCCAAGCCCCTTGTAAATGTGAATCTCAGAAGTTCCGCTATTTTCTTTTTTCCCTTCTCTCTACTAATTTGTAAAAAAACTAACACCAAGCAAGCCTCCTTTCACCTGAAATAGCTGATAACAGCTGAGAATATATCAGCTGGAAAAAAGAGTGGGATTTCTCCTTCCTATCACACCTCCTTCTGTTACAGCCATGCAGTATCTGAAGGGGTAGGTAAATTAACTCCTGTGGAGTTTTGAGCTGCTGCAGCTGGTTTGCTTACATTACACTGAGTAGTTGGTGTTAGAGTTGGATCAGGCATTTCCTCACTGCCTCACGCAAAAGAAGGTTCCAGTGGAGCATTTAGCAACCTCTGAACTGAATGGAATTTGATACACCTTAGTGTTTTGCTCCAGCTTTGCTCCTTTGCAGTTCATCTCAAGCATGCTCCTTTGTTTGCCTGAAGTAAATAAAGCCTTTTCTTTGGCCTTTAGAAGGAAGGGCTGGTGTGTTCAATTATCCACTGAAAAGAACTCAGTGGAGGTGTTTTGTAGTGGTCTAGCTCAGCTTGGGTCTTAAGGTCATCTCTTGTAGCGAGGGAGTTATCTGGTTTATCTCTTTCAAAGCTTCTCTGCTTGCAAATAAGTCATTATGTCTCCATCAAAGTTACATGATAGAGAGTATCTGTCTGTTTGTCTTCAGACATGCCACCAATTCTGTATCTTCCTCTTAGGGCACCTTTTTTGCCTTCTAACTGAATGTTAACAAGTGTATCCATGTCAGTAAAGGACGCTTGTTTAAAGAAGTGTTCCTGTTGCCACTCTTCTGATTCAATTCTTCCCTATTCCCCTTCCCCAAGAAAGAAAAAAATTAGCACTCTGTGGTCCCTCAGGAGTGTTTTATTATTTCAGGTGTTCCTTTTGAACATTAATTGTCACTTGTTCTGAGTAATGTGGCTTTCTGGAATTAGAAATAATTGAGTCATCTACCAAAGAGATCTCAGAGGTGGTTTTCTCTCCAGGTGCAGTACAGCAGACAGCAGATTGGCTGCTTATGAGGTGCTGGTAATGCTGGCTGATAGCTCACCCTCCAACCTCCAGCTTATTACAAAAGAACTGCTTTCTATGCACCACCAGTGTGACCCTGCACTTACCAAGGAGTTTGATGTAAGCAAGAAGCCTTTTTTTATTTGTATTAGCATGGTTTGGAGTACTGTGCATGATTTACTTTACTGCTCCATTCATGAAATTTCCATGGTCTTCAATTTTAAATGACAGTAAGCAGATAAGAATAAATGCAGACCTATTTGATCTTCCTCAGAAGCAAATACTCCAGTCTTTGTCTGTTATTATCTGAATAAGAATGAAATATTTCCTAAATATCACACATTTTATTTATTTATTATTAAATTTTAGGCCATTTTCCGCAGTTGTGTGCATTGTATTAAACATGTAAATGACCAAATATAGCACTCTTGCAATCTTTCAGAATTTATATTCTGAGTTTTCCATTAAATTGTTTTTAACAGCTCACATACAAGGGGGAGGAGTTTTAAACTGAAAGAGAGTAGGCTTAGGTTAGCTATTAGGAAGAAATTCTTCCCTGGGAAGGTGGTGAGGCACTGGCAAAAGTTGTCCAGAGAAGTCTTGGATGCTGCATCCCTGGAAGGGTTCAAGGCCAGGTTGGGGCTTGGAGCAACCTGGTCTAGTGGAAGGTGTCCCTGCCCGTGGCAGGGCGTTAGAACTAGATGGTCTTTAAGGTCCCTTCCAACTCAAACTGTTCTATGATTCTATGATATAAAAGTGATTATAAAAGCTATTGTATGTTGTTGGAGTTTCATGATTTTATAACTTACTGGGACAAAAAAATATGTTTGTCATTCTAGTATCTTCCACCAGTGGATAGTCGCTCCATTTCAGGATTTGTGGGACTGAAGAATGGTGGTGCTACTTGTTACATGAATGCTGTCTTCCAGCAGCTGTATATGCAGCCTGGTCTCCCAGAGGTAATTGGTTCAACATCCAATGAAGTCCTCTTTTTGTAATTGCTCTCACTTGAACTGCAAGTTCATCTTAGCACCATTTGTAAATTAATTGTTAAAAAAAAAAAATCAACTGTGTACATATAAATATATACACACAATAAATTGTAAGTTGTAGTGTTGTGTGTCATGTCAACTTACAGTAATAATTTTACCAAGAAATAATTTAATAAGGTTATTTGTTTCCTTCCAGGCCTTACTTTCCATTGATGATGACACAGACAATCCTGATGACAATGTGTTTTATCAAGTTCAATCTCTTTTTGGTCATTTGATGGAAAGCAAGCTACAGTATTATGTACCTGAGAACTTTTGGAAGGTATTACATCTTTTTGTTCAGAATAAATGGCTTTTAATCTTAAAAAGTAAACATTTATTCAGGCTTCTCTCATTTCAGACTTTCTAGAGATAAAGTAAGTTCTACTTCAAAAAGTCAAAACATGTAAAAATAACAGATTTCTTTTTAAAAATCACTTTTTAAATTATATGTATAAGGAACAACTACCTTTATATTGTTTATATTTCATGGTAGATTTTCAAGATGTGGAATAAGGAACTTTATGTTAGAGAGCAGCAGGATGCTTATGAGTTCTTCACCAGTCTTATAGATCAAATGGATGAGTACCTCAAGGTAAAAACCTCAGCACTTTCTTTCCTGGTTTATATGCATCTCCTTGGTACCTTTTTTTCTCTTTCTCCTTTGATCTTTAGAAAAGAAGCAGAGAGCCATTTGGCTTATTTTATAATCTGCACAGTATTCAGAAGTTTAAAATTCCTATTGATTTCTTGGTCTTCCACCCTACAATATATCCAACTGATGTCTAACTTTACATCTCCAACAGAAAATAGGAAGAGACCAAATATTTAAGAATACTTTTCAAGGAATCTTCTCTGATCAGAAGATCTGCAAGGACTGTCCCCACAGGTAATATTAACTTTGGTGCATTAGTTACCAAGTTATATGCTCCTATAGCTACTAAAATATATAGGTCAAAATAGCACTAAAAAAAGTGGACGTATGCCCTTGTGAACATCACAGCTGTGATAGCTGTGGGGCAAATGCAATATTCTTTCCTAAGCATATGTCTTGTTACTGCAGGTTGGGTAGGTTCTACTCTGTCTTGACTGTCTTTCTTCTTGAGTTTAGGTATGAACGTGAGGAAGCCTTCATGGCTCTCAACCTTGGTGTGACTTCATGTCAAAGCCTGGAAATATCACTGGATCAGTTTGTTAGAGGAGAAGTTCTGGAAGGAAGCAATGCTTACTACTGTGAAAAGTGCAAAGAAAAGGTA
>JAWWLV010000005.1:4860527-4886653 GCA_035041135.1 Platyrinchus mystaceus
CTTTAGATACTGCTTACTCTTGCTGCATTGAAGACATAATCAAAAGGTTCAATTGCATGAATTTATGCATTCATTCCTGCTAACTGGTGTTGTAGACTGAAGATTTAGAGGGATGGCAGGGTAGTACAATATTCTATAAATATAAATATTCTGTAAATATTAAATATTCTATAAATTCTATATAAATATTCCACAAATTAACGTATTTAGATGCATTATAGTCATTCTATGGACACTGCCTCCCGTGGCTGTATTGTACATTGTGCATCTATAGAAGGATGCTGCAGAATGCCTGAGATGTATAGATAGAGGTGATATTCTTGTTTCTTTTTAAGAGAACTACAGTGAAGCGCACCTGCATTAAGGTCTTACCAAGCCTGTTGGTGATTCACCTGATGAGATTTGGCTTTGATTGGGAGAGTGGTCGTTCTATTAAATATGATGAACAAATCAGGGTAAGAAAACTTTTCTGTATGGTGCCCTCACCAACTACTTTGTGTAGTGGACTCTCATGCTTCCCTTTCATTTTTCCTTTTCCCCACATTTTGATACAGGGATTTTGAGTATGTGGTATACTTACAACATGATTGTGCTACAGAAAACAAGTGGTTTTCCTTAGAGCTTTTCATGTCTGCCACATTCTCAGGAAAATTCCTTTCAGAAAGCAAGACCAAAAAACCTCCTTAAAGACTTTTTATTATTTAACTTCTGTGTCATAAGCATAAGAAGTTGAAGTTCCATGTTTTCCTTTGGTGTTCCCAATGTGGGAAGTATTAATACAATTCTCATAAAATTACACTAAGCGTGTATACAATATAACATCTTGGTTAATCTGAAAAATCTCTTCAAACAGTTTCCCTGGATGCTGAACATGGAACCTTACACTGTGTCAGGGATGGCTCGCCAGGACTCATCCTCAGAAGTGGGGGACAATGGTAGAAACACAGACCAAGGAGGTGGAGGCTCCCCAAGGAAGAAAGTTGCCCCAACAGAAAACTATGAGCTCGTTGGTGTGATTGTTCACAGTGGCCAGGCACACGCAGGGCACTACTACTCCTTCATAAAGGACAGGAGGTAATGGACAGGAAGATTTATGTGGGAGGTTTGAGAGCTGCTTGAAGACTACTTGTTTTGGGAAGGTGTAGTGAGCCATTTGGAGCTGTGTTGGAAGCCCTCTTCTCTTTCTAACACTCAACATTGTGAGTGTTGAGACAATAACACAACAATATGGGACATTGTAATCCAAAATTCTCAGCCATTCTTAGGTACCTTGTTTGCAGTTTGAGGGCTTCCTGTGACACATAGTTG
Source organism: Platyrinchus mystaceus (assembly GCA_035041135.1). NCBI lineage: Eukaryota > Metazoa > Chordata > Aves > Passeriformes > Tyrannidae > Platyrinchus > Platyrinchus mystaceus. The sequence goes on from JAWWLV010000005.1 coordinate 4,861,836, forward strand.
CAGATGATGTGCTTCTCATAGTTTTAATCAAGCTTGGGTTTTTTTTAAATGTAACTTTGACAGAGATTGCACTAAGCTCTCTACTTTCTGTCAAAACAAAGGCTTGTCATTTCTAGGGTATTCACGGTGGTTTTTTGTTTTTTTTTTACTAAGAAGTAACTTTGTTTGTGTTGTGTTTCTGTTCTGTTTTGATCACAGAGGATGTGGAAAAGGAAAGTGGTACAAATTTAATGACACCGTTGTTGAAGAATTTGATTTGACTGATGAAACCTTGGAATATGAATGTTTTGGTGGAGAGTATAGACCTAAAGTCTATGATCAATGTAAGCAGAAGTACAGATTGATTTACAGTAGCGGTAAAGCTCAGAAAATCATATTTCATACTGATTCTCAATAGCAGTAAAGCTCAGTCCATTATATTTACTTAAAGTTTCTTTGTCTAATAATCCTTCTGAAACTTAAAGTCTTCCCTTTACTGAAGGACATAAGTCTGTATATGGCCTAATATGAATTGAATCATATTCACTATTGTTCAGCATTTTGTAGACTTAATAACAGAGATTCAAAAGCAAAATGACATCTTGTTAAAATAGTTCTTAAAAAAACCCCAACTACTAAACAGCCCTTATCTAAGGCTAGTGAAAATGCATAGAACTGGTGTAGCATCATATTGTTTAACTTTTCAATGTCTTAAGGAATTTATTCCAAGTACGTTTCCGATATCCACTTGTTTCTTGATTCAGATAGTTATACCTTTAAAATATATGTATGCCTTATGCAGAAATATTTTAGAATTCAGGTTTTTGTGATTCACTAACATGGACTGATGTTTGGATCTGACAAATGACTTTATACTGCTGCAGTGTATATTGCACACCCATTTTCACTTCCATGTAGGAATGGAAAAGATACTAAACCTTCAAGGGCCTTCATCAGATGCCTTTTCTCCCCCCAGCCAACCCGTACCCTGATGTGCGTAGGCGCTACTGGAATGCCTACATGCTCTTTTACCAGAGAGTGTCTGATCAGAACTCTCCTGTCCTACCAAAGAAAAGTCGAGTGAGTGTCGTGCGTCAGGAAGCCGAGGACCTCTCCTTGTAAGTTCCTCTTGTATCTGTTGTAAAGGTTTCTCTTATGTTGATACCTAGACTTCTCTCCATAAGTAAGAAATCAATAGTTCCTGTTTGAGAAAGGAACATACTGACCCCTCTGTTGTTTGAGTTCGGTTTTTAAGCTGCTTAATGAACAGTTGTTTATTACATTTATGGTTTCCATACCGCTGTCACTATTGCAGTAAGAAGTTTGAGCCAACTGACAGACTCAAGAAATATTTATACTGTCATCAGATTTGCTTGCTTTAAGATCATTCTGGCTGCACTGGTATTTTAAACCTAAGCTGTAGGTTTGTTGTAGGATTTCATTATTCATCTTGAACCTGTATGTATTTCAGATCTGCTCCATCGTCACCAGAAATTTCACCCCAGTCATCACCTCGACCCCACAGGCCCAACAGTGACCGTCTCTCCATCTTGACTAAGCTGGTTCGAAAAGGAGAAAAAAAGGGACTTTTTGTAGAGAAAATGCCTGTGCGGATATATCAGGTAGAGCACCCTGAAAGTGGCAACAAAATCCTACTCCTGTGAAATTTTAGCACATAGTGAGAGGAACACAGTAACTTCAAAGGTCACCTTGAAGTAATTCCCTTCTTGAAAACAAAGAAAGTAATTTTTGAAAGATAGAAAATAGTTCTGGATTCTGAAATAAAGTTATTAACAAGCTGTTAAGTGGTACATTATTGTAAGCTTTGCTATCCCTTCTCACAAAATTGACCCATCATTCATTGCTTTAAAAAAGCTGCAGGAAAATTTAATCAAAACATGAGATATGGCAGCAGTCAGGATGCAAGCAGGGAAAGACAAGAACAGAGAAGATGCTTCATTTGAAGTACACTTGAGGAGTAATGGAGATGATGGCAAATTACAGTCATCCTGAAGTTCTTGAGTTCACAAGAATGTAGGAGTGAAAGAAACCAAAACCAGCTTCAATTCTGTTCTTGTCTGTTGGCTTATGAAATGCTGAATAGGTTCTCAAAAGGGAAAACACAGATGTTGAAGGCAACCTTGCAAGTCGGGACTGAAAATGGAGGTGCAATGGCCTTGGTAGAGCAGTGAGAGGGTGGTAGAACCTGGGGATGGTCTTAGTCAGCAAACCTGCAGCTCTGGCCCAGCCTCTAAACAGACCATCTTGCTGATCTGCCCATGTGCAAGAGAGCCTACATCACACACAGGGAGAATAAACTGCAGGCTCTGTCTGGCCTCCACATGGGCTGTGTCAGGGCATTAATTGTCACTTTTGGCATTCTTGTATCCAGGGTTGTACTATCACAATGAACAGAATTTGGCTCAAATGTATTGAGAGTCTCATTTGAAAAAAGGTCTTGGCATTTAAATACCCCATTGTGGCTGCAGCTTGTAATTACACCAGGGCTCCTTGCTCTATGCATCTCAATTTGCTAAGCAAGCCTTTCAGGTTTGAGGGAATGTTCTCTTGACTTTTTTATTAAAACCAAGCAAAAAATAAGAACTTATCTGCAACTTGTTCCTTTTTTCTCTTCCCTTAATGGCCAAATAATTAGGTCAGTCATATGTTGTTTTGTAATATCCTTGAAAGACAATCACTGGTTTTATACAAGTCTTCAAAGTCTCCTGTTTGTAATTTTCCCTCTGCTGAAGTAGCGGAAAGGGAACAGAATTATGTTTGACATTCCTTTTTAGACACCACACATTTACATAAAAGATACAATTGTAGTTAGAGAAGTGTATTTTGACGATATTTTAGATTCTTTTTGCCGTCTTTTACTTTTATAGATGGTGAGAGATGAAAACTTGAAATTTATGAAGAACAGAGATGTATACAGTAGTGACTACTTCAGCTTTGTTCTGTCATTAGCTTCCCTGAATGCTGTAAGTACCTACATTTTAATCTTAGAGTATTTGGAGTAGGGTGGTTAAAAGGGCCACCGAAGATATTTGGGTCACAACCAGGAAAATTGGAAGAGAAGGGTTGACATGATTTGACTTTTCCATTGGAGCAATTCCTTGTCTCCAATAATGTTTCACACTGATGATAACATCTGTCTCAAAGCAACTCCTGCCTCCTGTTCTAGCAGTCAGAGAAACATGATTTTGCCATAGTAGAATTGATTTAATAAAACATACCTTTTATAATGATGCAAACTGAGCTCTAGAGGGACAAAAATTCTTTTCCATATGACAGATTCAAAAGTTGGTGTTAATCACCTCATAGTTGATAGACTTTAATTGGAAATACAGTTTCTTAATTGAGTTATTCTAAATGGATTAATAAGCAAACAGCATTTATTAAATGTATAAAATCCACAGATCTATTAGGCCTTACAGCAAGTTTGTTCCTTTTTTAGCATATTTGTTAACTAAAATAGTCGTCACTGAAAACTGATTTAGCACAGAAAAATGCTTTGGTTTACTTTATCCAGATGAAGTCAATAACTTGAATAGAACACGTTGATGTGTTTAAAGACAGCATATATGCTGCAGGCATTCTTCTTCAGGCATACTTCTGCTCTTTAGTAAATCTGATGTTTCTTTCAGACTAAGGTAAAGCACCCTTATTATCCGTGCATGGCAAAGGTGAGCTTACAGCTGGCAGTCCAGTTCCTCTTCCAAACCTATCTCCGAACCAAGAAGAAACTCAGGTAAGGCCTTGTTCTGTAACAACATATTCTGAGCCTTTCATGCCTGTCATACCTGCAGCACCTTGTCATACTGCAGGTTCACAGGAGCAGCAGTACATTCCTGCTTTGCATTGGAATTCTATCACAAAGAAATCTGAGAGAAGGTCATGTTTTTAACAGTTTGCTGCCCATTATTTCATTGGTAGTGTATTGGTCATAGAAAGGCTTTAATGGATTTAAAACCAGCAAGTTTGTTTTAAAATACTTCTCCAAGTGGTTTTGTCTTAAGCCATGTAATGTATGTTCAAGTAAAAATTCTTTTTATTTGGCAAACAAGAAACATGATTTAGGTTTTGGAGGTGTCTTTTGTCCTTTTTTGTCTTTCAAGGTATTTTTTTGTCTTTTGAGGTGTTTTTTTTCTCTTTGGTTACCAACAGTTGTCCCTGTTTTGTTAAAGGGCTGATACAGAAGAATGGATTGCCACCATAGATGCACTGCTCTCCAAAAGCATTGATGCTTGTCAGTGGTTAGTTGAATATTTCGTCGGGCCAGAGGGCCGGGAGCTTGTAAAGTAAGTACTGGTAATTCTGTCTTGGGTGGTTTGTGTCTCATATATGGAAAAATCTTCCTAATCTGGCCTATACTGTTGTACTCCCAAAGAGTCAACTGCACACATTCTTTAAACAGACACTATAGGGGGTTATTTCTAGTATTTTCTCTGATTTTGAGGCTTTCTTAGTAATTCTGAAAATCTAATAAAATAATGCGGTGTACATGGTGGAGGATGCAGGTGTTTAATTCTTCAAGGAATGCCTTGGAATGTGTTAAGTTTGCCTAGTCAGTCCTGCAAGTGATGGGAAAGGAGAATATGGTGAAAGTGTTTGAGGCAAGGTAAGTAAATACTTACCTAATAAAGATCACAGATGAATTGAAAAGAATTTTTCTTGCCAAGCTAATGATGAGCTAATAGGTGTTTTGTAATAGGTGTTTTGAAAACACCTACAACAAATTTTTGGAGATCTGACACACTTGGAGAGATGAGTCAATGTAAAGAAAATATTGTCTTTGAAGTTGCATCGAAAACCAGGATTCTATGAGAGCTTTTGGAGATGTTTTTGTTACTCGAATGAATAAATATCAAGTGATGCTATAGGCTATATAAGTATCTGGACTGTTAAAATAATAAATAATAAATACCACACTTAATCATAGCAACCGTGTGTACACGTTGATTCCAGTTCTCTTTGCAGCTTCACCTTTTATCTTCCAGGACTTTCCTCCTGGAATGCAGTGTCAGAGAGGTGCGAGTTGCTGTAGCCACTATCCTTGAAAAAACCCTCGACAGTGCCTTGCTTTATCAGGAGAAGGTTAGTGAGTGTCACCTCATGCCCAGCAATCCTCTTGGTTGTCTCTACCTGGTGGCTCTTGCTGTGTTTGCAGAGAGAGCTGTTTGAGTTATGAATGACAAAATGAAAGCCTTTTGTCTTGCTCCTGCTTGTTGCTCTTCATTTTCTGGAGTAGGTTAATGCTCATCTCTTCCTACCCAAGGAGGTAACGTGGTGCTGTAACTCTCAAAATTTTAAGTTCTAAGTATTACTTATAAACAATTCTGTCTGATTTCAGCTTGTCTTTTGAACTGCTGTCACGTGTTCTTTTAACAGTTTGGAATTAGTCTTAGCATTTATTTTCTTTCTCTGATTCTGATCTCAGCTTAATTGACTCTAAGTGATTCTCCTTCCTATACTGCTATACTACTATAAGTATACTTCCTATACTACTGCTATAGCAGTAGTAACTTAATTATCTTGTTCCAGAGATATAAGTATGGTTATTGTTAAAGGTTTAATTTTCTATTAGAAAGTCTGATATGTAAACCACTTTATTTTTAAGCAGTAGACAGCTCTTTACATTCAAATTAATAATTTTTTTCTTCACAGTTAAAAACTTTGCATCAATTATTGGAGGTGCTACTTGCTCTACTGGATAAAGATGTACCTGAAAACTGTAAAAACTGTGCTCAGTACTTTTTGCTATTCAATAACTTTGTTCAGAAGGTAAGAAACTATTGGGGTTTTTTATGCTTATTTGAATTTTAAAGGACAATAGTAAAACAGCTAGTGATCCTTATTCACAGGTTTAGCAGCACAGTGAAACTCTTTCAGAACTTTTATTAGAGTATTCTTTTTAAGTAAATGGCTTTGAATACTGTATTAGGATAAAATCACACAAAAATATACCAGCAAAGTATACCAATGGAAGATGTAATTTCCAGAGTCTGAATTTTGGGGTTCTGTTTTGAAGGATTGTTTGGGACTGTTCTTCAGTGTGTGTGTGTGTGTGTGTGTGTGTGTGTGTATATATACACACAAAAAAGCTCCAGCATCCAGGATTTTTGTCCCATAGGAAGCAGAATAACTGACTGGAATGTACTGCTCACCACAGTATGATTTCTCTCTGTTCCCCCATTATTTTTTTTTTTTCTGATAAGACATGTATTTTGCTTTTGCTGATTCTGCTCTGGTGTATATATGTTCTCTGTATAATGAAACAGCTCTTTAGTGGTTTACCTTATTAAGATATTATGGGGTTTTAGAGTGGAAAATGCAGGGTTTAGCCTGGTGCGTTTTATTTTTGTTCCTCTGAGCACTAATCCTTTACCTGCCAAGGAAAGTAACTTGTTTTTGTTGTCTAAACAGCAGGGAATAAGGGCTAGCAATCTTCTTCTCAGACACTCTGCTTTGAGGCACATGATCAACTTCCTCCTTGGCCCCAACCGACAGAGTAATCAGGTAAAGTTGTCTTGTGCTCAGTTTTGTCCATCCCCATGTTTATGATGCTCAAATTATTAATAAATACTTTTATTTATTTGTAAATACTTTTATTACATGGTCGGAGAGACTAATCCTTGGATTATTCTATGAACGTCATGCAAGTCTTAGTCTGCCTATGTGTAGTTAGCATGGAAATAGCTGTTCTGGAAGAAGTGAGCATCATGTATTTTATAATAACAAGATTTTTACCTGCTCCAGAATGTTAGACTGTGGGGCACTGTAAGGACATTGTTTTGGCTTAACAAAATTGACTAAATCAACCAAAGTTAATTGAATCTCTCTTTGGCTCAAGCAGAATCGCAGGTGGAGTTCAGCACAGGCACGTGAGTTTGGATATCTTCACAACACTGTAGCACTACTTGTTTTGCACTCTGATGTCTCCTCACAAAGAAATGTTGGTAAGAATTATGTTTTTGTCTTTGTGACTTTGCATTTCAGGTACTTTGACTGGGAGTAACTTAACATCAGTTAGAAAAATACAAAACCTTTGAATTTTAGGCAGTAACTGTTAACATACATTTGATTGCTTTTTATTTTGCTGTAAATGTATTGAGAGGCCGTGGCAAACAGCATTACAGGCACTCAGGGTATGTGGGGTGTGGAAATCTTGATATTTATTGTGTCTTCTTCCCTCCCCCATATGCCTAAAAAGTCTTTCCACGTGTGAGTGAATCAAGCTGTGGCATTGGCTGAACAGACTGACAGCCTAACCGGCTGTATTTTGCTTAGATTTGTGATGCCTTTTACTAATCTAAAGGGGAGTATTTATACTGAGCTATTGAATAACACACAATTAAACCTCTCCTAGTTATTTCTTACAAGAGGCAGAAATATCCAAACAAAGATAATAAAGGAAAAAGTGAAAATCTTCAGTTTCCTGAAGGAGGAATTGGAAGTTATCTAGGGTTGAAAGCAGTCAAAAATCAGAAAGTAAGGGGAGACTTATAAACACTCTGAATATATTGAATGTGCAACAGTGATTGGGAGTAAAAATAAAGCTCAAAGTACTGATAGTCCTATGGACATTTTGCTTTGACCTTCCTGCAGTTCTTTTGCCTGTTGTCACTAAAGTAAATGACGCTTCAGCATGCAGAGATTGTTACTCAGAGTGGGTACAAGCCATAAACTAGTTGAGATGAGTGTTGAGATTAGGGATTACGTGGTGCCAGCTGAGCAGCAGTGTCTTCAAGGTGTGTTAGAACAAACTAATCTATTAGTGGATTGTTTTTGTATTTGCTATTATAGCTCCTGGTCTCTTTAAGCAGCGTCCACCTCTAAGCATCACCGCTTCAGGGCCACTTTTGACGCTCCATGAAGAAGTGGAAGCCTTGTTATTCCTGTCTGAGGGAAAACCCTACTTAATGGAGGTATCTGTTCTAAATTCTGCCCTGCTTGAACCTAGAAGCTGATCTGATGTGATTTCTTTGATGCATCTTTGCGTGAAAAACGCTGAATATTAAAAAACAGCCAGCTGGGGTGTATGTGGTTATTATTTTGAACCTAAAAGAGAATGCACCTTTGGTTTCTTGACCTCTTCTTATTCTAGCATATCCCTAAACTTAGGGGTCTGTATTGAGAGTTTATGCACTGTTTGCAAGTGCCTGTGCAGCCCATTATCATGTCAAATGGAAGTGATGACTTGAGTTGCTCTGACTTAATGGATCATGCTTGACCAGCCCCTTGGAGTTGGGCAGCAGGAGCTGAAGGAGTGCTATGAGGGCAGGGGTTCAGCCTCATGGGCCATGCAGGTGCTGGGAGAAAAAGCTGCATCCTTCCTGGAAAAGACTAACATTCTCTTACAAACTGATTTTCTTAAAAACAATTGTATGTCTGTGTCTGAAATGGTTTTCATTTCCCTTAGGTGATGTACGCGCTGCGAGAGCTGACGGGATCACTGTCGGTTCTCATCGAGATGGTGGTGTACTGCTGCTTTTGCAACGAGCACTTTTCCTTTACTGTGCTACACTTCATCAAGGTAGGGAGATAACCAGGGTAAGCCTTCTGCATAAGTGTTTCTTCTAGGCTTTAGTCATCCTGTGTCTTGTGGGTTATAGTGGCACTGGGCTCTGCAGAACAATCAGTGCAGTTTGTTGGGTTTTGGGAGGTGTTGGTGGCTTTGGAGTTATTTTTAGGCTTTTACTGTTTAAATCAACAAATTGTCAAAAATCTGTAAAGGTGTCTTGTAATTCTTTGCATCATCAACATATTTTACTATCTAAGTAACTTCGTTTCTTACATGCAGACTCAACTGGAAACTGCTCCACCTCATGAACTGAAAAACATATTCCAGTTACTCCATGAGATACTGGTAGGTAAAGGGTAAAGACCTGTACGGGGTAGATTTTGTGTTGATGCATAATGAAAAAACTCAGGACTGCATTGGTAACTTCCACATACCACATGTCTTTTAATTCTTCAGTTTAGAGTTTTTATTATTTTTTAAATTACTGTCTTAGTAATCCAGTGATACATGAAACAAGTCTTACTTGGTTTTCATGTTGAAGTGGTTAAAACCATCCCATAGAATAGATACAGGTATCAAACACACCTTATCTAAATCGATATTTTTCCTTCCTAACAGGTTACTGAAGACCCATTACAAGTAGAGCGCATCAAATTTGCCTTTGAAACTGAAAATGGATTAATAGGCAAGTAAGCCAGTGGGTGAACACTCCTGTTTCCTACTGACCCTGCTGTTGGTGATGGCTCGTATCATCTCCTGGTTTCTAATTCTCCAAAACTTTTACTTCTCAGGGAAAGCAACTTGGCACATTTGATTTAGCCACCACCACAAAAAATGCTCTAAGAAAACCTAAAACAAGCATTAGAATATTATAGTTACAGCAAACTGGAAAGGAATTGAACTGGGAAAAAGAGCTAACTTATTTAAATAAGAAGCAGATCAGGGTGTATGCATCATGGGGGGGAGGGGGGGAAGTACCTTTGATTACCATAACAGAGGAGTTGTATGAATCCTGTAACCTTAAAAATTAGTTTTTATTTCCTACATATCTCAAGAAATTGCCAATATTTTTGTTTTGTCAGCATCCTAATTACCATAAAAAGAAACTGGTTCAGCACAGAAGGATGCTTGTACTAATAACTGCAGCATAGCCTCATGGTGTGACAGGTGGCTCATGTTTGTTGCTGCTCATACAAAGTGTTGTCTCTCCATTTGATACAGAAATTTTACTGAAGTTACTAAAACGTTCAAAAGCAACACAGAAAGTCCCAGAAGTGATGAGAGCTTATTTCACATGCACCAGGAGAAGCTTTGTGTGCAAGGGAAATGTGGGCTAACCACACAGTACTCAGAGAGCACCTCTGACGAGTTAGTGCAGCTTGAGCAGCTCTTTCATAGCTGTTTGGATGAGGAGCTGCTTCAGATTGTGGCTTTCACCTTCAGTTATTTGGATTCTGTTTCAGTGAGAAGGAATATTTAGCTTTGTTCTTCTGTCTTCAGTGCTCTTCTGTTTAGTAGTTTCCATGTATGACTGATAGAAGGAAATATGCAGCAGTGTAAGAGAATAGCTAGGTGTTTATTTTAATTTCTGCATAAATTGGTCCCACTTGGACCAATCTATCCTGTAACTTGGGCAATACATGACCTTTTTTTTTTCCTCTGCAGAGGTGAGGTGCAAATATTCAGTTGGATTTTTATGTTTCAGGAAGTGCTCTGAGTTTTGGGAGGCAAAGTTGTAGTTTTACCTCAAAGTTTCCTCACACCAGTGAATATCATCCCTCACATTGACTACTTTTAGTCCAGGAGAGGAAATCAGCAAATAAAAGTTTTTGGTGGTCCTTAATAGGATGTTTGGGCATAATTTGCAGTACAGCTGTTTTGTAATTTTAATCATCCGCTCTGCTTCAACAGTATTAAAACTGGCAATTTGCAGTTCCTTAGCAACTTTTGCCAGCTTTGGAGGTTTCACTACAGTGTTCTTTGCTGACTGCTGTGGACAGAGCAACGTTTGAGTAGCAAATCTGATTGGGGCAGCTCTGTGGAAATCTTTGTGCTTCTCAGTCAAAGAATTTTGTTAAAAGATGTGGGAATTCACAGTATAGAAAACTTCCTGGTAGGAATGGCCTGGGGTTTTGCCTGAGTCTCCCACAGAACAGTTTCATGGCTGCTGAGTTCTGCTGTGCTTGTTTGTGTGAAGAAGCTTTAAACGTTCCTCTAGCTTTGCAAATTTTGATCCAGGTAGAAGCTCGTGATGTGTTTCATTTATAGGGGTTTTAAACAATTGGTTTTTTCCTTCAGACAAATGTAACCATAGTAATTATCTAACATAAAATGGATTATAGGGAAGAATAACTGCATTAGGACTGTTTAAAATTCAGGTACCGCATTTGAAAGATCAAAGTGAAAATGCAGTAATTCTATTTTTAATCCAATAGAGTTGTGGAAGTATTGAAAACTGCCAGCAGTACAGCAGTGCATTTAACACAAATAATCGTGCTAACATCTGTAGAAACAACTTCTACTACACAACTTAAAATTTTAACTTCATCTTTGTTATGTTTTCAGACTGGCTGGTACACAGAAAGCTGAACTGTGGTTTTTAATCCATGTGTTTCTTCCCCCCAGCCTTGATGCACCACAGCAACCATGTGGACAGCAGTCGGTGCTACCAGTGTGTCAAGTTCCTTGTTACTTTGGCTCAGAAGTGAGTAATTCAGGTTTGAGAGTTTATCCTTACCCCTACCTTAGGCCCCTCTGTGACTAATTAGCCTACTACTCTATTTTTGGTCAGCTTTATCCTTTGTTACTGGTGCTCAAAGGTCTTGATAGTACATGTGAAGTGAAATCTTCACTGGTTAGTACCTGAATGGACTTCTTAGATAACAAACACTTATTCCTGTTTGTAAAGGCAAAGGTCATTCTGTACAGCAGGACCCTGGCATTAACAGCAGATTACTGTCACAGATTTTTGAAATATTATGATTCCTAAATTCTCTTTGTTTAGATCTTTGCATATGTCCCAATTAAACATAGTTCTGAAATATGTGAAGCTGTGTAGTAAACTGCTTTGTGAAATTTTTGCTAGGTATTTTTGCTCTTGCTAATTCAATTAATAACTGTACAGGGCTGTACAGTTTAAGTCCAAGTTTGCAGTGGTAACAGTGCACACAGAGGGCAGAAGTGCAAAGACAGAGAGGTCTTTGTATTTTTTTATGTTAGCCAGAATGCCTTGTTCCTAACTAAAGAATATGATTTCAATTTCCAAGGTGCCCTACTGCAAAGGATTATTTCAAGGAGAATTCCCACCACTGGAGTTGGGCTGTGCAGTGGCTACAGAAAAAGGTAATTTGGCTGTAACAGAGAAGCTGTCCATTGTTTACAGCAAGAATTATGAAATCACCATCCTCTAGATGACTCTGAGATGACTCTAAAGACAAAATACAAGCTACTTCGTTTTTAACAAGGACAATTTGGATGCAGCTAGATCTGATGCAATGCAGAGAGTTCAGTAGTCCCTTGTGTTTCAGGCATAGATACATTTACAGTGTATAAAGCCAAGTGTGAAATGATTATAAGGATTATTCCTTGCCATGTGGGAAGCTTCAGTGCCACTGTATTTGTGTTACAAGGCTTCACTGTTTTTAAAAAATCAGTTTTCCTTTGCCTGTGTGTTGATGCAAGAGAATGAGTGAATTCCTTACAGATCATCACAGCTTTGCACAAAGTACAGCTGTTGACAGGTACAACTCTTCTTCCCACACATGTAGCTTTTGTTTTTCTCTCTAAACTTAGTACTAGTTGGCCAACATTAGTAAACATCCAAGGACACTTTGGAAACTTGGAGCTCGGCAGAATTGGCCCAAGCAGGGCCATGCTGGCTCTCACAGCACTACATGTACAACTCCATAGTATCCCAGCTCCAGGCTACCTTTCTGTCCTGACAGCTGCTGCTGACAGGTCTAGATAGTCCTTCTATACCCATTTTTACTTTGTACTGGCTCATTTAAACCCTGAATTCATCACTCTTCAGCTGAAACCCCATAACTTGCACACACGTGCAAATAAAGGGAGTTGTTTCCTAGTTTTCACATGAGGGGCAATAACCTCTCTGGCTGCATATAAAATGTGTGCTTACCTGTGCCCCAGATCTCCAGCTCATTGCCAGAGGATTCAAGAAGTTTGTTCCAGACTTGATAGTTCATCTACCATCACAAGTGGCTGAGACTTTACACATGTAAAACTCATATGGCAATTTTATGGCTCTCTTGGCTTTTTATGCAGATGTCTGAACATTACTGGGCTCCACAGAGTAACGTGTCCAATGAAACATCCACTGCCAAAACCTTCCAGCGCACTATTTCAGCACAGGTATGTGTCAGTCTGAGGTGACTGTGTTAAACCTGCTGATTTCCTTTCTTGCTTTCCAGTTAGCATCTTTGGCTTTGGCAGCTTTAGTCACCATCCCTGGAAGTGTTCAAAAAACATATGGATAAGGCACTTGAGGACATGGTTCAGTGATGAACATGGTGGTGGTGCTGGGTTGGACTTGATGATCTTAAAGATCTTTTCTGACCTTAACAATTCTGTGATTCTATGATATTCCAGTGCAATTAAGACTATTCTTCCTTTAGAAGCTCAGACCCTGTGGTTGTTACTGAAAAAAATAACCCTTGAATGATATTAGTCAATACTCACAATTACCTGTGGTGACTCAGCTGTCACACTATATTGCTTTAGAACTAATTTTAAAAAAATATGATTATGAAACGAAGGGATCGCCATGGCCCCTGACACTCTTGGACTGTTTTGTACTCAGGACACGCTGGCCTATGCCACAGCCTTGCTGAACGAGAAGGATCAGTCTGGAAGCAGTAACGGGTCAGAAAGCAGTCCAGCCAACGAGAACGGGGAGAGGCACCTGCAGCAGGTAAAATAAGGGCAAGTTTACTTTCTGTTGTGTTGCTCTGTGACACTGGTTTCTGGGTCTCGGCTCAGAAGCATCGCTGACCGTACGCACAACAGAAGTAACGTGCTGTATCTTTCTCTCCCCGTCCCTCGTGTGTGTCAAAAGGGCTCCGAGTCTCCTATGATGATTGGTGAGCCCAAAAGTGACCTTGATGATGTTGACCCATAGAGGAGATGCCTATGAACACGAGAACAGATCAACTCAAACGTTTAATGCCTGGTACCTACTGGAACTGGAGTCATGTTGCTTATGCTTGGGAGAGCAGTGGCTTTACAGGACCAGAGGCAATGCTGGAGGAGGTTGTTTCCCTGAAAGCTAAAAGCATTTTTTAGCCATGAAGGCTTCAGATCAATAAATGCTCTAGAAAACTGCATCTTCACCTGCAGTAGCTTGTGACAGTCCAAACACCGAAAACAGTGTGTCAAGAAGATTTTATCAAATACACAAACGCTAGTGGTTGAATTTTTATGTGAACATTAAATGAGTGAATGTAAAACTGTTGCTTTTCTGTGATGCTGCAAAAAAAATTCTTTTGGTTTTTATACAGGAAAAAAAAAAAACAGACTGTCCTTATGTATGGAGGGCAAATTTTTAATCTTTCTGATAATATTGAATAGGAATATTCAAATTTCTGTAAAGATGTGTGATGACTTATATTTCATTGTAAAATATTAGTTAAAGAATGGGTTTACATAAGGACTTCTGTATTTAATATGTCTCCCTCCTAATTTGTAAGGCTCTTGATGAGAAAGACCAGCAAGATTGCTCTATAAGGACAGTGGTTCCTTATGGAATGGTTTGGTTGAGGAGTTCTAGAATGAGTCATCTTGGCTGGTACCCTTCTGAAAATCCCAGACAACTGGGAAGAGCAGTAAAAAAAAAAAAACGTTCTCTAGGTATGCAAGCATTTAATATTCAAGGATGTTGGTGAATTAAAAACAAAAAAAAAAGTTAATGAGTAGTTTAAAAGAAAAAAGCACTTTAAGAAGGAATTCTGTTGCAGTTTTATTCATTAAATTTTTTTAACTGTTGGAGACATATTGAATAAAATGTAGTCTCAGTCATGGGTCTGCAATCACTTGCTTATGCTTTGAAATTACTGAGAAAGTTGGTATTGGTTGTATATGATGAATAATTCCTTGAGTGAGCTGGGAACACTGTTGTGCAGATTTTATAGCAATTTTAACATGGGGAAAGAATGAATTGGCTTTATATTTTCACTTGACCAGGCAACGTTTAAAATATCACAGCCCTTTTAATTTGCTCTCAAACAACTGGAAACCAGTTGGGATGATTTGAGCACAGTTTTGTTTTCCATTTTAAGTGCAGTTCAGTGATTTCTGGCTCTGGATGCAAGCTTCTTTTGTGCCAACTAACTTCATCTTTTGTACATTTTGCGTTTGTCACATTTTCTGCACTGCTTTTTGCCTTTATTTATGGATTCTGCCTTACTTTAAAGAAATTATATAAACAAACATGCACAGAAACGGGGGACATCTTAAGGAGTGCCTGGGTACCTCCAGAATAGATAAATTTGCCAAGTTAAAGGCACAACCAGCCAAAAAGTGCCTTTTTTGTTTCTTTTTCACGTGCTGTTGCCGAAACACAAAGCAGCAGACAGCTTTTCACTGTTGTGCACTAATATTGAAAGTAACCAGTCATTTCACTGTTGGAAGTAACCATCAGATCTGATGTCAGCTGTACAGCTTTCTAACTTACTGTGGGGTAAGAGAGCCTTCGTCACGAATTGCACATGCAAAGTAAGGGTGGCATTGTAGTGAATCTCTCACTTTCTTTTCCAAACAATGTCTTCATAGACACATGGCAGAGTTAGCATTTTATAAATGTTTCTGATAATGTGCTGGGACATTTTAAATGTGATGTTTTAAATTCATTTTGAATAAATCATTTCTTACAGATACCCCTTCTTTCTTCCCCCCATCCATAATGCATTGTTAATGGCTCATAAATCTCCCCAAGAAGTCAGTACACAGCGGTGATGGTGATGGAAGAAGCTGATAATGTTCCTATGGGTTGGTATCACTTGTCACTTCAGGTTCCTGTTATTTCCTATGGAAACAACATCCTCAATACCCGCAGGCCCAGGGAAGCATTGATGGGAATTGCATCAGGATGGCTCATCACCACTGTATACTTGAAACCAATACAAACTTTTTCACGGTTCTGCTCACGCTTGTACAAAGTCAATGGTTATCATTTGCAATAAGATGATAATTGGTCAATTATTTTTGTTTCCAGCTGCTGTCATTTGAACCTGCTGAAGATTATTTTTTGGAAAATAGAGTTCAACAAAAACTAGTTTTTGTGTAAACTGTGATGCATTTCTATGTTGTAATTTTTACTGCCAATCTTTTTGGATGAAAATGTTTTTATACAGCTTACAAAATGTTCAGTGAGGAGCAGCCACATCCTGGCTGTGAGCACTGGGGGAGATATTGTCCAATTAATGCATAGACATTTGGCACTGGAAAAATAGGCAGTCTTGATGAACAGTCTTGGGATTCCTGGTCAATGGAATAAAGTTATTCCTTTCACAGAAAACTAGTGTAATCTTTAGACTGTACACACACTGCTGCGCTCTTTTCTTGTTTATCCTCTTATCTTGAAACTCCTTAGGTCAGCCCTGCAGATGATAAGCCCTGAGAGGGTGCCCTGACTGCCATTTTGGCTCCTGTCCAGAGTAAATGGAAGCAGCTGAGCAGCCCCCAGAGCTGCACTGCTGTGTATCCTTGTGCTGGTGCACTGTCAGATTTGTATCTCTGAGTAGCTCCTCCTGACCTTCTTAGCAGAATGATTTACCCTGGCTCCACTCACAGTCACGGATTAGAGTGGCTTTTGTGTGTCAGATCCCAGATTTGTGGTTGATCTGGGTGTGCACTCATCCTGCATCTTCGGTGGGGGCGAGAGGCAGAGCTGGACATGCAGCAGTGCCACGGAGCTGGTATTCCCCTGCTGCCATGCATGGGAAACCAGGAACTACAGCTTGGGCTGCCATCCCCACTCTGCCTTCTGACAGCTGCCTTTGTCCTCTGCTCTAAGGACAAGGACTTTTACCTTTCCACCATGACCCAGCCAGTGCTCTCCGTTGGCAGTCCTGGAAGTATGGGATGGGCATTGTAAACCGCTGCCACGACTGCCCACAGCATCCCTTGGATCAGCACTGCTCCCCTGAATGTGAGAGGCTTTTCCACCTACCCACGTACAAGACGCTAAGCAAGGGCTAATCTTTTAATATTGTTTCCTTCCACCAGGCTTATCCATGCTTAAACTAAGCTGGGAAAGCTCTATCTGGCTTATCATGCTTGGAACAAGCTCTCACCTTCTGCTGGATCCTCCCCTCTTGCAGGGAAGCTGAAATGTCTGGTGCATGTTTTGAGAGGTTACAGCCTAAGGAGTCTGCTGAAAAATCACCTGCTGTGTCAAAACTGTCCAGGAGCTCTCAGGCTGACATCTCTTTTTCTTTTCTGCCTCTGTGCAAAATTCAGGTTCTAGCTGATGAAATTATGGGTTGTAATTATGTTCATGTTATGTAATTATATGTTTAGATTAGGGTTGGGCTTTTGCCTACTTTAGTTAACAAGTTAGAATTAGTTTCAACCTTTCAAAGTGGTGCTTTGTGCTGGGTCTGTCTTCTCTTGCCAATTAAAGCTGGAGCAACAGATCTTCAAGGTGCTTTTGGATGGGGAAAACACCTAAACCACATGAAGTTTGACAGGTTAACCTGTTGCTTGTGGTATCAAGCTATATTTTTTTCATTGTCCTCAGGTAACACCACACAAATTATATACTGTAGTACCAGGAGGCTGTTAAACTCTGAAAGAAAAGTGAGAACCAGCTCTGATGGCTTCTGGTGCTTCTCAGCCTTTCCCTGCTCTGTGCATCAGTCCAAGCCAAGCTTTGTCTTCATTGTGGGGCAATAAGTGAAGCCCAGTGTTAGTAACAACAGCAACACAAGCACAAGGGCACATTCCTCAAAGCTGGGTGCTGGTTGTTTCCATAACTGGAAGCTCTTGCCCTACTTCCTGTTGTTAAAACAAACTTCTGTTCCTGCGTGTGTGTGTGTGGGACAACACGACTCAGTGCCTGGTCCCTGTGCCAGTCCCAGTGCTCCACTCAGCTGTGGCAAAGGGAGGGGACCTCTGCTGTCTGCACTGACCTCTGAGCGTGCCAACACTTATCCAGGGACACCTCAGACCCCAGACAGGGATCAGATCCAAGGTGGGGGCCTGTGGCTGGCTCACTAGCAAAGCAGAGCTCTCTGGGGAGCAGCATCCCTGCTGGATGGGTACCAGCTCCCCCTTCCAGCCTGGTTCCCTATGGGGATGTACATGAAGTCAGACAATGGATCATATGAGCACTGGTCTATGAGTTTTATTTTAAAAAGACATTTATAAAATGTTTATTTATAAAATTCCAAATAAATATTTAAGGTACAAATGTAAAAACCAAGATGCTATGAAAGCTGCTTCTTCTCTCATTTTTTTAAAAAGGAATTACAGACAGTTCTATGTGTCTTGGGAAGACCTGAAAGGGAAACTGTTAACACATAACACAAGCAGATCATTAACTTTGACTTAAAAATAAAAAAAAAGCACTAACGAAGCAGTAGCTGACAGTAGCAATGCAGATTAAAATCTAATTAAACAAGCAGACTGTTTAAACTACAGCCCTTACACTTGACTCAAAAGTAAAGAAGTCTCCTAGGAACACAAGTAGGCAATTATAAAACTGCCCCAAAATGGCTAAACTAGAATTTTCCAGGTGCTAAGCAGCATTAGCTGACAACTAATGAGCAACTAAGCAGGAAAGGAGAAATCCTCACCACAGTATTTTTTTCTTTAAAAAGGTACTAGTTTTGTCATGCTGGGTGACAACACATGGCTTGTACAGTCGAGGTGTTTATAGAAGGACGTGGCGTGTGGCAGGGAAAGGATTCTGGGATGACTCCAGTGATGGGAGAGGGCTCCAAATGCACAGGGCTTGCTTGGACAGCTCCCACCCTGGATCCCAGCCCTGCTGTGTGTGAGAGTGTGATGAGCTTGTACCCCACCATCACAGCATCCCAAACACAGAGGTTGTCAGCAGCCATACCCTGGAGCCTGGACTGTGCTGGGAACAGCAGCTCAGCCATGGGAAGATCCTGAGCAGGGGATAGGGTGGTCCAGCACAGCACCCATCCCAGGTGTACTGGGATCACCAGGCCAGGAGAGCCACCAGCCCGTCCCTACTGCCGGCTCCGGCAGCAAGTGGCGATGGTGACGGCTGTGCTGCTGCCAGGAACAGCAGCTGCCACGCAGGTGTTGCCCATGGCGTAGGCTCCAGTGGTGCCAGGGCTCTGGGAATGGGCGTTACAGCCCGTCAGTGTCCAGCCATCGTCACAGGACACCATCACCTAAGGGGCAGAAAAGGTCATCCTCCACAGGCCACCAAAGGGGCAGGGGCCTGCCCGTTCCTGGCGGGCCCCAGGACTCAGGATGATGTGACTGGTGTCACCCAGCTGGGTGGGCTGTCCCATTGCAGGTGAGCAACTGGGGACACTAGTGAAGGCTGGGCATGGGACGGCCATCAGGGTCACAGACAAGGACAACACCACAGTGGAGGGGTGTTCCCCATCCCTACCTTCTCCTCAGAGCCCAGGGACATGTGTTCCTTCACCTGACACTCAAGACTGGCAGCGGGGCAGCACAAGGTGTGTGCCGTTTCCTCTGTCCTGCCTGCACAGCGGCTGGGCCTGCTCCCCAGCCCTGTGACAGGTCTGCCACCATCACCCAGTGCCATGGAGGGGGAGTGGAAACTGCACCCTGCCAGGGGGAGAGGAGCTGTCAGCATGGGGCAGCCATGGCAGCGTCTCAGTGCACATACAGGTGCCAAGGGATGTCCTGAATGAGCCCTGAGCCTCCCTGCCTCCATGCACACAGCACGTGTACTCCTTCCCTCCAGCACTCACACCCACTCTTTTAATCCAGGTCCTAGAGTTTTTCTGGATGAAACACCCTTGGCCATCAGTCTCAAGGGTCTGTAACTCATCATGTCAGGCATTACCGGTCAGCGCATGGTCCTGTGGGGAGCAGTTGGCCCCCTCAGCCGCTGAGGAGCTGGTGTTGATCCAGCACTTGGCCCTGGGCCACGTGCAGCACCTGGCAATGGCGTAGACTCCCTGGCCCTGGAAAGTGTTGTGGGCCACGCAGTGCTTCTGCCCATCCTTGTCCTGCAGCCAGGGCAGCACAGGGTGTCACTAGGGTGCTTGGGGGCCTGGGGACACCCCTTTGAGGCTGTGGGGCACCCTGGGGGCAGTAGTAATTCTGCCTCCACACACTCTGCTCACCTCCATGTGCTCCCCCAGCTGCCCACTGCTGCGGGAGAAGCTGGAGCAGCTGAGCATCTCCTCGGTGCTGGCACAACGAGCCACAGCCGGGGCGTGCCGGGTGAGCCCCGACCACACGGAGCGGCAGTACAGCTGCTGCTCCTCTGCAACGAGGCCCATGGTGTCAGCAGTGGGGGGGGCACCCACAGTGACACCCACAGTGTCACCCAGTGCCCATGGCACAGACCAGGCTCCATCTTCCCCACCCTCTGCATGCAAACCCAGGCTGAGCCATCCCCAGCACAGCTGAGGGAGGGACATGCCATATCAACACACCATTGCTTTCATCCCAGCATTTCTTTCTGGATAAGGACAGAGCCCTGCCTGGCACCCAGCAGGCAGCAAGGTCTTTACCTGGACCCAGCTGTGTGGGCAGCCCAACCACACTGTTGGGTGTCTGGAGCCGCTGCTCCTCTGGGAACCACATCATGTCCATGACATTCTTGGTGGAGAAATGCAAGAGGCGCTGCCGGAGCTCGGCGTGGCTCAGCTGGGGCTCGGCACTAAGCAGCATGGCAGCGAGGCCTGCAAGAGCCCAGTGGGCTGCAGTGAGAATCAGAGGACATGCAGATATCTACACAACATTCCCCTGAGCAACATAACTCCAGAGAGACAGGAGAAGGCATCCCTGCAGCCCATTGCCCACACGCACAGGATGTGGGAGTTCTGTGCAGGCTGCAGCACCCAAATGAGAGGAACATACCAAAATAATGGCATCATGGCACACAAAAATGTCCCCAGCTTAGGCATCCCTGATGCCCTATGCCTACAGAGACATGTGTCTATCAGCAGCAGGCGGAGGGCCAGCCCTTCCTGCCCTGCCCAGAGCCCAGCTCGCCTGCCGCATGCGCAGCTGCCTGCGAGGTCCCACTCTGCGCCATGAAGCACGTGCTGCAGTCACTGGAGGCACCGATGATGTCGTCCCCCGGGGCAAACAGGTCCACACAGCGACCAAAGTTGGTGCCCAGGGTGCCGATGGAGGCAGGTTGGTCCTTGCTGTTGGTGGCACCGACGGTGATGACCTGCCAGGGCAGTGACAGAGGGGAGCAAAGGCAGGACAGGATGAACAGCCCCAGCCCACTCAACTGACTTGGCGCAGGAGGGAATGAGATGGCACCATGTCCCTGCGTGTGCCCAAGCCTCAGGGGACCCCCACAGGCCGTACCTCCGGCTCAGACGCAGGTGAGTAGAGGCAGGCATCGTCCTTGTAGTTGCCAGCAGCCGCAACAATCACCACCCCGTCCTGAGCCACGCGCCGACAGCCAGTGTTCAGAACACGGCTGTGGGCACCAGCCAAGGGCAGCAGCACCACCAACGGTGCATAGGGCTGAGCCTCCAGCGTCATCTTGATGAACTCCAGCGCTGGGAGGGACAAGGCACTATCACAGGAGGGGGACAAGGCAGGGGGCTCCAGAAGGGAGGGTGATCTCTCCAAGGCGTGGGGTCACTCACCCATGAGGGTCCCACTGATGGTGCCCTTCCCCTGGCAGTTCAGCACTCGGAAGGTGCGGACATTGGCGCCCGTGGCCACGCCGGCATCACGCCCGCTCAGCACCCCGGCCACGTGGGTCCCATGGCTGTCACACTTGCTGTCCTGGAGCGGGCATCCCAGTTTCATGCCCTAGCCCATTGCATCTAAGCAGGTTTGCAACCCCACAGTGTCCTTCCCACTCCATCCCACCTCAATTACCTCTTGCAACAACACCTGACATGTATCTGTGCCCCTCCAGACTGCTTTCCCCAGAAAGGAGCCCTGCCCTGCTCAGCCACAACTCCAAATAGACCATATGGAGGGCCCCAACATCCCCAGGACCACGACTTCTGCTGTTGCATGTCCTGCCCAGCATTTTGCCCCAAGCCAAGTCTCTCCCTTGTCCTGGGAAGTCCCACAAGCCCAGCCAGGGTTTGGTGGATGCAGAGGGATGCTCTTCCCAGAATGCAGCATGTGGCATCTCGGGGCTTACCTGTCTGTGGAGGTGGGTGCTATCCTCCTCAGGGACACTCTCGAAGCCAGTCACAAACACCCTGCCCTCGATCTCCCGGTGGGTGCTCTGCACGCTGGTGTCCAGCAGATAAATCTCCACGAGCTCACCTTTATCTGCCAGGGATGCAGCCAGGGGGAAAGGCAACCACCACCACAGTCAGCCCGGCCACCTGGGATGCTCTCAAAACGCAGTTCCAGACCAACGGCACCATGGGGCAGGGGGATATCCCCATCCCTCAAGATCAGGAGAGGGGATGGGGTCAGTGACTCTTCCCCAAACCCCCGTGGTCACCCCCTCACACCCCAGCACTTACTGGGAGGGCTGTAGGCGCCTGAGCTGGGCTGTAGTGGCACAATCCTGCCCAGGTTCCAGGGAATGCTCTGGGCAAAGACATAGGCATCCTCCTCGATGTACTTCACGTGTGGCAGCTTCAGCGCCTGCGGGGAGGAGACACATTGCCCAGCGTGGCGGCAAAGCTCTAGTTCACCCTGAGGTGGGAACTGCCTCCCCCCAGCAGTGCCCACCCTCCTGCTGCACGACGCCACGACCCTGTCCTCCGTCCCACATACCATGTCCAGGACGTCGCTGCTCATCCTCACCAGGAAGGCGGGCAGGAGGTGGAAGACGTGCAGCAGCTCGGTCAGGTGTCCCCACCGAGCCGCCCGGGCCCGCAGACGTCGCGCCGTGCCCTGCACCGCGGCCCCGCTGCTGCCCGCCCGCAACACCACCACGTAGCGCCCGGGCAGCCGCCACGACGCCTGCGGGAACACGAGCACCGGGCTGGGGCTTGGGACACACACACAAGCACACACACACAGACGCGTGGCTGTCCCCACACTCCACCCTCCTCACCTTGGCGGCGCGATGGAAAGCGGCTGGTTCCGGCGGGGCGGCCCCGAGGGCGGCTGCCCCCTCCTCTGCCGCCCCCAGCACCAGCGCCAGCACAAGCACCAGCACCAGTCCCCGCACCAGCACCAGCACCAGTCCCCGTGGGGACATCCCGCACCCGCGCCCCGACGGGCAGAGCCGGGGGCCGCCGCGACCTTAGGCGCCGGGGGGACGGCGTCGGCGGGGAGATGCTGCGCGACCGCCGAGAGACCGGAACGAGCCCGTGGAGCCGAGGGGCCGGAGCAGGGCCGAGGGGCCGGAACGGGGCCGTGGGGTCGGAGCGCACCCGCGGAGCCGAGACCCGGAGCCGATGTCCTGGGGAGCTCCTGCAGGTCCCGGAGCGCAGCGGCGGCCGCGGCTCTGCCCGTCGCGGCGGGGGCTCAGCTCGGCAGGGCGGGGATCACGCCACGGCCGCCTGCCCCAGCTGCCCACCCGGGCGCGTTAACCATTAAAGGGGCCGCGGGAGGGGGCGCGGGGCGCTGGGTCACGGCGCAGGGGCGCGGGGGGGACGCTGCTCACCCTAAGAACCGGCACATCGCTGGGGGCTCTGGCGAGCAAAGCGCAGCCGCTCAAGTACTGATTTCAGAAAGGGCTGAACGGTTTAATGTGCCTCCTACTGCTTCACTCCAGGGATAAATTCCCATGAAAGCCTCTAATCCTGTTTGGGCATTTTTTACAGAGTCGTCACACATCGCAAATATCCTTTTTGAGGGATGCGGTCGGTGCTTTCCCGTGGCTGCCCCGGCTGCTTCCCACCTCTGCCCTTCCACAGCGCCAGGCTCCCACACTGCCCCACATCCCCGGTGACCTTCGGCAAACCCCATCCCTGCTCCCAGCTTTTCAAGAAAATAGGGATAGATTTATTTTTCATTGGTTATTTATAAGCTTCTCAGACTTATATGTTTATATGAATGTACATGTTTTATATGGATGTAATGTTTTATATGGATGTGTATGTTTCATATGGATGTGTATGGTTTGTATGGACATGTATGTTTTATATGGATGTGTATAGTTTATATGGATGAGCATGTTTTATATGGATGTGTACAGTTTATATGATTTCTTAATGAGACCTCAAGTGGGTGCCTTCACCCTGGTTTGGGTAATTGGGGGGAGACCAGACCCCACTTATCACCCACTTTCTCCCACAGCAAGATGACATTGGAAGAGTCAGTGTCCAGACACTGATCGTGGGGACAAGTCTCACTCTTGATTTTTGGCTCAGCTTCATCAGTGTCACTAAGTC
Source organism: Platyrinchus mystaceus (assembly GCA_035041135.1). Classification (NCBI taxonomy): domain Eukaryota; kingdom Metazoa; phylum Chordata; class Aves; order Passeriformes; family Tyrannidae; genus Platyrinchus; species Platyrinchus mystaceus. Next base: position 4,885,815 of record JAWWLV010000005.1, read on the forward strand.
CCACGATACACCACTGGTGCCTCAGGACACTTTCAGGGCAACTGAGAACCGGGGCACTCCATCTCAAGGGGAACAGTCTCCCTCTCCCTGCAGTTGCTCCTTTCCTTTTTCGCACAGGGGACAAACCGTGTCCCAGGGAAGGATGGAAGGAGCCCAAATAGTAGGAGGTGGCAAAGGCCCTCCAGCCGCATGCACACATGTGCTGAGGAACCCAGGGAGAGCTCAGCATGAACACCCAGCCCCAGAACTGGACTGGGAGTGTGAGAGATGCCCAGCTCTGGAGCTCTTTCCAGGAGTAGATATCTGTAGAAAGACTATTTATTTAATTGAAAAAATATTCAGTAATAGCCCAAAACTTGCACCTTGTAGAGAAGAGATCTGATTCAGTCCTGGCACCCTGCAGTGCTTCCAGCAGCAATTTCTCCTGCTGCTGAGAGCAGCGGGGCCACCGGCTGTGTCCGTGTAAGGAGGTGGGCTCCTGTTCAAGGGGGAGGAAGGAGAGAGAAGAAGAGGCATCAGAGAGGACCCCAGCAAGGGGGAAGGACCTGTAAATCCTTGCTGAGCTCTATTCCTGGGGAGCCGTAGGGCTTGGGGTGGTGCAGGCAGGGGCTGGATGATGCTGGGCCAGGCTCCCTCGCGTCCCGTTGGCAGAAAAAAAATATGCTGCATTTTCCCCAGATATTTGAGGGCAATTCAGAGGAAGTTGCAAATACTCTGTTGGAGTACCACAAATCGGAGAAGCCCTTAACTAGTTTTGCACCAGCCGGGAATCGAACCCGGGTCGCAAGAATGGGAATCTTGCATGATACCACTACACCACTGGTGCGCTGATGGCGCTC
>JAWWLV010000005.1:4886753-4927600 GCA_035041135.1 Platyrinchus mystaceus
GCCGGGAATCGAACCCGGGTCGCAAGAATGGGAATCTTGCATGATACCACTACACCACTGGTGCGCTGATGGCGCTCGGCGCCTCTGGCCCTCAAGGGCACAGGCACCACCCCGTCCCACGTGGCTGCGTGGGCAGCAGCGCCAGCCCCTTTCTCTCTTCCATCGGCTCCCCGCCGCGGGGTCCCTGCTGGTGGGTGACACGCGTGGGCGGCGGGCGGGCGGTAATTCCACCCACCCTCCCCCGCCTCTCGCTTAATGCCATGCAGGAATGTCCCGATTCCCACAATGTTTAACCTCGGCCGGCGCAAGAGCCGAGTCCTTCGGCTCAAGGATACTGCGCCAGGGATGGGGGGACTCATCTAGCTGCGCAAAGGGTCCCGTGGGAGGGAGGGTCCAAGCCCCGTGTCAGCCCCCTCCCCTGCCCCTACCAGAAGAAACGCTTTTGGAAAGTAACTTTCTTTTGCCAAAAGCGGTAGTGAGTGCCAGGATAAGAGATAGGACACCTCTCCTGTGAGGAAAGGCTGAGAGGGCTGGGGATGTTCAGCCTGGAGAAGGCTCCAGGAAGACCTTAGAGTCCTTTCCAATAGAGGGGGTACAGGAGAGCTGGAGAGACATTTCTGACAAGGGCATGTAGTGATAGGACAAGGGGGAATGGCTTCAAACTGAAAGAGGGCAGGTTTAAATTTGATATTAGGGAGAAATTCTTCACTGTGAAGGTGGTGAGGCACTGACACAGGTTTCCCAGAGAAGCTGTGGCTTCCCCATCCCTGGAAACATTCAAGGCCAGGTTGGATGGGGCTTGGAGTAACTGGTTTAGTGGAAGGTGTCCCTGCCCCGTTGGACTAGATGGTCTTTAAAGGTTCCTCCCAACCCAAACTATTCTATGATTTTAGAGACAAAAGCTTTGGGATCTCTGCCAGGCTCCCATGCTCCATAGGAGCCAGTGACAGAGAGTGACATCCTGCCCCAGGCACCCTCTGAAACTCAGTGAGACATGGCCTCGTTCAGTGTCCCTGCAGCTGACACACACCCCCTCCACCGGGAAGGACAGGCAGGAGTATGTGTAACCAATTTGTTATTGCTTCCTCCCAGACAGCTGCTCTCACTCCTGTGGCAATGTTTAGCCAACACTGCAGCCTCGTTCCCCACCCTCCTGTTGCCTGTAAATACTCTGAGTGCGTAGGTGCTCCGTGCCCTTCTCCCTTGCTGCTTTGGTGATGCCAAGGTGAGTGAGGGGTGGGTGCAGTAACACCAGGAGGGGTGTCACAGGGGCCTGAAGCCCCATGTAGAGCCGCTTCTTGCACACCCAGGACTGTACCAGCAAAGAACTCCCTGGGCAGCAGGGGAGCACAGAGAGTATCCTTCCAGGGCTCTCATGCTTCGTCCTTCTTGGGTGATGCAGGACAGCTTTCCCTGCATTTTTGGGCTTGAGTGATTGGAACTGGATGATTTTTGAGCTCCCTTCAAACCCGAACCATTCTGTGATACTACAAAATTTGCAGAAGAGCTGCTGTGCCAGCAGACATGTGCTCCCAAGCCTCCTGGGGCCATGCCATGCACAGGCAGCATCCAGCCCAGCTTTCCCAAAACAGAGCAAGGGACTCTCAGAATCCCCACACTGTTGGATCTGCTGGTGGTTTGATCCAAACTCAGCTGCCCTGGGGAGGCTCAGCCACACAGATCCCCGTGGTCCCAAGCAGAAAAAGGACAGAGGGAGGTCACGGCTCCCATCAGCGCTGCCACATCTTCATAGTACAAGCAGTCTGTGGGGAGCTGCTGTGTCACCTCTGTCATGGTGACAAACCAGGCTTAGATCCATCAACATAGTTGGAAACAAATACTTATTATTCAGAGAGAGTTTGGGGATGGTGGGTGCCAGTGTGCAAACCCACACATTGACACTAACCCAGCAGAGATGCCAAAAGTCACCACCTCAAGTGCCATCACCAGGGTTTTGGCTCAGCTGAGTCCTCCTCCCTCTGCTACCAACGGCACTGGAAACTGGCCCTCGTGCTGAAGATGAAGGACAGCACAGTCTGTCGCCTCCATCACCCCTCTCCCAACTGCTGCAGGAGTCTCAGGATCTAATTTCAGTTTCAGGGGAGCTTGGATAACTAGGAAAATGACTTTGAGGACATCTCTGCCTGGTAAAGCCCACCTGGGGTGAGCACATCTTTACCTACCTAAACTTGATCCTGTTCCAAGCAGCAAAACTAATCCTTTTCCTTCCCAAGCACAGTATTTCTCCCAGATCCTGCCCAGCCCAGCTTCTCTGTGCCCATCCAAAGGGCTCCAGGAAGGGGGGCCTTGTCCTATACACTCTGAAATTCAGGAGGCGGCAGTCCCCCATTTGAGTTTTGGGGGAATGAAAGCCTCCAGAAAGGCTGGTGTGTCCAAGGGGTGCAGAAACCTGGGGGACCTTCTGTGCTGCAGGTGCTGCACTTTAGGAGGCATCCCCTTTCCTCCAGGCCATGATGTTTGCATCCCCTCCATGAGATAAGTCCGTGCCAAGTGTTCATTTTCTCTGGGAAATCAGTTTTCAGGCTCAAAAAGGCAGTCGCTGTCCTTGAGCAGAGCATCCGGCTCCTCTTGGAGCCCATAATAAAGGTCATCCTCCTCCCCAGCGCCTTTGTGGGGGGATCTGGAGTGCTGTCCCCTCACCGGGGAGCTGGCCAGGGTGCAGCCAGAGTGGGCAGTGGATGGCAGGGTCCGGCTCTGTGGCGTGGGTGTGCCGGGCACGGAGCCCTCCAGCGATGGCGTGTCCATCTCCTCTAGGAGCGATGCCAGCGGCGCATCCCCCAGGGCCAGACGAGAGGGGCTGTGGGGACAGGGAGGGCTGGTGGATGGTGTGGGAGTTACACCAAACACAGCTGGGGCTTCCCTTGCAGCTGGTGGCTGCTGGAGCATTGTTCAGCCAGCATCCCAGCATCACCAGTCCTCTTGCTGGTGGCTGGAGCGCCCTGGGAGGGCCCTATGCCATCTCCCTCATGCCTGCCTTTATAGGGACACTTGCCTGCCAGGTTCCTTCTGCCCACGGGACAAAGTGGTGGCTGCCCTTGCCTTTCCTGCATCCCACGTGGAAAGCAGTGCACCCAACCCAGCTGCAGATGCATCCAAGTCCTATGCCCTGAGCCTGCATGGTTCACTCCATCACTTGCAAATCCCTTTGGGACCTCCCAAACCAGCACTCGGACATCATACGTGGCATCTGGTTTGAGGTCAAGTACTGGGCATTTCATTTCTACCAAAGTCTGACCAGAAACTTGGGGTTTATTCTGCTGAGGAAAGTTATTTGTATTGATAAAATTAAAATAAAGGAAAATTGAAATTACCACCAAGCCCATTCTGATTTCCTCCTGGAAAATAATTTGGTACAGAGACTCCCTGTGGGTTGAGACACCATCCAGGCTCACAAGGGCTGGGGGGGCTGGGTGTTCAGTGCTGTGTAAGCAGCAAAGTCCTCTCTGCTTTCTCTCCCTCCCCTCGGAGGACCTGGTCTGATTCCCCCCATTTTCACCCTGCATCCCACCAGTGCCACCCTGATCCCAAAAGTATCACATACCAGTTGCCTGCTGCTGTTTCCAGATGAGGTGCCAGGTCTTGTGGGGGATCTCCAGCACACCCCAGCTCCCGGTGGACCTCTGCTTTGGCCTGCACGGCTGACTGGGAGCAACTGTGGGATCTGGGCTGTGCCACAGGTGGGAGTGGTGTTGAGACCACTGCCTGCCTCTGGATCTGCTCATAGGATGGCAGGCTCTTCTCATAGGTGCTGGTGGCCTCTTGGTCAGGGCAGGGAGCAGTCAAGCTGTGGGCAAAGGAATGACAGGGTGCTGAGCAGGACCTGGACCCCACGGAGCTGGAAGATCCTTGGGCACTTGCACGCAGGGCTCCATCAGTTGAGGGAGTGGCTTTAGAGGCTACCAAGGCCACATCACTGCCCACACCAGCGGCAGAGCCAATGGGTCCTTGAAGGGTATACCCCCAGGAACACAGCTGGATGCTTTGCATCCCCCAGCATCACTCAGGCTCCAGCCCTGGGGTGTCTCAGACATCCCTTGCTTGCCCCACCCTGCCTCCTGCTTGACATTTTGTGCTGCAGTCGGTGCAGTTGTCCCCCGTCTCAAACATTGCCCTTGTCCCCAAGGCACACACATAACTCTGTGTACAGATTTTGGGACCCACCAGATGTCCTTCTGTGGCAGCACTGTGGGTTTTTGGTCCAGGAACTGCTCAGCCTCAGGGTCCACAGCAATGAATGTTATCTGGGGGGAAAAGGAAGGAAGAGCCCAGGGGCTGTGCTGGGCACACTCGACCCTCCTTAGTGGTAAAAGGGCCAGAGTGTCCCTTCAGCTGGGTTTAGGGTCTTTTCCCACCACATTTGGATGTCTTGATTGGAAATGGGCTTTTTTGGGTGAAATCAAAAATGGATGAATGAATCCAGCACAGCCCTTTTCCCCAGTGGAGTCACACATGTCCCCAAACCCAGAGCAGGTCCCAGGGCCCACAGGGGAGATCAGTGGTCACGGACAACACTTAGGGTGCCCTATTCTTGAGCCCCAGGCACAGCAGCAAAGCCACCCTCCTCACTGGGGCTATGCTCGGCTTTGGGGGGAACTAGGGTCAGCTTCACCTCAATCCCAGGAAACACAGCCAATTTCAGAGGTCCCAGCTGGTCCCAGGTCCTGAGGTCACCGTGTCACATTTTGGAGGGTAGCCAAGTTGTTGACAGGCCATCCAGCAGTGCCCAGATCAGTGCCACAGTTGCCCTCTCCTTTGAAAAAAGCCTTTTCTGCCAGACCCGTTTCCCAGGGCAGGGGCACGTGGCTCCCCTCCGTGCTGGGAGTGCCCTCCACCAAGGAGACTGGCAGGTGAGGGGTGAGCTCTGGGGGACAGGACCCTCCAACAACCATGGCCTTGACAGTCCTTTCTTGGAAGTCCTGGGAGCCTGCCAAACCCCAGGCCCCAATGAAGGGGCTAGTTTGGGAAGCGTTTGCACAGGAGAGACAAACGCAAGTTTATTTCCTTGGGATTGTTCCCTGCTGCCTGCTTGGAAGCAAAGCACCAGGCTCCGGTGTTGGAAGGGTGAAGGAGTACAGGAGGGTGAGAAACAAGGGGCTACTGATCCTGCAGGCATCAGCAGACCATGAGCATCCTAAACCAACAATTCCTTCTCCAGATTACTCCAGCTGGCTTCCCCTGGTACCTGCTGCTACCTCACCCCATAGATGTGGAAGTTGAGATGCAGCCCGAGGCTACACATCCACAGCAGCCAAAGCCCCCCAAACCGTGCTGAGCCCCCAAGACCCCCAAAGCACTCAGCAGTAGGATGGATCCTACCTTTGGGTAGCACTGGCACATGCTCCAGGTGATTCCCACGGCTATGAGCAGCACACCCAGGACACAGAAAGTGATGTAGATGTGGGGCTTTTCCACACTCATGATGAAAATTCCAGTCATCACCAGGAAGAAACCCAAGATGATGAACCCATAACGGAAGGTCTTCTCCTCCGCCATGGGCTCTGGGTGGGAGAGGCAGGAAGGAGAGATGCCAGGGAGCCCGTTTACCTGTCACTGCTGCCCGCTGAGCACACCTGCGGGGCAAGGCAAGGAGTGGTTTCTCTTTCCAGAGGCTGCCAGGAGCTGAGGATCAGCTGCACGCTGAGCCTGGTCCTGCCCAGGGCTGAGCCAGCCAGTTTTTAATGGGTTTGTAATGAATGCAAACACTGACCTGCTGTTCACACTCCAGTGAAGCCAACCGGCACGTGTCCGCATAACCTTCCCTGAGGGCACCCCATGCCTGGGGAAGGGACAGGGAGGGTAAGGGGGCCAATGGCAGCAGAGACAGGAACCTGGAGAGTGGCTGATACTGTTGGGATTTTCCCAGCCCTGGGCACTGAAGCTGGACTTGGCCATAAACTGGAGCTGGCAGAGCCCCAAATAAGGGGCATATCAGGCTGCAGCATGTTCTCAAGGGCTGCAGGGCTGCAACAGGGAAGTAGGGAGTGCTCCAGGGCCCATGGGTTTGGAACATCCCTTGTCTTTCTCCAGCTGAGTGCTAAGGCTGCTTCATAGGGCAGCAGGTGGGCTGCAAAGGGGGAACTAAAGCCAGGGAAGAATGGAGTGGGGTTGGTCCTCCCAGGGGCAGTGAGGACAGAATACCCCTGTGCCCTGTATTTGCTTAAGTTGGAGCTGAAGTGTTAAAAGGTGTCCCCTTCCCAAAACATATCCAACAGCCAGACAGTGTTGGTGGCTTTAATTAGCCTTCATTTTATTCCCTTACTTTCCAGCACATGTGGGAGCACATACAAATAATTATATTATACACAATATGTTATACGTGCCTATGGCTCCAAAGCCACTCTGCAGCTCTGCAGGTCCGCAGGGAACCCCGGGTAGCCCGTTGTTTTGGTGGGATGGAGGAACCGGCAGTGGCCCCCACTGCCTTTCCTCTGGGCAAGGCTGCAAACCCACCCATGGTGTGCAGGGAGGGATCTGTGTGCTCAGGATGGCTCTGTACAGGATGCTGCCTGAAATGCCAAGTGCACTTGGATGCCCTGACCACACACACGAGCCACTGAGCATCTCCACATGAAGTGAGGCATGGGAAGTCAGTACATTGGGAAGCAAGGTGGAAGGGATGGAGGTAGGGCTGGAAGGGGCACTGCAAAGGCAGAGGAGCGAATGGGGCAGAACAGAGCTGGGTTTTCTCTGACCAGATTCCTTGTTCTCTGCTGCAGCTTTTATTATTATTATTATTTTATTATTTAGCCCCCTGCCTGACAGGAGCTCCCAAGGCTGGGTCAGAGCAGGCAACACAAAGCATCTGCAACCAACAGTGGTTTTATTAGAAATATGAAGGCTTTCAAACATGCCAGTTACTCCCAGTGGTTTGAACGCATCACCCACAGGACTCACAATCCCAACAGCCCTAGACTGATAGCTCAGAAAGCCCGGCTGACCCTTTCCCCGCCTCACCCACCCTCCTCTCCTCCCCACAAAGGAAGGGGCTCAGTTTAAAATTGAGGAACTGGGCAGCCACCCACAGAGTCACAGCCCATGCTGACCCCAGCTCAGACCCCTCGGACACTGATGTTTTCATAGCTGGGGGGAGGTGTTGCCTGCGGCTCCTCGGGGTGCAGGGTCTCCAGCCAGGATGGGCTGGGGCGGAACAAGGCGCTGTCAGAGGAGCTGCGCCGGCGGCCGCCCTGCCAGCTCTCATCCTCCTCCAGGTAGCGGTACAGGGGCGGCGTGAGCTCCTCCTTCCTCCCCGGGGGCTGGACATAAGCCAGGGCACCATGGGCGGGTCTGCAGGTCAGGGCTTCTTCGTAGGTGGGGATGGCACTGGCATCCCATTTGCTGCAAGGAAAGAAGAAACCCAGCAGCACACACCGTCATCCAGAGCATCCCAGCACCCAAATGGAGCATCCCAGCACCCAAATGGAGCATCCCAGCAGCCATCAACCAGAGCCAGCCCAGCACCCCATCAAACAGAGCATCCCAGCACCCAATTGGAACATCCCAGCACCCAACCCGAGCATCCCAGCAGCCATCAATCAGAGCACCCCAGCACCCAATAACTGGACCACCCCAGCACTTGTCAATTGGAGCATCCCTGTGCCCTCTCAACCAGATCCATCCCAGTGTCCCATCAACTGGAGCATCCCAGCATCTGCCAACCAGAACATCCCAGTGCCCATCAACCAGAGCATCCCAGTGCCCATCAATTGCAGCATCGAAACACCCCTTCAATGCCATCTAAGCATGATGGACATATATGCACATCGGCCGGTTTTGCATGCCCAGGATCAAGGGCTCCAAGATGGGGAGCCATGCAGGAGGAAGGGCACCATCCATCAGACCTTGCGACAAGGTCCAACAGGCAGAAGAGCATCCTCATCACCTGCCTAATCCCAAATTCACCACTGAGTCACAGAGGCTGCCAGCAGCTAAGGGAGCAGTTTGGCACAAGCGTCTGGGCAAAGGCAGCCATCCCGGTTCAGTGCGGTCACACCACACTCTTGTGCCTGCCAGAGCTCTCCATGCACCATCCAAGACTGGTGTCACTTCCAGCAGTCCTTTGCTGAGCAAACACAGCTTGTGTACAGGGAAAACCTTTGGAAAACCTTTGCCCTGTGTATGCTCCTGCTTGGCACCCTATGGAACTGTGCAGCCCAAAGCCAGGGAGGCTGCGAAAGCAACTCATCGTTGCAGATGAAACCCAGCACAGTGTGCTGGAGAGGTGGTGGGAATCGCAGAGCGCAGCTGGTCCAAAGGAAGACCTGCAATGTTCCACAGGGATGCCTCCATCCTGAACTCTTTGCAGCTCCCTGTCCCAGACAGACCACCCTGGGCTTCTGCACTGGCAGTTTTGCCAAACAGCCTCAGTTTGCATGGGGATGCTTTGCTGGGGCTGGAGGAGCTGTCACAGCACCAACAGTGCCAGGGCACTGTGTCCCATCCAGTGTGGGAGCTGGGAGCTCAGGGAAAGGGACATTTCCCATGGGGGCACAGCAAAGCTCTCCATGGGAGGCAGAACCTCTCCCCAGAGTACCCAGACTGGATCACGATCTCACAGATACTCAGAGGGGCACTGAAACTCTGGGAGAACCAGGAACGTGCCTCCCACTCCAAGTGAAATTTTACAGTTTAATGTTCTTAAGAGTTTCTTTTAGTGCTGCTTTTCCCCAGAGCCCGATTTATGCTGGAGCCAAGATCTTTGCTGTGACCCCATAAAACAGCACTGGGAAGGGCCGGCTGGCTCTGTTTCCACTGCAGTCTCTGGGAAAAAAAAACCTTTTGAGCAAAAAATTTTTAAATCAAGAAGTGATCTTCATACTGGAAGAGTCTGGGGACCCAAAAATCAGCAGTGGTGTTCAGGGTGAGGGGCCTTTCTATGCCCCAAAACGGGCTTCGTAGAAGGACCCTCTAACAACACTTTTGATGCCATTCCAAGGATTATTTTCCTTATTTTTTTTCTTTTAAGTCCCTTTTAACATAGATTTGGCTTCCATTAAAGATAGCATAAACACCCTCATCTTTATAGAGCATTGCAGACCTGAGAGACCAGGGCAGGATTCAACAGCTGGAGGTCTGGGTGACCTCCCCACCCCCAAATTCAAACCTTCTGCCAGAAAACCAATGTAGTCTTCTGCTTGGTGGCTCTGCTAAGGAGATGTTGCCTCTCTCAGTGATGGCCCTGCAGGGCAAGGAGAGCTGGATGCAGCCAAGCTGGCCGCGGGTGCAGCCAGCATGGGCAGACAGGAGCTGGCAGGAAGGGGAGTCTGGGGGCTCAGGTTGACACTAATGAGCAAGAGCATCTGCTCAGGAGCAGGAGGAGAGCACAGACCGGGTCTGAGCAGTGGCTGCAGTGTGGATGCATTGTTGCTTCTGTAAGCTCACCAGCAAGCCAGTCTGGGAGCAGGCTCAGGCACACGGGACAGCCAAGCCCACCCTCCACTTCTGCCCACCCAAGCACCGCACAGGGACGTGGCACCCACCTGCAGTTCCACTTCTCCAGAGGCTCCGCGGTGAAGTACTGCAGGTCCCTGGGGAAATGGTACTGGTAGCGGCGGGAGACCACCCTGGTGTTGGCTTTCACAGACCAGAGGAGGCCGAAGAGGAGGAGGATGCCACCGATACCACAGCAGAAGAAGCTGACGGAGCGGAGCAGGGCGCTGGAGGAGGAGGAGCTGGGAACTGCCTCGGCTTCCCGGGGAGGCAGGAGGCGAGTCCCGCTGCCGGCCGATGAGCCGACCTCCCCGTCACTCCACCAGGCAAAGCACAGCGTCCCCGTCACCAGCAGCACAGCCCCGGTGATGGTCAGGCCATAGCGGAAAGAGGCAGCTACCATCCTTCAGAATGAGGTTTTAGGAGGCAAGAAGAGCGAGACAAGGCATGAGAGAGCCCACATCCTGCAAGACAAGAAGGGGGCCAGGTTTGAGCAGGGCAAGGAAGACCTGCCAGAGGAGAAAATGACTGAGCTAGGACCTCTCCAGGGGGTGCAGCCTCTAGCTACTGACCATCAGAAAGGGCATTTTCACCACCTCAGATGGGAAGTCCTTGGGCAAAGCAAAGCCAGTGCAGTTTGAACAAATAAACTTCACAACAGCCTCATAAAAACATCCTCAATTTCAAGAAACAACGCAGCACTCCCACAGAGGCAGGATGGGAATCCCAGCCAGGGCAGCTCCAGGAGCTTTCATAGCTTTTGTCTTTGGGTTTTATTCCAGATTTTCTCCCAAGCTTGGCACGATGCCAGCTGGGTTTCTGATCAAAGCACAGCTTATGGAAGAGGTTAGGGTCAGCTCCAAAGCACACTTTCTCAGGTCTATGTCAAGATCAATCCCACAGGTGTTATCAACACCTTCACCCTCCCTGTCACGGTGGTTTCTTCCTGCTGGGTGGCCCTTCTCAGCTAAATGTCACATGCAGAGAGCAACCATGCTTCCTTGGTGCTGGAAAATTTGGGGAGGGAGACCTGCTTTCTGATCTCTGTGGGGCTCTCACTCTTTTCGAGAAACAGAGAGCATTTGTTCCCTGGGCTTGTGCATCCCCAGCTTCCAACCAACCAATTAACCAGGGAGGCAGAGAGGTCCTACCACATCCCCTCTGGCCCTGCTCAGTGCCCAGCAAGAAGATTCAGGTTCAGCTCCTATTTCTTGAAGGACAAAAAGCTTTGGACCATGTAGGAATTAAGCACCAGCATCCCCAGACAGATTCAGTCCTGAGTAACTCTACCGTGAGGGTTTCTCATGGTGGCAGTGCCAGTGGGGAGCCTGCACAGCCAGGATGGAATTGGGGCTCAAGCACAGAGGTGGATGGACAGATGGATGATCCACACTCAGCTGTCACCTCTGCACTCATCACTTTCCCTGTATGTCAGTAACATAATGTGGTGGCTTCGGTCTCCATACTCCAGGCAGGGCTCACCTCCAAGAGTAGGGGCTTAAATTGTACTCTGAGATCTGGGAGTGCTGAGCAAGAGCTAGGCAGGGAGCAGAAGTCCAGCATGGACTTGGAGTGATCAAGGTCAGGTGGAATCATGTTATTTCAAGCCATTATTTATCAGATGGGCCCACTAAATGGAAAGTCAAATTACTTTGTAGTGAAAGAAACACTATCTGATCTAATCTATGTTTAATGAAGGAATTGGATGAGAAATGGGATTTGGGAAGCCTGCAGGAAAGCAGCACACTCCAGCTCTTGTCCCAGGGTCACGAGGCCAAATTGCCACCCAGGCAGCTGCAGTCACCTACTGGGAATGAGGTCATGTTCCTGGGGTGGGAGAAGGCAGAGCTTCCACCCATGACAGGGGGACATGCTGGGATGCTCCCTCCTGAGTGACAGGGGCTTGGCTGAGCTGAGACAGAGCAGGGACTGTTGGAGATTGTATTAGATGCTATTAGGGATCAGCATCCCCACCCCATAACTGAACACAAGCAGGACACAACAGAAGAACTGGACTCACGTTGCCTTGCAGCTGGAGATGCTCAGGGGAGCGCAAGGACACTACTGACCCGTGAATGCAGCTCCTTTGGAGAGTAATGCATTTTCATGGAAAAAATTCAGCCAATATTATTTAAGGAAAAAAACCATAACCCAAAAAACCCTACAGCAAAGCTCTCAACTCAATTGCTTGGAAATGTCAGGTCACTCCAAACTGAAAGCCTGGATTGAACCAGCACCAAGAGTTGAATAGTTCAACTTCTGCAACTCTTCTCATTTTGGGGTCAGACTGGTGAGGTCTGGGAGATGCTGTGAGTTCCCTGGTGAGGTTTGGGAGATGCTGTGATTCTGCTGCGTGGGCACGAGGAATTTTTCAGCCTGCTGCACTGTGCACATCTGGGAGCGCTGGCAGCAAGGGGGAGGCGGAGGGAAGGCGGAGAGCCTCTGGGAGGTGATGGATTGACAGCTCAAGAGAATAAACTCTTCTCCCTTGACAAAACCAGCACAGCTCGGGGAGCAGCGCTGAAAGCTCCTCCAGCCTACCCGCACGTGCTCCCGCAGCGCGTGTGCGGGGGCAGCTCCTCTGAGCTGGGTGGCACTGCCATCACTGGGTGACATTGCCATCATGCCATCCCATTGCCAAACCCCCTCTTGGGTTTCCATAGCTCCCCTGACCTTCTCTAAAAGACCCACGATGTTTTCTTAGCACACTAACCTCTGGAAGAAGAGTCTGAAGGAACAAGGCCAGGGCAGGACCTGAGTCCCTGATCCCCAAGCCTCTTCTGGCTCCACTCTCTGAGCACTCAGCATCCACCACATCTCCGGGTGAGCATTCCCAGCACGTTTCCACAAAGGGGCTGCCCCTCCAAGGAGGCAACTATCGGCTCCCCAACACCAGTCTCCACCCGCCGAGCCACCCTGACATTTTGTTCTGCCCTGTCTCCTCCTTTGACCTGCTCTGAAATAGTTTTCCAGGGAATAGATTTGCATGTTGCATGTACAAACAGATATGAATGTTGATAGTTTACATAGTTCCACTGAGATGCTGAGAATAGCAGCCCCCATATAAAGTTATGCAGATGGTGATTCATAGGGTCTACTAAGCATTACTCAGAAAAACACTCTTTTCTAACAACATGAGAAAAGAGTTTTGAACCTCTCCCACCGCTATCAAGTAGTAATCCACCTCCACACCCATCCCTCCACGGCACTTACGGACTGTCCTTCCACGCAGGGCTGGAGACCTTTAGTCGCAGATGAGGAGCGCCGGGAAGAGATGCACCAAAGAGTGAGCATGTCATTAGGGAGATCCCTTCCTGCTTCTATCCAAATTTGCTTTTTTTTTGTTACTGCTACTAGTGAGGGTTTGGTCTCCATCCAAAGCAAAGTAATAGTGATGCTTTGGAAGAGCATCCGAGAAATCTGGTGTGCTCAGCCTCCCGAGGCAGGTTCGGACAGAGGGAAGCACATGCGTCCCCCCCGCTCTGTGTCCCCTGCCAGCCTTTGGGGCGAAGCCTGAGCATCTTCCCCTCTAAGGCGGCCGATCCCGGAGGCACCCCCAGAGGTTTCTTCCCGCCGCGGCCGGTGCCCGCACCTCCTCTCCCCTGCGGCACAGCGCCCAGCCGGGAGTGCCATGGCCCCCCAGTCCCCCGCCCCGTGCCGTACTCACCGCCGCGCCAGCCCCGCTCCGGCCGACCGGCGGCTCCGCCGAGCGCGGCCCGCGGGGCGGGCGGGGCCGGGGGCGGGCGGGGGGCGGTGGCGGCTCGGGGCGGGCAGGGACCGGCGCTCCCTCCCGGCACGGCACGGCCCGGAGGGGCGGGCAGTCCCGGCTCCCCTCAGCGCCGTCCCGCTCCCGTCCCGTCCTATCCTGTCCTATCCCTTCCTATCCCATCCCGTCCCGTCCGGTCGGTGCGCGGCGCTCCCGAGAGCTTCGGATTTCCCCTGTGGCTGGGACACCCTCCTGCCCTGTGGAAGACACTGCCCCACAAGTGGGACATCACTGTCTATGGGTGGGACACCCACGCTGCAGCACAGGAGGATCTTTGCCACAAGCTTGCTTTGTGACCACTTTAGTTCTCCTCACCTCTCTGTCAAATGCCAGTATTGCCCCTTTCCCCCGTTCATGGAATGGTTTGGGTTGGGCGGGACCTTTAAAGGCGATCTAGTTCAACGTCCCTGCAATGACCAGGGATTCTTTCAAATAAATCAGGCTGCTCAGAGCCCTATCCCACCTGGCCTTGAATTTTTCAGGGATGGGGCATGAATCACCTCTCTGGGCAACCTGTGCCAGTGTTTCACCAACTTCGTTGTAAAAAAATTTCTTCCTTTAATCTGAATAAACCCTCTTTAGTTTAAAACCATTACCCTGCAGCACTCATGAGGACACCTGGATATTAAACAAACTGAGAGTGCTCTGATCTGAGTTTCAGGATGGTCGGTATGACAGCACCTGGATTCACGCACAATTCCTCATTACAGAACTGGAGGGAGATTTGATCAAGACCTGCCATGCCATTCTGTGCTACGAATGTGCATCTCACAGATCCATCACGCTGCTCTTGGGCTGCAGCTGAGCACTGCTGACAGGCAAAGCCACTTCCATGGATACCCTTGGCTGCTTGCAGCTCCTCACCTCACTGGCTCAAAACCGGCTCAGGATTTACCACACAGGCTGCAGGGACTGATGCAAAGCCCTACTGTGGAATTCATATCAGCTTCATACATGATTAAAAGCCACTCAACCCAGCTGAGAAAATGTGGCTGTACAGCTCCATTTACCTGCAGACACTGTGGAGTTTTACAAATGGTAAACTGAGGCATGAGGAGGGCTGGTTCACACAGGGCTGGCCCTGCAGCAGGTTAAGTCTCCATCAGAGAGGAACATGGGACAGGGATCCCCAAGGCCAGTACCCCAGTGTGACCTCAGCCCCCAGGCTGGATGCAGCAAGGTTCTCAAACCTCACGGTGCAATCCCTGACAATAAATCCCAGATATCCTCCAAATACCATGTTTTTCACTCCTTGGCAGGATGGAGTTTGGCCCCAGGATCCCAAAAATTAATGTCTGGGTTTTTCTGTTGCAGACACGTCATTGCTTAGAGCTCACATCACTACCCATGAATGATGTGGGCACTGTGAATCACCAGTTCCCCTGCTGAAGGACAATGAGGCACCTTCTTCTGCTCATTACCTGTTAGATATTATATTTGACTGAAATTTGACTGTCAAAAAGCTTCTGAAGCACTTCAAGGTGGTGTCTATGCATGACTATGCTATTCCCAGCACAGGGCTGCAGAGAAGGATGTGGCTTTGTGCAGTCACTGGTCCTACAGTCCCATAACCATCTGCAACCTTCTGCCTCCCCAGAGATCTGGCCTACAAGCAACCACAAACCTATGAGAAATATTTCACCTCAATGTAGAGGTTGGAAGTACTGAGTGGTCCCAGCATGTCTGTCTGCTTAGCAGCACCTTGGCCAAACTGCATTTTCCCTCTCTGAGAACTTTCCTGCTGGTGGACAAAGTGCTGCAATACATCACAGGGCACAGTCAAAGGGCTTCTCCAGAATAAAGGCAGAATATCTAAGTGCAAAATATGTAAAACATCCCATGCACGGTGAAACCGCAGTGGGGAAAACAAGGAGATATAAAAGACAGTTACAGCCTCTGCAAGAACAGGAACAAAGGAGGAACAGGGAAAGAGATTGTTCCAGTAACTGCCTCCCCCAGGTAAGGATGCTGAGCCTGAGCAATGCTGCTGGCACAAAAAAAGTGCTGCTTTTTGATTCACTGTTCACCTAATTTTGCTGCTGCAGCAAATCACATGTAAAATAGTGTATTTCAATGTATAATCAGGATAAATAAGTCAGATTTTTCAATACCTCTGTGTGTGTGTGTGTGTGTGTGTGTGTGCACAGGCATGCACTATCCGACCTGTCACTACAAGGTGGTTGATACCAAGAGCAACGAGTCAAGAGTGAATTTGGATGCAACAACTCCAAAGAAGAGGAGCCCAGGGTCCTTGCCAGAGCCCTTATATCTGGGACCTGGGCCAGGTTGAAGGTTTCCATCAGTGATCTGGTACACAGGTCACTCTCTCTGTGCCCAGCTGCCTTCAGCAAGCACCTCTCATCATGCCCCCTGTGACAGGGCCATTAAAGAGTCATGGATGAGGCTTTATGGGACATGTCTCTGCAAGCATAAGGTGCCCATGTTGTCCAGATCCATAGAGAAGCCATTCACAGGGGCTGTCACATCCTGTGTTTCCCTTAGCAAAGGCCATAGGGCACAGCAGAGGTGGGAGCAGCCGTCACTGTGATAAGGGGCTGAGGCACATATAGCCATGAGGGTGGGCAGATGGGAAGGAGTTCTTGTACCCAGAACACGTAAAGCAAGGGAGAAACCTCCGGCTGTTTATCTTTGCCTTAATTTGCATCTTCTTAAAATGCCTAATTAGTTGTGCTATTTGATATACTTGCTCAGGCACTCCTTCCTAACCCAGTCAGCAAATCTAGGCTTTGAAAATATTTGTCCTACATCTTCACATGATGTTATGTTCACCGATGCCCTTTGGGGTTGAATGGGGTTGATGTTTGGGGTTGAACCTGCAACTGAATACAGATGTCTCTTTGGTAGTTCTGCTACATGGACAGAAGGAGGGTTTGAGACTACTGCTTTGAGCTCTCCAGCAGGAAAAGCTGAGCATTTGGACGTGAAAGGGGATCATGCCTCTGACCACAAAGTGGTGTGGGTCTTTTTGGCTAGTTCACCTAGAAGCACTCCTTCTCCATACAGCTATGCTTTTGCCCTAAGACTTTACTGAGTGCAGAAGCCTTTTTTGTATATTATTATTTAGTTCCAATGCCTTTTACTGGGTTTGAATTATAATAGAAGAACAAGAGATGTATAAAGTGGCTTAATATTAGTTTCTGAAGTGTTTTTTTCACTAGCTTTGTCCATCATCTAGCAAACCTCTGGACCCAAAACCTCTGGGTGTTTTAAAGCTTAAATGTTTGCTAACCTCACTGTAACAATATCCCAGCCAGCAGTCTGTAAAGCTGCACCATGCTGAGGAACAGAACTGTGGTGGAAAGCCTCAGAAAGGGACTTGGAAAGTACCAGCAGCATCATCCACAGAGGGCTTTATGGACAAGCAATGTCCTCAAATTCCTTCTGTTCTTCATGCAGGACTTGTGTTAGTACAAGAGCACAAGGCTGAGGCACCACCTTCTCTTGGGGCTGTTGTGTAGATAAATGGGTATGATAAAGCTTTGGATTTCCTGTAAAGGAAATTTCTGTGTTGCAAATGGGGACAGAAAGAGCTTCCTAGCAGATGCCTTACCATCAGCACTTAAGACTGAGACAGGACCTCACAGTATATGCACAAAAGTAGCATCCCTGAGATATAGACCTGCCATCCCTCATGGAGAACACAGGCTTCACCACTTGACCTCCCCGGGAAGTCACCCAGGATCCGGAGAGCTAATCTTTCTCCACAAAATATATCCTATCCTTTCCTTTGGCTACTCATCTTATTTGAAAAGGTGTAGTTTCACTTTCCTGACACTTCTCCTGTGCCAGAGAAGAGTCAACTCTTGTTGGCAGGCAACTCCTTGCCTCACAGAGGGATAAAACTCTCCTCCCCCATGATTCACTGTGCCAATTCCAGCATGAGGGAGAGCTTATCCCAGCCCTATAATCTGCATTAGTCTGGATGTCAGCAGACACCTCAACGCAATAAAAGTTCAGAGCTTATTACAGGCTCTTGTCTGATACCAGAGATAATGGTAATTAATAGCTCTGGGATGACAATGGTTTATTGCTGGCTGATCTCCCAATGCTTTCCTTAAGCATTCTGTAAAAAAATGGGCCTCGCCAAGGATGGAGAGGGCAGGAGGAGACAGAAAGCAGGGCAGGAGGAGACAATAGTGTGAGTCTCCAGCTCAAATGCAAGGCTTGAGAAGTACACTTAGAGTTTAAGGTGAGCTGGGGACAGGATCTGTGCATTTACCCATTCTTGGATTTCAACAGGGTTTCTGTGTGTGGGTATCAAAAGCCTACCACTCCCCATTGGCATGGGATTAAGCCATCATATTTTAGTGCTTGCTAGAGGTACAAGAAATTTGGGCTTTGATTTTGTTAGGAGGTACTGAAATTGCTGTCTTATTTTACTAGGTATGGCTATAACCAATTCTGTCCAACTGGATTTTACAGGAATCTCTTGTATTAAAGGAAACAGAGCAATTACACCTTCCTTGCAGATGCCTTTGCTAGTCACTGATTTGCAGAGCTGAAAAGCAGTTGATTTATTCAGTCCTCAGTCCAAAATCATGCTGTATCTCCATGGGATGATCCACATACAGGAGCACATCTTGTTGCTCTCCACAGAAAGGGGCAGGAGCCTTTTCTCAAAGCCTCCAGCTCCCTTCTGCTCAGCTCCATACACGTGGGAGTTGCTTCCAAGGCACATCTGCTGTCAAAAGGAGCCGAGCAACTTGGAGGGAACAAGTACTGGCAATCAGCTTTTGACCTGATTTTATACTGAGTTTTCTAGCGAAAAAAGGACACTTGTAGTCTATCAGCATAGCACTGAATCATGTTAAATACGCCTCCATTTATCTTCAATAAGACCAATACAGTTCCTTATTATTGGAACAATGGTATATTTTTATCACCCTTAATTATCAACTTATCTGGCTGCAATTTCTTTGCTTATTAAAAAGATATGCTAGGTGACTTTAACAGCTATACAATTTTTATATAATCAACATCTTAAACTTTTTTTTTTTTGCCAGACATTCTTTTCCTTTTTTTGCCTTGCTTACAGCTTTCCTATTTTACTTTGGCATAGGTAAGTAAACCCAAAGAGCCAGATCCTACAGTTACACTGATGTTTTTGGAGCATGGCCTGGAGTTTTATCAGTTTACACCATCTGGGAGTGGGCCCATGAAATTTTTTAAATGTTGAAATAAATGAAAGCAGACAGGTGATGGAGTGACAGCACCAGACAGAGAGAATGGCCACAGCCAAGGGAGCAAAAGTCTTATCTTTATTTGGAGGAAAAGGGGCCACAAGTACATCTGGTACCAGGAGGCTAAACACACTGGCAGGTTTGCTGGGAGCTGAAAATGGGACAAAAATTTGGCCTGTACAGAAAAATAACTTGTAGTGTTTTCCTCTGGTGACATTGGCAAGCCTTCACCGTCACGTTAGCCCCAAATGCCTCCTGCATGTTCCCACAGCATTTGCCACTCCAGGCAAGAGGAGGCTGCAGACAAGTGATAGGAGAGGTTACCCTGGAGTTGCTCCCGATCAGCTGTGGTTCACAGCTGCCTTCACATCAAAGTTCACCTTGAGCATCTTGAAGGCCACTGTTACATGTGTCCACTATATCATGAGTATGAAATAATCTATTTTTTGCCTTCCACTGACTGTACCTCCTTTGCAATGCCCAGCACCGCCAGCATCCCTGGGATCTCACCAATGGAAAGAGATGGGGAGCACCACTGCTTCTCCACCCGCTACCCCTCCTCACTCTCAGCCAGCCTCGTGCCCAGCAGGCTATGAAGGCAACTGATGGTGGCCCATGAGCTCACTGTCCCCCAGTGTTCATCCAGAGGAGTGTGGCCTCCCCCAGCATGCAGTTTGAGTGCTGGAACCCCAAATTCTTCAGGAACCAGCTCTCCATGCCTGCTACCATGCCACAGCCATTTCATTTCTGCAGCAGAGGACACTGGCCCCAGTGACAATGAAGGGAGGGCTGAATTCCTTTCCCAGTCTGGCTCTCTGTTTTGACAAGTGATTCTTTCTATAAATCCCAGACAGGGTGTCTTTTCACAGGCAGCTGTAAAGCTGGATTTAATACATGTCACAGAGAATACACGAAAGCTCTCGTATGTTCTGCCGCACTGTTTTTTTTCAGTGGCTCTGCAAACGTGCTGACCAGCAGCTGACCCTGCCTCCTGATGCAGAGCACGGCCAACAAAGGATGGGCCACACTCTGCCATCGTTAGTATTCTAGATTTCACTTCACACCCTACATCTGTTTCCTCCCAAGATGACAGGTCCCACCAGCCATCTACAATAGCTCACTGACAGAGTGGGGCCACGTGACATGGCCAGTATGAGAGCTCAGAGGGCACAGCCCAGGCATCCTTGGTTCCTGCAGCACCAGTTATTCCTTCTCTTGGTGAAGCCATTCCCAGTGCAAACAGGTTGACTGAAGCCTTGAGAGGACAAGGTGAAGGCAAGGAAGAAAGAGCAAAGTCACCCTCGGTGACTCGGTGTGCTGGGCAGGGTGGACTAATCCACCTGGAGAGCCTTCCCCATCACAGATATTAAACAAGTCCTTCCACATTAGGTCTACCTACACCTAAAACAGACTAATCATCCTAAAGATCCTTGTCTAAGCCTTCAGGTGGTGTTTCACTTTCCCTGTGAGCCATCTGGAAGTTTCTAAAGTAACTAAAATCCCATTTTTCCTCTTTGATCCATTTTCCAAGGACCACCCCAGCTACAGCTGCTGTACTGAATCCTTTGCCATCCTCCTCCTCCTCAAGCCAGCACAAGTATCTACTCCCTCACATGAAATATTTGTGAAACGTGAGAAGCAGGTCCTGGACAATGGATATCCCACTGACAAATACCTTTCAAAAACCGCCATCCAGAAGCCGGGCAATTAAGCAATACCAGATAAATACAGAAAGCCCCGCTCCAGCCTACATCCCCCAGCAGGCTTTTCTTTCAAGGCGACCGAACATACTTAGGCTTTCTCAGTAGAGGGAGCTTCTCACAAGCAGTTTGAGCACCACCTCTCTCCAACCCTCAGAAACGCAGCCGTTTGTGGCAGCACCATCTCTGTGCCAAACACACGTGCAGGAAAACTGAAGGCAGGTGACTCCTCACACCTAGCAAACCATCGCCTGGTTTGTTTATTGAATTAAGCAAAATTCTTTACTAGTTTTCATAACTATTCCTATTAAACACCCGTACTTTTGGTGCCCTGACACCACTCAGCAGCTCCGTGGCAGTCAGTACCAGGGCTGTGAGAGCTTGCATGAAAAAAGGGCTTTTTAATGCTTTTCAATGCCTTCCTTTGGTACCCCTGAATGCCTTTTGATATTTTTCTAATGGAGACAGAAGTCTTCAGTCCACTTTTGTCTGCAGCTCAAATGCTCTGTATGTTATTATCATGTAGTGAGGCCAGCAGGATCAGACCCCCATGGCTCAGTGCTCATGAAAGCGCACCTCAAGTCCTGTGTTCAGTTCTGGGTCTCTCACGACAAGAAAGACATTGAGCGGCTGGACAATGTCCAGGGAAGGCCAACGGAGCTGGGGAAGGGGTCAAAGTCAGATAAGGAACAGCTGAGAGAGCTGGGGGGGCTCAGTCTGGAGAAAAGGAGGCCCAAGGGGGACCTCATCACTCTCTACAACTCCCTGAAAAGAGGCTGTAGCCAGGTGGGGGTCAGTCTCTTCTCCCAGGTAAATAGTAACAGGAGGAGAGGAAACAGCCTCAAGTTGTGCCAAGGGAGGTTTGGATTGGATACTGGGAAAAATTTATTCATGGAAATAGTTATCAAACACTGGAACAGTTTGCTCAAGGCAATGGTGGAACCACCATCCCTGATGGAATTTAAAAGCCGTGTAGGTGTGGCACTTGGGGACATGGTTTAGTGGTGGCCTTGGCAGTGCTGGGGGACTTGATGATCTTAGAGGGCTTTTCCAACCTAAACAATTCTATGATTCTATGTCCCTTTTGTCTGTCTCCTTAGACAAACAGCTTCCTCTTTTGTCCAAAAGCCTTCGTGTGGTTATCACCAAGCCCTGGTAGGTAAGGAACAGAGCCCTGAGCAGGGCTGGGAGGTCTATCTGGGAGGAGCCCTCCCCAAATGGATGGAGAGCTCCAGCATGATCAGTGAGAGGCCTCAGCTCTGCTCTCAGCACAAGAGTGTGTGGGGTGAACTCCACCAGAGAGCTTGTCCAAGCAGGAAAAAAAACTGATTTAGAAAAAATGTTTAATTCTTCAGTCATATCCATTCTCCAACCTGTTTTACTGAGTGACAGCAGAAGCACTTGTACTGCACAGCATGCCCAGAACAGCACGAGTGGGCGGATGGGATGGCAGGAGAGGGAGGGAAGGAGGAAGGAGAGGAAGGGAAAAGGGCTGCTTTTTTAAGAAGCACTAACAGTTTAAACACACTTAAAATGATAATTCAATTGAAGAGACCAGGGATTTTAGTCTCACCAAGATACCAAGGGAATCTTTGCAAACCAGATTTGCCGATGTTGTTTTCCGAAGCCTACACAGATTGTTGGATGATGTTTTATTCACACCTAAAATAACTAAAATTGACAAACAGCAGCATTTATAACATCCGTCTCTCCTTCCCTCATCCCCTTCTCATTCCTGTGCTTTCTATGCTTGGCACTGCAAGGTACACAAGCAATTTGACCATAATCTGAATGGTGATTCACTCCTCTGCTTTAAAGCAGTTTCACATCACAATCTTTGAGCTCAACTACTCCCTTCTTACTGCCAAGGGCCTTACAAAAACAAGAGCAAAACATGGCAAACATTATAAACACTTCTAACGGTTCTTCATAGAAACAATTTCAAAACAGTATTTACACCGAAGGCATAAATATCCCCTTATGAATAAATGATGTTGTTATTCAATAAGCCCACCACTTGATCACACTCAGATCAGGAATAATTATTTAGCTCATTCAGAGAGGTTAAAATAACCTCTCTTAGGGCATAGGAACCTTCGTTTCCCTGAATAATTTCAGTCAGCAGACGAATTGGTAAATAAAAGCAGATATCATCTTGGATGTAAGAAAAGCTAGTGGCAGACTAAGATCAAGTGCAACAAATATAATTTGGCTGTAAATAAATTCAAGCTGGAATCAGGAGACCATTTCCAAATAGAGAGCTGTGAAGTTTCAGATCAGTCTTTCAATAAAAGCAGTGGGAGAAAACCAATAAAAGCAGTGTGCCAAAACTTCCATCCCTGGAGGTGATGGAAGGAGGCCAGGTTGGACGGGACCCTGAGCAACGTGGTCTAGTGGAAGGTGTCCTTGTCCACAGCAGGAGGTTGGAACTATATGACCTTTAAGGTCCTTCCAACCCGAACCATTATGTGATTCTATGAAAACATGAACAGGGTTCAAAACAAAGCGTCTGAAGGAGGGTATAAAGTGTGGCTGCCTGCCACAGCTGAGCTCTGAACCTTGATGCACTAATCCTTCCCAGGTAACTCCTGTGGCAGCCAGTGGCCAAGGTGAGCATTTGTCCTGCTGACAAAAAGGAAGAGGCACCACCTGACACGTTAATGTCCTATGCCACCATGGCAGTGTCCTAACAGAACACCTTGATTCCGTGTTCCCCTCTGAACCCAATGGTGCTACGGCAAGGTCTCTGACATTCCCAGAGTTCCTGACAGCACTGGCTGTGCCAGTGCCCGCTGGGGCAGTCATGGGACCTCTGCCACTCTCAAACAGCACACCTCTTGAGGGACAGAATGCTTTTCAGCTTAAAACCAAAAGCTTTATCTCTTAAACTTGATGTATCTTCCTTCCCGCAGTTCCATCATGGAGGAATTTTCTGCTGGGGTTTTAGAGAGAAAGCCATGTTTTGAAGGTTAGTACGTCCTTTTTCCTTCTATAAAGTGTACCCCGTGGCACTTCTGACTCTGGGGGAGACGGCTGCACTGCGGGTTCTCTGGTACATAAAACAATGCCAGAAGGAATGCCACAAGTGAAGGAGGATGGAGGTGTTTTGCTCCAGACCCCCAGTCATGAGAGCCAGCTCCGTGCCTGAGGGGCACTGGCCACCACGGTACCTCCACCACTGCGCTGCCAAGGGCCGGTTCCCAGCCCCGAAATCCTGACTGGGGGGGTCCCGCAGCCCTGCTCCCCCCTCACCCCGTGTCCCAGGCCCGCTCCCCAGCCCTGCCCGCGGGTCTGACGCGGCCACCCCGCTCCGTCCCCGCTCCGTGACTCCCCCGCCCCGGGGGGGCCCAGCCGGCCGGGGCGATGAGGGGAGCGCGGGGCCGGCCGCGCGCAGCCAATCGGCTCCCGCAGCGCCTGGTCCGATCTCCGCGGAGCTCCCGGATTGGCCGCCGCCCTCCCCTCGCCTCACTCCCGAGCCAATGGCGCGCGGGGGGCGTGGCGCGGGCGGTGAGCGCGCGAGCGGCGGGCGCGGCATGGCGGGGTCCCCACGGCCGTGAGGGAGCGCGGGCGGGCGGCGGGCGCCATGTCGGCGCTGTGGTCGGTGGGCGCGGGGCTGCTGCTGCTGCTGCTCTGGGTGCGCCACCGCGGGCTGGAGGCCGTGCTGGTGCACCACCGCTGGGTCTTCGTCTGCCTCTTCCTCCTGCCGCTCTCCATCCTCTTCGACATCTATTACCAGCTGCGCGCATGGGCCGTCTGGCGCCTCCACAGCGCCCCGCGGCAGCATGCCCAGCGCGTCCGGCACATCCAGGCGCAGGTGAGGCTCGCCCGGACCCCACGACCCCCGTCCCGGGCTGGGGGATGGCTCTGAAGGGGGAGAACTTGTCCCTGTCCCACTCCCTGCAAGCCCGTGCCCGCCCTGCTGCTCCTTCCCCCCCATCCCGCACCCGGGGCAAAATCCAGCCGGAGCGGGAAAAAAAGAAGGAATAAACGCCAGCGGGTATTTCAGCCCCTGTGGGTGTTTTTGGCCCTCTCTGAAACTCTTCTGGAACTTCCCCCCCTGCGGGCGCTGCGGCGTTCTCAGGGATGTGCCGTGAGCCGCGCTGGACGCTCACCTGGCTCAGGGACACACCTGTGTGGAACCAGGAAACAGCAGCCTCGGAATGGCAGGCTCAATACTGTGTTTTAGTACTACTTAACATCCTGATTCTCGGCACTGCCAGTTCCAGGAGGTGGTTGAAGGGGAAATGAAACTTTTCCTCCACCCAGAGATTCAAATGTCTGTAGTGTTTCTGTGCTCTCTGGTATTTATGGTAATTCTGTCACGTCTTCTGTTTTATTCTTTGCCTCTCACGTTCATCGCAGGTACAGATGGATATTAATGTGCACAGAGTTATTCTCTGAGGGCTTGGGGTTGTTTGGGTTTTTTTACCATCTGTAGCAGCAGTTGAGCTTTGACGAAAACACTACAATTGATGTTTGTTCTCCAGCTGTTAACCACTGTGGCTTTGCAGAATTCCGGGATCATATGTATGGCTTATATATTTTCCTTCTCAACTTTTCATAGTGTCCCAGAAGGTTTTGAGTTGGAAGGGACCTTAAAAACCATCTCATTCCAACCCCCCTGCTGTGGGCAGGGACACCTTCCTCTAGACCAGGTTGCCCAAGGTTGCTTCCTCCAGACCAGGTTTTCTCTCTTTGCCCATTTAGTTGCAGGCTCAGACTACTTTTTATGTGTTTTGGAGTAGAACTAAGATTATGACAGTGATAATACCTCCCTTAGAGTATAGGTTTTCCTGTGGGTTTTTTAAACTGTGTTAGTTTCTTGCTAGTTTTCTGAATCCCTACCCAAAAACCTCAAAGGTACAGGATATTAGAAAGGCTTCCTCTACATAGCTAGACCACTCTGGTGGTATTTTATTTAGAAGTTCAGAGGTCTGAGAGAGTTCCAAAGCATCCCTACTGTAACCTAGAGATATCCAGGATTTGTTACTTGATGTAGAGGAGTAACAGTATTTATGAACATCTTTCACAGTGAGAGAAGAATGTTTCAGTTGTTAACTTCTTGCAGGTTCGAGAATGGAAAAACGAAGGCAGCAAGAGATACATGTGCACAGGCCGGCCCGGCTGGCTGACTGTGTCACTTCGTGTTGGGAAGTATAAGAAGACCCATAAGAACATTATGATCAACTTAATGGATGTCCTGGAAGTGGACAGTGAAAGACAGGTAACAAATTCCATCACAAAGCTTTTATAATAGTAAAGTTTACAGCTTTCTTTACAATATCTGTAGCTGAAAAGGTTAGATTCCATATAGAAGAAAGGATTTTTGTAGCAGTAGACTCACCAAATTTTAGTTTTTACAATGTGTGCTTGGATCGTTCTGTCAAAAAAAAACCCCAGCATATGGAATTGCTTGGCTTTTATGTGCTGAAGTCGAAAAGACCAGATTGATTTATGGTTTTGGGCACTGAGCAACAAGATGTTGAGGCAGAGGAGGAATCACTAAACAGTTTCAGCTATTTTTAGTAGCGCTCTCAGGAAAGTGAGTCTCTGAGTTTTGATAACAGATGGAAGTGTATCCAGTTAGCCATATTTTGTCTCCGTTAATGCCGAACACTTAATTTATGTTTGGGGGGAACTGGGTTTTTTGTTGCTTTTTAGGTTGTTCGTGTGGAGCCTTTGGTGTCCATGGGCCAGCTGACTGCACACCTGAATCCCATGGGCTGGACTATTCCCGTGGTACCAGAGCTGGATGATCTCACAGTAGGTAAGGGTCGTTGTGAGGACAAGAGACTCACTGATTTTGCTGCACTTTTCATTAGTTTTTTATGCAGTAACATTACATTTTTTTAAAGGTTCTATAAATACTCTGTTGAACCTTATGTTCTTTGTGGTATATATGCTATAAGCACTTCCTTTTTTTTTTTTTAAGTAGTCTTAAAAGTCATGCCCAGAGCTTAAAGTGGGATTTTGCTCTCATAAACCACCTTCATTTAGGAGTGTGTTTCATTTGATTTATTATATGCTTTCTTGATAAGGTGGCCTCATCATGGGAACTGGCATTGAGTCATCATCCCATATCTATGGACTTTTTCAACACACCTGTGTGGCCTATGAACTTGTTCTTGCTGATGGAAGCCTTGTGAGATGTTCACCAGTAAGACAAAATGTTACTTTGCTATCATTTACAATGTCGTTGACAGTTATCAGTGTGGATATATGATTTAGTATGACATACTTTTTGCAGACTGAAAACTCAGACCTATTTTATGCAGTGCCTTGGTCTTGTGGTACTCTGGGTTTCCTGGTTGCAGCAGAAATAAAAATGATTCCTGCCAAGAAATATGTCAAAATACATTATGAGCCCGTGAGAGGACTGCAGAAGATTTGTGAGAAGTTCACTGAAGAGTCTAAGAAAAAGGAGAATAGTTTTGTGGAAGGACTTCTGTATTCTTTGGATGAAGCAGTTATCATGACAGGAGTCTTGACTGATGAAGCTGAGCAAAGCAAGGTAACTAAAGGGAAGTTATTCACAGAGGAAAAAATACTCCCGAAGTCTGATGAAGGTGTACTAGATGACAGGATAAAACTATTATAAAATTGGAACAATCTCTTAAAATGGGATTAAAAGTTAGATCTGTCCATCAGAATATTTTAAATTACTGTTCTTTGCTATTATGATGGAGTCTGTTCTCTAAATCTCTTCAATTGATGAGAAATGACCCACTGATTTCATTATTCTAGCAAATAATTCAGTCTACAGACTCTTCATTTCAGTACCTGAGGGGGAAGAGAAGGATCTTTTCTTCTACACTGAACAATGCTGCTTTGAACTGCAGTTATTCAGAGTAACTCTCTTCCCAGCAAGCTTTTAATTCTGTTAATATTGGTAAAACATCAGGGATATGTACAGGAGGGACATGCTAACTGTTCATGCAACCCTCAATCTGGATATTTCTCCTTTGCCATATGAGACTTTGGGTTAATGGTGGGTTTAGAGATGGTATTTTAGGAATCCAGTTCTGTCATGTTCATGGTCTCTTAAATAGCTTATAAGTGGCAAGCCTTACTTAAATTAAATGTTAATGCAAGAAAGGTAAGAAGGAGCCATGCAGGTGGAGAAATGAAGGCTCTGTCACAGAGGGTATAACACAGGTTCCTCACAGTAAAGGTATTTGGGGCCATAGTTGATGTTGGCTAGGAAGGTGTAACTGTTACCTAATGAATGAATGTTTTCTTGCAGATCAACAGAATTGGCAACTACTACAAGCCATGGTTCTTTAAGCACGTGGAGAAGTATTTGAAAGCTGACAGGACTGGAATAGAATACATTCCTTCCAGACATTATTATCACAGACATACACGCAGTATCTTCTGGGAGCTCCAAGTAAGACCAGTTCCAAAACTTAAGATGCATATGCAGGAGGGTGCTCTGCCCTTTCCCAGTGTAGATACAATGTACCTTCTTCCCCTTGGCAACAACTTCTGTCTTTCATGGCAGAAAAACCCAGTGAAATTTATGGCAAATGTACAAGTTTGCATTTGGGTAAAACAAACCAAAGGGCACTTCTTTTATACAAGGCATTGTACCATAAACTCCTGATTTCTGATTTAGTGCTTTTCTGAATTTAGACCTTAAGTACGTATTTCAGCATTAAGCTTTTATACCTACTCAGTGATTTTCAAATTCAGATGATGGAAAAAACATGAATGTGAAATTGTGGCTGAAAATTTGCCCTGCCTAAGCTCAGAGCAGTAATTATGCAGTAAGGTCATTACTCTGAATTTCATAAATATGTTTGTTGTGATGTGCAATTATGCAGAATTTTATTTGACATTCTGAAATATTCCTGTAGTTATATTTTGAACCTCTCAAGTGAGATAGCAGATCCTTTCAGCCCCTGGAGAAGTTAGACAGGAGCTGGCTATGCAGGAAGTAATAAAAATTTTAGAGCTTTAAAATGCTTGTAAGAACTGATTTTGTGTGTGTTTATTCTTGCAAGAGTTCTGTAAGGTTAGCTTCTTGAGCACTCCTCCCTTGGCTGTTGTAAGATAATAGCCTGTTCTCTGAATTTCATTCCCTGAAAGTATTTGGGGCTGGGTATATTGTGATTTGTACCACTGAAAATCAGTGGTAAATAGAGGAGGTTTTAGGGCAGGGCTCTGTAGAAAAGTTCAGTCTCTTATTTCCTCATATTTGTGTTATAGTAGCTTAGCAAAAGTATCAGCAGTTAAACTTATTGAAAATCTGGCTTAATATTGTTCTGAGGATTCTGAAGTGTTCTTTTAGTTCACTTACACATTCCTCTGTCAAACTCTTTTTTTTTTTTTATCTCTTTAAAGGATATCATTCCATTTGGCAATAACCCCATCTTCCGTTACCTGTTTGGTTGGATGGTTCCTCCAAAAATCTCCTTGTTAAAACTCACCCAAGGAGAAGCCATTCGAAAGCTGTACGAGCAGCACCACGTTGTACAGGACATGTTGGTGCCAATGAAGAGCCTTGAAAAATCCATCCAGACCTTCCACGTTGACCTTAATGTAAGAACACGTGTTTTTAGGACACAGCGAATCTTGGAATGTTTGTGATAAGAACTGTGACGGTTGATCTTAAGACATAATATGCTGCTTGTGTGAAAGGTCATTATTGTGTCCTGGGGAGTACTGTGCTTTGTGAGTCCATGATTCAGTGCTGCAGCAGAAATGCACACAGCTTTCCCAAACAATAAAAAAAAGGAATTAAAAAAATATTAAAACTTTAGTAGAAGCCAACACTTCTAAAAAATTTTATCCCTTAGTAAAACTTGAAATGATTTTTCTTGCACCTGAAATGATTGATGTCATCACTAAACACCAACTGTGGAGATTCATTTCCCTTTCTTGCTTTTATTTCTGAATTTATTTCAGTTAGTGTAGAAGTACAAACTTGTTTATTCAGTTGTTGCTTTGGGATCAGGGATGGTTTATTTGTTTGGGGTTTTTTCCCTTTTCATTTCAAATATTTAAGGGGGGGGAGATGTAATTCTAGGACACTCAGTCTGTTTGTGTTATGGTCATTAGAAAGTGCAGCTAAGAACAACACCAGGACAACTGCAAAGGAAGAGCTGAAAGGAAGAGTTTCAGTCCCAGTTTGGGAAGAAGTCTTTCTAACTCTTTATTTTGTCACATTTATTAACAAGCTTAAAGGATTGTTTTGTTACAAAATAAGTGATACAGTGTTTTCCTACCTCCGTAGGTGTACCCTCTTTGGTTATGTCCTTTCATATTGCCCAACAATCCTGGTATGGTCCACCCCAAAGGAGATGAAGCCGAACTCTATGTGGATATAGGAGCTTATGGAGAGCCCAAAAGGAAACAATTTGAAGCCAGGGCTTCAATGAGGCAAATGGAAAAGTTTGTAAGAAGTGTGCACGGGTAAGGATCCAATTCCTCAGAGAAGTAATAATGCCTATAACTTACACCCATGTGATTTAAGCACAGTTATTTAATCCCACAGAACTTAAATATTGCAATAATTTAACAACTACAATAATTGAAAACTAACTTAAATTTCTAATTTTGATGTTATGATTTTTGAATATGGTTTCACTTTATGATTTGATTGCAAATCCAACCAACCAAATGGACACTCTGACTGAAGTTCTTGCAGTGTATTTGTGAGGTGGGCAGCTTTGGGTCACCTTTCAGCTCCAGGCTGCTCTGGGAGTGGAGTCTGCTGTAACAAAACAACACATCCTTGGAATATAAAACCTCAGGAATCCTGCAGGCTGTTAAAAGTTTGGACAGCTTTCCTGCCTGCCCTTGGGACTGTTCTCCCTGCAGTCCTTGCTGCAGCTCTGCCCTGTCCTTGTGCCAGGGTGTCCTTGCCCAGGGAGCTCAGCCTTGGCTCTCCCTGCAGTCCCTGTGTGGTAGTGGAAGTCTTTCCTCCCACAAAACTTGTACTCCAGAGCTTCCTTTTTCCTGCCTCAGTTCTTATTACACAGGACCACAGTAGGCGTGAGGCATGTGCCCACCATCTGTCACAGACTCATGCCAGCCTAATTTGCTGTAGTGGTGTCAGTGGAGAAGCAGCCACAGGCTGGTTTCTCAGGAACAAAAAGCAACTACACGGTATTTTTACACCATCAGTATAATTTATCCACATTTCTATTTTGGTCTACTTCTCAGTCTAACAGGGATCATGTCCCATGAGGCTGAGCAACAATGGCGAGGCTGCTTTAAGATGATTTGGGGACTGTAAATTACTTTGAGCTGCAATGAGGGATCTGCCAGAGAACAAAGAAACCCAAAGTTAATTTTAAGCTTTTTTTTTTTTATTAACTTGAAATTGAGCTTTTAATTTAAAGATCTTTACTAACAAAGTTTTGTCTGTTTTCTACCTGCCACTGGAAAATGAACAATGGATAAATGCTTAATCTTAGTTGCATAATTGCACACAACAGTAGAGCTTTTATGTAAGTTTGTGTTTTGCTGCTGTACTCTGATGCTAGCTGCAGTTTAGAAAGCACAAGATGAACATGAAGAGTCCACAACTAAATAAGGATTTAATTTGTAAATGGACCTTTGTTACACCGTGCTTCGTTTATACTATGAATTCATCTTCTCAGCCTGGTCTGATTTGGTTGTGTTTTGCCTTCCACGTTCTATTCTCAGTACCGAGTCCTAAGAAACTAAAAAGTCAAAGGATGTATTGCTACATCTACCTTGAATGGATTTCATAACACAGCTAATACCACACACCATGACTGTATCTCCATGGATCATAAGAAAACATGCAGAAAAAAATACACCTTTTTTTTTAAACTGAATTTAAAATGGAAATGGAAAAGAATCAGGCTTTCAAGACCAGTTAAAAAGTATTTGTTAGGGAGAATTTAGGTTATGTATGGTTTTCGGTGCAAGGAGCCAGACTCTGGATTTGGGGGAACTTCAGAGGTTCTTACCAGACTTGTGTTTCTGTGAATACAAGTTGATAGAACACAAGTTGCCAGAGGATTTGGCTGCCCGTGGTTAGGATGGCTAAACGTGACCCACCTTTTATACCCATTTTTTTAATCCTTTTAGTAGCAAAACTTATGAAAGTATCAATACAATGATGACTAAAGAACCATATTTTAAAAGCAGTAATTAATTACTTTCTTTTCCCATCTTGCCCTTCACCAAAGTGACTGTAGCAGTATCCTGCTGTTTTTACCCTTACATGTTATTTCCTCTTGGAAAAGAGATCATGTTAATGTTAAATCCACAAAATATAATTGGCTGAGTGTCCCAGCGTAATCCATGTGAGCAATTGTACTTGCTTGTTTTTAAAAATCATTTTTGATGGAGTTTGCTATTGAATATTTGCTGTTCATAGCTTGCCCTGAATTTCTTATTTAATATTCTATATCAAATCTTATGGCACAATTAATGTTGAATCTCTGTCTCTTTTTTCCCCTCTCTCCAGTTTCCAGATGCTGTATGCAGATTGCTATATGACCCGTGAGGAGTTCTGGGATATGTTTGATGGTTCGTTGTACCACAAGCTGAGGGAGCAGATGAATTGCAAGGATGCCTTTCCAGAAGTGTATGACAAAATCTGCAAGGCTGCAAGGCACTGAGCCTGGCTGAGCTAAGCAAGCAATCAGGGAAAGAAGAATTTACCTATAGCTAGTTAGTATATCCTTTTAAAAAAAAAGCTTTATTGCTCTCCAAATAAGCTCATTCTTGTTGATGTTTAAAGGTGTGAATTCCTGCTTTATACATTTATGTTTAGTATTTCTTCAGATGTTTTAAAATCAGTTTTCCAAACTCAGAGTGATTGTTTTTAAGAAATCTGAAGTGCTAGCCTTTGTATCTAATGTAGTCACATAGGTGAATTCACCTATTTCCAAGCAGAGGAAAAGTAATGGGAATGGATGAAGATACTGGAGTTACACCAGCTGTGTACCATAGCTCTATTTAACATTACTTTTGAAAATGGGAGGGGAGGGCTCAGAAATAGGTGCCAAAGCATTGTCTAATTAATCTTGTTGTTAAAAACATTTGCCTTCAGTCAGTATCCTGCAGAGCAGCTCCACAGTGGCTCCATCATCCTCCAGCTGGCTGCCCAGCGCTGGTGGTGGTGGTGGTGCTGCACTGCCTGGCGTGTCCTGCACGGCAGCTGAGCTCCCTGACAGTGGCTTCTGTTTCAAAACTGAGCACTGAGGTGTGAAGAAGATGCTTTTTACTTGTGCCTATCAGATTTGTACTGTTTTTGATTATGAAGTGTGAATGGATGTGTAGGTTTTAGGTATTTTGTAGTTGGCCAACAGTGCATTGGTTTTTTTGCCGCAAAGTATCAATGTTCTGGCTTTGTAGACCACTGAAAAGAATTGCTGCTATTTCATATAGCCAAATTTTAATTTCCTTGTGGGTTGGTTTATTTGGATTTTTTTGTTTGTTTGGGTTGGGGGTTTTGGGGGTTTTTTGGTTGTGGCTTAATTTTAGTGCCTTAAAAGTACTCAGTTGGAGGAAGATGTGGGTTATTTCAAATGGTTCTGTCCTGGCCCAGTAGGAAAAGGAAGTCAAGGCTGCATTAACGAGGTTTATTAAAGCAAGTGGCTGTGGATAAGAACTCTTTATGTGAATCTTGATACACACAGGCTTTGGTTCTGACTCGAGTGACAGTTTTGCTTTTCATTTTAGTTGGGTTAGGTTGATAGGCTTTGTAAAAGGACTGTTTCAGTCACCTGGAGAGGAAATCAACAGCAAGTACTGTTAGTTCCCTCTTCTGCTGCTCGCAGGTGAAAATGGCACAGTCATGGACTTGATACAGTTGAGTGTAGAAGTGCGGAAATGTTTTGACCCTGTAGCCAGAAACAGGGTTCCAAACCAAGCCCATGTCTTGTCCAAGCAGTACTGAAAATTGTTACTTGAAACCTTACTGAGCTTGAGGGAAAAGAAAGTCCTTTTCTTGAAGCTTGTGTAGAGGTAACACGAAGAACTTCTTGAACAGTTACCAGTGGGAGGTGTAATTTTATTATGTGTGCTAAACCAATGATTTTATTTATTGATAGATGGATGTTTATGGTCCAGATGAAACCAATGATAAAGCAGTAGCAGGAATAAGTTTGGGCTGTAACTCAGTGATGCACATTGTGTGCAAGTAAGGTACCCCTCAAAATCTTGTGCAGGGGACTGGTGGCAGGGGCAGCATCCCATGGGGAGACACAGCCAGTGCAGAGTGTCTGCAGTGCTGCCCGAGCCATGGAGCTGTGTCAGTGATCCAGAAGTGTCTGCCATGCCATTCCAGGCTGCACCAGGGGTACACTGGAAGGCAAGTGTTGATTCTCAGGGTGTGACCTGCCTTCCTGCCCCTGGGGCAAAGCTACGACTTAGCCCAGTGCTTGCATGATAGTCTGCACAGAGCAAGAGTGGTTTGGTTAGCTTTGAAAGGGCAATGTTAAAACAGCTAGAGGATATGCAAATACTTCTACTTAGGCTGTGTTTCACTTATGTACTGATGAACTTTAGGTATGCACTGTGTTTGTTTTTTCATTCCTTAATTTATTGGCAAACTTTGTATGCCGTGATTGGGTACTGCAACTGTATCAGTCACACACATGGACACACATAATTGCTGTTGCTCTTGATTTTTGGTTGTACTGGCTGTTGAAAATAAAGCTCTGGCCAGCATACTGGTCAAAGTGGTGTCTTTTAATGAGTGATTACTTGCTTTTCAGCAGCTGTGTATCATTTCTCATGCTTGTTGTGTTGTTACACATGGTCAGCAATTACTGAGAAAAGCTGCTCTCTGGGTGAGAGACCCGAGGCTCTGGGAGATGGGTGGGAAATGAGGACCCTGGTGCTGCAAACTGCTTTGAAGGAATGTCTTTGAAGTCTGTGAGCCTTCACTTATCTCTGCCTAGAGACACACTTGCACCAAACAAACACCCCACAGCTGAGGCTGAACCCTTCAGTTACGCCCATCTACCTCCACAGCCTCATGGTGCCAATTATCCTGACTTTTCCCCCACCCCTCACCTCATTCTATCCCTGTGATGTTTTGTCCAAGGAGGACAAGCCCCCATTTTGGATTTAGGTGCTACCTAATGACATGGATAGTTCCCTCATTCTTCTCACTTCACGCTAATAAATCTAATCCCGGTTTTGAAAGAGCAGCCACAGACGGATGAAGATTCAGTGTGCTCTTCAGCCTGAGGAGTTTCACACCCACCTCTTCTGTTTCCCTGATAAATGCCTTTGTGGCAGCTCTGTAGGCTCAGTGGGAGGTGTTCCTGCCCCTCCCCTGGTCATAGCTGGTACACCTTCTCCCAGTGTTCTCTTCCCAGAGAGAAGCTTCCAGGCTGTCTCCTGAAATCCAGGCTGCCAAGTGCCTCAGCCCTGCTGAAACCGCAGTTCAGGTGCCAAAGCCCTTCTTTAATCACATTCTGTGTTGGCCCTGGCTTACAGCTGCATTTCACAACCCTCCTTTGTTGCCCCAGCAGTGTTTCTGTACCCTCCCTCACCTACATCACTGCTCAGGCATTTCCCTTCAGACCTCCTTCCTCCTTTGCTTGCGTCTGGAACAATAGTCAGGATTTCCTTAAATCATTGCAGTTTTACCTGTGTTCCATTATCTCCCCCCACCAAATGATAATTGCAGATTAATTAGCATACTTAATCAGCCACAACTAACATGTAATTACACCTAAATTTAATTATTCCAGTCTGGTCTAAACACTTGTACAAGACTTGATAAAGCTTAACTCTGAGAGAACCAGTGTGCTCCTAGTACATTGTTGTGGCCAGCCTTTGTTACTGACAGCTCTGCTCATCTCTCTTTCTCCATTGCCTCCAGGTTTTAATTCCCTGCTCTGCTTTGCTGTAGTTGCATTTTTTCAGATCCAGTTCTCCATGGAGTTGCATTGGTGGACCTGGAGCTACTCAGGGAACACCACCCACAACAGGTATGTGCAACTCCTTTAAGCAATAGCAGTGTTTGAGAGGACATGTTTAACCCTGAGTGAGCTGCTGTGTGCCAGCAGACCTTCCGTGGGAGGATGTGCAGGATCTGGCATCATCTTCCCAAGTATGTCACTACTATAAAGTCCGAGGTGTAAATAACTAGGTGTCAGAAAAGTTATACTGCTGATTGCCTAAAGAAGAGTTTTATTAGCACAAAACAAGACATGAGTTGTTTCCCATCTCTCAACTTGGATGCCAGCATGCTGTAAGTATTTTCATCCACCCCCACCTCATCTGCTGGCATCTCTGCCATTTATTGGCTGATTGGGATTTTCCAGCACCATTTTCTGTTTGGAAATCAGTGGTTTCATCAGAGGTATCTGAACAACATGGAGCAGAAATCAAATCACTCCAGCTGTTCTTAGCAACAGGCTTGAGCTACTCACTCTGGAAAGAGAATGTGATTCAGTGAGCTGAAATTATTGGCTGGATTAATCTCATTAGTTGTAAAAAGCATGGAGGTGAACAAAGCTCTTAAAAGCCTGGCTCTTCCCTTAAAAAGCACAGCTGTAATGTGAAAAGTGATTTGGGAGCTGATGCTCATCGGAGAGATGTGTTTGAATTGCAGATGCCACATACTGTTCAGATTGGGTTTTTATTCTTGTGGGAATTTGCAGATTAACAAAGCTGGGTGGTACTAAAAGCTGATTTCATTGTGCCCTCTCCATCATGGGACAGCTTCTGGCTGCCCCACTCAAAGCTGCCAAGGTATATTTTGCCAAGACCGATTTCTACCTGCCTGCTGGAGATGCAGCCAGCCCTTGCAGAGCTGACAGCCCATCCTGCCACCACAGCAGTTCACTAATCCTGTCCGCAAGCAAAGGTGAGGGCGTGGGGCTGTCCCGAGGTCTCTCATTAGCCTAATTCACAGCTGCTGCACAGGGTTTTCAAGCTGGAGGTTTCAAACCCTCTGAAGTCAGAACCTTGTTATCTTCCTTCCTCTGACGGGGAAACCAAGGCACAGCCTTGAAGGTGATTTTTGTTCAGGGCCCATTAGCAGTCCAGTACTGGCACTGGGAATGAGTCCAGACAGCCTGATTATCCATCCACCTTCCAGTTCCTTCCCAAGCTACCTCTTAACTCAGTGGAAACTACCTGTCCACACCTCCACTGCAGGAAAATTGCATTTCACAAGGTACAGCCACCACCTCAGCATCTGCCAAGTGTCTTGAGAGCCAGTTCTTTAACCCTCCCACTATCTCTGCAGGGTGGGGAAGCACCAAGGTCTCCTCACTTTCCTGGGAGGGAGAGGTGTGGCAATGCCAACCTTCCTTTCCACAGAGGGAACCTGCAGTGGGGGTGCTGAGTGTTTCTCAGTCCTAATCCAGTGCTTCAATTACAGTTGTCCCATCTGACACCAGTTACAGTGTCATTGCCCCCTGTCCTTTAAGTCACTGTGTTCAGAGGACAGGGAATCCTGTGTCGTGCATCCTGTCTGCCTGTCAGCCCTACCCCAGGGAAGGTGTGGTGCAATTCCAGCAGTCTCCTGCTCCTGCCCTTGCCCCTGGCCCTGCCCAGGTCCTCTTAGCCACTGTTTCGTGAGCTAGGGGCTCCTGGCAGCTCTCAGTTCCCACTGAGGTTCCCCCAGGTTGGGAAATCCCCCATGCACCACCCCGAAATGTTCTCCTGCCAATTGTGCCAGCACCAGAACCGCTCACCTTGGCAACTGATACAACAACGTGGCACATCTTGACCAAACCGAGCCTGAACTGTAGGGGAGGGAGGAGAGGACGCAGTAACCAGTCATAGTAACCAGTCCCCTCCACCAGCAGTTCTGGCCACAGTGGGCCATAAAGAGTCCATTATCTCTGTAGGCTCGAGCACACTCACCAGTCATCTAGTGCCAGCTGCAGTGAAGGGCGGCCGTGTCACAACCTCCCCACTCAAATGTGATCTGAAAGTTCCCCACCAATTACGAAGGTGTTTTCATCCTTGACCTCTTTCAAGTTGCCTGTTCCTCACTCCGCTGGATAAAGGAGAGAATCCACATGGCTTCCTGCTGCTCCTCCCTAGCCAAGGTGGCCTATTTCAGACTAAAGCTTTCCCTGTCTGCTTTGAGCCCTTTAGGCTTTGTTCTGGTTCTCCATGGGGAAGCTGCCAAGATGAATACAGCTCCAGGAATGGGTACTATGGCAAGGGCTCCTACCTGAACATGCTCTGCAATGTGCTGCTGATGCTGCTAGAGGAAAAACTGGCTTTCAAGCAGCAGAATGTGACTTTTTTGAGGATACAAGGAGCTCTTGGCACCTAAAGGGACTCAAACTCAGCTGCCCTCATCCATGAAGTGCATCTATTTGCTTGTAGCTGAAGCAGAGCAAAACTAATGGGAAGGGCTGTCCAAGCATCCCTTGAAAAGGGCAAAGGCCTGAGGATGCAGTAAGAGGTATTGTGGTCATTGCTGAGCTCCTGCCAAGCTTCCCTGCCTAAGGGCAGCAGGTGCTCTGCCATGGGTGCTCTGCCGTGGGTGCTCAGCACTGGGTGCTCAGTGTGAGCAGCCCATGTCCCAGGCTTCCACCCCAAGGTGCTCCCACTTGAGCTGGGTGTCCCAGACCATCATGTGCAAAAGGTCCCTGTGCAAGAAGCTGCTTCCCAGCAGGCACAGTCAGTCTGGGAGGTGAGGGGAGCTACATCACTAAGTCCAGCTCTCCCCACACATGCAGCCCTCACCTGACTGCCCGTGTCCCCTGGACACGCCTGCAGCCACATCCTGGCAGCTCTAGTCCCCAAGGACTGCAGGAATGGTAGAAGCCCTTGCTATGGCAACCAGCACCACGGTTCCCCAGGGAATGTCCCTTCCCGTGTGCAGACAGGGCTGGAAAACATCAGAGTCAAGGCAGGGATCCTGGTTGTAATGGAAACTGTTGTCTACTCAGGGGAAGCTGTCTGGAAGCACCCAAAGGTTACCTTGGGTAGCTGCCAGGGTGCAGGGGGTGTGCAGTAATTTTGTATCCCCCAGTAACTTCACAAGAGGCAAATAAAAGGCAGGACCTGTAACCACCACTCCAGCGGGCATAAAACCATTGTCCTGCATTTGTGCAGTTACAGTAACACCACTGGAGGGAATGACATTAGTGAGCCAGGTGTGTGAGCCAGCGCAGGGCTCACGGACCCTACAGGTTGTGTAAGAGCACGTCCAGGGCCGGATGGGATGTGCCACCTCTCTGTGCCAACCCCAAGCCCAAACTGCAAATCTACTGCAGGATGCAGAGAGGTTCAGCCACTGAATGACTTGGCCTCTCGCCTTCCCTGACTTCTCCTCCCTAGACCTTGCCTGGTGCATCGTGGGGATGGTACTGGAAAGAAAAGGGACCTTTTCCACCACCCAGTGGGGTTCCAGGACTGTGGCTTCTCTCACACAGACTCCCCGATCACTTTGGTGAGGAACTGTGCCAGGGACTGATTCCAGGCAGCTGCCGTTGCCTGCTCGGTCTTTCCTTCATCTTCCCCCCATCCTCAGCAATTTTCCTCTCGGAAATCCCCCAGGGCAAAGAGGGGAGGCCCCAGACAGACATGTGCACAGCACACCCCTCTCAGGCCACTCTTGTTTGGCCCCAGTGGCATAAATCAGCCCTGGCAGAGCAGTGGGTGAGCAGTTTGGTGAAAGGCTGCAGGGGCAGCAGTACCTTTATTAGGTTCCCCCAGCACAGCTGGAAAAAATAAGGATCACAGAGAGGCTTTCAGGCACATAACCCCCAAGCTGAGCCCCGCATTCAGTCCTGTCTGCTGATTTAATAAGAGATCAGCTTTCGCCACAGACCATATCTCCCGAATAGCCTTAAACCCTCCTAGTTAAAATGCTGCCCCA
Source organism: Platyrinchus mystaceus (assembly GCA_035041135.1). Lineage (NCBI taxonomy): Eukaryota > Metazoa > Chordata > Aves > Passeriformes > Tyrannidae > Platyrinchus > Platyrinchus mystaceus. The sequence continues at coordinate 4,925,661 of JAWWLV010000005.1, forward strand.
GTGAATCAATCCAAGATGGTTTTGTCCCTTTGATCAGCACAGCAGGCAATAAGTCACTGATGGAAATGTGTTTCACCTCTCTGGCTCCGACAGGCAATAGGAATGGAGACAATCCTCCCATCCTGAACTGCCTGGTGAAAATCTTCCACTTCCTGGGCAAGCGGGAGGTGGCCAAAGGGATATGCAATGTGGCATTGGAGGTCCTGTGGGACACACAGCTCAGCTGGCAGATGCAGGTAAGTCCTGCTTGGGGCCAGCACAGTGTGCTGGGTGTCCAGAGGTGTGAGCAGATACCACAGGGATCCATCCTGCTCCTTCAGCCTCCCAGGCAGCCATAGCACTTCTCCCAGACAGCGTTTGCATTGCCTATCTAATTGTGGTGGGAAACACGCAGGGAGAAGTAATTGCCTGACAAAACCAGTGAAGGCTGGTCTGGGAGGGAAGTTGCTACCTGGCAGCCAGGAAATCTGGGCCAGATCCCAGCTCTGGCACTGAGCTGCTGAAGGACTTCCACAGGTTCCTCAGGCCACACAGGATGCTGAGTCACCTCACAGAACTGGCTCAACTCTTTAATGACTTTAATGCTCCTAAATCATGCAAGAGCATCAAAAATGTGCTCTTTAACCCCTTGGTTTTGCCCCTTATAAACAGGAATGCACATGAGGATTTCCCATCATAGAAGAATCGTGAAGATTTCTTCAAATCACATCTTTAAATAAACTAAGGATTCATTCTTACTTCCCTATACTTAAACAGGATTCTTTAACTCCTCAGTGAAGTGAAATCTCCTCCTCTAGTGGAGTACTTTACTATGTGCTTACAGCTGCTCTGAGATGTGAGGGAGGAGGCTGAAAAGTGCAGTGTGGAGGTCACTGGGTGCCAGGCAATGTGTGTCTGCCAGACTGGACAGAAAAGCTGAAAAGAGGTAAGAAAAAGGCTTTTGATTCTCAGCCCTCCTTCAGGCACACTCCAAGTGGTTCTGTTGCTGAACACATCGGGACATGCTGCCCCGAAGACTGAGCCTGGAAGGGGGAGCAGATGGGCTTGTTGCTTTCAAGGATCATTTTGTCCTGCCCTGCCTCTATTTACAACTTTTCACTATTACATAAGGGTGGTTGCTGTGTAAGAACTGTTCCCGGTGGATGAAACTCCTGGACCAAGCCATGGAGTTTGACATGGGTGATGCCATTTCCAAACTGCAGCTCTTCAGGGACAAAGGGCTCACAACCCCGAAAACGCTCGCCATTGAGTGCTGCAGGTGGGCCATCAGAGTGGGCAATGGGGCTCCGTCAGTTAGGAAAGACGAGAAATTCCCAGCCGGCACCTGCAGCTGGAGCTGAGGGCGGTCTGCCAAAACCACACTCTGGAGGAGACCAAGTCCTCCAGAGCCATGACCTCCGGGAGAGGGCGGAGATGGAAGGTGCTCTTTGAGATGATGACGGTCGATTCTCCCGAGGGCAGGATGGACGAGCGGCCCCTATCCCTCTCAGCCAGCAGTGGCTGTCTCTCCCATGAGTCGTCAGGATATTCTCAGTTTCCCAACCCCTTGTTAATTAAGACGGGTTTAAACAGGAATCCTGGCCGTGACAGACCCTGTCCCCGTCTCCGTCCCCCCACCACGGCCCGCAGCCGCGCCGCCCGGCCGGCAGGAGGCGCCCGCGCCCCGCCGGCGGAACCATAGAGTGCGGGGCGCCCCGCCCACGTCCGGCGGCGCGTGACTGTCCGCCACGTGACAGGGAGGGGCTCCCATTGGCTGCGCCGGCGGGGCCGGGCGCGCGCCCGCGGCTGTAAGTGCGCGCGCGTGAGAGGGTGTGAGAACACGTGTGTGTGAGAGAGAACACGTGTGTGTGTGTGTGAGAACACGTGTGTGTGTGAGAACACGTGTGTGTGTGTGTGAGAACACGTGTGTGTGTGTGTGAGAACACGTGTGTGTGTGTGAG